>CM070784.1:22376757-23576757 GCA_036346955.1 Dipus sagitta | reverse complement strand
ACACGCACGCACGCACGCACGCACGCACACACACACACACACACACACACACACACACACACACGGTGGGATGGGGAAAAGATAGCGAGAGAACGAGAGAGGGAGAAGAGTTCCCTTCCCAGGTGGCGGAATGTTCTGAACTATTCTTATTTAAAAAAAAAAAAAATTAAGCCGGGAGTGGTGGTGCACGCCTTTAATCCCAGCACTTGGGAGGCAGAGGTAGGAGGACCGCCGTGAGTTCGAGGCCACCCTGAGACTCCATAGTGAATTCCAGGTCAGCCTGAGCTTGAGTGAAAAACCTACCTCGAAAAACAACAACAACAACAAAAAAAAACAAAAAACAAAACAAAACAAAAGTCAGTGGTGATAAGTTTGTGCTATAAGTTGTATTAAACACAATATTTTTTTGCTGACCACTATTATGCATAATGTTTGTTATAAATTTTAATAGAATGTAGTGTTCTCTATTAACCTTGGTTTGCTAAGAATGTTTTTTTTTTTTTTTGCATGAATGGTCATTGAAGCTTATTGACTTCTTTTTTTATGTACAAAATTTGATGAACAAATTAATTTTTCCTTAAAAAGTTTAGTGTAACAAATTATTTCAATAAGTTATTTCTTATGAACAATCCTCTTTTGTATTCTTTGAATAAAGCATAAATAGTCATGATACAGTGTTCTATTTATAGGTTGCCACATAGAGTTTGCTAATGTATTGTTCAGTGCTTTGGAATCTCTGTTCACAATAGTTTGCCTCATACAATCCAGGTCTGATTTTGACTTCAATGTCACAAGAGCCTTATAAAATGAAGATTGGGGTAAGTTTTTCTCTTTTTTTTTTAAATTTATTTTTGTTCATTTTTATTTATTTATTTGAGAGCAATAGAGAGAGAAGGAGGGAGGGAGAGAGAGAGAGAGAGACAGAGAGAGAAAGAAAGGGTGTGTCAGGGCCTCCAGCCACTGCAGATGAACTCCAGATGCATGCACCACTTTGTGCATCTGGCTTATGTGGGTCCTGGGGAATCGAGCCTCAAACTAGGGTCCTTAGGCTTCACAGGCAAGCCCTTAACCGCTAAGCCACATCTTCAGCCCCAGTTTTTCTCTTTTTTAAAAGTGATTTGAGTCAATTGTATAAGGTAAGGGTTAATTCGTTTCCTTTTAGAGTTGGTGAAATGAATAAAACTATGTGGGCATAGGGCTTATGTAATGAATACATATTTTCTGAGTGATTTAATTTCTGAAAAGGCATATGGATAACCACTGTTTCTATTTCCCGAGTCAGGTTTAGTAATTTTACATTTTACTTGCTTAACATTTCTTTCATCAAATCTTATTGGATGGCATTTATATTATGCTCTTGTGAAAGATGTTAAGTTCTACTGTTTTCTCTATATCCTCAAATTTATATTTGGTGTATCTGTGCTCTTTCTTTTTCTTTTTTGAGAATGTTAATTCATATTTCTCTTCTATTACCCTCTTTTGTCCCCCACCTCCCACCTCTATTCGACCAAGCACCCTCCTCTTTCCAAGCAGATCTTCTTCTGTTTGGATGTCTCACTTTTTGTCCTCTTTTGTATTTATGTTAAAACATTGGTGGGCCCATATTGTGCAGGGCTTGTGTAAGCACCAATATTCACAGTGATGTCAGTTCATGTCTGGAGAATGGTGCCCTAAAGTCCTCCTCTTCACCCTGTGGCTGTCATATCCTTCCCTGCCCTCTTCTGCAAAGCTCCTCGATCCTTGGAGGGTGTGATACAGATGTATTGTTTAGTGCTGAGCTATCAGCAGTCTCTTATGTTCAGTTTGATGAGTTTTGAGTTTCCTCTGTGTCTACCTTCATGTCCAGAGAGAAGCTTCTCTGGCTGTCAGTGAGAGCAGCACTAATAGTTTTTTCTGCCCTCTCCTCCACAAGGTTACCTGAACTCTGGCAGGAGTGGTAGAGATGCCTTGTCCAGTGCTGAGCGTAACCTTGCTGAGTCTTGCATCTTCCTGGTAGTCATTGCCATCTGCAGAAGAAAGCTTTTCTAACTAAAACGAGAACATGACTAATCAATGGGCAGAGACACATGCCTTCAGAAGGCAATTTCAATGTATCAGTTTAGATAAAGAACAGTGGTAGCCTCCCCTGGGGCTTATGGCATAGGATTTTTTTTTTTTTCCTGTGGCATCATATCTGATCAGGGAACAGTTGGTAATCCTCCACCACTGATTTGCCACTGTTGCATCAGTGGGCACATCTTGCCTGGCTGGTCTATTGTGTAGGTTGCAGTATTGTATGCTTTTATTTTATTTATGAAAGAGAGAGTGAGAAAGAGAAAGGGGGGAAGGGTGAGAATTGGCGAGGCAGGGTCTCTGGTCACTGCAATCGAATTCCAGACACATGTGCCACCATGTGTGGGTGTGTAACCTTATGCGCTTATGTCACCTTGTGCATCTGGCTTACGTGGGACCTGGAGAGTCAAACATAGGTCCATAGACTTAGCAGGCAAGTGCCTTAAGCACTAAGCCATCTCATCAACTCCCCCTTTTTATTTGGTATGCTTTTGTTTTTATTAATTTTGTCAGTTCTGCCTGTTTTAGCTTTCTTTCTTTCTTTCTATCTTTCTATCTTTCTTTCTTTCTTTTTTTTTTTGAAGTACCAAAATTTATTTATTTATTTATTTTGTTTTTTGGAGGTAGGGTCTCACTCTAGCTCAGGCTGACCTGGAATTCACTGTGTCGTCTCAGGGTGGCCTTGAACTCACAGTGATCCTCCTGCCTCTGCCTCCCAAGTGCTGGGATTAAAGGCCACCACACCCAGCTGTTTATTCTTTCTGATAGTTTTTGCTTTGATACTTTAATGGCTATTCTAAAACCCATGACCTTATGTGTGTGTGTGTGTGTGTGTGTGTGTGTGTGTGTTTAGGTGCTTCTGTTTTAATAAAACCAATTGTGCAGTTCATGTGCATAGAGAAAACAAAGGGAAGAATGGAGTTCTGACAGTCAGAGTTAACTCAAGAATACTCTGGAATTTTTCCTGTCTGGTTTCTCCTGGATGGTGAAGGAACAGCTTTCTCTTCACCCTGCCCAAGTCAGCTTGGGAGTCTGTGTTCACGTTTTTATGAAACATCACCTTCTCCCATGGGATCAAAGAAGTCTCCAGAGCTTGCACCAGAAGAATTGCTTCTCCGTGATCCCTGCTACCAAGCTAGATTTGGTTCCTGCCAAATTGGCCCACTACGGAAAATTTTCTTCAGGGGTCCCAAAAATGTTACTGGCCACTTTTTTTAAAACTCCTAGGCTGTTCTGATGGTTCATCAAAGCCTTACAAAAAAACTGAACCTTCTGTCCAGAGGCCAAAACACCTAGGAGCTATTCTGTTCTTGTTGAGTTCAATACCCCTGAAAGTGATGGTAATGGGAATAGTAACGAGGGGCTAGGTAAGCTGGCTCAGGGGAACACAGAAAGGATTAGCACCCGAGGGATGCAAAGTTTGAAATTAGAATTTTAAAAAATAATTTAAATATTTTATTTATTTATTTGTTTGAGAAACAGAGAGAAAGAGGAAGATAGAGAGAACGGGCAGGCCAGGGCCTCCAGCCACTGCAAACAAACTCCAGACGCATGTGTCCCCTTGTGCACCTGGCTTACATGGGTCCTGGGGAATCGAACCAGGATCCTTAGGCTTCACAGGTCAACGCCTTGACTGCTAAGCCATTTCTCCAGCCCCTTAAAAATATTTTGGATAACAGTTGCATTTCTGGAATACTAAAGATATAACACATTAGAGGAAATAAGTACAGTAAACCAAACTTAAGGTAGAGTACACATTTCTATGTAAAGATTTACCTAGAAAATCTAAATGAGCAATACATTGATTTTTTTTCTGCTTCAAGCATACTTGAATTATTGATTCTGCATTCAAATTAATGAAAAAAAAAAAGAAATGGATATTTAAAGAAACCCACCAGTTTGCCTTGGCTTTGGATGAAAATGTCTTTGCACTTAACTAAGTTAAGTTGTGCCATTAGGACAATTAAAATGAGTCATCAGCTTACGTGCTTCTTCACCCAATTGACGAGTCTAGTGAAGTTGCTTTTGTTCAAAGTGCACAGCCAGTCTTCTGAGAGCACTGGGGTTTTGCAGGCTTCCTTGCAACGTTGTCCTTTGATCCTGTCCTTCTGTTCTCCTGGCCAAATCCTTCTTTTCCCTTTGAATTCCACAAGGCTTATTCCATATAGGAGTTCTTTGAAGTCTAAGGGAAAACGAAGAATTTGGAAGCATGAGTGTTTCACATCTGAATTTTATTTTTAGGACTCTCCCCCCCGCCCCGCCCGACTGATACATTGTCAAGGCCCAGGTCTATATGTACCCTAACAAACAGCTACCTGGCAATTACTTCCAAGTGATTGCTAGGTGATTTTCTGTGATTGAAGAATAGGGAGGAATGATACAGATTACCTCTCTATCTTATACCCATATGCATAATTCCCAAGTATGTTTTCTATAAAAATAGCAGAAGAAAAGCCACCCATAATATTGTAAACCTGTTGCTGAGGAAAACTCGCAGGCTGAGATAGGGAAATACCCCAAGAGTTATGTGTTTTCTTATAAATGGATTCCTAATCATGCTAAAAATTGAGCAGTCCTCTTTAAAAATAAGGCATCAGTTTTGTTACATTATTTCATCATTGTTGATTTATTATATTGCCTTTCATCCCAGATAACTTTATTTATTCTACAGAAATACCATTGCAAACTGTTTTATAACTTTTATGGGGAATAGTCACTAGAATGTTGAAAAAATCCTTAGTTTCAATATGAAAAACTGTTTGAACTTATAGGCATAGTAAAAATAAATTGTTTCAGGCTGGAGAGATAGCTAAGGGATTAAGGCACTTGTCTGTGAAGCTTAAGGGCCCAGGTTCTAGTCCCGTACCCATATAAGCCAGATGCAAAAGGTGGTGCATATGTTTGGAGTTCATTTGCAGCAGCTAGAGACCTTGGCATGCCCATTCTTTCTTCCTTTCTCTTTCCCACTCCCTCTCTTTCTCTCTCTCCCTATATGCCTCGCTCTCTCAAATAATAAATAAAATATTTTATAAAAAATAGTTTCTAATTGCCTGCACTGAAATCCTTCCCATTCTTTCTGAAATGATTTATTTGTATGCGTGTGGGCATGTGTACCAGTGCACCAAGGTCTCTTTCTGCTGCAGATGAATTTCCACCCGAGTATTCACGGGTGGCTGAGGAATTCAACCCAGGCTGGCAATATTTTGCAAGCAAGCACCCTTAGAGCCTGAACCATCTCCCCAGCTGCCACCCCCACCAGCTACCTTCTACTCTAAGAGTTCTTTATCTCCTCCTTTCACTTTCTTCCTACATGAGGATAAGCTCTACTTCTTTTGGACATTGTCATTTGTATGTTTAAAGAGATTGCCTAATATCTAGGCTGCTTGTAGCAGTCTCCAGAAATCTTAGGCTTATTTGGAAGTAGTTCTTTGAAATAAAAACTGCCATTTGAGCCGGGCGTGGTGGTGCACACCTTTAATCCCAGCACCCAGGAGGATTACGTGAGTTTGAGGCCACCCTAAGACTACATAGTTAATTCCAGGTCAGCCTGGACCAGAGTGAGACCCTACCTCGAAAAACCAAAAGAAACACAACAACAACAACAACAAAAACAAAACAAACAAACAAACAAAAAAACCATACCAAACCAAAGCAAAACAAACCCTGCCATTTGTTTTTCAGATGGTTTGAGTAGGAAAATGTTCATCAGTCATCCTCATCAAACACCCAGGATTTCCACCAATGGTATGAGAAGCAGCCAGGATTTTATTCAGTTCCCAAGAATGGCTTCTGTGCCCCACTGATGTTAAGAAATAAGATGTCTAAAATGTTCAAAATTTAATACGTAGAAGGATTTTTTTTTGTACTTTGCCAATATAGGATATAAATCCCCAAGGGATAAATAGTAATTTTGTGGAAACTTGTAAGGCTTCCTTTTGAGTTAGTCTGACTCATTTGTGATAGTTATGTCATTCTTACATGAGGCTGCGCAGCCTCGACACGTAAAAAAAATCAAAAGATTCTACATGAATGAGTTGTCAGTTGATATTTTAATTGCACCATGTACATTTGGCATAAATGATGCTTGTTTACTTCTCATAGCTTTTCGTGTGTTCTGTTCTAGAGAATACTTATAATTATTTCATACTTAGGAATTTAATATTGACTGCTAGAGGTTATCTCCATGCTTGGGTAAGGCTAACTGACTTTCAGGTAAATAAGTCTTTACATTCTAAGGATATTATTGCCATTGTACTTTATAATAACTTTCTCCTAGTCCCTGGGATGAATTTTAACTTAAGTAAGACATGTAGAATATTTTAATAGTATTTGACAGTGGTATTTAGATATTTCTGGACTGATTAATTAATGAATAAGTAAAATGTAAAAGGCAATATCTAGAAAACAATGAAAAATATAACTAGTACAAAATATCCTTCCAATATATTAGATATACTCCAAAGGAATTTGCTACCAACTTGTACAATTCATGTGAATTTCAAATTACTATTACCAATGTATTTGGTGAGCTCCACATTTAGAAAAACATTAGTATTGAACCTAGGTTCACATTCATTGAAATCTTCAGAACTGGATACCAAGAGCAGTAATGGTGGGCACTTTTACCTCAAGACCAGTGTAATCACCAGTCAGTTCCAGGACCCAGAGCCACCTGCAGCTGTCATGTTAGGATGTGGTCATCATCAGAGCCTGCTGTGTGCTGTCTCATCTGGCATTTTCATGGCTACACCAGGAACACAACATGTTTTTAATCAAGTAACTTTCTTTTCAGCTGTATCTGTGTGACAAAATGAAATGCTCTATCTCTAAATTTGTCTTTTGTATGTTGTCAGAGTATGAAATGCAACACAGTGTTGTGATATGAGCTCTATATTCAGAATATTAATGGAAAATATAGATTTCTCAATCATGAAATGGAACAAGTTATGGGACTGTGTTTGGTATCATGTCTTCCTTTTGCTGGTGTTACAGCTCCGAAGTATTTTCATACTGGACCTCTTTTCATTCTATTTTCTCAGGTAGTGAGGACAGGAGAACTGGCTCCCATTTTACAATACAGCAGAAATGCAAAGCCTGCATTTCACAGTTGAGTGAAAAGGTAGTAAAAATTGTGCATTTATTTTAGTGCTAACATTAAAAATATGATCATTTAAATGCATGAACATTATCTTTTTTTACATGGGCTCTATATCTGAATGTTTTTCAAAAATACTAGCAGCAAAGCAGAGTGAAAATTGAAGTTATGAGTTATCTAATTAATGAAAGCAAAGCCTTATAGCTGTACTTAAAATGTCCCTGGATTAATTTAAGTGAAGTTCCTTCATTGCAGATAAAGCTCAACCTTAATCCTTAGACTTACTTTCTTTCCTGACCTGTTCCCAACACTTTGAACTCACTCTATTTTCTTTGTAGACCTTCTTACTCTCTGCTCAGAGTTCGTCTTTTCCTCCTATTATGATGGTCTTGTGTAGGTATGAAAAGCTTACAAAAAGGTCAGCTTATGGAAATTGTTTACCAAATTTTTCACCTGCATTTAAATTTTACCTGCAAAGAATTTTTTCTGAAACAATACATTAAGTCATTATTAGTATGTTCAGCCTTAGACATTAAAAATCTATTTTCAGGGATGGAGCCATAGCTTAGCTGTTAATGCACTTACCTGTGAAGCCTAAGGACCCAGGTTCGATTCCCCAGAGCCCATGTAAGCCATATGCACATGGTGGTGCAGGTGCCTGCATCTGCAGTTTGTTTGCAATGGTTAGAGGCTTTGGCACACCCATTCTCTCTCTCTCTAATACATAAGTAAAAATAAAAAATATTTAAAACAAACAAACAAACAAACAACAGCAATAACATAAAACTAATTTTGGCTGGTGTGGTGGTACACACCTTTACTCCTAGTACTTGGGAAGCTGAGGTAGGAAGATCACTGTGAGGTCAAGGGAAACCTGAGACCATACAGTGAATTCTAGGTCAGCCTGGTCTGGTATGAGACCCTACCTCAAAAAATCATAAAAAAACAAACACCCTGTTTTTGGGGCTGGAGAAATGTCTCAGTGGTTAAAGGCATTTGCTTGCAAAGCCTGCTGGCATAAGTTTGATTCCACAGTACCCACATAAAACCAAATGTACAAAGGAGCATATGCACCTGGAATTGTTTGCAGTGGTAGGAGGTCCTGGGATACCCACTTTTTCTCTCTCTTTAAAAAAATTATTTATTTATTTGACAGAGAAAGAGAGAGATAGAGATAGAGAGAGATAGAGAGAATGGGTGGGTGCACCAGGGCCTCCAGCCACTGCAAACGAATTCCAGATGCATGTGCCCCCTTGTGGATCTTTCTAAAGTGGGTCCTGGGGAATCGAACCTGGGTCCTTTGGCTTTGCAGGCAAATGCCTTAACAGCTAAGCCATCCCTCCAGCCCCCATTTTCTCTTTCTCTCTCTCTTTATGTCTCTCTCAAGTAAATAAATAAATATTAAAAAGATAAAAAACTATTTTATTTGATATTAAAAACCATTGTCTTCAGAAGAAATGAAAGTCCAAAAGTTTAAGTCATAATTTCTTTCTTTCTTAACAATACAAAAAGATCATAACTTGCCAAATTATAGATGCAATTTTTAGTGTTAAACCTATATAAACCTATTTTGTTAAAGCATTAAATATTCTGGCAAAAGATTTTACATGGATTCTTCACTTATTGTTATTTTCTTCTGTAACGAAGTATAATTGCTGTAAAATAAGTTAAGAAAGATGCTTTAAAGCCATAGCTTTATCTAGAACACACACACACACCATATATGATCCCCAATTATCAATGTCTAGGAAAAAAAAAACACTTTATGTAAATACTTTGTAATCAACAAATTATTTGTTGTGAATTGTTCATTAAAACTTCTTTTTCTCCTTCCATAGCCACACTGCCAGTATCCCTATATTTTTCAGATGTTCTAGGAAAGGGTATCATTGAGTAGTTTTAATGATACGGTTAAATTAATAAATTTATAAGAATAAAAAACTTAGTTCTAGCTATAGGTATGTAGAGACACAGATATTGTATTACTGATAAAATGCAATGACATATAGCTTATCCCACTGAGAAAAAGTTCTGAGAGCATAGTTTATACTTGCAAATGGGACAACAGAGACTCCAGGAGGCTGCATGCACTCAGTGGGATAACTCATTGAGTTAACGGTAGAGCTACGCCTGAATCCCAGGCTTGCCTACATTCAAAACCATTGATATTTTTTACTTAGCCCATGCTGACTGAATGTTGCAATGAATAGTTAAGAGTCATTGTTGATATGATTTGGCAGTTAAATTGTTGGCAGGGAATCTTGATTCCTCAGAGGTGTATTTCATCCTTGTTATCCTCTCTCCTTAGCCAAAGTCATGTTCCATTTTGTCTGCTCTTGCTGCTGTCTTATCCTGGGCAACAGGCATTTTCATTGTCATGCTAGAAACCGGGGTGGAAGGTGGACCATGACGTTCACAGTGGGTTGCAGCGACTGGACTTAAACAGAGAGGAGAGTAAATGCACGTGAATTAGGGCATCTCCAAATTTGTACTGTGTAGATGGTAGTGGCTCAGAACTCTGTCCGCTCCCACACCGTTTATGTTCGGGAGGAATTCCATCTGGGCTTTTCAGTAGTCTCTGAGAAAGAATGCAAGTGAGAGGCTGAGGGGTTTGCTCCGGAGGTGGCACCGCATGGTGCTCAGAGCTGACTGGTTCCACACCTGGCTCTTCCTGTTTTATAGTTCTGAGATCTCAAAATTACTTAGTACCTTAGTATTTTCCTCATCTCTAACACGGGGGCTGTCATCACAGCACCCCATAAGACCATTCTCAAGAATAGACAAACTATTATCTAGGGTGTGCTTACAAGGGTGCCTGTCAGAGCAAGTGCTAAGTAAATGTCAGATATCGTTTGGCATCGAAGAATGTTTTCTGCATAAAAATAAAATGGTGCAGACTGGTCAAAAGCAATAATGAGAGCACCTTGGCGTTAAGTATGTTTGCATAGGCTAGGATTATCACAGACAGATCAGAAACAAATCTACACATACAGTCAGTAGATGGACCCCAAGGGAATGAATGTCTTTTGCAGTGGTTGCATTAGTGCCATTAAAGCAATGGCTGAGTGCTTTCCCAATGTTTTACTCAGAGAAAATCTCTCTATTTCAATAAGCCCACTGGCAAACATACAGTGGTTCATGTTTTCAAAAGATTATTCATTTTTCATGCTAAAGTTCGCATGTTAGAAAGATCCTTCAGAAAAAAACATGCTTTTGGTGATCTACAAATGCCTTCTTTCAAACTCTACGTGGAAATGAACTGCTGTAAAAAAAGTTAAATTTTCTACAGGAAGTCTTAACTCCACCTTTCTGTTTACTCAGTCATCTGAGAACCAAGTGAGGGACAGCATGGAATGGCTTCCCCTGACTTCAGCTCTGAGCTTAAGTCCAGCTTTGCTACAGGCAAACCAAATAAACTCTCATTCCTCACATGAAAAAGAACCATGAGGATTCTAAGCCTTCTTGGAATTGTCCTAAGAATTAAATGAAATACTCTCCATGAAGGGCCTAGATCTCTCTAAAGCATAGTTTAGTTCTTGTAAATGAATTGCTTAATCTCTCCATTGGATAGCAAGATAATTATGTTTGTTTGTTTGTCTTTTAAAAGTAAACATATCAGAACATAGGGAGTAGGAGAGTCTTGGAAAGGTAGGGAGTAGGGAAGGTCAGGTGGGGAATTACACAAAACGTAAGAATCAGTTCCATAGAAACCCTCCCTCTGGCTGGCATTCCCTAAGAGACCCTGCCTCAAAGCATGAGCGTTTGTCACTCTCCCACAGAACCCTTTCTGGGCTTTTCTCACAAGTGCTCCCTGTTCTCTCGCATGCCCTGCCCATGTCACACTATAATGGCGTAATAAGTGTAAGCATTCAATCCCGTAATGCTTTCTCCTTTCTTTACTTGATTAATTTCTCTTTTCCTTGAGTTAAAAAATATCTCATGGAGCCGGGCGTGGTGGCACACGCCTTTAATCCCAGCACTTGGGAGGCAGAGGTAGGAGGATCGCCATGAGTTCGAGGCCACCCTGAGACTACAGAGTGAATTCCAGGTCAGCCTGGGCCAGAGCGAGAGCCTACCTCCAAAAACCAAAACCAACCAACCAACCAACTAAACCAAACCAAACAAAACAAAACTCATGGTAAGTAGTAGTTAGTAGTAGTTATTCTGGACAGTTAATTGGTCTTTTTATTTTGTTACTTTAATTTTTATCTTATTAACCATAGGTTACTTTTACTTGTGATCTTTCCCTCTAAGGGAGGTGGGTGCTTTAAGAACAGCCTGGAGAGGGAAAGTACTGAGAACGGACAACAGCCGTGCTCAGAGACGGGCCACGCCAGGCAGGCTGAGTGAGGCTTTGCTCTCCCCACAGCTTCTTTTCGTACGCCTGTTAGATTACTTATCTTTGGTGGTTATAATCACACGAAAGTTCATTTTGGCATTTAGTTCCTTATGACTTTCTAATATTCTTATTACTTTTCTTTTGAACTATTTTCTGACCACCTTTAGATTTGCTGAATGTAGGAATCCTATGAAGACGGACCCCGCAATATCTTAGAGCGTGGGAGTTCAACTATCATATCAGAAAACATGGTTTGATTTTTAGTAGAGTTTTTTTTTTTTTCAATAGGAGACTTAGACATAACTAAATTGACTATCCTGACACAAACAAGGAAACAACCCACTTTGGCTTGGCTTTCCTGATATCCATGAAGTAAAATTTTGTGAATTAATATACCGTGTCAAAGATGACACAGTACTTTAACTATCATGGTTAGATACACATTATTAAGATTGAAATGTGTTGCTTACAGTGATAAAGAGCTGCCACCACTAAGTGTCTTCAAGCAGAGACTCATGACCATCTGGTAGAGAATAAGAGTGAAGTTTTGTATTTAAGTGTACATTAGGCTGGCTTATACTGCTTTCTTTAAGCAACGAGGTCACTTAATTTTAGAATGTGGTGATTCTTTTTTTATGACATGAAACTATCAATTTAAAACCTTTAAAGATGCCTTGATGTTCATTACCTCAGCTGATCTTAATTATGATTCTGGACAATAAGCTATAACATTTTTATTTCTGTTTTATGGATGAAGAAAATGGAGCGTTCCATCTGGCTGGTTTATAAGGTGGCCGAGCCTGGAATAGCACGCAGCTTGTCTGGCATTGTTCTTGGTTCTCCATTACTGCATCTTGGAAGCTGAGATTTGTAATTGCAGGCAACAGGTTTAGCCAATAGACATCCAGCTACAGGTGCAAGGATTTGCTCAGGTGCTTAGCATTTCAAATATATATTATCACATATTCATAACATGTATACATAAACACATACATATTCACTGGGATGATTTAGAGGTGAAGTATATAGTGCAGGTCTATGGGGATGGTATGCACATTATGCAGGGTGAAAATTAGAAAGTGGCGGCTGCAGTAACTTGTGGATTCACGTGAGTATCTTGGGAGCTTGCAGAGGACCCTGATAAAGAAATTCAAAGGTGAGTGCAGAAGTTGGTAGTGTTAGGTCAACGACATCTTGTGAGTCATCTGTTGGCTGTATATTGTGACTTAGAGTGAGACAGAGAGGGAATTTTATGTACTTGAAAAATACTCTGCATATACATTGCATATGACACTTCTCTAAAGTTAGTTAGAATATAAATATCTGTGATGATTCTGTCACAGCATAAGCATAACCAAAGGAATCAGAGAAGGAAGAAAGCCATTTCTTTAGTAAAAATGTCTTTAAACAGATTTGCCTAAAAATTAAGTTACTTTTCACAAATGCTTCCAAAACTCAAGTATGTGTTTGGAAACACAGGGATATGTTTTGGGCATTATGTTTACTTGTAAATCTCAGTTTACCCAAGAAATCCTTTGTGTTTTCTATACGTACTCAAACCCAGATGGAAAATCCTGTTCATTTTCTATTGTGTTCAGGGAGGCTGGTGTTTTATCACTTGCCAAGTCATGGCCACCTGTGGCTCTGCGTTGGCAGCTCTGTGTTTCACAAGCCAGACAGCATGTTCACAGGAAGGGCCTCCTGAAGCAGCACTCAAAGCAAATCTCTCACATGACCAGCGTTCTGATAATAAGGATTTGCTGAATGCATCATTTGATGTGTTTTGCTCGGAGTGGACACACTATCCGATGCTTTTCTTGGCATCACTGCCAAAGATTCTGCACACAAACAATTAATTGCAAGTCATTTGATTTTCCACACAGGAAACCTGGTGCAGAACAGGCAGTCCTCTAAAGATATATCTTCTCTTTTCCTATTGTTTACACTCTGTTAAACTCCAGCCACTAACACATCAGCGGGCCAATGACTGGGCTCTGGGACCAACCCCCCCTTAAAGGTTTACCACTCTCAGACCCGAGTTTTCTCCAAATGTACTGGAAGATTATTCTCATTATCATCCAAGATACAAGACACAAGTAAATAACCCGACTTAAAGTGTGGGAGCACAGCTGGCATGCTCTTCTAGATCTAAGTGACACCTTACTTTATTATTATTATTATTATTATTATTTTGGTTTTTTGAGGTAGGGTCTCACTCTAGCTCAGGCTGACCTGGAATTCACTATGGAGTCTCAGGGTGGCCTCGAACTCATGGTGATCCTCCTACCTCTGCCTCCCGAGTGCTGGGACTAAAGGTGTGCACCTCCACGCCAGGTTGACACCTTTTTAATCTATTCTTGGTAGTCAGAAATGAGTTTATTTTTTTAATTATTTATTTATGACACACACACACACACACACACACACACACAGAGAGAGAGAGAGGGAGAGAGAGAGAGAGAGAGAAAGAGAGAAAGAAAATGGGTGTGCCAGGGCCTCTAGCCACTGCAAACAAACTTCAGATGCATGGACCATCTTGTGCATCTGGCTGCGTGGGTACTGAGGAATCAAACTTAGGTCCTTAGGCTTCACGGGCAAGCACCTTAACTGCTAAGCCATCTCTCCAGCCACTGAGTTTATTTTAATTTATTTTTTAATTTCTTTTTTGAGGTAGAGTCTCACTCTAGCCCAGGCTGATCTGGAATTCACTATGTAGTCTCAGGCTGGCCCCGAATTCACGGCAATCCTCCTACCTCTGCCTCCTGAGTGCTGGGATTAAAGGTGTGAACCACCACTCTGGGCTCTGAGTTTATTTATTTATTTATTTTTGGTTTTTCGAGTTTATTTTTAAAAATGGTTTCTTCTCATTTTGAGTCTTTGTGCTGAGTGTGGACTGATTCGGAGAATCAAATTAGCTATTTAACTATGGGGAGACTTCTCATCAGATGGGCTTCAATTACTGTCACCTGTAACACGGGTTAGACGTTGGCCATAGGATAATTTGTGGCGGTTCTGAATTTAATCTATGCATGGTTGTCATCCAGAGATAGTTAAGACATGCTGATGCCTCCATTCTATCTCTGGGGATACTGATTCATTTTCCGAGTTGGTCCAAAGCTGGGTAGGGAGTACAGTGTAAGAATCTGGCTACAGGGCTGTGAGACAGATCAGTTAGTAATGCGCTTGCCACACAAGCATGGGGAACTGAATTTGGATCCTAAGCACCCATGTAAATGCTGGGAACTGCGGTGTGTTCACAATCCCAGAGATGGGGTGGTAAAGGCAGGGGATCCTTGGGGCTTGCTAGCAAGGCAGTCTAGCTGAATCGGTTCATGCCAGGTTCACTGAGAGACCCTCCCTCAAAGAGTAAGGTGGAAGAAAGGGGTTGAGGAGATGTCAACCTTTGTTCTACGCACACACACGCACCTACACTTGCAGATGTCCCCACACACATAAGAATGCACGCACACACACACACACACACACACACACACAGAGAGAGAGAGAGAGAGAGAGAGAGAGAGAGAATGTTGTTGTAATGCCAGACATTGTAGTTTATACTGTAATCTCAGAATTTGGAAGGCTAAGGCAGGAGGATTGTTGCAAACTTGGGGCCAGTCTGGGCTAGTTGGGGCTACAAAGCATAACTAACTAACAAAACCACAACCAGCCATCCAAATAACCAAACAGAACCTTGTAAAGTGGAATTATCCAGGGAGCTTAAAAAAAAAATCTATGCCCAGTAGTATTTCCTAAAGATTTCCAAGCGATAGATTTCAATATTTACTAAGACTGATAATCATTGCTTGAAGCAATACAATTTTTGATTGTACAAAAATACCAAAGAGCGATGTGAATATGTTGTTGATATAGAATGCATGCATGTCAGACAACTCATGCCATTCTAGGCTGATTTAATTTTGAAATCCCGAATAACTCTGAATGAGCCAGGTCATTAATTCATTTACTCAGAAAAACAGCAACTATTCACTCACTATATGCTACATTTTTTTTTTTACCAAGTTAAAAAAGTATCTTACATATATTGTAACAGGATATGTTCTTATATCCCCTTCCCCAGCTCCCATTATCCTGGGGATCCTCCTCAGTGGGGTTATGGTATTCACTGTGGGGTCATGAAGGTCCTAGTCAATCTCTGTGGAGTAGTGGGTAGCCCCTGCCTCAAAGTATTTGTATCAACTCTGTGGCTCTTACAATTTTTCCACCCTCTTTTTTTGCAATGTTCCTGAACCATGGCAGGCCTGTTGGCAGTCAAATTTAGTGTTGAGTTCTTTGTAACCTCTGGATTTGTGGTTTGGTGAGTCTTGACTGATCATTGTGTCTGTAACTGTGGGGCTGGTTGTCAGGCTAGCAGTAAGAGCAGGATTCATGTCACCATGTCCTCTGTAAGTTCTCCTGGGCCCTGGAAGATGTGGTAGAGGTGGCAGTCTAGTGGTGGGCAATCGGCTATCTACTTGTCTTATTGATGGACTTTGGTTCTCCTTTGTTTTCTCTGCTATCTGTAAGACAGATTCTCCAACCAAGAGTGAGAGCAGCTTGGGTTAAAGGGGGTATGCAAAGTTGTTTGAGAGATTTTTGGTGTACAAGCCCACCCTACTTCTCCAGAGAGCGGTGGGGGCTTCTCGTTGAAGTCTATGAGTTTCCTGACCATGAGATTCTGACTTGGTTTCCAGTACCAGATATGAGTTCTCTTCCACTGAGCGGGTCCTCATGTCCTATCAGAGAAGAGCTGGTTACCTGCAGAGGCTGCGTGCTACAGGTGTGCACTTTTTGTCCAGCTGGATGATTTTGTACTCTGCAAGGCCCCCTAGTTATTGATGCTATTAAGAATCATTGTCCTCCGGCAGCTCCCATGGGGCTTTCCAGCACTAGGAGGGCTAGCCTGGAGGGAGCTCATTTCCCTTGCAGTTCCAGCTTGGTATTCTGATGTGTTGTGACTACAGCCTGTGGTGTTTTCAGCAAAAGGGTCTTATCTTTCAGCTTTGGCAGGGAATCAAGTGTTTTGGCAATGGCTTACATTGTATTGGGTACCTCATAGGTTTCCCTGGCCAATAGCTCACTGTGGGGACAACCCAATTCTGGGCCTGGGAATTACCAGCCAGAGCCCACTGTTGTAAGGTTAAGCTTTTTCAACCTTCTGCCCATACTGTCTCCTCTCTCCCTTTACTGGTGGTTATATCTTGTAGAATGCTAGTCAGAACAAGGTTTTTTTTTTTTTTTTAAATTAATGTTTATTTATTTATTTGAGAGAAAGAGAAAGAGGCAGATAGAGAAAGATAGAGAATGGGTGCACCAGGGCCTCCAGCTGCTGCAAATGAACTCCAGATGCATGTGCCATCTTGTGCATCTGGCTTACATGGGTCCTGGGGAATTGAACCTGGGTCCTTTAGCTTTGCAGCGCCTAGGGCCTTAAGTGCTAAGCAATCTCTCCAGTCCAGAATAAGGGGTTCTATGAAACTGATTTGAAGTTTGTCTTAACTTTTGCGTGATTTCCTCCCCAGCCCTCCCTACCTCTCAAGCCCCTGCCATCCCCAATATTCTATCCCTCCCTTAACCTGTGAGGTAACTGCTCCTCTCCTCTCTCCCTGTTTCTTCTCTTTACTGCTCTCATTCTAGATTTATGTCCACATTCTTGGTGCTTACTACCGTTTGCACTCATCTCCACTTGATCCCAGATAGGAACTGCAGATGAGAGAGTACATGCAGCCTTCTTGTTTTCTTTCATTGCTTGACCTCACTTAGAATGATTTTTTTTTCCCAATTTGATCCATTTTCCTGAAAGTTTCATTTTTCCTTGTCCGTGAGTAGAATTCCTTTGTGTATATGCACCACATCTTCATTATCCATGCATCAGTTAATGGGTATCTGGGCTGATTCCACTTCCTAGCTATTGTGAATAGAGCAGCCACAAACATGGCTTGAGCAGGAATCTCTATAGTAAAGATTTTAGGGTATACACCTATGAGTTTTAATCAGGATCTTCTAATCATGTGTCTAGTACTATCATTTGCGTGAAAAGATTTCTTGAAATCACAAGATCAGAAAATTGCAATACTTCATGTTATGGTATAAAAACAAAAATCCACTTCTAGACTAAGAAGTCAATAAATTTACCTCATTTAAGAACTAAGATGTGGGGCTGGAGAGATGGCTTAGCGGTTAAGCGCTTGCCTGTGAAGCCTAAGGACCCCGGTTCCAGGCTGGTTTCCCCAGGACCCACGTTAGCCAGATGCACAAGGGGGCACACGCGTCTGGAGTTCGTTTGCAGTGGCTGGAAGCCCTGGTGCGCCCATTCTCTCTCTCTCTCTCTCTCTCTCTGCCTCCTTCTGTCTGTCACTCTCAAATAAATAAATAAAAATAAAAATAAAAATAAAAAAAAATAAAAAACTAAGATGTAGGATGTGAGGGCAATCTGGCTGCAACATCTGTCACCTCACTGATCGCCAGGGTTGATTTGGCCAATCTGGCTGGCTAGGCGGGTGTCCCCTTCCTCCTTCACAGCTCCATGTACGCCGCTCCTGAAGCTCAGCACTTGGTCAAAGAGGAGGACCTTTCCCGAATAGAGGAGGACCAGTGTTTGGTCCAGGGTATACCAATAGCTGCGCTCCCCTGCTAGAACCACCAAACAAGCTCTCAAGGTCCATTTGTAGGAGAACGTAGGGTAGTCAAGTTTCCAGACTCCAGACACATCCAAGTGAGGCACTGCAGTTCTCAGTTTGCTTTTCTTTAAAAAATAAACAAGCAAGCGAGCAAACAAACAAACAAGCCGGGCGTGGTGGCACACGCCTTTAATCCCAGCACTCAGGAGGCAGAGGTAGGAGGCTTGTCATGAGTTCGAGGCCACCCTGATACTACATAGTGCATTCCAGGTCAGCCTGGGCTAGAGCGAAACCCTACCTTGAAAAAACAAACAAACAAACAAAAACCCCAACAAAACAAAGAAAAACAAAACAACCAATGAAAAACAAACAAAAATCCCCTAAGATATAATATACATAAACAATAATTAAAATGCACATAATCTTTCAATACCTCCTTTAAAAGTAGGTCCAAGCTACCATAAATTATGTTACAGCCAGAGAATGGAATACTTGGTAGTTATTATAATTTTCAGTCTATAGTTATTAATATATTAGTATGTCCATGATAATACAGTTTGGTTGAATATGTAATCAGAAGTTAACTGCTTTCCATTGCAATGGGATTCAGAATAATCTAATTTCATAATTTTACCTTTATTTGTAATTATGACTATTCTAGTATGCATTCCTTAAATTCAAAGTTTCTAAGAATGCCTATATGAGAAATAATAACCAGTTAAATGCTGCAAACAGGCTAGTTCTAGTAAACATCTATTTTCTATTATGTTTTTGTTTCATTTTACCAATTTATTAAAAAAATTTACTAATGATTCCATAAAGTCTTTTGTAATTTTTCTTCAGAGAGAAAGAAAAAGGGAAGAAATGAAAGAAAGAGAGAGAAAGAAAGTAAGAAAGAGAAAACAAAAAACTGTAGGATAAGAATGCTGCTTCATCAAAGATAGCCCTCATGTAACAGGGAGAATTAGGATTGCCGATGAATTTAAGTTGCTGTTAGGAAGCCTGTGTTGTATGTAGTAGAGTGGTTACCATAGTCCTGTCCTCTTGTCCTCTACCTACTAGAGAAGTGCTTCTCTGCTGGGACAACCAACAACTGTTCTTAGACATTTCCAAGCAATTCTTAGGGGTGCAAAATCACCCTCTATGCAATAACTGAGTCTCGAAGGCAAGAAAAACACCATATGTCTGATATACAGATGACAATATTACAACACTAGTTGAATCTAAGTTGGTTTTAAAAATTAACTAAGCCTTTTTTTTTCTTTGCAAGGAGAGAGGTACAAACAGAGAGAGAGAGAGAGAGAAAGAGAGAGAGAGAGAGAGAGAGAGAGAGAGAAAGAGAGAGAGAGAAGAGAGTATGGGTGCTCCACAGTCTCCAGCCACTGTAAACAAACTCCCAAGGCATGTACCACTCTGTGCATCTATCTGGCTTATGTGGATACTGAGCAATCGAACTCTGGTTGTTAGGCTTGGCAGGCAAGGTCCTTAACCACTGAGCAATCTCTGCAGCCCTTAAATAAAATAAGCTTTTAATATACCTATATGCTATAATCATATCCTTGCCATATTTTTAAATACCAATTTTCTTATGAATTGTTTATTATTTATACAACTTTGTGGAGGAAATAAAATGAGAAAAACCTGAAATATATTAACTTTTGCCCTCAAATACAGGCATTGAAAAATAGGATAATTAAAATCTTTTACATAATTGTGGTACCAGCTCACATTTCACATTTGCCCTTGAAAGAAACGACTTTGTGAAGGATAATGGCTAGCAAAGTGATCAAAGCATTGGAAATTATTAGCTTGGTTGACAATCTCATGCCGTTTGGAGTTAAATGAAGAGAGAGTTATGAGTGACATCTGTATAGTTACCTCATTTATAGCCATTGAGTTATAGAGAAAGTAAGATCTATTTAGAGCCAGCAGGAAATGACCTGTGTTTTGCTAGAAACCATATGTACTTTCTTTGTAACTGTTGTAGCTTCTCTCTGTGTAGCACTTGGGTGACTGGAAAAGGGTTGCGAGGTACTTCCTCCTGGCTCAGGAGCTAGGAGTGTGTTTATATAGAAACAAATGAGACTGGAGTCTTGTGACTAGCTTCAACAACTTTTCCTTTTCAATGACTAACAGCAGATGATTCACTAGGGAGTTCTAGACTCTTAAAAAATTACATCTATGGCCCGGTGTGGTGGCGCACGCCTTTAATCCCAGCACTCGGGAGGCAGAGGTAGGAGGATCACCATGAGTTCCAGGCCACCCTGAGACTACGAAGTGAATTCCGGGTCAGCCTGAGCTAGAGTGAAACCCTACCTATAAAACAAAAAAACAAAACAAAACAAAAATTACATCTGTATCACAACTATAATCTTAGAGTTCCACAAGAAATTTACCTGGCAGGAAAGGTGATCAAAATGCATGGAGTCACAATGAAAACCTAGCAAATATACTTGAGAAATAATTGTTTCAAGAACAGAAAATTTTACCTACATTCATAGATTGATCTATCCATCTACTCATCTCTGTGATCCGTACACCAGTCATCTACCTAGCCATTCATGTAACATGGAAAAGGAATACTAAGCTCGTATGAGATCTGTATGCACGTTAGAGACAGCATGCACTAATTATTATTTTGGTTATATATAATTTTCAGATTAAACAGGCTAAGGATTTTGAGATGGTTATTTTGTGGAAGATGATGGGAGAGTGCAACGTGAATTGGAATGTCATTTAGGGATCTAAAAGGGTGTAAGCTATGTTTTAAGGATACATGAAGCAAAACAAAATGAGCACAAAATAGGAAAAGGGAAATCAAGGCTGAACTGAATACAGGAACTATGGCACAATTGAGGTCATTTGGGATAAAGGTGGGAAAGGGTCAAATACAGCAACTCCAGAAAAACAAAAACATGGCTGTGTGTAGATAGTAAGAGAAGGAAGACAGGGGAATTTCTGAGGTAATAGTATAATCCTTAATAGTTTTATTTATTAATCACAAGGAAACAATACCTTAAAATCCATCCAATTCCAAAGGGGGAGGATTTGCATATTCTTTGAGTAGCTTTAATTTACTCTTGTTTTCTTTGAAATAGCCCTGTGGAAAGTAACTCTAGATGACCTTGCATCAAACTGAGTCATTATGAACAAAAAATTTCTGGGAAGCCGAATAGTGGAAGGGATTACTGATCTGCTTTATTACTTCGACATGGACTTAATGAGGTCATGTTCCTTTGGTGGTGTTAGTTGGGTCAGCGGATTTCATTCCTAAGGAAAATCTGCTGTAAAATGCTAGAGGAATGATAGTCAGGCCTCAAACACCATATGAGCTTGCAGCAGTGTTAAATGGCAACCAATGTTGACATGTAAATGGAAGATTCCAAAGGCTAAGGCTTTACACAAAATCTTTAATGTCAGGAGGTAAGAGATTATGAAATGTTTATTCCCTTTACAAATGAGACAACTACAGAGTAATTTTTTAAATTAATTTTTATTTCTTAGAGACAGAGAGAGAGAGAGAGAGAGAAAGAGAGAAAGAGAGAAAGAGAGAAAGAGAGAAAGAGAGAATGGGCATGCTAGGAGCTTTAGCCACTGCAAAAGAACTCCCAGGTGTAAGCACCACATTGTGCATCTGGCTTACGTGGGTCCTGGGGAATCAAACTGGGTCCTTTAGCTTCGCAGGCGAGCACCTTAACTGCTAAGCCATTTCTCCAGCCCCAGAGTGAGTTTTAGTAAAGCATTCAAAAAAACATGCATTCCAATATTGCACATATCCATTGAAGGAGGTACAACTTCACTGAATCTTCAAAAGGGCTGCTAAGAAGAAATATATATGAATTCTCATTTGCATATAATGATCCTAGTCAATACTATTGTCAATATGCACCGAATTTACTAAAAATAGAAAAACTGTCACATGTGACTAAAATGTTCATGATTTTAAAAAGTGGATGTTTTAAAATTCTGTATTTTATAAATAAATAAATATATATATGTACATATATATATTTATGTGTGTATGTATGTATACCAAGGACACTGTGTAGGTAAGAACACTTTTATGTAGCCATTTTGAGGGTATATGTGAGATATTCACCAGTAACTAATAAAAAGATTTTTACTATGTAATAATATACAGAAAAATTTTTCTGTATTCTTTAACTTGTTCAGTTTTACTTATATATGTGCAGTGTTCACATAATAGAACTATGGGATGAAATATGTTATATAAGAACTTTACAAAGTTATTTGCTATTGTATCAGTACTATTGAGGAAGTGTGCCCTTCACAGGGCTGCTTACACTATGTAGATGGATATAGCAATGAACGGTAGTTGTGATGGCATTACCTGTCTGCCAACATCTTAGTCTAGAAAGTTCTACTAGGAGTTCCTGTTGGAAATTATTTCACAGAAATAGTATCCCACATAAATCAACTTTAGAAAGCCCACAGAACTGATTAGTTTTCTGGGTCTTGGTTAACAGAGATACCGGAGCCAAAATCACAAGGATGCCTCTTATTATAAAAACAGATGAAGTCTCCTAAGTAGAAAGAATAGCAATTAAAACATGCTTTTGTTATTTCATAATGCTTTGCCAAAGTCCTCCGAGAGATAATTGGGTCACGGGGTGATTTCATCTAGAAACAGTGAAGTAATCAGGTGGTCCGGCAGGTCTTGCTGGCATGGTATCGCCCAATCTGCTTCAGGGGCCTTCCTAGCATGCAGTATCGTCTTCTTAGCCTACTCAGCCTTTGAGATTTGATAGTAGTATTCTGGACAAGTCAGCTCTCCATTTGTACCTATAATTCAGTGCAGATAAAGATGAGCTATCATCTGAAAGAAAAGTGCCTGAGTATGTGAAAATTCAAATCGCTGTCACAGTGCTTTGTTATAGTTGAGGTCAGAGATGAAACCAAATACACAGAAGCCAGGTTGAAATGGGCTTACTACAATCAAGACATTTTTAGAGTTTGACACAAAAATCAACATCTTGCCCACTGGGTGTTATAATCTGTTATAGTAGCATAAAGCTAACAACCTAAAAAAAATAAAAGTAACTGTTTAAATTTTCTTATAAAATGAGATCATATGTGCTATCTCTGTTATATAGGAAATTACTAGAAACATGGGACACAGAGTAGTAAATACTCTGTCAATACTAATGAAAATAGCTTAATAATATTCAAAATTTCAGTCATAAGTAACAATGTGATAGAAATGAAAAGAAATGAATCATATTAGAGATGATTTATGTTCTCTTTTTGTAAAGAATTGCCTTGTATGCTAATAAAAATGGCCATGTTAGTGGAATGAGAACCTCTTGGAAAACAAGGGCTCACTGAACCTTGTTCATTCTGTCTACATCAGCATCATGTTAATTTAATGGATTGACTTCTTAGATTAAATGTCTGTTGTCTACTCAATCTATAAACATTTTAAGATTCTATCCATAGTGAGTGAACATTTTTTGCTTGTATAATAGACTCTATTAAATGTATTACTAACATATATTACAACATATTATTTAAATACTAAATATATAAAAGATAAATTAAATATAAAATACCTCCACTAAGTATGCATTATATATAGAATATAACATAGTTATTTAAAAGAATGAAAACCTATATTAATTACTTATCAAATATTACAATTGGGTAAATTGCCTATATTGAGAAGAAGTTATAGAAGTAAATATATCAACTTTGTGATAGTCTATAACCTGCAGAGATGGAAATGGAATTAGAAATTGAACTTGCCTGTTTTATATTTGCACATTGTTTATTTTATCAGTGTATGTTATTTTTGTGATTGAATAAAAATATACTTATGATGTATATACTACTGTGCTTGGCATATAGTTAGTACTTACAACATCTTACTGAATTAATGAATGTATATTTTATCAATATTTTATGAGTCTACCTCCTTCCTGGTAAAAGAGAGATGAAAAGGGAAATAGTAGCTTTCAAAATTGCCATGGAAGAGGGAGAAAAATCAAGGTAAAATACCAGAATCTAATGCACTGTGGCTAGTCAGTCTCTATCAACTTTTAGGATGAAGCAGTGCTGGAGAAAATATACAAGGGGTTACAAAGGGCAAAGGCATAGGAGAAGACCTAGACTATTTTCTTCTTGAAAAGAGAGGCCTTGAAAGCTCTGAGATGGGCTTAAGAGGACACGATTTCCTTTCCTGTACTACGTCTCACCATTATCAAGGAAAGTGTGAAAGTACCTGTACCAAAATTTGTTTTTCTCTATTACATGTGAATATTTTAAGCCCAATCATTTTACCTTTTAAGATATCTTTCACATTGCAGTTTATCATATTGTTTATTTTCTCTATTTGAAAAACAGAGAACTTTTTCTTCAAATAGAGAAAATTTTATAAAGCACTTGACTCCCCCCCAATCCAACACCTGCTGGGGAGATAACTCAGTGGTGAAAGGGACTTGCTTCCAAATTTTCCAGCAGGCACACGAGAAAGTGGTAACCCAAGAAATTACAACTGAAAACGAATTACGTATTTTTTTCTTTGCACCACTTAGTAACTTATTGGATACTGTAAATATCTTCAAGCCATTAATTACTATCTTCCGTTCTTCCCCATCTGATGAGACAAGAAAGCACTCTCAGCTCCATTTTAGGGAGTGAAGAAAATGGCCACTTATCCTACAGGAAGCCCCAAGGCTCAGATTACATGAGAGATATTTGAAGGCTTGCTTTGATTCAACAGCGGTAGCCCTAGTGCCTGACTCATTTCCCACAAACATTTGTTAGGACCTAATCTGGACTGTCAAATGGTGGTGTGTGCTATGGAGGGAGGAGGCACACTAAATTTTTGTAACAAATTGTCACAAACTTAGTAGCTAAAGAGAACATAAATTTATTATCTTAAAGTTCTAGATGTCTATTTTTTTTTTTTTTTTTTTTTTGGTTTTCGAGGTAGGGTCTCACTTTAGTTCAGGCTGACCTGGAATTCTCTGT
Source organism: Dipus sagitta (assembly GCA_036346955.1). NCBI lineage: Eukaryota > Metazoa > Chordata > Mammalia > Rodentia > Dipodidae > Dipus > Dipus sagitta. The sequence continues at coordinate 23,551,661 of CM070784.1, read as the reverse complement.
GTAGTCTCAGGGTGGCCTCGAACTCACAGTGATCCTCCTACCTCTGCCTCCCGAGTGCTGGGATTAAAGGCGTGCACCACCACGCCCGGCTCTAGATGTCTAAATTTTTGTAACAGATTGTCACAAACTTAGTGGCTAAGTGAACATAAATTTATTATCTTACAGTTCTAGGTGTTAGAAAGCACGAAGTAAGTTTTACAGGGCCAAAACCAAGGTGTCTGAAGGGCTGCCTTCTGGAGGCCATCATAAGGGGAAATCCACTTGTTTTCCATTTCTAGTTTCCAGGGGCCATCGTCATGCCCTGGGTATGATCCCTCCCTTGTACCACTATCATAGTTACATTCTTGTCGCTGGGATGAAACAGTAGACCCAGAGCAGCTGATGGGAGGGAAGGATTTATTTGGCTTACGGTTTGCAGGGGAAGTTTCAGCATGGCAGGGAAAGGATGGTAGAGCAGAGGCTGGGCATCACTTCTTGCTACAGCAGCTGGCAGAGAGCAGCAAGAGTGGGGTCTGAGCTCTGGCCAGGGCAAAGCTGGACCATAACACCCCAAAGCCCATTCCTCCTGCAGCAAGGCTCCACCTCTCAAATTGCCACCAGCTTGGGACCAAACCTTCAAAACACATGAATTTATGGGGGACATCTGATTCAAATTACCACAATCATGTCCTTATATCTCTTCTGTCCATTGTCATGTTCCTTTCTACTTTCAGGCTTAGGATCCACTGCCTCGTTATAATCATAATATAGAAGCTTACTTTGGAGGTCTTATATATGACACTATATTTTATATACAAACATTGTTTATCCTCACATAACTGCTAGTGTAGCTAGCATTTGTACTACCATTTTACCAACAAGATTGAGGCTACATGACCTGCCCACGATTATAAATTGTCAGTGGCAGTTGAATAATTCAAATTTGCTTCTTTCCAGGTTCTTCTTTTGAGCAAAGCTGCACACATTAGTAAGACAGAGCCCAGTAACCATCACAGGATTGAATTCATCTGGTAAGTTGGAAATTGCATGCTAAATTTTTAAGTAGCTTATTTAATTGTAAGGCTCATTAATTCTTTTTATGAATATGTGAAAAGTATTATCTTATGTTTATTGTACTTAGAAAAGAAAAGAAACTTAAGCAAAGAAAATGTAGCATGTTGAAAGAATGCTAGAAAGCTTCAGGAATCCAAGAGAATCTTTGTTTTAAGGGACTGTAAACTAATAACTAAGGAACCCAACCTAGTTCTCTCTGCTTTTTTTTTTTTTTCTTTTCTTGTGGGAGCTCACTCATTTCTATTTTTTCTGTAATGATCTCATTTCATACTCTATTTCTCCAATATCCTCCATTCCAATGCAGTGCTGACAGAATAAAACTCACTTCTATTCCCAATATGAGACTAGAACTTGGGACAGCCTCTTTCTGTATGCGGTATCCACTGCTGGGCCAGTTAACTATGCTTGGGACATGGATCTCTTTCCTGATGTACATATGTGTGATGGAGAAGGGCGAGTGATGGTTTTCCTTAGAGAAAAGGGAGAACTCATTATGTGGAAAAATATTCCAGAAGAGATTTGATAATGATAGAGTTCTAAAGACAGCTGTATTTCTCTTTATGTGTGTGTTTGTGTGTGTGTGTGTTTATGTGTGTGTGTGTGTACACGTGTGTTTGGGTGTTTGGTGTGCTTGCACATGTGTGCTTATACACGTGGAGAACAGAGGACAAACTTAGATGTCATTTCTTAGGTGCTGTCCACTTTTTTTTGTTTTTGTTTTCGAGGTAGGGTCTCACTCTAGCTCAAGCTGACCTGGACTTCACTCTGTAGACTCAGGGCGGCCTTGAACTCTCGGTGATCCTCGTATCTCTGCCTCCCAAGTGCTGCGATTAAAGGCGTGTGCCACCACACCTGGATTGTCCACTTTTTTTTGAGACAGTCTCTCCACGGAACCTGGAGTTTGACCAGTAGACTAGTCTGGCTGTCCAGTGAGCCCCAGGGACCCACCAGTTTCTGCCTCCTCAGCACTGGGATTACAAGTGCCCATTTTTATGCCTTGGAAGGTTTACGTAGGTTTGGGGAATCAAACTCAGGTCCTGATGCTTGCAAAGTGCATCACTTACTTTATCAATGCCAGGACAGAATAATCAGAGTACCTTAAGACAGGAAAGGGTTTACCTTCAGCACTCAGTCTATCCTGACAGGAGCACATCAGCAGCAAGGAAGGAGAGAATGGATGCTGGTACTCAGCCAGATTTCTCCTTTTTTTTCAAAAAGAATTCATTACTTCGGTAATGGAATGTACTATTGAAAATTTTAGCATGCAATTTCCAACTCACCAGATGAATTTGATCCTGTGATGGTTACTGGACGACGTCTTACAGCTCAGGACTGCCCATCCCATGGAACTGCATTGCCCACACTTAGGGTGGGTCTGCCCACCTCAGTTAATCAAATCCAGAACATTCCTAATAGACATGCCAAGAAATTTGTTTCTGTGGTGATTCCAAATCCTGTCAAGTTGACAACCAGAGATGCTCTATGACACAAGGCAAGTAGTTTCTGGCCTGAGCTATCTTCCCCAGCACTCCTTCTGGGCATGTCTGGGGAGAATTTTGTGTAGAAAAATTTCATGTTTCTATCATTAGCTTTGCCTCCCCTCCACTCCAAATAGAGATAAGACTGGTGTGGTGGTTTGAATGTAAGATGTCCCCCTTATCATCAAATGTTTATGATTAAGCTTCATGTCTTATCCCCAGTTGATGGGCCTTTGGAGGGTGAGCTGAAGTCAAACTTTCCCTTCCATAAGCTGCTTCTGGTTGAGTGTTTTGTCCCAGCAACAAGAAGGCAACTGCAATAACTGGTCTATCCAGTATTACTAAACTTCTTCCTTGATGAACTTACACTACTTTTCTTCTATAAAGAAACTTTAGCTGGCACTGTTTGTCCTCATACAACACATGCAAAAATTAAATTGAATATGCACAAATAAGTTTTTATATTTTGTTCCTAACATGTGTACACATACATATATAATATTTCTTTGTTATCCCTTTCTTTTTATTTTCATTCTTTTTTCTCTACTTTATACTCGGGGCCATAATATATGCTCAGTTTTGTATCTTCCTATTATGAATTTTTTTTGCCTATGTCAATAATCTTTTTTGTGTGTGTGTGTGTGTGTTTTCGAGGTAGGGTTTCACTCTAGTCCAGGCTGACCTGGAATTCACTATGTAGTCTCTGGGTGGCCTCGAACTCATGGTGATCCTCCTACCTCTGCCTCCCAAAGGCTGGGATTAAAGGCATGTGCCACCACGCCCGGCAATAATCACTTTTTTAAAGTGTAGTTTAAATATATAAAGGCTGGCTGAGGAGATGGCTCAGTGGGTAAGAGCGCTTGCTGCGCAAGCAGGAGGTCCTGAGTTCAGTCTCCAGCACCCGCGTATAAAGCTGATATGAAGGCTGGGAAAATGGCTTAGCAGTTAAGGTGCTCGCTTGCAAAGCCAAAGGACCCAGGTTCGATTCTCCAGGACCCATGTTAGCCAGATGCACAAGGTGGCACATGTGTCTGGAGTTTGTTTGCAGTGGCTGGAGGCCCTGGTGCACCCATTCTTTCTCTCTTTCCCTATTTCAAATAAATAAATGAAAATAAAAAGTATTAAGAAAAGCTGATATGAGCATGAATATGTCACCTCAGAGTTGGGCTGTGGGTTCGGGAAACAGGACAGTCACTGGGGTCACTGGTCCGCCAGTCTTACCAAAGGAAAGTGAGCTTCATGTTCGATGAGACACTTTGTCCCCGGGAAAATAGGACAGAAGAGGAGGATTCATATGTGAGCAGGGCACTTCTATATCTATACAACATGTACATACCACATGCACATACCATACAAACTACACACATGCTCAAAACCAAAACAAAGAAGTAAATAAACCTCCTGAAACCCCATAAAGGCACCATACTCCATTGCATGGATGTATAGTGCTATTTTGTCAACCCCATTCTAATGCTTTCTGTTTAGTTGTTTTCAATCTGGTGTTCTTTGTAGCTGGGTAAACTTGGGTGTGGTGGCTTACACCTGTGTTCCCAGCACTTGGGACGCTGGTGCAAGGGGATTGTGAGTTCGAGGCCAGTATGGGTGAATTTGAAGCCAGGCTAGCTGTATAATGAGAATTTGCCTCAAAAAAAAAAAAAAAAAAAAAAAAGGAAAAAAAAGAAAGGAAGGAAGGAAGAAAAAAGACAAGCAGCTGGTAAAGAACCACCTTATAATTACATTTTTGTGTGCTTTTTTAAATTAGTTGTTTTCGGATGCACTTCTGGATTTAGAACTCCTGGGTCAGAACTAAGAACAAGTTTATGCTCTTTGCATATTATGTTTCCCTTTGCAAATTTCATACCAATTTGAATTTCTGTAGGTTACAGTTTAAGAATTTTAAAGGCTGGGGTTATACCTTAGTGGTAGAATTCTTGACTAGCATAGGTGAGGCCCTGAGTTCAATCTCCATTACTTAAAAAGGAATAACTGCAGAGTTTAACTCAAGGAATGATGCACACTGACATTGTACCTTCCAAGGAAATGCTTCCTTATTTAGGATTCAGTAGAACAATTAGTAATAAACATTCATATGATAATCATGATTATTGTTATATTAATGTAGACCTAACAATCTATTTGAGACGGGACTGTGAATTTACTTTTGTTTCTGTATTTCCCCAGAAATTACAAAAAATATTATTAATGTTAAAATGAAGCATAATTCTTACATGGTCATTTACCACATAACAATTTTTCTGTCAAAGATGAGACACATATGTTACAGTAATTCCATAAGATTACAGTGGAGCTTGCACAAGATGACAAAAGTTCCTATCACCTAGAGCTGTAGTGATCACAGATCATCGAGCATTACTCATGTGTTGATGATTGTTGCTGCCGGTTGTACAAAAGCATTGTACATGCAATAATGTCTGATACAAAATACTTGATAACAATCATGATTTTGTTGACTCATTTTTTAATTGTAACATCCTTTTAATGATTGTTGCAGAGTGTAATTATTGCTATATAAAGTCCTTTGTTGTAAAGTAGTGCGCTGTGTAATGCTGGCAGCAACCTTATATATTCTGTGTTTACAGTGGCCATGTCACCGACTGATCTATTACATCTAGGTTTGTGCAAGTACACTCTATAATATACACACAGTGATGAAATTACTAATGACACCTTTCTCGGAAAGGATTCCCTTTGTTAAGCAATATCTGACTGTGTACATGTCTGCATACACACATACCAACTCACAAATGATTCCAACCTCAATGGACACATTTATCCTTCTGATATTATTCCAGAAACTGATGTCTGTAATCACACAGACCTTTTGACAACTTCTCTTCTATGAGATCGTTAGTAACTGTGTGAAAGCCCTTACTTGGTTGGAGTTTTCCTCTTGTTATTCAATATTTAATTCATATCCATTTCCTTGGTAAAGCCTTCTTCAGCTACCCAGACTCAGCAGCTCCCTACTTTCTCCTACTTTCCCATGGTACACTTCTTCTTTTTAAAGTTAAAAAAGGTTTATTATTATTTGTTTGAGAGAGGGAGAGAGAAAGGGTGTGCCGGGGCCTCTAGCCACTGTAAACAAACTCCAGAAGCATGTGCCACCTTGTGCAACTTGCTTACATGGGTCCTGGGGAATTGAACATGGGTCCTTAAGTTTCACAGACCAGTGCCTTAATTGCTAAACCATTTCTCCAGCCCTCCTAGTGCATTTCTTATGCCTAAAATTGAGTCTCAAAACGTTACTACAAGCATATTGTGCATTACTGAGTAAAATACATGAAAAATTGTTGATGTCTGTATTTAGAACATTGTCAACCCAGAGCTTTGTATGCAGTAAATGCTCAATAAATGTTAACTGACTTGAACTGTTACATAATTGGTAGATTCGTACTATCTTCAGGCTAAATCTATCCATTTAGGTTTCCGCCTGCCATGCCCTAGCACTTGCTTTACTCCATATTGTGTCATGAAGTGAGTTGGGCCATAGCGTTTACTGGTGGAGAGAGACTTTGCACAGAGAAGGGAAAACCCGAGTTGTGTACTTCCCTGTTCCTCCTCCATGCCGTTGAGAGGCAGGCACAAGACGGGGCAGAGCAGGGCCACAGTTGTGTGGGTGTGCATTCCTGTGGGCCTGCCTCACCCTCACTTCAGTTGCTCTCACAGTGCAGTTCTGAGAACTAGCTCATCTGTGGGATGACGTTTAATGATGTGGCATCAGGCGGTCTAGATTTGGGGTACCAGCTGCTGTCAAGTTATCTGGGCATGCCAGCTGCCCGCTGCCAGGAGACTTTGAGTGCTGGGATCTTATGGCCTCTGCTACTAGGGGAGGGAGACACTGGTGTCTTGGGAAGCTGAGTTTGGGTGCAGTTTTCCACTTGTGGTATGGAAAGAAACACTCGTTTTCCTTTTCCATGGTTCAAGAATGTTCCCTGCATGGGTAACTGTGAACGGGCACCCAGGTCATATCAGATATGTCTGTCTGCTTATATCAACACCAGTCCTTCTCTTTCCTGAAGTACATTTTTTGATACAGCAAATCACCTTCTATTTCTTTTGTAATTCTATTGATTCCTTGTCCACAATAATTTAAATGCTGTTACATGTTAGGTGCTATGAGGCATGAGGGGGAAATGCCAGTAATCTGGTCTCTGCCTACAAGGTCACTGTCAAATGGAGCTCTGTTCTAAATTAATTACTTCAGGAAGTAAGTTTTGAAATAATAGAAAGTTCTACCTTGGGCAAAATTCAGGTTTTCAATGGTTGTTAATCAATTAATGGAAAATAAAATCATTTGTTGCAGATAAAATGCAATAAGTATTAGTTATGATAAACAGAAGTATCTATTAATATAATGCATGTTTTTGACATTTCACTTAATAAATGAGAAAGCTTCTATTTTAACTTTGATTTCATACCCTCTACCTAAAGATCCTCCTTGTCTTTTCATGAGAATTATATAGATATATGGGCATTATTGAAACAGATGAAGATCATTTAAAAGATATATTTATTGCTGGGCATAGTGGCACACATGTTTAATCCCAGCACTCAGGAGGCAGAGGTAGGGGGATTGTTGTGAGTTTTAGGCCAGCTTGGGACTACAGAGTGTACTGTAGTTCAGCCTAAGATAGAGTGAGACTCTACCTCAAAAAATTTATTTATTTACAAAGAGAGAAAGAAAAAGAGAGAGAGAGAGGGAGGGAAGGAAGGAAAGAGAGAGAGAGAGAAAGAGAGCCAATGAGTACTCCAGGGAAATTTTGAGGCACGTGTTTTCTCATATTCATGTAACAATTTATTTGGAGTTCTAAGAACTAAAACCAATAAGATGCAAGGAGACAAATGGTTTATATCAATAAAACTTGACCTAGTCAGGTAGGTTTCAGTGGTGAGCTTTGACCATGGCTGTGCTGAAGGGCATCTGTGGTCCGTGTTGCTGCAAAAACTGTTCTAGCGGTGTGAACTGCCTCTGCTGCTCAGCTCCTCGCCTGGTGCTCTGGCACGCTGAGGTGTGAAGGTTCTAGTGGTGTGAACTGCCTCTGCTGCTCAGCTTCTCGCCTGGTGCTCTGGTGAGGTGTGAGGGTTCTAGTGGTGTGAACCGCCTCTGCTGCTCAGCTTCTCACCTGGTGCTCTGGTGAGGTGTGAAGGTTCTAGTGGTGTGAACCGCCTCTGCTGCTCAGCTTCTTGCCTGGTGCTCTGGCACGCAGAGGTGTGAAGGTTCTAGACCTCAACCTCTTCAGTTACAGTGAGCTCAGGGTAGCTCTTGAAGTACTCTGGGTAGCACATACTGACACTTTACTTCAGGGTGCAATGACCAGGTCAGTCCTGACATGGGCTCACTATAGAACACGATGGCTGCCACTCAGGTACCCTTGAGGACAAAGCCATAATGCAACATGAATTCTCATGGTGAAGACCTAGAGGGCAGGTTCACAACTGCACTCATTGGATTTTGCACTTTTATTTAAAACCCTCAGCTTTTCTAATCCCGTACTTTACACCTTCTCTTTCAGGAGTGAATGGATGCCCTATTTCGAGATGATCCTTAAGACTGCTGCTCAGTGTCTCAGGATTTTTGGATAACTTTGAAATATATAGTCTAATTCCTTGTGGTATTTCTAAAAGAACCTGGCATAATTCGGAATGAGGGCAGACCACCTATTACCTTTGATATATTCTTATTTCTTTCCCTAATAGGATTCCTGAAAATATAAGAGGACGACGAAAACACTATTCTGATAGTAGGAAATTATCCATATATTGAAGTTATTTGGGAAACGTAGCCTTATTATTCTTAGATTTATTAACATTTTTAGAGAACAGATGAATATTAAATTGAGACAAATGTACATTTCTCTTAATTCCCCCCCCCCTCCAAAATTCACTCTTTCATACTTAGGTTGAACCAGCATAATGAAAGACAAAGCAAAGTACAAAAAATCCATTCAATCTCTTTTCACAAAATACAGTTTGAATAAACGAGGGACAGGTGGTACACTGTTGCCCAGCCTTAGCATCAGCTGGGCTCTATCAGGGATTTTGGAAGCTAGGGAAAGTGCTGGACCCTCAGCCCACTGTTTCCTGACCAGCTGCAGTAACGCTCCCAAGCTCTGCATATTTGGGGTTCTAAATACAAATGTGCTCTTCCAGAGCATGGGATTTTCAGTCAGACCAACATGTTTCAGCCAGCAGAGTGACCTTAAACACGTCGTTGAACTGCCTGGGAGAGAGTTGGTGTGGAGAGACAGGATATGAAAACTCACTGGCCCCATAGTTGCTTCTCATCAGGAGTTTCCTGTATTCCCACCTCGGCTGGCTTCTGCATTGTTTTCTTCTCCTTGAGATCAATGCTATTCCATCATGGCAGAGCAGGCAGGGCAGCAGAAAAGGAATGCTGGCTAGTCACCTTGCATCCTGTCAGGAAGAGAGAGGAGTAGCTGGACCTTAGTTATTTTTTTGTGTAAAATTATGGTGGCGGTAACATCTATACCATATGATCTTTGCTCGACTACTGACAATTTATTTCTTAATTTTATTTCTTTTATTTGAGAAAGAGAGGAAGAGAGAGAGAGAGAGAGAGAGAGTGAGCAAGCATGTCAGGACCATCTGCCATTGTAAACAAACTCCAGACACATGCATCAACTTGTGCTTCTGGCTTATGTGGGTCTTGGGGAATCAAACCTGGGTCCTTTGGCTTCACAGGCAAGTGCCTTAAGCAATAAGCCATCTCCCCATCCTTGACAATTTATTTCTTAACATAATTCTTACAGTGTCAAAAAAACTAGAAGGTATTGTACTGCATTGTCATTGAAAATCTAGTAGAGTTATAAGGGTGAAGGCTACAAATTGGGGAGTGACAGGCAAGGGTTTGAAAAGGGGCTAGGGAGTTAGAAACAACTGTGTTGCTAGTGGAATATTGTTAAAGAATAATCCAGAAGACTGATACAAATACATTGAAATAAAAAGTGTAAATAAAGCAGTGTTATAGGATACAATATTGTCTGAATTCATGTAGGTAAACCACTAAGCCCAAGACAGTGCCTTTTCACATCTCTCTTATTTATTCTAGTCTTTCTCTTCTTCTGCTGCTCTGTTGGTGGGAAGTGGGCTGGGGAGGGTCAAAGAGGGTAGACTATGTAGGAAAAAAGCTTTCAGTATTTAGGAATGAAGGAAGAGCAATCCAGATGGTGGAAAATCCTATTTAAAGGAGTAGAGATGAGAAGCATATTCAAAATATAAGGCATTCCAGCTTGCCTGCACTAAAAGTTCCCAAGAGTGAAAAATAGGAAGCAAAGATAATATGCAGCCAGAGAATTCTGGACTTGTAATGCCAGCTTGGGTAATGAGTATCACATAAGAGTCAAAAGATGTAGAAAATAATGAAAGAACATTCTACAAAGAATATCCAACTTAAAAAAGAACATTCCACTCATTAACAATCAATGGAAATCAATGACTCACATTTAATTTTGCAACAGCAATGATGTTAATATTAACTTCAGGAAAAGAATGTGTGCAGTTGGATATAGCAATCATCTGATAGAATTGTCCCTAATCATTCATTTTATCCCCATTAATAACTTTTAGTATTCACCATGGGTTGGATTTAGGAGATGCTGTTAATTATATCAAATGTCATTTTAGAGACAAAAAATTCTTTAAAGATGTTATGAATTACACAATGATGACTATTTACCTGAAGCTAAATCTATTATATAAAATATGTCTATATAAACATCAATGTTAGCAATTTGTAATCTTGACCATTTTTTTTTCCAGAAAATTCTGCATGGAGCCCTTAGAAAAGAGTACTTTAAAATGGGTTGCATTCTGTACATACAGGTTTAGAGTATAACAAATGAAAAAGAAATCAGTGATCATTTCTACTTACATATGGATAACAATATTCTATTTATATTTAAAATATTTCATCACCCAAATATTAAAAGATCAAGATGGAGACATTGTAGAAATGTGTATTTTCATTCGCTCCAGAGCTCAGAGGTCAGGAACATGGTGGAAGTGGAGATGGAGGGAACATGAGAGCTGGTGGATGGGGGCAAAGCACTGTGGAACTTTGACATCTGGTCGTGATAAGGCCATTGCACTCATGAAATCATACCAGGTGTGGTTTCCCACAGAAGACCAGCACATGATGGGATGAGTCAGCAGTACATTCTGTTATATATAGGGGAGGGGTTTGGGTGGCCACTTCCTTCCCTAATGACAGTTAAGGTTGCAGGGGTGTGGAGGGAGTGTTATTCTCTTCCATATCATAGCCACTGGTATGTGATGAGGCGTACAGTGGGAGAGAGGGAGATAGGGTAGTGAGGTACATATTATCAATATGTATTTCTAAGGTTTAAAAAAAATTTTGTTTTGAGAGATAGCGATAGATAGATAGATAGATAGATAGATAGATAGATAGATAGATAGAATATGGGTTCTCCAGGGCCTTCAACCACTGCAAACAAACTCCAGGCATATGTGCCCCCTTTTGGTCCATGTGCAACATTGTGTGCTTGCCTCTTGCATCTGGGTACGTGGGACCAGGAGATTCAAACATTAGTTCCTAGGCTACACAGGCAAGTGCCTTAACTCTTAAGCTATCTCTCCAGCCCAATATGTATTCTATATTTATTATATTATTTTTATTTTATATATGTATTTATATATGAAAATGTTAAAAAACAAAAACAAACAAAAAGAGGAACATGTATTTTAATGATACGGACTAGCAGAATAACCTGGATTTTTTTTTTTTCTGTTTTCCAATATGTATGCTTTCATGGTTTACTTATCATAACATCTCAATGGTTTTTATGGTATTAATAGCCTGAATCTTTGGAAGAGAGGCAAAAGACCAAAGTGTAAATTCTGGGTGAACTTTTGGGACATTAGTGTGGTGCAGCACAGTGTGGGCAGGTGGTGCCGGACTCAAGAGAGGATGACTGGGCTGTGACTCGTCCCTCCACTGGCCGTCTCACCTTGTAGTTTAGGACAAAGCACCGAGCCTCCCATTCTCCTCTCTCAGCAGTCATTGATAATATCCCACTTAAACAAATGGTCTCTGTAGGGACTGACATACAAAAGAAGTGCAATTGCAGCCTATGAAAACGTTAAACAGACAGAACAGTTTCAAGCATATGTGGTGTGTAAATGCATCGACTCTTTCCAGAACTCAGCTTCACAGCCCACAGGGTGGGAAGCCACTGGGAAGAATCTTGTCTTGACTTATCCATGCCAACGGATCATGACTGCGAGTCTACTATGAGAAGTCTTTGGCATAAAACAAATAACAGGGTCGTGGTGAAATGTATGAAGTACTGGGAAAAAAATGTCTTTTAGTTCCAGAATTCTCTCTCTTTTTTTTTTTTGGTTTTTCGAGGTAGGGTTTCACTCTAGCCCAGGCTGACCTGGAATTCACTATGGAGTCTCAGGGTGGCTTCGAACTCACGGCGATCCTCGTACCTCTGCCTCCCGAGTGCTGGGATTAAAGGCGTGCGCCACCATGCCCAGCTCCCAGAATTCTTTTTATGGGTGGTATACATGGCATATGCATGTTTGTATGTGTGTGGGCATGTGTGTGTGCACAGGTACTCATGCAAGTGGGTGGAGGCCAGAGGTTGCTGCTGGTGTCTTCCTCAAGTACTCTCTCCCTTATTTATTGAGACAGTGTTTCCCATTAAACCCAGAGCCACTGGTTCCACTTGCCTAGCTAGCCTGCTTGTCGCAGGAATCCATCTGTCTCTGCCTCCTGATTGCTGAAATTCTGTGAGCCACCACACTTGGTATCTATGTGGGTGGTAGGAATCCAAACTGAGGTCCTTGTGCTTGCATGAGCCATCTCCCCCGATCCCGGGTCCCAGCTGTGGAATCCAATTGCTTTGTCCAAGTGAATTGACTTGGGCGTTGACTAGCATTCCGGTAATGAGTTAACTGTCCAACGTATCTTATGAATGGGCGAGCCTTTAGTATAATAAAATTACGGCCTCAGGTACTCAATTTTAAATGTGGAAAGAAATCGTATATTGATGTGTCAATTTACAAAATCCTTTGCTGCACAAGGTTGAGCAGGCTGAGTGATATTACCTGTGAGCTACTATTAATCATCGAAGACATCAGTTGGCAAGATTCATTGTTTAATGCCAGAACCAGAAGTTTTCACCATTTTTCGAAAGTTAAATAATTATCCATTTACAAGAGATTTTAAACCCTAGCAATTACTTTGCATTCCTGTGGTAAATTACATGCTAAATTAACTGTGTCTCACATGTAAAAGAGATAATGTGGCAAGATTCAGGCCCCCAAACACAACCCCCTTTAGAAGATAAAAGAGATTTCGGGCTACTGGGGAATATTGTCTGACTTCTGAGGGCACTGCTGCGAGATGGTGTCACCCTTACATGGTGTAGCAATCACTGTTGGTGCTACTTGAAGAATAGCATGTGTTCTTGGAGAGGTGATGAATACAGACAGTGACCATGCACATTACAGAAACTAATGTAACTGTGAAGATTTATACAGGGCTGGGCCGATATCTCAGCACGGGTTGTTTGGCTAACAGGTTCAAGACCATAGGTTTGATTCCTAGTCCCACGGAAGAAAAATTAGCAGCAAACATTTAAATGATAAGTTGATCTGGAAAAGATGATCTCACCTTAAGAATAATCTTCATGATCCAGAGATTGTAATAAGATATATGCTTAGACTCCTCGACCTGCCAAAAAGTGGGCATGTGAGCGAGGGCACAGTAAGATGGGCGCCGTCGTGCTGGCTGCATTCGCTTCAAGGGGCCACTTTCAGCCTCAGAAACTGTCTTCACTCATAGACTTGCTCTGAACTTGATAAAAATGCCGTATGAAGTAAAATTTTACTCATTTATAAGGATTTTAGTCACTTCATTAAGATGTAATTGATATATAAGAAAGTATATTTAAGTGTACAACTTGGTGTGCTTTGATATAAATGTATATATATATATATATATATATATATATATATATATATTTATATATTTATATATTTCTTGAAAATATCCTAGTCAAGATAATGGCCATATTGGTCTTTACCCAAAGCTTTCCTTGTACTCTCCTTTAATAATCTCTCATTGCCCTCCTGTACTCCCAATATGTCCCTCCCAGACAACCATTAGCCTACTGTCACTAGATAGCATTATTTTTTTTTCGAAGTAGGGTTTTGCTCTAGCCCAGGCTGACCTGGAATTCACTACAAAGTCTCAGGGTGGCCTCAAACTCATGGCGATCCTCCTACCTCTGCCTCCCGAGTGCTGGGATTAAAGGCGTGCACCACCATGCCCGGGCGAATTACCATATTTTTTATTCATTGACTCTTATACAAATGGAATCATGCATTATTTCTTTTAAAATATTTTATTTTATTTTTAAGAGAGAGAGAGAATAGGTGCACCAGGACCTCCAGCTACTGAAAATGAACTCCAGACACATGCACCACCATATGCATCTACCTTATGTGGATATTAGGGAATTGGTCATTAGGCTTTGCAGGCAAAAGCCTTAACCACTAAGCCATCTCTCTAGCCCTGTTATTTTTTTTGTACAAAATGTTACATGAAATTCATTGTAGCATGAACAAGTTTGTTGTTTTTATTTGTGAGTAGTGTTACATTGTGTAAATATAACCTAGCTTATCCATTTACATTTTGATGGGCATATAAGCTGCTTTTAGCTTTGGGCTGGAATATTGGTGCATGTATGGAGGTGTGTTTTTATTTCTCTTAGGCAAATAGAGTGATGGCAAGTGATAGGTGTATTTTGGTGTTAAGAAACCACCACATTATTTTCTGAAGTGTAAATTCTGTCGTACATTTACTAAGCACATCTGAGAGGTGTACATGTTGTTGATCTTATGGAAATAAGTATAATTGTGTCTTTTTAATACCCTTATGTCTCTTAGCTTTTGAACACATGAAATGCAGTTACCTCTTTTTCAACGCCCTTGTGTACGAATCCTAACATCCACGCCAGTTTTGATGATTCTGTTTCCTTTTTCTTTTGTAAAAAGTTGAAGCCCAGATATTGTGAGTTTTACATTTTGTATGCTGAATTTGTTTTGCATTTCTATAGCTTTTGTTGCATGCATATGTGATGTAATGTGATTTGTGTGTGTGTCTGCACATGCATATGGAGGTCAGAGGTTGACACTGGGGCTCTTCCTCAAATCACTCTCCACCCTATTTACTGAGACAGCATCTTTCACGAAACCCTGAGTTCACCAATGAGGCTAGTTAGTCTTGCTAGCCAGCTTGTCCTGTAGATCTACCTGTCTCCATCTCCCGGGCACTGGGAATACAAGTGTGTGCCACCATGCCTGGCATTTACATGGGCGCTGGGGATCTGAACTCAGGTTCTCATACTTCATAGCAAGTGTTTTAATGACTAAGCCATTAGTCCCAGCCCATATATACATACATACATACATACATACATACACACACACACACACACACACACACACACACACACACACTATGTATATATATACATATATATATTTATTTTTTTGAGAGAAAGAGAGAGAGAGGGAGAGAGACACAGAGAGAATGGATGATGTGCCAGGGCCTTCAGCTGCTGTGAAGGAACTCCAGACACATGCTCCGCCTTGTGGTGCATGTGTGACATTGCATGCTTGTATCACTGTGTCTGGCTACATAGGACCTGGAGATTAGACCATGAGTTCTTAGGCTTCGCAGGCAAACACCTTAACTGCTAAGCCATCTCTCCAGTCCTAGAGATGTTTTTGAGCTTTGTTATGGAATGTAGCTATTTAATTAGAAATACATTGATCCCTTTGGGTTTTACCTTAAAACTTATTAATTAAGATAACAGTAGTATGCATTCTAAGGCCAGCCCCCCACTGTTGGGACAAGGACAAGGCCGTGCTTTTCTTTGCCCAGGGACTTCTTCATGTTGCGACTTTCCATTCTGAGAGACCTCTGGTCTTTGTGTGCGTTACCTGCCCTCTCCCCCTCCTTGGACAGTGGTCTTCCACACATTTGCTGCTCAATGCTCAGTATCCTCATGAGAGAAGAAGAGTGATTTCTTAGCTTCTGAACCCTGTTAGTGATGCTTAAAATAGCATGTACGTATCATCCCTGCGAGGCCTCCAGACAAATGCATGTGATGCTGCTGCAGTGCTCAGTCCATTAAAGCCATATGAGATTTGCAAATCGTTTAACCGCTTAGACTGTCCCATCAATCAAATGAGTATTTTGAAGGGCTTAGTTTTTACATACTTCATTATTTTAGCAGCTTTTCTCTCACCCATTTTCAGAAGAAAACTTACAGAGAAATTATCAAAAAGCATAAATATAAAATTTTATTGGAAGGTATTTATCAGAGTGGGCAATCTGATACCTCCTGTAAGTCAAGAGAGCCGATGGGTGTGTTATTTGCAATCCTACATGACACCAGCATCCAATTTATGCTTTTTGCTTTATTTGCATTGTCAATAGAACATCCTAAATCCTGGCAGCAGAATTCCTTGTAGGCAGAAACTTAACATTAGTGAGATATTTTGGTAAATTTGCCTTCCGATGGAAGCTTGGTCTCCAGGCTTGAGTCTTTGCTCCTACTGTGCATGTGTGGAAATTAAAGGATTAAAGGCATTGGGAGTTATCCTCAGAGCACTGTCCATCTCCTCATTTCTTCGTAAGACAGAATCCCTCATTGGCCTGAAGCTTACCAGTGAGGCTAGACTGACTGGCCAGTAATCCCACAGGATCTTCTTGACTTTACCTTCCCAGTGGTGGGATTAAAGAAGTGCTCCACCACAATGCAGTTTACACAGGTTCTGAGGACTGGATTTATGCCCTCATGCTTATAAGCACTATTTACTGACTAAACTGTCTCTCTAGTCGTGATGTGCATCATTATGAACAACTGTTGTATATTATTTCATTTAATATCTTTTTAAAAAATTTATTTAGCAGAGAAGGGCGGTTAGAATGGGCATGCCAGGGCCTCCATCTACTGCAAATGAGCTCCAGATGCATGCACCCCCTTGTGCATCTGGCTAACGTGGGTCCTGGGGAATTGAACCTGGGTCCTCTGGATTTGTGGGCAAATGCCTTAACTGCTAAGCCATCCCTCCAGCCCAGTTAATATCTTTTTAAAAGTCTTTATTTTTATTTATTTCTTAGAGACAGAGAGAGGAAGAGAGTGGGGGGGGGGGAAGAGCAAGCAGGAGGATGGGTGCACCAGGGCTTCTAGCCACTGCAAATGAACTCAAGATGCATGTGCCACTGTGCATCTGGCTTACATGAGATCTAGAGAATCAAACCTGGGTCCTTAGGCTTTGCAGGTAAGTGCCTTAACTGCTAAGCCATCTTTTCAGACCTTATTTAATACCTTGAACTTATTTTATTGCATCCCATGTAACCAATGAGTTTTGGCCTGAAAAGATAACTTGTGGAGCTTATTGCTCCTATCCACCTCAGAAGGGCCCATACTTTAAGATTCAGCCTTATTTAAGTGCATAAATTTATATATTATTACTAACACTTTAATTTCTTTTGGTTTTTTGAGCGAGGGTCTCACTCTAATCCAGACTGACCTAGAATTAACTATGTAGTCTCAGGGTGGCCTTAAACTCTTGGCAATCCTCCTACCTCTGCCTCCCAAGTGTTGGGATTAAAGATGTGTGCCACCACACCCAGCTATTACTAACACTTTTAAAAGCAGCTTCTTTAGAATTAGTACTATCTATAATACACAATTTATATGTAACCACATTAGCAAATAAAAATAGTCTATTTTTTTATATTTTATTTTTATTTATTTATTTAACAGAGAAAGAGAGAGAGAGGGAGAGAGAGAGCGAGAGCGAGAGAGAGAGAATGGGCACACCAGGGCCTCCAGCCACTGCAAACGAACTCCAGACACGTGTGCCCCCTTGTGTATCTGGTTAATGTGGGTCCTAGGGAATTGAACCTGGGTCCTTTGGCTTTGTAGGCAAACACCTTAATCGCTAAGCCATCCCTCCAGCCCAAAATAGTCTATTTTTAATATCAAGAAGTATTATTTCATTTTACTGAGGAAAATAATTTTTAAAAAGTCATAGGGGCTGGAGAAATGGCTCAGTGGTTAAAGGTACTTGCTTACAAAGCCTGATGGCCTGAGTTTGATTCCACAGTGTGCATATAAAGCCAGATACACAAAGTGGCACATGCATCCAGAGTCCATTTACAGTGGCAAGAGGCCCTGGCATGCCCGTTCTCTCCCTCTCTGCTTGCAAATAAATAAAAAATATAAAAAAAATGTCTTAAATAAAAAAGCAATCAACAAATGCCTTGGCCTAGGAGGTATTGAAGCAATTTTTAACTTATTGTTATCTCAGAATAGTGAGATATGACCCTGTATTTTATGCTATTATTTTATGACATGAATGACATGAACATAAGACCAGTTGAACTTGAGCCACATCTGACATCCAAATATTGTGAAAGTTCTAATGTGTTTGATTTTGTTTTTTGTCAGGCCTCAAACACAGGCTTGAATTAAAATCAAAAGGGCATGGGAAGATGGTTCAATGGTTAAAGGTGCTTTCTTGCACAGCCTGCTGACCTGGGTTCAATTCCCCAGTATTCGTGTAAGCTGGATGCAAAAGTTGGTGCAAGCATCTGGTGTTTGTTTGCAGAGGCAAGATGTCCTGATACATTCCCCCACCCACCCCACAGGTGCAGATAATTAAGTTTAAAAGACCCAATCATTTCACTTAGTGACGAATTTGAAAGAAAATTTTCACATGAAAGTAAAAAATAGCAAATTATTTGTTACAAGTTTCATTCCCAAAGAAGTAGCTTGTTTTATATTACAAGGCAGTGGTCAAGGTTTTTGGTATAAAAGTTTTTAGCTGTATATAATTTTTAATTATAATTTTCCAAGGAGCCATTTCAACTAGTCTGTCTGTAGAAGAGGACATTTTCTCACCTCCTCTCTGGAGAGGAGACAGCCTGTGTTGCCATGTGTGTTTCTCTGCTGCTCTTCCCCTCCTTGGAGGCTTCATTGCCCTCTAGCCCCTGGGAGCTGGGCTTGGGCTTCCTGCTCCTCATGGCTCCATTGTGGACATTTTGGATTCAGAGAGGAAAGGCGAAAGCCCCAAAAGCCCCAGTTCTTTCACTGATACTTTACTCAATTACTTTTACTTAAAAGAACAAAGCCGACGTTGTGATGTTAAGTTTTCTGAAGGCCGAGAGTAATGTAAAGTGTATAATCACAAGCAACTTAACCACTTGAAATGAAAATTTGGAACTAGCAAAACTATTAAAGTGCATTTCAATGTAGCAATTATACTTTGAGTTTATCCTGCAAAGTATTGACATCTATGTTACTCACATTCAATCATCCATTGCAGCCTTGTGTAAATGACAGGATACTGCAACTATAGAATGGAAGAGTATGTAGATGTTAAAAGCAAGGACAGTTTTTTTTTTTTTTTTTTTTGAGGTAGGGTTTCACTGTAGTCCAGGTTAACCTGGAATTCACTATGTAGTCTCAGGGTGGCCTTGAACTCACAGTGAACCTCTGCCTTCCAAGTGCTGGGACTAAGGTCATGTGCCACTATGCTTGGCAGGAAGGCAGTTTTTGGGCTGGAGAAATGGCTTAGCAGTTAAGGCACTAGCCTACAAAGCCAAGGGACCCAGGTTCGATTTCCCAGGACCCACATAAGCCAGATATACAAGGTGGTGCATGTGTCTGGAGTTCGTTTGCAATGGCTGAAGGCCCTGGCATGCCCATCTCATTGCTTCTCTCTGTGGTGGTTTATTTATTTTTAAAAGATGAATGATTTTAAAATCTTTTTGTTTATTTTTATTTATTTATTTGAGAGCAACAGACAGAGAGAGAAAGAGGCAGAGAGACAGAGAGAGAGAGAGAGAATGGGCATGCCAGGGCTTCTAGCCACTGCAAATGAACTGTAGACATGTGCACCCCCTTGTGCATCTGGCTAATGTGGATCCTGGGGAAGCGAGCCTTGAACTGGGGTCCTTAGGCTTCACAGCCAAGTGCTTAACCGCTAAGCCATCTCTCCAGCCCTCTGTGGTGGTTTAATTCAGGTGTCCCCCATAAACTTAGGTGTTCTGAATGCTAGGTTCCCCAGCTGATGGCAATTGGAAATTAAAGCCTCCTGGAGGCAGTGTATTGTTGGGGGCGGGCTTATGGGTGTTAAAGGCAGTTTCCCCTTGTCAGTGTTTGGCAAACTCTTCTGTTGCTATTGTCCACCTTATGTTGGCCAGGGGGTGATGTCCACCCTCTGCTCATGCCATCATTTCCCCCTGCTATTGTGGAGCTTCCCCTCGAGCCTGAAAGCCAAATTAAATCTCCTTTTCCCACAAACTGCTCTTGGTGGGGTGATTTCTACCAGCCATACGAACCTGACTACAACACACTCCCTCTCTATCTTTCTCTCTCTCTCAAATAAATACAATAAATAAATACATTTTTTTAAAAAAGAAGGCAGTTTTTAATCTACCAACATGGAAAATGCCACAAAGCATATCTGAAATGAAAGATAATCAATGTAATTTTCATAATGTGTATTTTTTATTAAGGTGAAAATGTCATTCAGTTTGCTTAAACTATATTAAGAAACAACAAACAAAATGGGCTAGAGAGATGGCTTAGCAGTTAAGGAATTGCTTGCAAAGCCTAAGGACCTAGGTTCCATTCCCTAGTACCCACGTTGGCCAGATGCACAAGGTGGTGGTGCATGCATGCATCTGGAGTTTGTTTACAGTGGCTGGAGGCCCTGGTGTACCCATTCTCTCTCTCTCAAATAAGTACATAAAGTGAAATAAAAAGTATCAGGAAGCAATTCTGAAAACCTACAAATGTGGGTTGTTCACTGGGGTGTGTCTTATGCATCAACTGAGTAGATAAGCTGGTCATGCAAAGCTGTTTTACATTGTTCTGGTTTTCAAATGTAGAAGGCCATCACTGTTTTAAAAATGAAAAATTCATGTTAGGCACTGCTATTAAAAGTTCTCTGAGAAGTTTCCATTTCACCATGTTTTTTTCTCTGTTCCGGCTTTGTTCCTTCTTCTCTGGTTCTCCAGTTTCTGCCTCTGCTCACACCTATTGTTCTATTTTATAAACCCTCTGCCCTTTCCCTTTCTGGTTACTAACACAAATTTAAAATTCCATCTTTGTTATTGTATAGCAATTTGTATCTCTCTGCCTTATCCTCATATGACTGGAATATTTTAGTGGTCAAATCCTTTCTCCAGTTGGGGACCCACGAGAACGGCAAGGAATACCATCATTTCTTTGGGAAGAAGAGTTTGTTGGTCTGCCCTTTGGAAGCCATCACTTTCCCTTGTAGTTGCTATAAAAATTAAAGTTAATTCAATTACATATGAAATATAACAAAGTTTTGGATTGTGAGAGGTCTGATGTATATGCCTTTCACTAATCTTTGCAGTAGACATGCATCCTTCTCCATGTATACAGAACGCCAGTGAAATACTTTTGATAAGACACTCCCGCCAGCCTTTTGTTGTTTGTTGATAATCAATCATGTACCTGCTTGCTGGCTCACTGAGAGCTCCTCTTATTAAGTAACAAGAACAGACATGTGGTTCCCAGGCATTCCAGAAAGGGAGGGGAGGAAGACCCAACTGTTCCTTGGGAAGGTGGTGGGGAAGGCTTATCTGCTAAACAGACTAAAAAAAGTACATTAATTTTGAGCTGGTAGTGGAAGGTATATAAATATATATATTTGTTTTTCAAGGTAGAGTCTCACTCTAGCTCAGGCTGACCTGGAATTCACTATGTAGTCTCAGGGTGGCCTTGAACTCATACTCCTACCTCTGCCTCCCAAGTGCTGGGATTAAAGGCATGTACCACCATGGCCAGCTGAAAGTATATTTTTAATTTAGATATTGTCTCTGTTACGCTTATAGAAATTTTGAATAAATTATTTCATGTTCTCATACTGAAGAAATGGGAACTCTGAGGAGCTGGGTTTTTCCTGATGTCACACACACCATTGACAAAGGTTAGCCGTCCATTCTTATAAATTGATCTGTAATTCTCCCTTGTTCACAGACACGAATGCAAGCAGGGCAGATAGTGGCCTCGACTATAGGAAGACAGTTTTCAAAGATAACTTAAACAAGAAAGACTCAAACAAAAAAAGTTTAAAATGGGCTGGAGAGATAGCTTAGCGGTTAAGGCGTTTGACTGCAAAGTCCCCAGGACCCCCGTAAGCCAGATGTGCAAGGTGGTGCATGCATCTGGAATTTGTTTGCAGTGGCTGGAGGTCCTGGTGGACCCATTCTCTCTTTCTCTCTCTCTCTCACTCTTTCTCTCTCTCTGTGTGTGTGTCTGACCTCTCTCTCTCTCAAATAAATACAATTTTTGAAAAAGGAAAGAAAGACATTAAAATTGCAGTGAAAAATGATATTACCCTTCTATAACTGCATTTTCATAAGGCACCTTTTGCTTTCTCCCAAAATTTGAGGTTCTTGTGTTCTTTTCCCCCTCCTGGCACACATCAAACATTTCATCCTAGTCTTTTTTTTTTTTTTTTCCCACACAAGATATCAAGCAAGAATGTGAGTGGCTATTCTGCAAGAGAATCATGACACCATTCAGGAGATGAGGAGGGACACGGTGGTTCTGTGGAATAGGGATATTTTCTGGATCTTGAAAGAATTCTGTTTTAAAGGAATGCAAAAATAACTATGTTTTTATTTTTTATTTTAATTGTTTTTGGTTTATCGAGGTAGGGTCTCACTGTGGCTCAGGCTGACCTGGAATTCACTATGTAGTCTTAGGGTGGCCTCAAACTCATAGTGATCCTCCTACCTCTGCTATCCAAGTGCTGGGATTAAAGGTGTGCGCCACCATGCCCGGCTCATAACTATGTTTTTAAATGCAGGATTCACACACATACTTGGTAAAGTAGAACCAAGCTTGCAATTATAGATATCATAACTTGAGTTTTGGCAACATCATCATAAAATAGCCTGTTTTGCTTTTTATAGGGAAAGGAACATATGAACCTAAAGCAAATGAAAGATATGGATGGAAAGTGGATGGATGGAGGAAAGAAAAGTGCCAGAGGGTATTTTGCCAAGTCAACACTATTGAGAAACTGGCTACTTCTGGCTTCCTTGTCTCCTAAAATATTTGGTTTAATATATTAAAATAAAACAGTACATTAAAATATTAAGTAAATTTATATATATATATATTTGTTTATTTGCTGATCCCCACCTTGTCATTCTTAAAGTGTGATAAGATGTTAAAGATATTAAGCTCTTCTTCCAGAATAAAATAAGGTTTGGAATTTATAACCTTTTCACACACACACACACACACACACACACAGAAATTAGTCCTGACCTTAACTTCAGGAGCCATTAATTCAGATGATGAATCTAGCAAGAAATAAACAGTGTGAAGGAAAATCATTAGAAAACAATTGACTTTACTATAATTTCCAGCAGCACTCATTTGTAGGTGTGAAGGGAATTTTACTAAATAAAGATGTTCTAACACAAGAGGAGCTTTGGCGTTGGAGGCATGTCCATATTTAGTTATTGTGTGGCTAATATCTTGCATCATAGATGCTGGATCCAAGGAGTGCAGATATTAATATATATGAGTGGGTTAGGATTTTAGATAATGTTAGAATGTGTGCTGGACCAAACTTAAGACATGAAGCAATGCAAAAAATGTGGGATGTCAATGAACAGAATTTTAAAATGCCTCTGAACTGTCTTCATGTAACATCTCATCTCTTTCTATTTATGTATGGTATTTTAATGTAGGTAATTAATGATCAATTTCCTTCAAAGAGGACTGGTTATATAGGATTAATTCATTTTACTGCAAGTACTCAGTTCCTTCCTTAGAATTTAGGAGAATTCCCAGCATGTTGGCTCAATTATTTTGTTGTTGTTGTTGATGGTGATGATGATGTCAGAGGTGAAGTGAATAGCTTTGGCATGTTTGTGGTGACATATCTTTATTTCTTTTATGTGTGTACCTTGGTCCTTAAGAATAACAGTATACAGTATTTTTAGTCAGAAGCAATTTGAAGATGTTTGGATGTGTCTGTTTAATGCAGTTGTTCTTTTTTTCTCATTTAAAAAAGTATTTTATTTATTTATTTATGAAAATAAGAGAGAAAGAGGAAGATAGATACATGATAGATGATAGATAGATAGATAGATAGATAGATAGATAGATAGATAGATAGATGGATAGAGAATGGGTGCACCAAGGCCTCTAGCCATTGCAAATAAATTCCAGACATATGTGCTGCCTTGTGCATGTGGCTTTACATGGGTACTGGGGAACTGAACTCTGGTCCTTAGACTTTGCAGGCAAATACCTTAACTGTTGAGCCATCTCTCCAGCCCCTCATATTTTAAATTGCCACCAAGAGGCTTAATTTTCTTTTCTATTTTAATTTTTTTTTTACTCAAATCCTTGATGTAATCTAAAGTCCACAAAAAATCCATGCTTTATTCTTTCTATATTTTTTGCCAACATATATAGAATAAAATGTTTTCTGTGCATCTTTGATACAATGCTGATCCTTGTATTAAGTTTGATGAAAACAAGTC
Source organism: Dipus sagitta (assembly GCA_036346955.1). Taxonomy (NCBI): domain Eukaryota; kingdom Metazoa; phylum Chordata; class Mammalia; order Rodentia; family Dipodidae; genus Dipus; species Dipus sagitta. Next base: position 23,527,493 of record CM070784.1, on the reverse strand, counting down.
ATCAAATGGCCCTTGGAGAACAGTGGAAGATTCCATGCTATGCCTCAAATGTATTTTCTTCTTCTGAGTCATATTACTGCTTATTTTAATCTTTTCTCCCCTTTTCTAGGTTATGTTTAGTAACTTTTCAATCACTGTCAATCTTACCATCATACCACTAGAAGTCCTTACAGAGAGACTCTTTTTCCTTTCTTTGTGATGTTAACTGACTCCAGCACTGTAGCAATTATTACTGTAGAATGTGGGCCTTACACTTGGCATTTATATTTAGCAGAGAAGCAATGATAATCCATTCACTGGGGAAGAATACAGTATGGCAGAGAAGCTGTGGGCATAGCAAGAGTGGGAGGCTTATGTTGACATCACAAACTCTTGCATAAAATCATAAATTGAGGGGCACTGGGAAGATTGACTAATTGGTGAAGTGCCTACCTTGGAAGCACGAGGACCTGAGTTCAATTCCCATATTTTGCATCTGGTTTATGTGGGTCCTGGAGAATTGAATCTGGGTCTTTTGACTTTGCAGACAATTGCCTTAACTGCTAAGCCATCTCTTCAGCCCAGAACATGGGATAATTTAAAACAAGTTCTGTTAAAGTTGTTTGTATCCCTCACATTTGAACTACTGGTCTTTCACAATTAGAAGGCTATATGCATAGGTCAGAAGAGAGAAACATTACTGAGGGCTGACAGAGGCTAGGATCACTCATCTGTTTAATTCCTACAAAGGGGGTAGCTCAGTGCTATGAACGTAGCAAGTAGCAAATACATATCTTTAAAAGATTAAGTGACAGTGAGCTGATATTTGCTTTGAACAAGCTGTTAATTTCTTTGCTATTACCTGTCTCCAATGTGTTTCAAAGCTCACTATTCTAACTCACAAGGCTTTTTCTTGAGCCCAGGATAGGATTATACATAAAAAAAAATCTTTTGGAATCTAATAAGCTAGTTAATTACTTTAGACAAAGGAAAGCCAAGCATTATCTTCATCACATGTCTTTTTAGGTATGAATCATGATAGATCAGGCTGACAGAGCAAAAAGTAACTTTTTTCATCTTATCTCATTATCTTTTTCAAAAAGTTCTAACAGAAATGCATTTTTAAAACATGGGATGCTTTCATCTCCCAAACTCATTGCTATTAGAGATTTATTTGGAGACTTTGTTAACTTAGGTGTTGATATTTTTTAAACAAGCCTTTGCATTGTGTCATTTTTAATTTTCTGGTTTAAAACATTCCAAATAAAGAATCCAACTATGATCCTACAGTGATTCATTAAATACACTCCCGCTTTCATTTTTAAGTAAAAAAAAGACTCATGCAGTATTGATGAAGAAAATCACACATTGGCCTACATGATTTAAAGTCATGTAAAGAGGGTAATGGCCTTAGTGAGTCAGCATCCTTATAAAAATCTTGATAATTTCATTATGATCTTCATCCCAAATGGGGTTGTACAGATATATCAAACCTTGAAGCATACCCACATTGAAATTCATTTCTTATTATCTAAATCAGTTGATTTTGCTCTCTATGTGCAGAATGCAAGAGGCAATGGGAAAGAAAAAAAGAATCTGCCTACATATAGACTGTTTTAGTGTATAATTCCAATATTGTTTTTCTCTCAAGCACTCTGGGAAAATTCTAAAACATAATTGCTGATACTGGTAATTATGAAGGAGCAGGTGTGATTGCATAGCATCTCTTGGCAGGGAGGGGAGCAGCCTGGGGTGTCTCACTTTTAAGGTGATAGGCCTTGGGGAGCTGCCATCTTTTCCTGACTCTTAAAAGAACATTGAAAAAAGACTCAGTAACTACCCAAGTCTGAACTAAACCAAGAAAATTTTTATGTCCCCCTAGGGTTTTAGGGGAGAGAATCATGTTTCTAGAATAATTAGCTAGTTAAGTAGGGATAATTTATTATTTTCACTTCAAAAGCTCTGAAAGTCACTTTATAATTTAGTGAATTAGCTTTCAGTAAGCATGGCTAATTGTTTAGATGTTTGTATATATGTGTGTCTAAATTTGTTGCTGGGACGCATATATGCTAAGTTCATACTTTACTACTGACCTGTATACTCTCAGCCCAATTATTTATCTTTATTTACCTCTTTAAAGTGATTTGCTATGATTGTAATTTGAAGATTTGTGTCCCACAAAGATTTGTAGGCTACAATGCTAATCTTCAAAGTAACGCTTGTAGAAGTCAGACCTGGGGGAAGTGAATTAGGTGATGAATTGAGTGCTCTCACAGCAGGCCTCAGGGAGCTCTTTCCCTTGTCCAGCGAGCCATGCCAAAGTTCAACCAGAGGAGAATTGTCAGACACTAGCTCTTTGGTACAAAAAATGGTCTTGGACTTTTTTTTTTTTGTTTTGTTTTCAAAACAGTGACAAAGAAATGTCTGTTGTTTATAGATTACTCAATTCATATAACCATGTTGCATGAACTACTAAAGGTATACTCTATATATTTATATACTCCTTCTATATACTGATATTCTATCTATCATCTATCTATCTATCTATCTATCTATCTATCTATCTATCTATCTATCAATCAATCCATGTTCTCATGTGACATGGAAAAGAAACTTGAAGCTCACCTACAAAGGGTCACTGTAAGACCTATTGCTACCATATTCTTATTCCAACATGAGATTTTCTTTCTATGAGGTATTAACACTAAAATCTGTTATTTTTGAAAGTACCTCGGAAAAATATATGGTATTAGTGAAAATCACGAAGTTTTAAAAATAAACCTCTAAAGTCATAATTGACGCAGTTATTTTGAATGGAATTCAGTGCAAATGAAATTCATGTCTCCCCAGGCTATCAGCCAGGGAATGAATCTCCATGGCCACTAATATCTTGCCTCCTTTGTTCCCTGAGCAGTTTCCGGTTCCTCCCTGTTTCATACTTCCTCTCCCAGAGTGGGGCAGTGAGCTCCTTCTTCAGTGGGAGACCAAAAGGAGTTCATTGTTTCTCTACCTTGGGGGAAGGGCTTGGTGTAAAGGTTCTATTACATACCGTAAGGTTCAGGAGTGACCAAGACCACCACGGAGACCACTCTGAGGCAAAGATGGAAGCTTTTACTGGGGGAGGGACACGAGCTGCTAGGACTGACTGTCAAGAGCAGAGCACAGTCAACTTTTGAGATTACAGATGATGGGCTATGTAGAGTTCTTCAGGTGGGGGAAGATGAGTGTGAGACTAGAACAGTGACCAGGTGACCTGAGAGATAAAGGGGCAGGAAATTTAGACCTGGGGCATTGTTAGGCAAGGAAGGGATGATGGCTGGGTGGTTCCTTGAGGAATGTGAATGACCCACTTGCTTATGTCTCTGTCGCCATCCTGCTGTGAATCCATTTTATCCTGACCTAACACATGCTACTTGTTAGATTCCAAGTTAAATGCTGGGGACAGAGGGGTGACCAGCATAGACGTGAGCACCACCTTCCTTAGGCTTACAGGCCCCCACTCAATAGTTGAACTCATTTGTGGGCTAACTGGGATCGCCTGGCAGGAGGCAGAACTCTGGTTCCACCGACCTCCTGACAGTGCGCCTGTCCACACATAAACACACTAGTGAGGCAGCTTAGGTTCTTGCTCTGTGTCTCTTATGACATAATTTGTGGAGCTAATAAATAATACATTTTCAATAAAATATACTCTTCTGATTTGGCATAGTCATACCAAACTTGTGTTTTGATGATACTAATGAGAAGTATAACCTTTATAGATTTTCCCTGGTAGAAGAGACAGTCATCTGATTATGTTGTGAACTGCTTTATAATTGAGTTATTATAGTGCCCATTGACTGTGTTTGTTTTGTCTTATACTTCCTACTTGATGTTGAATATTTGCTTGTGTTGCTTAATTGACACCCATTCATCCAAATGAAGCAAATTTCTAATTTATAGCTAAAGTTCTTGACTCACTGAGAAGTAACTGTGATAAATGAAACTAGGTTTCTCACACTAATTACCTGAAAATCTTATAGGACAGTGATCAAGAAAATGTCTCCTTAGATAACTATAATGCTTAAGAAGCAAATCCTTTGCAAATTAAGTGATCACTACATGACAGTAAAGGATAACCAAATTAAGTTATCTATTACTGATTTTTATCTGTGAATTTTAATGCATGTAGCTACTCAGAGCTTAAAGTAAATCAGGGCAGACCTGCTATAAATCAGAAACGAAATCTAACAAGAAGTTGATAGATAGGAAAGCTAATGCTTTGATATACTTGTGAGCATCCTGTTGGAGAAAGGTTTCCAGAATCACTGACAGAAAATGCAGAGTCCTTGGCCTTTTCCAGCCTATCCAACAAGGAACTCTTGGAAGTAAGGAATACCACACCTGCATTGTCAGACAAGCTTTTTCAGTGACTCTTATGTATCCTCAAAGCTGGGAATTACTGTTCTGAACCTATTGAAAACATCTTCCCCTTTCATACGTAATGTATAGCCTCCAAGGCCCTTGAGCCTAGTGCCTGTAAAGAAACAGCAACGGATCGGGCGTGGTGACACACACCTTTAATCCCAGCACTTGGGAGGCAGAGGTAGGAGGATGGCCTCGAGTTCGAGGCCACCCTGAGACTCCATAGTGAATTCCAGGTCAGCCTGGGCTAGAGTGAGACCCCACCTCGAAAAACCAAAACCAAAACCAAACAAAACAACAAAAAAGAAACAGCAACGGAACTGTCTTCCAGGAACGCTGTGTAAACCCCTTGGTTCTCTTAGTCAAGTCTACATAAGCTTGGGGAACTCTGAAGAAGTTTCCCCCATCTTGAAGCTGTAGATGAGGGTATTCAGCATGTCCCCAGTTATCCAGCCCTGCACTCATCCTACTGGCCTACAGGGTGGCAGGGCCTCAGGTCTCACTTCTGACCTTCTGGGTTAGGGATAAGATCAGAATCTGACTTTTAGAAACAAACTGAAAGTAAGTTTTACGTACATATACAAAAGTAAAAATATGTTTCAGCTTGTTGATATTTTATAATTTTTCAATTAATTTAATCATCATGAAGTTCACATATTTCCAGCAGATGAGATCCATCACCCTGGAACATGACCTCAGTGCTGCCATGACATGCTACAGTCCTGTTCTTTGATCTGTACAACCTTGTCTCAGCTTCTTTTTAAAAATATTTTTGCTTATTTTTATTTATTTATTTGAGAGCGACAGAGAGAGAGAGGCAGATAGAGAGAGAGAGAGAGAGAGAGAGAGAGAGAGAGAGAATGGGTGCGCCAGGGCCTCCAGCCACTGTAAATGAACTCCAGACGTGTGTGCTCCCTTGTGCATATGGCTAACGTGGGTCCTGGGGAATCGAGCCTCAAACCCGGGTCCTTAGGCTTCACAAGCAAGTGCTTAACCATTAAGCCATCTCTCCAGCCCTCAACTTCTTTTTATCACCTTCATCTTCTCCTTCTCGCCTCATACTCGTCACGTCTATCATTCCTGGTTATGTCCTGTGCTGTCAACCTGGTACTTTTTAAATATACTTTTTATTAGTTATGGACATACTCAGTATGTAACCAGCACATGTTGGTACTGTTCTTTCCCTCATCCCTGCCCCACCCCCTACAAAGGAGACCCTTCTTGTTAGGGATGCTAGTCATCCCCATGGGGTTTGTGGGTCATGCATTGTGGGGGCAACCATCAGTTATGGGGAAGAGGCAATGTCTCTGTGCATAACGTCCCAACTTGTGGCTCTAACAATCTTTCTTTCCCCTCTTCTGTGAAATTCCCTGAGCTATGTTGGGTTCATTTTACGTCTACTTCAGTGATAGGCTCTTAGGAGCCTCTGGATCTCTGGTTTGGTAGGTGTTGAGTGTCCTCAGTGTCTATCTCCTTCCCTCTTGTTCTGATATCAGGTTCAAGGAGAAAGTAGAACTCTTGCTCATTTCGCTAATTCCTCTGTGGTTTCAGCTGGGGTGGGGTTGAAATGCAATGGGTTGTTTGACTCCTCAGGTCCTGCTTCTGTCTGAAATTCTCCAAAGGAGAGTGAAGTCAGCACAGGTTAAATGGGATAACCATTATTAGCTTAGAGAGAATTTAAAAGGTGTAGACCCTCCTGTAGCCCAAGATTAGTGAGAGCTTGATATTGGGGAGCAAACTTTTTATCTGGATATGATTCTGACTTGTTTTCCAACTCTAGATATGGGTTCCTTTCCACTGAGCAGATCTGTTAGCCAATCCAAGAGCAGTTGGTTACCCACCATGGCTGTGTGCCACTATTGCACTTGTGTGAGCATCACGTCAGATTGTTTTCTTCTGAGCAGCTTTGAGCTTGAGTTGCTCAGACAGATGTTGGCCACTTTCCTCTGGTAGCTCATGTAGCACCTTCCAGCCCTGGATGGGCTAACTGTGTGGGGACTGGATTTCTTCCAGATTCCAGCCAGGTTTTCTCTATGTTCTGTACAAACAGCATATGGTGTCTTCAGCAGTAGGGTCTTACCATTAACCTCTACTTTGCCATCTTCTGTTACTTTTTGCGCCTCTCTTCTTTGCATGGACTATAATACCATCCCGTATAACAATATTTCACTTGTGAAAGTTTTCCACTACTTACCTATATATATTTTGGCAGTGCTTTCACTTTACTGATCCTGTCATAAGTTTATAATAGCAGTGATTAAGTGGGACTATAACTATAATAGTTTGAATTTCTTTATCATATTATATACAATATATAATATTAATTAATAATTATTAATAATAGATTATTAACAATATTATATTATAATATTATAGATAAGGAGCTTCCCCCAAACATGGCTTGGATTTTAATTCTCATTAGATGCCCTAGTGGGTCCTCTAGATAGCCTGACATGAATGATCTTCCTTCCACATCTATCTAAATTCAATCCTGAGGTCACTATTCTATCAGGATATCATTCCAACTCCCCGTCCTCACACAGAAGATACCCTACACATGAAATGTATCATTTTCAAGCAATGTCTTCACTCCCCCATGAATAATCTAGTTAATTATTTTCTTTGACTAGTGAAGAATTGTTTTAGCCTGGGCTGGTGAGATGGTTTAGCGGTTAAGCACTCGCCTGTGAAGCCTAAGGACCCTGGTTCGAGGCTCGATTCCCCAGGACCTACATAAGCCAGATGCACAAGGAGGCGCATGCATCTGGAGTTCGTTTGCAGTGGCTGGGGGCCCTGGCATTCCCATTTTATTTTCTCTCTCTATCTGCCTCTTTTTCTCTCTGGCTGTCACTCTCAAATAAATAAATAAAAATAAACAACAAAATAAAAACCCTACCTCAAAGCCCCCCCCACCCCAAAAAGAATTCTTTTGGCCCATCAATGAACTCTTCAAAGTCTTTGTAGTACACATGAAGGGAAAGTCGCTTCTTAAACATTCCCTGCTACAAATGTCTTATAAGTTCTTGGTGACACATGCTTTTTGGTTCAGGTCTCTACTTGTAGAAGACTTAAGCTTGTGCTGAGAACATGTTGTCCTCATAGTTTAAGCAAAACATGTTGGACATCTTTCAAGACATTTACAAAGGACACCAAGAAATCCCCAAACTTCCAGTGAATGATATATTGTCACTATTTATAAACCATCCACCTAAAATGTCAGGTTAGTACTGCCATTTAGACCCGTGATTAATCAGTGAGCTATGTGAGGAAACTTAAACAGATGAAACATTACTTTTTGAATATGGAAAGCATGTTCAGCCCTGTGGACCATCAAATGACTAATAGATGTTAACTTTTCCCATCTTAAACCTGTATAGAATGACTAATTTCAGTCTCCCCACTGACTGGCTTCGTGGACACACTCCAAAACTTCTGCCAGTTCTAGATTATGTTTAGGATTGCAAGACATTTGAAATAAATTCAAAGTAGCCTATGGAAAAATATATGGTTTTTCAGGTGGGCGCTTTTTGCTTAAATTGTGTGTTGCCTCCCCCCTTTGTCAGTTTGAAGCTGAAGGAATTTCAAGTATTTCAGGCTTTGTTTTCATCACTATAAGCCCGTGACAAATTGTGAGGCCCTCATTATAGGGTCTTCTATGGACTAAATGACATAGCATATGTGGAGCTGTCAGGGTTGGTCAGCTGCCTGACTTTGTGAGGCCGTCTTAAAGTTAGGTGGTCTTTCAGCTGCTGGGATAGATCTTTGGACCCATGTCTGAGAATGTGCTGCAATCCAATGGCCTTGGGCATTATGTGAGGGGTTTCATTGATCTCTTGAATTTTATTACAAATTTGACTATCATCTAGCATGCCTTTACTTTTCAAATAGAACAAATTGTTCAAAGTTGAAACGTAGAGCTTCTTGAGCTCAGAATCATGTGCAAGAAAGATTTTATGTCAAGCCAATGTGTGTTTTCCAGAACACTGCAGCTAGTAATTGGAGGAAATCTTGCATTTGATTCTAACTAAGGCTTTTTGTTTTATAACTGACTCTCACAGATAGAGAAACATCAGCTATATCCTTTAAATAATTTGGAAGCTTAAAAAGATAGATTCAAGCTGGGCCTGGTGGTGCACACCTTTAATCCAAGCACTCGGGAGGCAGAGGTAGGAGGATTGCCATGAGTTCGAGGCCACCCTGAGACTACAGAGTGATTTCCAGGACAGCCTGAGCTAGAGTGAGACCCTACCTCGAAAAACCAAAAAAAAAAAAAAAAAAGATTCAGATTTGATACTATTTTTTCAGTAGCTAATAAATATATTCCAATGACATTCATTATTATTTCTCTAAGGCATAATTTAACTTTAATTTACTTAATTTAACATAATTTAACTTAATTAACATAATTTAGACTTTGGGGTATATGTACACATATCTCAAGTTTAACATAATCCCCAATACTCTTAATTAAATTAAATTGAATTAATTAATTTATTTGAGAGCTTGTTTGGAGGTTCTAGCAGGGGAGCACAGCTACTCACACACCCTTGACCAAACACCAGTCCTCCTCCGTTCGGGGAAGGTTGTCCTCTTTGACCTGCCTGCGGCTTTGGGAGCGATGCACATGGAGTAGTGGGGGAGGAAGGGGACACTGTCCAGTCAGATCAGCCGAATCAACCCTGGTGATCAATGGGGTGACAGATGTCACAGCCAGATCGCTCTCACATCCTATTTATTTATTTGAGAGAGGGAGAGAGGCAGAGGCAGATAGAAAAAGACAGAAAGAGAGAGAGAGAGAGAGAGATTGAGAATGGGTGCGCCAGGGCCTTTGACCACTGAAAATGAGCTCCAGATGCATGTGCCACTTTGTGCATCTGTCTTATCTGGGTCCTGGGGAATAGAAACTTGGTTCTTTGGCTTTGCAGGCAAGTACCTTAACTGCTAAGCCATCTCTCCAGCCCCCTATACTCTGTTTTGCAAAAAAATATTTTATTATTTATTTATTTATTTGAGAAAAAGAGAAGGAGGCAGATAGAAGAGAGAAGAGAGAAGAGAGAGAGCGAGAGCGTGAGAGCAAGCGAGAGAGCGCTTATAGCTGCTGCAAACAAACTCCAAATGCACCACCCACCACCTTGTGCATTTGGCTTATGTGGGTCCTGGGGTATTGAACCTGGGTCCTTTGGCTTTGCAGGCAAGCACCTTAACCACTAAGCCATCTCTCTAGTACCCTATACTCTTTTAAAAAGCATACTAAATTAAAGTAAAATTACTGATATACACTGTGCTATATTACTTAATCTTCCTATTCATTTAATTTTATGAATTTCATGTGTTTTTTTAAGGGCATCATTTGAAAAACCCTGTAATTTTCATGATTCCTTACAATCTTAAAAGTCACAAAGAAGTACCTCCTCACCAGAAATACTTCCTCACCCTATTGCTTGTTCCTCATCCTTTCCGCAATAGCTCACCTCTGCATAGGCTTAAATGCTGTTTTGCCTTCAATATTCTAACCATTGCAATTGTATTATGTTTTCTTTAGTCCCATTAGGGTAACCTTTTCATTTTTTCAGAACATTTTCTCCATTCCTGAATGATCCAATTTGTTAATACTTGAGTAACGTCCATAAAGGATTAGAGAGTTAATAGCAAAATGCCAGGAATTAGAGTAAGAAAGAGTAACCATTCGTGTGACCACTGATGTTCCTGCCAGAAGTATTTTTCTGGACTAGATGATCATTGGGTATGAACAGAAATGACACAACAGCTCAAAGAAGAGTTGCCTGGTATGTTTCTTCTTTCCAAAGAAAATTCTGTGGTCTCCCACATGTTTCCTTTGTAATGACTTGCTCAGTAAAGACCAAGGGCAAAGGGAAAACCAGGACCCTTAAAAGGAAAATCGAATAAGGTGGAACAGCTCAGAACATCCTGGACCATAGACGGACTATTGACACCTTTCTTGGGCATGATTGATACTGGGGCGACAGAGTTATTTTAGAAAAATGTCAAAATCAATCAGAAATCAGTGACTAATAAGATGAAACAGCTTGAGAAGAGCTGAACAATGTGCAGTGCTCCACGGGAATCGTTTAGTCGGCTGTCACATTATAAAGTTGGAGCAAAGCCCTTTGGGTGTGGTTGCTAAGGTATGGCTGAATGATAGTTCCCGACTACATTTACTGCCTGGAAGGCAGCGTGTGCAGCGTGGGAGGTAACCCTCCCTGCAGATGGTTACACAGTATTTCTTTTAACTGGCTGAACTGGATATCACAAAACACATAGCAAACCTACTCAAAAGCTGTTTATGCCAAGTTCTCGTCAAGGAAAATTCAATGAACTCTGTGGGTCAAGTGATTGCCATACAAACATGAAGACCTATGTTCAGATCCCCAGCATCCACATAAAAAGCTGGACATGCTAGTGCACCTGCAATCCCAGCGTGGGGATGGCAAAGACACAAAGATCATTGAGATTTGGTGGCTGGTTAGAATATGACTTAGGGAATCCCAGGTCTAGTGAGGAACTCACTGTCCCAAAAAATGAGGCAGACAATAATTGATTCATGCATACATGTGTAACCTACCCATATGCATGCACACACACACATGCTACGCATGCAAAAATATTTTTTAAATAATGCATAGGTTTTTATTTTCTTGCACATGCTACTGTCCCATTGAGATACATTCTCTACCTAAGTTACACTTAAATTTTATTGAAGTGTTTATGTTGGAAGTCTTTTCTAGAATTGTCCTTGAGAATTTGTACTTCTTAAGATTTATTTCTAGGGGCTGGAGTGTTGCTTACAAAGCCTAACATCTTGGATTCTATTTCCCAGTACCCACATAAAGCCAAGTGCACAAAATGGTGCATGTATCTGGAGTTTGTTTGGAGAAGCAGGAGACCCTGGTGTGCCCACCCATCCTCTCTATCACAAATAAATAAAATATTAAAAAAGACTTGTGGGCTGGAGAGATTGCTTAGTGGTTAAGATGCACCCCAGAACTCACGTAAGCCAGATGCACAAGGTGACACATGCATACAAGATGGCCCACGTGTCTGGAGTTAGATTGAAATGGCTAGAGAACCTGGTTCACCAATTCTGTCTCTTTCTCTCTCATAAAATACAAAAAGGATAAAAAAACAGAAAAAATAAAAAAGGAAAAAAAAAGAATTATTTCAATAATAGTTTCAAGTGGCTTGATTAAAAATAACTGCCACTTAGAATAATCAAACCTATGAAAGCAGAAGTACAGAGATTACAAAAAGCTCAATACTAAATTGGATGGCCAGCAGGCCTGTCATAGCTTGGGGAACATTGTGGAAGAGGGAGTAGAAAGATTCTAAGAGCCACAGAGTAGGTAGGAATAACTGGAGGCATGGTCCCCTATACCCCATAGGGACAGACTGTGGCCTTCATGACCCCATAGTGATTACCATAACCCTACCGAGGAGGACTCCAGGGAAACGGGAGCTAGGGTGAGGACAAACAAGTATAAGCTGTAATCATACATGCATACATACATACATATATATGTACATATATAAAACCCTGCCGGTACACTGGAATAGCTTTCTGCTGATTTACAGTAGTGGCGAGAGAGTTCTGTTTTCATATTATTGGTGTACAGTAAATTACTTTTATTTTATTTTATTTTTTGAGTGTGCATATGTAGTGTGTGTGGTGTGGTGTGGTGTGTGCAGATGCATGCCTCCTATGAGCGCATAGGTAGGACAGAGGAGATTGGGGGATGTCATCCTCTTTTATCTTGCTCATAAACCCATTTCCTCAAGACAGACTCTCTTTCCAAACCCAGAGCTGCTATTTTTAAATTAATTTATTTTTTATTAACAACTTTCATGATTGTCAACAATATCCCATGGTAATGCCCTCCTTCCCTTCACTTTCCCTTTTGAAACTCCGCTCTCCATCAAATGCCCTCCCCCTCTCAATCAGTTTCTCTTTTATTTTGATGTCATCATCTTTTCCTCCTATTATGATGGTCTTGTGTAGGTAATGTCAGGCACTGTGAGGTCATGGATATCCAGGCCATTTTGTGTCTGGAGGGAGCACGTTGTAAGGAGTACTACCCTTCCTTTGGCTCTTACATTCTTTTTTTTTTCTTCAAATTGTTATTAACAACTTCCATGATTATAAAAAATATTGCATGGTAATACCCTCCCTCCCCCCCTTTCTCCTTTGAAACTCCATTCTCCATCATATCCCCTCCCCATCTCAATCAGTCTCTCTTTTATTTTGATGTCATGATTTTTTCCTCCTCTTATGATGGTCTTGTGTAGGTAGTGTCAGGCACTGTGGGGTCATGGATATCCAGGCCATTTTGTGTCTGGGGGGAGCACGTTGTAAGGAGTCCTACCCTTCCTTCAGCTCTAATATTCTTTTCGCCACCTCTTCCACAATAGACCCTGAGCCTTGGAAGGTGTGATAGAGATATTGTAGTACTGAGCACTCCTGTCACTTCTTTCCAGCACCATGATGCCTTCTGAGTCATCCCAATGTCACTGCCATCTGAAAAGAGAAGATTCTCTACCAAAAGTGAGAGTAGCATTAATATAAGTGTATGAACATTAAGAGAAGTGCTTACTGGGCAGTTTGATAAACATAGTATATATATTTAGCCAGACAGCAGCAGACATTACACCCCTAGGACTCATGACTACCCCTGTTTGGCTCTTACATTCTTCCCGCTATGGACTCTGAGCCTTGGAAGGTGTGATAGAAATATTGTAGTGCTGAGCACTCCTCTGTCACTTCTTCCCAGCACCATGATGCCTTCTGAGTTACCCCAAGGTCACTGCCATCTGAAAAGAGAAGGTTCTCTACCAAAAGTGAGAGTAGCATTAACATATGGGTATGAACATTAAGAGAAGTGCTTACTGGGCCAGTTTGGTAAGCATAGTATATACATTTAGCCAGAAAGTAGCAGATGTTACACCCCTAGGGCTCATGACTACCCCTGTTTTAAGTTTTCAGTATCAGGGATGTATTCCCTCTCATGGAGCTGGCCTCCAGTCCAATTAGAGGGCAGTTGGTTTCCACCATGACAGACATGCCACTATTGCACCCATTGGCTCATTTGGCCTGGCTAGCCAAATATAAGGCTTGCAGTGTCCACTGTTGAGTATCTTCACTGGTGATTTCTCTCTCTCCCATTGAACTGCATGCAGAATGGTTTCATCCAGCTTTCTGTCATCTGGTCTACATGTAGGAGGTTATCAGCTCATTTCCAGCAGGATTTCTCAATGGCTTTGCAGCCCAAGTATGTGGAGTTTTCCAGAGCTGCCATTTTTATGAGCCTAAGTAATTCTCTGCCTTCTACTCCACATGGGATTGAGATTATAGACTTGTGTGACCATGCCCGGCTATTTATGTGGGTCCTAGGGAACTGATTTCAGATGGTCTCAGGCCCCCTAAGGTGCTCGTGCTTGCACAGTAAACATTCTTAGCTGCTGAGCCATTACTTCAGCCCCAGTAAATTCTTTTTAAAAATCACATTTGTGGAGCGACTGTAAGCTTTAAGATGCTCTGGAGGCAGATAAAAATGAATAAGTTCCTATTACTTGGGTAGTGAAAAATTTCATAACATTCTCACAAAAATAAGTTTCCCACTTTGAAATTTTAGATCTTTTGAAAGTAGTTCAGAAATATTATTGCAGTCCAGTACCAACATTCCCACTTTTGACATAGACTTTATTTATGGACATATGTAGCATCATGCTTAGGATCTAAAAAAATTCTATGGGAATTTCTAATCTTAAGATGCTAGGATATAATTTATCTTGTGTCTATAAAGTAGCCACTTCCAAAATGAACATAAGTTAATTTACTGTCGAAGACATGAAAAAAATGGCATTTAAAGTACGCAAGATGTACATTACTATAAAAACCTGATTATTGGGAGAAGGAGAAAGAGGAGAATAGGTATTTTGTATAGTAGGTTTTATAATTAATTTTCAAATAAAAATAATCTCAACTTTTGAAAGAATTTTCTTTCTCATTCTACAGCATAAAACTGCATATTACACAAAACCTTATATAAGACACATACAGTATCTTGGCCATATTTTCAAAAAGTTCAGTAGCAAGCACACAATTCATCAATGTTATTTCAATCATACAGCAGGTTTTTTTTGTTTTTTTTTTTTGGCAATGGATTAAGGTTAATGATTTTCTAATTCAAGGACAGGACTCAGAAACCATAGCACTTGGCATCCTACTAGAAAATGTTTTCTTAGCTGGTGTTATGTTGAGAGCGAGTGGAAAAACAAAACAAAACAACAACAACAACAAAACAACGCAAAACCACGCCTTCAATCCAGGGCCTCCGCTGTCGGTCTGGTCTCTGCTGTGCGGGAGGCAACCCGCTCACCGCCTCTGCAGCGGCCCCGTGACCCGCGCTCCTGGGCTCGCTTTCATCTGCTCTGAGCCATTTTCCACATGACCTGGAGCACCTCAGCTTCTCTCCGGATGATTTCAATGCCCCGCTGAACAACTGCTAATGGTCTCCCAGACTCCACACTAAGGCAAGTCTTTTAATGGCTTCTGTCTTCCTCCCTGGGGGCCACTTCTCACCCCTTTACTCCCCTTCACCTCAAGGTCGGGCACCAGCTACATGAAACACTTTGTGCTTCTGAGCGGTGCGTGGTACCTATTGCTTCCATAACACACTTGTGTCTGGAAATCCCTCACCTCATTAATTTGCTTGGCAGAGCCTTCTCTCTCTATTCCTTCAAAGATCACTCTTACACCTTCTCCACTGCGTCACTCTGTAAGCCCCTAACACCGTTTCTACCAGTTTCCTAACTGTAGCAGAGGGTGACATTGAATCATTGCTTTCCTAACCAGGATCTCAAGCAAGAACATGAACTCCCAGGAATGGATGCTTCATCTTCCCTATGCACAACCTGGACTTCATCAGTACCTGGCACAGCATATGCCCAACACGTGTTTGAGAACTGAAATAATTTTTACTGTCTTTGAATTCCTAGAAGAGTGTTAAATGAATTTCATACAATACATGCTAAAAATAAAACACTTGTTGAAGGAATGGGGGTTGTTGGTTGAAATGAGAAGATGCCACAGAAGCCAATCTAATGTTTTGCTGTGAAAATAGATTCTTTTTTTTTTATTGTTTAATTTTGACATGTTGCTGGAGTGCCCTCCCTATGGGGCACATTATGGTAATACATATGTGTACTAATCAAATCAGCGTAATAAGCATTTCTATCTCTTTAAACATTCATCATATTTATGTGTTGGGAACTTTGCACTCCCTTTTTCTATTCATCTTGAAATGACAAATTGTTTTAACCAATATTTACCCTATTGTACTAAGAAAGCCAGCACCAGTTATTCCTCTCTAAATGTGTTTTGCTGTCCTTCTTCTTCTTATTATTATTAAAAAAAATTATTAGTTATGTACACAGTGTATATACAGCCCTGTTGGTACCATCGTTAGCCTCCTCCCTGTCCTCCCCCCTTGGAAGGGACCCTCCTTGTTGGGGAATGTGGGTCTTGCATTGTGGGGGTAGCCATCTGTTATGGGGAAGAGGCAATGTCTCTGCACATAATGTCCCAACTTGTGGCTCTAACAATCTTTCTGCCCCCTCTCCCTCAAATTTCCCTGAGCCATGATGGGTTCATTTTAGGTCTACTTCAGTGATGAAGTCTTGGGAGCCTCTGTGTCTCTGGATATCTGGTTTGGTAGGAGTTGAGTGTTCTCTGTGTCTATCTCCTTCACCCTTGTGCTGGTACTAGGTTCACCAAGAAAGTAGCACTCTTGCTCATTTCCCAGTTACTCTATATTTTCAGCTGAGGTGCATGCAATGGGGTGATTCTCTCCTCAGGTTCTATGTCCATCTGAAAAAGAGAAGCAAATTCTCCAATGGAGAGTGAAGTCCGTACCAGATAAATGTGATAACCATTATTATTTTAGAGAGAATTTAATAGTTGTAGGCCCTATTGTAGCTCACAAGTGGTGGGAGCTTGATATTGGAGAGTGGGCTCATTTTTCAGATATGGTTCGATTTGTTTTCCAATTCTAGCTATGGGTTCTGTTCCACTGAGCGGATATGCTACCCAAATCAAAAGCAGTTGGTTACCCACCATGGCTGTGAGCCACTATTGCACTTGTGTGTCATGTCAGGTTGTTTGTGGCTGAGTAGCTTAGACCATGAGTTGTTTGGACAGATGTTGGTCATTTTCCCCCAATTGCTCATGTAGTACCTCCTGGCACTAGACAAGCTAACTGTTTGGGGACTGATTCTCTTCCAGATTCCAGCCAGGTCACTCTATATTCTGTAACAACAGCGTATGGTGTCTTCATCAGTAGGGTCTTACTATTAACCTTTGGTAGGTCAGCAAGTACTCTGACAGAAATCTGTCTTCTTTGGGGAAATCTGGTAGGTCTCTGTGATCAACAGCTGATTGTGGATGTTAATCTCATGCTGGTACTGGGAGTTACAGGCCAGTGCCAAGGGAAAAAGAAGGAAGAAAAAGATAGGTAATATAAAACAGAAAGAGAGAAGAGGGAGAGAGAGAGAAAGAAAGAAAGAGAGAGAGAGGGAGAGAGAAACAGGAGAAGATTAAGGTTAGTCTTCATCATACCCTCTTCAGGGCCCTGTGATTCAGGGGTTCCCTCTAAGGACCTGATGAAGGTTCAACCTTTAAGTCTGTCTTTCAGGATATAGGATTTTATGGTACCATTTCCATTTGGGTCCAGTTTTGTGTCCCCCTCCCAACCCTTACCCATATTGCTTTCCATAGTGGTTGTACCATCTTACATTCCTACCAATAGTGAATGAGAGCTCCTATATCTCCACATCCTCACTAGCATTTGTTGTCATTAGATGTTTGCTATGCTTACTGGGGTAAGGTGGAATCTCATAGTTGTTTTAATTTGCATTTCCCTGATGATTAGGGATGTTGAACATTTTCTTAAGTGTGTGTTTGCCATTTGTATTTCTTCCTCTGAGAGCTCCCTGTACAGTTCTCTGCCCCATTTTGTGAATGGATTGTTTGACTTTTTATTGTCTATACTTTTGAGTTCTTTGTAGATTCTAGAAATTTGGCCTCTGTCAGTTGTATAGTTGTCAAAAGTTTTCTCCCATTCTGTGAGTAATCTATTGGCTATGCTTATTGTATGTTTGCCTGTGAAGAAACTTCAGCTTCACGAGATCCCAATGGTTGAGTGACTGTTTAATTTCCTGAGCTACTGGGGTTTTGTTCAGGAAGCCTTTTCCTACTCCTATATCATGGAAATTTCCTCCTACTTTTTTCTTTCAATAGTAGCAGAGTTTCCACTTTTGTATTGAGGTCTTTGATCCATTTGGACTTGATTTTTGTGCATGGCAAGATGTGTGGATCAAGTTTCATTTTACTGCATATGGTTATCCAGTTTGTACAGCACCATTTGTTGAAGATGCTGTCTTTTTTTTCAGCCTACGTTGTTAGGGTCTTTGTCAAATATCAAGTAGCTGTAGTTACTTGACCCAAAGTCTGGGTGTTGATTCTGTTCCATTGGTCTGTAATCCTGTTTGTATGCCAGTACCATGTTTTTATTACTATGGCTTTGTAATATAGCTTTAGATCAGGTATGGTGATGCCTCTAGAGGTGTTTCTTTTGCTGAGGATATGGTTGGATATCTGAGGCCTTCTGCCATTTCATATGAATTTTGAGATAATTTTTTTTTTATCTGTGTGAAGAAAAATGTTGGGAAGTCTTTCCATTTTCTTAAGTCCTCCTCAATTTCTTTCTTGAGTGTTTTTATGTTTTCATTGTATAGGTCTTTCACATCCTTGCTTAATGATATTCCAAGGTATTTCATATATATTGTTTTGTTGCTATTGAAAATGGGACAATGTCATTTATTTCTTTCTCCGTATCTTTGTCTTTTGCATATAGAAAGGCTACTGATTTTTTTTGCATTGATTTTGTATCCTGCTACTTTGCTAAAGGACTTAATCACCTTTAAGAGTTTTGAGATGGATGTTCTCAGGTCACTTATGTATAGAATCATGTCGTCTGTGAATAGGGCTAACTTAACTTCTTCCTTTCCAATTTGTATCCCTTTTATTTCTTTCTCCTGTCTTATTGCTTGAGCTTGTACTTCCAGTACTATTGAAGAGCAGAAGTGAGAGTGGACATCCCTGTTTTGTTCCTGATCTCAATGGGAATTTATTCATTCTTCAGTCTCTCCTCATTAAGTATTATTTGGGCTTTAGTAGCTTTTTTTTTTTTTTTTGGTTTTCGAGGTAGGGTCTCACTCTAGTTCAGGATGACCTGGAATTCACTATGTAGTCTCAGGGTGGCTTTGAACTAACGGTGATCCTCCTATCTCTGCCTTCCAAGTGCTGGGCCTAAAGGCATGCACCACCACACCTGGCCTAGGAGCTTTATATATAGCCTTTATTATGTTGTAAACCATCCATGCTTATTCTCTCCAATGTTTTGATCATGAAGTAATGTATTTTGTCAAAGGCCTTTTCTGCATCTATTGAAACAATCATGTGTTTTTTGTGTTTAAACTTATGTATGTGGTGTATTACATTGACAGATTTCCATGAGTTGAAACACCCCTGCATTCCTGGGATGAAGCCTACTTGATCCAGGTGGATAATGCTTTTGATGTGTTGTTGAATTCGGTTTGCAAGGATTTTGTTCAGGATCTTTGCCTCTAAGTTCATCAGGGAAATAGGCCTATAGTTTTCTTGTGGAATCTCTGCCTGGTTTTGGTATTAGGGTGATATTAACTTCACCGAAGGAGTTGGGGAGCTTTCCCTATTCTCCAGTTGTGTGGCACAGATTGAGAAAAAGTGGTTTCAGTTCTTCCATGGAGGTTTGATAGAATAGCTGAGTATTTTTAAAAATTAATTTAGGAGAATGATAATATGAGCATGCTAGATAATTTGAGCATGCCAGGGCCTCTGGCCACTGCAAATGATTTCAAAATGCATGCACCACATTGTACAACTCGCTTTTCATGGGTACTGGAAAACAGAACCCAGGCCAGCAGGCTTTAAGTGACTTTAACCACGGAACAATTTTCCCAACCCCTTAATTGCTGATTATTTTATTTTCTGGCAAAGGCTTCTTAGTTTGGTGCAACCATATTTGTCTATTTTTACTTTTGTTGCTTAGGCCTTTGGGGTACTATGTAAAGATCCAAGGCCTATGCCAATACCTTGTAGTAATTCCTCTCTTTTTCCCTCTAGTAGCTAAGTGTTTCTTTCATTAAGGCCATTGATTCATTTTTATCTGATTTTATATGTGTGTGTGTATGTGTGTATATTGTGAGACAAAGTTCCTAGCTTTATTCTCCTACATATGTCTATCTAATTGTTAGCACCACTTTTAAAAATTTTTTTCTTTTTCTTTTTCTTTATTTATCTGAGAGTGACTGAGAGAGAAAGAGGCAGAGAGAGAGAGAGAGAGAGAGAGAGAGAATGGGCGTGCCAGGGCCTCCAGCCACTGCAAATGAGCTCCGTATGCATGCGCCCCCTTGTGCATCTGGCTTACGTGGGTCCTGGGAAATTGAGCCTTGAACTGGGGTCCTTTGGCTTCACAGGCAAGCGCTTAGCCACTAAGCCATCTCTCCAGCCCCAGCACCAATTTTTGAGATATTGTCTTCTCTCCACTGCATGTTCTTGGTCACGCCATGAACGTCAGCTTGTGCAGCAGGGCATGGCTCTCAGGGCTCTCTATTCCATGTTGTTGGCTATGGACCATTTTTTTTTATGCCAATACCAAGCTCTTTTGATTACTATATATTTGTAGCATCTATTGAAGTCAAGTGATTCCAAATTGTTTCTCCTCTTTCAGTATTGCCTTGGCTACTACTCCTGGAACTTTTGTAGTTCCATAGGAATTGTAGGATTTTTTTTTTTAACTTTTGTTATGGTTTGAATTTGAAATGGCCCCTAAAGGTTCATGTGCTAAAGGCTTGGTTGTCAGCTGATGGGTCTTTTTGACTGTGATTGAATCATGAGAGCTCAATATTGGATTGATTCATGGATAGAGTCATAATTTAATGGGATTAGATTTAATTTAATTTAATGGGATTCAGTTGGGGCTAGAGGAAGGATGGGTCACTGGGGCTGTGAAGATAAAGGGCTTATCTTGTCCTTGGCTCCTCTGGGTCTTCCTTTTTCTGACCCCTTGCCATCATGAGGTGAGCGCCACACTGCCCAACATAATGCTCTGTCAAGTGTGGATTTGAATACCTGAAACCAAGAACCACAACAAAACTTTCTTCTTTTAAGTTGTTTTTCTCAGACATTTGCCCCAGGGAAGAAAAGTGACATTATAATATACAAAGTTGGTTCTGGAAGTTGGGCCATGGCTGTGACTTTACCTGATAATGTCGTTTCAGAAACCACTGGAACTAGTTGGAGGGAGAAGTTTGGCAAAGTTAACAAAAGTGAGTTAGAGAAAACCTGGAATGCTTTAAGCTGTGCACTTCTGGTGGGAGCTCAGCAGACCAGAGTATGGACATGCTGTGGGCAGAAAAGATTATGCTCAGGACACTTCTGGGAATTTGGAGATCATTCATGCTACACTGGAGCAAAGAACCCTTTATCTTTCAAGTTGTTTATTGGAGTTATTTTGTCACAGAGATGAAAATCTGGCCAATAACAAACTTCTCCCTCATAGTCATATGCAGTATCCATTGTGCCATGGGCCCATTGTATGCAAACTTCCTTCTTGTTAGTCCTTTTGTTATATTTCACAGAGTTTGATAAGTTGTAATTTAATTTATAATTTATTTCAAAATTACTTAAGTTCCCTTTTTATTTTTCCTAGGTAGGGTCTCACTGTAGCCCAGGCTAGATTATAGGTGTGCCCTACCATTCCCAGCGTTAACTTTTTTTTTTTTTTTTGAGGTAGGGTATCGCTGTAGCTCAGGCTGACCTGGAAGTCACTCTGTAGTCTCAGAGTGGCCTTGAACTCATAGCAATCCTCTCACCTCTACCTCACAAATTCTGGGATTAAAGGTGTGTGCCCCCATGCCCAGCTTTGATTTCCGTTTTTCAATTATCTATTGACCATTTATAAGTTATTTAATTTTAACGTATTTGTATACCTCACATTATTTATTTATTTATGAGAGAGAGAGAGAGAGAGAGAGAGAGAGAGAGAGAGAAACTGGGCACGCCAGAGCCTCTAGCCACTGCAAAGAAACTCCAGATGCGTGTGCCACTTTGTGCATCTGGCTTACATGGGTCCTGGGGAATGGAACTCTGGTCCTTTGACTTTGCAGGCAAGTGCCTTAATGGTTAAGCCATTTCTCCAGAGCTACTTCACACTTTTACATCTTTTTGATTTGTAGGCTTGACTATGTTGTAGCTTGAGACAATTCATGGTATGTTTCAATTTAAAAGAATTTATTGAGGAATTTGGAAAGAAGAACTGATTCAGTGGAGGGGGGATTTGGGAGGGGGAAAAAGAGGGTGGCAGGAGGGGATCATGATCATGGTATATTGTCTATATGTATGGAAGTTGTCAGTAAAAAGTAAAAAAAAGGATTTATTGAAGATTGATTTATGGCCTCACATATGATGTATCCTGGAGAATATTCCTTGTGCTGATGAGAAGATACATATTTTGCTATTGTTTTATGAAGCATTTTGTACTACCAGATGGATGGATGGACCCTTCCTCACTGTCTTAGTTACTTTCTCATTGCTGAGGAAAAACACCTGACCAGAAGCAAACTTAGGGAAGGAAAGGGTTTATTTCAGTTTACAATTCCAGAGGTTAGAGTCCATCATGGGGGAGAAAGCATGTCAGCAGCAGAAAACTAATGCCCTATCTTCACATCAGCAGAGAAGAAGTTGAGAATGGCGAATGCTTGTCCTCGGCCGGGTCTCCTTTTGATATTGTCCAGGAACCTAGTTCACAGGGTGGTGCCGTCCACAGTTAGGGTGGGTCCTCCCACCTCAACTGACCTACTGTAGAAAATCTCCTACAGTTAATAACCAGAATCTAAATCTTATCAAGCTGACAATCAGAGATTAAACATCACATCTACCTCCTGCAGGAAGAACACAGGTGATGCTGGGGAAGGTGGCTGATAACTGAGGACTTGAGGTTGTCTGATACAATGGGACCTTCTTTAGGTCAGATCATACAATTATGGTTATTACAGGGGCTTGCAGCATTAATAGCTGCTCATGATAGACAGGGCTCAGATGGTGTTTTCTCCACATTTCAAGGGACAAATCTCATCAATGCTGGAGCTTTTGGCACCAGCGGTTTTGTTCCTAAGTCCATGGACTATGAAGGAAATGTCTCTAGATTTTGGGGGACATATGCAGATAATGATTAGGTTAATGGGACTAGGCTCAAGGTCTTAGAGGTGCAATATCATGAGTTAAGAGCACAGAAGGCACCAAGACTAGTGGTCCAAGAGGTATAGGCCATGGACAGAAACTTCTCTAAACCACTTGGGTAAGAACTGGTAGGTTAAAAAAAAGAAAAAAAGAAAAAAGAAAGAAAGGGCTGGAGAGATGGCTTGGCGGTTAAGGCACTTGCCGGCAAAGCTAAAGGACCTTGGTTCGATTCCCTAGGACCCACATAAGCCAGATGTACAAGGGGGCGCTTGTGTCTGGATTTTGTTTGTAGTGACTGGAAGCCCTGGCATGCCCGTTCTCTCTCTCTCTCTCTCTCTCTCTCTCACTTTCTTAAATAGATAAATAAAGATTAAAAATATTTTAAAAAAGAACTGGTAGGTCATTCGTGTAGCTATGGTCCTGGACTTACAAGGACACTGGGACCTTCCTTGTCTTGAGGGGCAGGCTTGGTTTATGTTCAGGCTTTTCTTCGTGTTTTGAGGTTTTCTTCATGTTTATTTACTTGTGGGGTGAGCGCAGGCATTGCTGGGGTGCTGAGATCCACTGTTCTGGAACTGAAGGATTTTTATAGAACTTTCTTCAAGACTGACAGGATATGCCCATGTGAAGAGTGGTCTTTTTGCACTAGTTGCAGGAGCCCAAAGGCTATGGCTCAGGAGGACACTTTCCTGATTTCCCACCCGGCAAGTGCTGGTGTTACAGGGTTTGTGTGTGTGGTGGGGAGGGGTGGGTACTGGTAGGGTTACCAGAGACAGGCATGGGTGATGCCAGTCTTTTGGCCCCAACTTCACAGTCTCTTGGCTCATGAGTCTCATGTGGGTAGGAGACCTTCTCTAGTTCCTTCGGTGTGAGTGCAGGGCCTGTGGACCTTGTCTGGGGCCTTCCTCCGCCCCCTATGGACAAGTGGGCATAGCTGGGGCTTTGTATTGGCAGCCACAGGCCTGAGACCATGGGCTGGGGAGGAAATCTTCCCATATTCCTATGGCACAAGCACCACTAGGACTTGGGCTCATGACTGTTGTAGTTAGATGTCTTGAGATTGTAGGATACTGAGGGAGTTGTCTTCTCACTAAGGCCCCAGGCTTCTGGGGGTATCATGGGGTTTCTGCAGGGCCCAAACGCAAGGTAGCCTTTGGCTCTGGTTGTCAAGCCAGTCCCAGTTAGAGTTCTTTCTTTGGATCAGAGTAGATAGACCAGTCAGCTCCTCAGCTGGCTCTGAAGCCCCTGAGGACAGTGGGGTTCTTCTGAAGTAGGTCTGTGGGTTTATGCTATAACGAGATTGGTGGCATTTTCCACTTTTCTATCTTTCTTTCTTTTCGTGTTTGTGTGTGTGTGTGTGTGTGTGTGCGAAGAACATATGGTACATATGTATAGTGTCTATACATTTTTAAAATTCTTTTAATTTATTTGAGAGAGAAAGAGAGAGAGAGAGAGAGAGAGAGAGAGAGAGAGGAGAGAGAGACAGACAGAGAGAGAGAGAGAGAGAGAGAGAGAGAGAGAGAATAGGTATGCCAGGGCCTCCAGCAGCTGCAAATGAACTCCAGACCATGCAACACCTTGTGCATCTGGCTTCTGTGGATGATCCTGGGGAATTGAACCTGTGTCCTTTGGTTTTGCAGGCAAGCACCTAACTGATAAGCCATCCCTACAACCCTAGTACCTGTACACTTATGTGCAGATAGACATGTGGAGGCCAGAGGAGAACGTCGGGTGTACTCCTCTACCTCTTTTCCACATTGTTTCCTTGAGAAGGAGTCTCACTGAACTTGGAGCTTCCATTTTCAGTTGCTTGGCTGGCCAGTGAGCCCCAGTGATTCTTCAGTCTCCACCCTACCACCCACTAAGAGCTGGGGTCACAGGCACACGTGGCCAAGGCCAGCTTTTTCTTTTCCAGTCCTAGAATTTTTAAAAATTTTTTGTTTCAAATTTGAAACTTCCATGATTATAAAAAATATCCCATGGTAATACCCTCCCTCCCCCCACTTTCCCTTTTGAAACTCCATTCTCCACCGTATCTCTCCCCATCTCAATCAGTCTCTCTTTCATTTTGATGTCATGATCTTTTCCTCCTCTAATGATGGTCTTGTGTAGATAGTGTCGGGCACTGTGAGGTCATGGATATCCAGGCCATTTTGTGTCTGGGGGGGAGCACGCTGTAAGGAGTCCTACCCTTCCTTTGGATCTTACATTCTTTCCGTCACCTCTTCTGCATTAGACCCTGAGCCTTGGAAGGTGTGATAGAGATATTACAGTACTGAGCACTCTGGTCACTTCTTCCAGCACTATTATGCCTTCTGAATCATCACAAGGTCATTGCCATCTGAAAAGAGAAGATTCTCTACCAAAAGTGACAGTAGCATTAATATAACGATATGAACATTAAGAGAAGTGCATACTGGGCAGTTTGATAAGCATAGTATATACATTTAGCCAGACAGCAGCAGATGTTACACCTCTAGGGCTCATGACTATCCCTGTTGTAGGTTTTCAGTATCAGGCATGTATTCCCTCCCATGGAGCGGGCCTCCAGTCCAATTAGAGGGCAGTTGGTTTCTACCAGGACAGATGTGCCACTATTGCACCCTGCTGGCTCATTTGGCCTGCCTGGCCAAATATAAGGCTTGTAGTGTCCACTGTTGACGATCTTCACTGGTGATTTCTCTCTCTCCCATTACAAGGCCAGCTTTTTATGTGGATGCTGGAAGGTCAAACTCAGGCATCTCCCCAGCCCCTGCTTACTTTTATTATAATTATATTTTTTTTCTGGCAGAGTGGAGTTTTTGTCCCCCTAGGCAGCTTGGGATGACTTGTTTTCACTGAGTTCTTTTCTCTACAAGGCCGTTCTGACCCTGCACGCTGCTCAGGATTCCTGTCTCTTCTGTGTTAATCTCCAGTGTTCTCTCCCTCAGTCTCTGTCCGTGAAGCACCTCTCTTGCTCTAGTTCCGTTGCTGCTGGGGCTCTTCTCTTACATTGGGCGCTGCTGTAAACCATCTCGGGTCTTTCCTGAAAGTGGCAGATTCTGACCCATCTTCACAGCAGAGCAGAAAGCCCTATGGGTGATCCAGCAGCAAGCGCTGTCTGAGAGTGTTCAGGAGGGGCATGAGGTGGTGACAGTCTGGAGAAGGCACACACTGAACAGAACCCCAGGCGCAAAGGATCCTCCTTCACTCCTGCAGAAAGGCTTGTGTTCACCGGCCCTGGAACATGTGAGCTTGGTGAGCAGACCTCTGAGCCCGTGCTGGAGAAAGCATAACAAAGTGCAGGATGCTTCCCGTGTTGACTCTGGGCTTCTAAGATCTTGTTTTACTACATTTCTTGTCCACTCAGGAATGAAAGATTGGCAGGTATTTGATTGCAGAAAAAAAAAAAGGTTTCCCTGGAAGATTGGGGTTTCAGCAGATAGGAAACTGCCTTTTGAAGTGTGCTCCAGAATATATTTTTACAGTTGGCATCCTTTGGAGAAGCCAGAGCAATCTTGAACTTGTACTGCACCATATTAAAATTTATTTTTATTTATTTATTTGAGGAGGGAGGGATGGGAGGAAGAGAATGGGTGCACCAGCCACTGCAAAGGAATTCCAGATGCATGTGCCACCTTGTACATCTGGCTTACGTGGGTACTGGGGAATTGAACCTGGGTCTCTTGGTTTTGCAAGCAAATGCCTTAAACACTAAGCCATCTTTCCACATTTGTATCATTTTTTTTTTTAAACTTCACTCACTAAATCTCACCTTGGATCAACTTTCCAGATCATAGCAGTTCACAAAATGAAAAGAGATTATACAAGAAATGTTATTTTAAAAATACAGAGGCCTTCTGGCCCACTGGCTGTTTTGTTACCTACTAACTAAAAAACATTCCCAGGATACACATGTAGATAACTATGTGGATAGGAAGTTGAGAAAATACACTATGCTCTAAGATGGTTTTACTTTATGAAAAGTACAAAAACACAAACTGATGTGTGTTGTTACAAATATATGTAAGCATTCTAATTTTAGGGTGGAATGTGGTCATTTTTATTTGGAAATACATGTCAACATGTACTAAAACAATTTCTCAGGAAAGATTATAGAAGTAGGAGATAAAATAATTGAGAAAGTACATGAAATAATACAACGAAGTTTTAGTAATTTGTTTGTCTTTATAGAGTTCTCTTTATAATTCCCATTCTTTTTTTTTTTTTTTTTTGAGGTAGGGTCTCACTCTGGTCCAGGCTGACCTGGAATTCACTATGTAGTCTCAGGGTCGCCTCGAACTCATGGCAATCCTACCTCTGCCTCCCAAGTGCTGGGATTAAAGCATGCACCATCACACCCGGCTTAGGTTATTTTTTTTATTTGAAATTTTATTAGTAATCTTTCATATATTAATCATCATGATAAGGAAAAAGTACTTGAAATTTTTTTTAAACAGCAATAGAAAAAGAAGAAAAAAAAGCAACAACCCTTTCTAAGGTTATTAAAATGGTGACATAAAGCTTGATTTATTTATTTTTTTAATATGAGCAATGGATTTTTCAATAATTATAGCATTTTCTTTGTTTGGCAAGATAAAGGAGAGCATGTTAGCAGTAACACCACTTGAGGGAAGGAAGAAAGCAAACAGAGCTTTTTTTTGGGGCGGGGGGAGAAAGACCTGTTATAAGATTTAAATTCCAAAAGATTTTTGTTGTTTTTGAACAAAGGCTCACTTTTGAGTTGCCTTACAAAATGCTCATGGTGATATGAAATGGTTCTACAAGTGTGTTATTTGTATTGAGGAGATTAAAGTGATTTATTAGAGACCAAATGGATTACATCTCTTCTTTCTACCATGGATTGAAGGATAACTCTATGAAATTTATTATCTCATTTCCCTTTAATTGGCATTTATGAGGTCAAGGAACAGTTCTAATAGTGAGACGCTGCAGATGGCACGTATCTAAATCCACGCATATATTAAAATGGCGTCACAGTGACATGCCTTTTAATTTGGCAAACTCAGAGTTCATTTACATCGCGTTCTATTGACATAGTATGGGGTAGCCAGTAGTTCAGAGCACACATCATAGAGTGGGACTGCTGTGGGTGAGGAACCCAGGACTATCTGTCATTGCCAGTAAAGCCTGGAAAATAAACTTAGCCTTCCTGATGGTTCTCATTCTGATGGAATGATAGAAATAGTTCCTACCTCATAGCACTGTTATAAGATTAGAATATATTAATGTATTCAAGGCTGTCAGAAAACTGCATAGCTTGTAGCAAGTGCTATATCATTAGCTATTTTGGTGATTAAAATGTTAGGACTGATGTCATCTGTGTAAAGATCATCCTGGTATCTTCAGAGGACTTGGAGATGGGAAGAGACACCACAATGGCTCATATTCCTGCTGAGGGCTGATGACACAATTTTGAAGAGGTGTCATGAAAAAATAAGTCCCTAGAATAGATTTATCACTGGGCGCATAAAAAAATGCATTTAAGCTGGGGGCAGAAAAGTAAGGAGAAACAAGACAAGGAAAAAAAGTTAGGGATTTCATTCAGTGAATTTCAAAGCATGCATGAGGCAAAGAAATAGCAGAAAAACAGTCTGAACTGAGTTTTCAGTTGTCCTCTTTCGTTTTTCCTCTAGGGTGAGGGACTAGATGGGAAAGGGATGCATAGACATGGCGTGTCCACCTTCTCATTTGAAGATAAAGGCTCTTTGTTGAGAGGGCAGTAGTCCCTGGGGAAGGGCTCCATGGCGTTGGTCGGTGGGGAAGCTTTCTGATTTCTGCTGGTGGATTCCTACAGGCTGGTGGGGAGTGGAGGTGTGTTCTGAGGACAGTCTCCTGGCATTCTCCCTCTGCCCTAACTTGCCTTGCAGAAAGCCAAGCCCAAATGCTATCACTCCTTTAGCTAATGGCAGTCTGATTGGGTTTTAGAAAAAAAAAAAAGTATTCGACATTTAAAAAGGAAAGAACCACATAACTTGATCTAATTTTAGAAGGCAAATGAATAATAAACTTGCTGTCGCTGTTTCATTGAGGCACAGTTGGGATAGATCATCTTTATTTCTTTTGGCCACTGGGAAGCATGAACAGATTTATCATACTGCTTTTCTTGTATTGTGTACATAATTACCAACCATAAATACAAACTTCTGCTGAGTGGGTTTAGGCCCAGCAGCCCTTGACTACTGCGGGGAGCAATATCTAGTTATTTTTCTAGGAGCATATTAGGAAAAAGATTTTTTTGAAAATAAAAATATATAGTGCCTTAAGTGAACTATTGGGGTTAAGGCCAGACTCAGAGATGGGAAAACAACTTTACTCATAAATACAAATAGAAGTTACCAGTATTCTAAAAGGAAATTATGTCTATTCCAGTTCATTGAGGAGTTTTGAAGAAAGGCACTGTGAATTGATTAATTTACAAACTAAGCTACCATGTTGTAGGGATTCCAGTCAGACAGTTTTAAAATATACACCCATGGACATTCATTTATTTCATGCCTTCCTTTATGTTTCCCTTCCAGTTCATCATGGTTTCTGAAGAAACGAGGCTTCCACTTGCTAATTTCAAACAAATAAAAAACCTCACTGAAATGCTGTCTGCCTCCTTGCCCCACCCCGGCTAAAGCCATGTTTAATACTATTTCAGGCACTAACCCCACCCCTCAGTGTTCACGTAAGATTCAATATTCAGATTAATAGTGTCTACCAATAGAGTAGTGCCTGACAGCAGATTCCAGTTCATGCTGTTGCCAATACAGGTCACCTGGAAGTAGAATGTCTTGACATGATTCTGGTGGGGGCTGCAGCAATGGCTTAGCAGTTGCGGTCTTGTCTGCAAGGCCGAAAGGACCCAGCTTTGATTCCCCAGGACCCACATAACCCAGCTAAACAAGACGGCCCATGTGTGTGCAGTGCCCTGGCATGCCCATTCTCTCTTTCTCTCAAATAAGTAAATAAAGTAAAATACTAAAAAAGAAATAATTCTGGCAGCATTTTTTATCTTATAGAATGCTAGTGATAATAAAGGACTTAGGCATGCATTTATGATCTACTAGGTCATAGATCTAAGTATATATCCACTTGTCTCAGGGAGATGCTGTGCCTTGATAAGTCATGCTGGACTTTGTATGTGATGGCACACCATTATATGCATGACAGCATTTCTTGGAGTATAGGAGAAGCTGTTAATAATTATGCTAGACTACTGGTGTTGAAGGGGATTTTGTTTTTCTTTTTAGGAAGCAGTGAGAACCAAGGACAATCAAACTCTATCAACAGGACAAGAATAGATAACTGACTCCCTGGCGGGAGATGAACCACCTGTTGCACAGTAGCTAGGGCCCAGGTGAAACCACATGGGGATTGGTGAGATGAGCAAGAGTGCTGCTTCTCTGGCAAGCCTGACGACCCATACCAGGGTGATGTAAGACAGATGCCGAGTACACTCAAATGCACCAAAGCTGCTGAGAGCTCCGCGTGAAAGTAGACTTAAAGCCCACCCACCAATGCACAGTGATTTTTGTGAAAGAGGGGCAGAAAGAATGTAAGAGCCACAGGGTGTGAGGAAATATCCAGAGACATTGTCTCCCCCTCACCCACCACAATGACTGACTGCTGCTCTCATAACTCATAACCTACAACTCCATGGTGAATACCAGTAATCCCAATAAGGAGGGACCTCAGTGGAGTGGGGGCAGGGAGGAGGGAAATGATGGTTCCAAAACATGACATATCCATATAAAGTTACTACTTAATAAATAAAATAAGTGCTACATGAAGTATTTTTGATAAAGTTGTATTTCAAGCTGGGCGTGGTGGTGCATGCCTTTAATCCCAGCACTTGGGAGACATAGTTAATTCCAGGACAGCCTGAGGTAGAGTGAAACCCTACCTCAAAAAACCAAAAAATAAATAGAGTTGTATTTCTAGGCTGAACACAAGGAGCACTAATCGTGTCTATTATAGTTATCAGCCAACTGACTGTTTCTCAGTTTCGAATCTTTAAGATTTATTTATTTATGCTTTATGACACTGAGGTTATCCAGACAAAGGAAAAACTCTCATTTTCCTTATTGTGACCTATGCTTCATAACTTAGTTGCTTGTTTAATAAACAGGAAAATCATTGCATCTCCATAGCCTGACACTACTCAGTAACTGTAGAAAGGATGGCCCTTAGAAGAATTGATTGTAGGGAACTGGGTGTGATGGATCACGCCTGTAATCCCAGCACTTGGAAGGCTGAGGCAGGAGGTTGGCCACTGAGTTCTAAGTTAGCCTGAGTTATAGAGTGAGTTCCAGTCAGTCTGGGCCAGAGTGAGACCCTGCCTCAAAAAGCATTTCTACCCCAAAAGAAAAAAGAAAAACAAGCATGTTGGAGTTAGCAGAGCAGGCCTGGAGTGAGGATGGCATCTCCTGAAGATGCTGGCTGTGCATGTCACAGTATCTGTAGGCATAGTCAGCCGACAGAGCCTCACCTAACACCAGATTTACCATCTTAAATGGCAGATTAATAAATATTTAATAGGCTGATAATTCCTTGAGAGTGAAATGCATCTTTTCTTGATTATCTCATAGGAATTTATTATTCTAGGTTCTTTTGCTCATACGTGGGCTACAGTAGGTAATGAAACTAATTCCGCTTAAGGAGTCTTCTGTTCAAGTTTTATGCTGAGGGACCTATCTTGACGCCTGATTTTCAAAATCCGTATAAACACTTGCTGTTCATATACTACTAGTCAGTTGATAATTATAAAGCAGTTTTTATGATTTTCTCACATGCACTTCTGCCTCATTCATGAGTTTGAAATCTCACATTCCTCTCAGGAATCAATCACAGTGCTGAGAATAAGAATGAAAACATTGGCTTTAAATGGCCTATCTCCACATACTGCAGTCAATTTTCTAGTAATTTATATTATCAACCTCCTTTCCCTCCTTTGACTGCATCTTTTTTATTTTTATTTTTATTTTTTATTTTTTGGTTTTTCGAGGTAGGGTCTCACTCTAGCTCAGGCTGACCTGGAATTCACTCTGTAGTCTCAGGGTGACCTTGAACTCACGGCAATCCAATCCTCCTACCTCTGCTCCCCAAGTGCTGGGATTAAAGGCGTGCAACACCACGCCTGGCTTTGACTGCATTTATTGAATAAGACAGTTCACTTAAGTAAGCTAAGCAAATGTTCTATCTCAGGAACTGAAAAGAAGACTAACAAATAGCCAAACTCCGGAATGAATGTCAGGAATTGTATTCAGCACAAGGCAGGAAAAGCCCATCATTGAGAATGAAGAGAATATACCTGGGGAACTTCTAATTTTGTTCACACTTTTTCCTTGTGACCTAACTGACTTCTTGCTTTGGTTCTGAAAGCTGATTCTTTAGCACTGAAGTATGCTGTCTCCTCCCTCATCTTAAAAAAAAAAAAAAAGTAAGTTGATTATATCTCTTAGAACTTTTGGCATGGGAAAGGAGAAGAATGGGATTTAGTTACCTGGAATGCTTTTAGGGAGCTCAAGAAGCTGATGTCCATAGTCAGTAGATGGCCCCAAGATGGGGACCTGAGTCACTTATCAGACTACTCTATGAATAACCTATCTCCATTCTGAAATGAGGCTACTGGAATTCAAATGGAACTTTCTCACAGTGAGCAAATTCAAATTTAGTTTTATAGTTTCAACTATGAGAAGGGTAGGGCTCCTTGTTAAATAAATTCATTAGGTAAAATAAAAACTGAATTTCATTTTGGTTTCTATTTCCTTAACTTGACGTCCTTTGTCTTACTTGTAAGAATTATACATTTTTACTTCCACATTTTTCTCAATAATTGAAAGTTTCTGGGATTTTTGAGATGGCAAGGACTATTGCTTTATTTTGGGTACATGAAGAAGAGAGATGAGAGACTGAAAGATGTGATATATTTTCTGAGACTAATTGGATGGAAATCAATAGTGTGTCAATATAAACATTTACAAAGATCAATTAAGGCTTAGATGAAGGTTGAATAGAGATAAGACTACTTAGCTATATTAATTTAGTTTGAAATCTAAAATCAACAAACTGGTTCATAGTCAATAATTGAAGTCACTCATATCACTTAGCATCTGGTATTTCAACATTCTTAGAGAACGTGTGCCACTTTCTAACCTGTTATGTGAACATTTGCTAGCTCAGTTTGTATAAGATCAAAATAGTAATTTATTTCTCTGTGACAATGCAAGGCCTTGTACATGCTAGGTGTTTACCACTGAGCTGTATACTGAGCCCTAAAATAGTAATTTTTCAATAAAATGGGTCCTCCAAATCACACTCCCATTATATTTTAGGATTCTCATATAATGAATTAAGCTGACAATTAGAAACGATTTTTATTTTTACACATCACATCATACTGTAGTATTGAGCTATGTCAAAATGATTAATGCTGTTTCGTACAACATGATGAAACACCAAAAGAAAATAGGAATCTTGAAAAGTGACTTTAAGTTAAAAATAAATTGTTCCACAGAGGAACTGGGGAGATGAGCAAGAGTGCTGCTTCCATGGTGAGCCTGACAAGCAGCACCAGGGTGAAGGAGACAGACACTGAGGATACACAACACATACCAAAGCAGAAATACAGAGGCTTTTAAAGGCTCATCACTGAAGTAGATTATAACTACCCACCAAGGCTCAGGAAGTTTTGAGGCAGAGGACTGGAAAGATTGTAAGAGCCACAGGCTGGGATATCATACCCAAAGGCATTGTTCACCCCTCCCCCCCCCGCCGCAATATCTGACTGCTGTGCTCACAACGCATAACCTACAAACCCATGGGGGATACCAGCAATTCCATTGAGGAGGGCCCCCAGCAGAATGGGGCCAGGGATGAGGGAAAGGGTGGTACCAACACATGATGTAACCACACTAAGTATGTCCATAATAAAAAAAAACAAAACATGGTTGTTGGTGATATGAATCATCAGTGTGACATGGTTAAAGTAAACTTCTATAGAAAATTCCAAACTTCCTTTAAATACCTCAAAAATTATTTAATAAAAATCCATTAATTGAGTCTGAATAATTCATCACAATTATGTTGTTTTCTGCTAACCTAGCCATAAGTCACATTACTAGGGAAATAGGTTTTACTTTCTAGTAATGTGAGCTTAAAAAAAATATCAAGATGACACATTAGAGGAAGCAATGAATTAGTGAATAGTTTTGTCCTCAAGCTCAGGAGCATTCATTAATATATAAGAGCTTCCTTTTCCCTTAACTGAACTTTTATTTATTTAAAAAGGTTTTTATTTTTATTTACTTGAGAGAGAGAAGGAAAGGGAGGGAGGGAGAGAGAATGGGCATGCCAGTGCCTCCAGCCACTGCAAATTAACTCCAGAAGCTTGTGCCACTTTATGCATTTGGCTTACATGAGTTCTGGGGAATTGACCCTCAGTCCTTTGGCTTTGCAGGCAAGTGGTTTAACCACTAAGCAATCTCTCTAGCCCTGAGCTTTTATTTTGATTTCAACTAACAACTCTTTCTCTTTTTCTTACTTTTAATTCTCTCTACACTTCCTTTTTCTCTAGCCTTCTTCTAATCTTCCTTAGTTTGGCAATGTGGGGAGGGATTTCCATATCTCTATCTACATTGTAAAATTTAAGACATCTATGTGTTTATGTAAAGTTCATGATTATTCATAAAAATTTCATGGTTAAATAGTTCTACCAGTTCAAAGAAATGTAACTTTCATCTTTTAATAATTCTTATCAGTGGTACTCATAATCTAAGAAAGCACAATCTTTATTTTCCCACCATCTTGTGACTTGACATAAATTTTCATGCTTATTGTCCATGCAATAAATTTCACTTAGTATCACAACATATATATATATATATATATATATATATATATATATATATATGATATCTGTATTGTTTTGATGGTTAATCTTGAAGGTCAATTAATTGGATGGACAAATGTCTCAGAGTTTAATAAAGCACTCCTATGAGTATGTCTGTGATGACATATCCAGAGAGGGTTAATAAGAAGGGGGAAACTGGCCCTAAATACATGCCGCACTATTCCATAGGCTGGGGAACCAAATGGGATAAAGGAAAAGGAGCCGGGTGTGGTGGCACACGCCTTTAATCTTAGCACTTGGGAGGCAGAGGTAGGAGGATCACTGAGAGTTCAAGGCCACCCTGAGACTACATAGTGAATTCCAGGTCAGCCTGAACTAGTGTGAGACCCTACCTTGGAAAAAAGAAAAAAAAAAAAAAAGGAAAAGGAAAAGGAAAAAGCCAGCCAGTACAGGCAGCTCCTCTCTTTGCTTCCTGGCATCCACGATGTGAGCTCCTCTGCTCCACCATACCTTCTCCACCATGATGGATTGCAATTTCTGAAACATCAGCAAAATAAATCCTCAACCTCTGTCAGGTACTTTGTCACAGCAATTAAAAGTCTGATTAGCACAAGATCAAATAAAATTGAAGACATCAAAATTTTACCTTCTCAATATGGAAAATAAGAAAACTGAAAGATTTGATAATCTTTAAAAAGATTTTTTTATTAAGGAGAAAGTTGTATGGATATATTATGTATTAGTACCATCATTTCGCTTCTCCCTGTCCTCATTCTGCTGAGGGTCCTTCTCAGTGGGATTTTTGGTTTGCCCCTAGGTTTTCTGGCTATGAGATTTGAGAGCATCAGTAAGTCATTGTAAGGGGGAGAGGGACAACGCCTCTGGACATTCCCTTCTACTCTGTGGCTCTTACATTCTTTCTGCCCCCCTCTTCTGCAAAATTCCCTGAGCCGTGGTGGGCATGTTTTAAGTCTACTTCAGTGTTGAGCTCTCAGCAAGTTCTGGATTTCTGCTTTGGTGCATTTGAGTCTCCTCAGTGTCTGTCGCCATGACCCAGGCACTGGTTGACAGGCTCGCTATTGAAGCAGCACTCTTGCTCATCTTGCCAATTCCTCAATAATTTTTTTTTTCTAAATTCAATTTTTTTGTATGTTGTTTTTATTATACATGATTTTGAGAATTTAATCCTTTTATTTGTCAGCTATGCTAATTTGACAGGATTTCTTGGGGTTTTACAGTTTCAATATTAAAGTTGGGATGGAGCTCAGACAAACTAGGACCAATTTGTCACCCTAGAACTGAAGATACTGCCGTTGACCCAGATGCACCATTTTATAGGCAGTGTAACTCATTGGTTCTAGCCCTTAAGCACCTGGGCTGGGCTGATCTGAAGGCTTTTGACCTCTATTTCACTGCCTTGTGAATTCACAAGGCTAGACATATTTGAACCTGCCTTTACAGTGCCTACTTCTATAAATGCCTGTTAATTATTCCCATTACATTCATGCAGAGTGAATAATAGAACCTTCAAACAGATGGATTAAATGCTATAGTACTGGCACATATAAGCATAGTCTCCTTTGTATATACATCATATATGTTCATTTGAAGGTTAAAATGCAAACACATGTAACCACTACAGGACCTCACCTGCTTCTCTTGTCATGGAAACTAGGTTCAAGGAAGAAATTTAGGGAAAATCCAGGCAAGTTATCAAAAAGTCAGATGTAGAAGGTTAGATAAATGCAGTTTGAGTACGAGTTTGATGTCACGGTATACAATACCTTTTTCAAGTAGTCACTCAGTTTATTCTTCAATATTTTCATTGTTGGAAAACTTACCAATAACATATACTTACATATGATATATTTCTTCTCAGTATATTTTGATTTGCTAAAAATCACAATCTATTTCTTTTGTTTATTCAAGGTAAGGTCCTACTCCAGCCCAGGCTGACCTGGAACTCACTCTGTAGTCCCAGGTGGCCCGGGACTCACAGTGACCCTCCTACCTCTACCTCTCGAGTGCTGGGATTAAAGGTGTGAACTACCATGATAGGCCTGTCTTTCATTTTATTCTTAATTTTAACATCTTTAATCTCAATCCAAAAATATTACTTAATTTACTCCTGAATTTTTATTTTTATTTTTGGAGCACATTCTCTGTGTGTATGTGTGTGGTGTACACATATGTATGCGTGTTTACATGTGTGGTGTGAGTATGTGTGTGGTCCTCAGAGATCAACATCTGGCATCTTCCTTGATCATACCCCACGTTATTTACTGAGGCAGGGTCTCCACTTGAATCAAGAGTCCACTGATTCTACTAGCCTAGCTACCAAGTTTGCTCTCGTGTTTGCTTCCTGAGTGTTGGAAGTACAATCAGGCTCCAGCGCCCTCCTGGCTTTGACATGGGTGCCAAGGTTCTGCATTCAGGTCCTCACACTTGCATAGCAAGTGCTTTGCCCACAGTGCCATCCTCCAGCCCCTGGAACTCATTCCTATTTGTGTATAATGCTTTAGAAATGTGATCCTCACATCTCACTTCAGATTTACCCAGATATTTCTGCATATTAATTTTCTCATTAAAGTCTAAACACTGAATTCAGACACACTAAGCTTACTGCAGCCTGAAAAATGTAAGAGTTTATTTGGGGGAAAACAATATGCACAGAAATATTCTTTGTCTTTCTTTTCCTACGTTTCTTCAAAGTAGACAATCTTTTCCCTATTTTCTATATAAAGTGATGGCTTGCTAGACGTTCTGTTTTAGTTTTATGATGGTGAGTCAGGAAGTAGACAGAATGCCAGGGCCAAGTGGGTAGTAAGCAGAGATTACAAGACTTAAGGGCAGAAGGTTCCGTTTTACAGACTAAAGGGGAGGAGAAGAATAAATTAAGAGTTAATAGTCTTGGGAGGAGTAGAGGCATGCGTGTTAGGGAGTGAAAGTTTGGTGCTGAGGCAGTTATGAGTGAGGGAAATGAATAGGGGAGGGGAAATGAGATCTCAAGGTGTATCCCTGGGGATAGTGTTTAGTTTGATATTCAAGAAGTATTATTAAAGAATTAGGTTACATTGAATTTGCATGGATATAGATTCTTATGACTCTTATATTATTTTAGGACCCAATCAGGTGAGTCATGGTTTGTAAGACTTGCTCATGTGTTTAAATGAGGTATGCTTTATCAAGCTACAAATATGTAGATGAATATTGAACGTGAAGAAGTTAGGTTGTTTGCCCAAGCTTACGCTGCCTAATTATAATCACATTGCAACTCAGTGCACGGAAATCTGGGGCTCTGATTGTGGAAACTGCCTCTGCAAATTGTACCAGAAGTCCTATCCTTGCCTTTTTTCCCTGGCACCTTGGCTAGCATTCTAATCATGGCTGTATGTAAAAATCTTCATTTTCAAATTCTCTCTCCTGCAGACTTCTGAGAATCTTTAATAAACCTATGTCTTAACAGATGCAAATGGAAGAGAAAATATGCTGGCAAATCAGATTATTAATGTCTAGAATCTTTGATCTCTAATGACCATCCTCTCTGCTTTGAGTTTTTTTTCAAAGCTTCTTGAAGTTGATGAGAATCCAAAGCTCTGGCGCACGCGTGGAAAAACATCAAGCATGTTATCTGTGAAATAGGTATAAGACTGGCTTTAAAATTTGAAACATACTGTGTGATGTGTAAATTGGTATCATGACAAATACAGTGTTTTTCATTAGATGCTTAGAGGCATTTCTTTGAAGGGAAGGGGGAAATTGGCAAGTTGGTTTTCATCTTTACAAAGATTTCTAAGAAGTTTTATTCCCAGAGAGGAGGAGCGATGACGGAAGTCCATGAAATGTGTCTGACCTCACCTTCCATTACTACATAGGTCTTTGATTTGTAGTTGGTGGGAGGAGGAAGGGTGAGGACAGACACCCGTAAAATCCAGGGTCCTTTTGCAAATTGGTGCGTGCATGCTGAGTTCATGTCTAAACTGCGTTACACAGGGCACAGGGTCAGCTCACCCAGGTGCTTATAATCCTTTTTATTTTACATCTGGGGTTTTGCAAGCATCTTGTGGAGTGTAGCTTTTGTTCATTGTTTTCTATATTTGCTATACTGGTTGTTATATACAAAATATTTTATCAAATGCCCATTAGTTTTAAATAAAATGTATATTGGAAAACATGGATAAGTGAGGTGTGGATGTATGAAGGAAGTTGACTTTACATGGAAAGAGAAAAGAAAATACTGACAGAGGGTCTATAATTACATTTGACATTTTGCTGTTATTTCCTGTTTTTCAGAAGCAGAAACTTCTCAGACTGGGGGAAATGTGATGATTTGACTTGTTCTGTTGTTGAGGTTTAATAACGTACAGCATGAGTGAGTGGTACTGATAATCGGATTTGAGAGAATGTGACGTTAATACAGTGAACTTAAGACACCAATACAATATAGTTTTGATAACCAAAGAGTATGAAATGAAACAGTGGTAGACACTCATTGTTCATTCATTTATTTATTGAGTTCCTTTTAAAAGCCAATATTAATCAACTTTTCTTTATTTTATAGAGGATTAAGCTACCAAATTCTGTGAAATTAAATACTAGCATGTATTTACTAACACATTTAAAGTATCAAAATTGTGTTCACTATTATATTTGTATATATATATATATATATATATATATATATATTATTCTGGTTAGAATATATTTTTGTGGTCTATGATGATATGGCCTTGAAAATTGATCATAGATGGTTGTCATAGAATATTAGCTACACTAAAATGTAACTGCAGGAATTGGAAGATTAGAGATACAAGGAAAATTCTATTATATATGTAATATACAGTATAATATCTGTACACACATGTACCAATATGTGTACCATTCTCAACTGATTGGTACAATTTTGAGACTGGTTAAGTACATTTTAGACTGAGGAAGCCAAAGTTCAACAAGATGTACTTGTGTACACCCATCCTCCCAGTGCTTAGGAAGCAGAGGCAGGAGGATCCTAAACTTCAGGTCAGCTT
Organism: Dipus sagitta; assembly: GCA_036346955.1. Taxonomy (NCBI): domain Eukaryota; kingdom Metazoa; phylum Chordata; class Mammalia; order Rodentia; family Dipodidae; genus Dipus; species Dipus sagitta. The sequence goes on along the minus strand of CM070784.1, from coordinate 23,487,892 downwards.
AGGCTACATCAGAAGATCATATAGATCTCAAAAATACCAAGCAAACAAAAACAAACACGATAAAAGAACCCAAAGTTCACCAGGATAGTGAGTGGACCAAAATGATGAAGTTAAGAAGTAAAGCTGTAATTAAATTTAGGATTTGTAATGTCACTTTTAAAAAATATATTTTATTTATTTAGCTATTTATTTGAGAGAGAGAAAGAGGCAGAAGAGAGAGAGAGAGAGAGAGAGAGAGAGAGAGAGAGAGAGAGAATGGATGCACCAGGGCCTCCCAGCCACTGCAAACGAACTCCAGATGCATGCGCCCCCTCGTGCATATGGTTAACGTGGGTCCTGGAGTCGAACCTGAAGCCTTTGGCTTTGTAGGCAAACACCTTAACCACTAAGCCATCTCTCCAGCCCTATAATGTCATTTTAAATACACAATTTATATATGTCAAAGTATATGACATAAAAGATGAACAAACTACGTGTTCTGGCATCAGGGAGCTAATAAGAGAAGGCTGTGAAAGCATGTAAGTGTGACACAGGGTGGTGAATTCTGTGATAGCTGCCCTGTGCCATGGAGAACCATGACTGGTTGATGGTGCTCTACCATGATTCTATCCCAGGGACAGATTTCCAAGGATGGAAATGCCAACTACAACAGGAATTGAGAGTTTAACAGGACTTGCCTCATTTGCCCGTGAGTCTTGGGAGGTGAAAGCGTCCGGCAGAGGGTCAGAGGGTGGAGGCAAGTGAGAACAAGGCTTGACTTATGAGGAGAAGCTGGGCATGGGATAATTCAGAATGGCTGGAACATAAAGCTGCCAGCGAGCAGTTGTAAAACATATATGGTGAGCTAATTAAGGGTTGTTGGATTTTTACAGAGGCCTTCCAGCCACCATAGAAAGCTTAGACTTTATTCTACGAAACAGAAACACTGTAGCCAGAAGGTGATCTGGTTAGAATATGTTATTGAGGTCTAAGGTGTTAGATGGTTGTCACAGGATCTTCACTACACTAAAATGCGGGAATCAGGAGATTAGAGAAAGAAGGAAAATTCTACTGGCAGAAGGCTTTGGGTGTTATCATCAGGAATGCTGTCCACTGCTTTTTAGACAGGGTTCAGGTTAGACCAGCTGGGCCAGGGAGCCACAGGGATTTTCTTGTCTCTGCTTCCTCAGCTCTGAGATTACAGACATGTGCCTCGGCACCCTGTGTTTTAGATGGGTATCCGGGATCTAACTCAGATCATGCTTAGGAGGCGAGCATTTTACTGGCTGAGCTATTTCCCCACCTATGCAATTTTCCATTCTTAAACATTGATTTCCTGACAGGAGGTGAGCAGTCAGGACTTCTGATGGTTTCATGGGCTTGAACAACAGAGAAACTGCTAAATGTTATATATCTTATCTAAAGGTTCAAATCCAGGCTTCTCAACTTGCCATCTTTGAAGAGAAGTTTAAAGATTCTTTACATTATGAGAAAATTTCTTATCAGTAGTATATCCACTCAATGAAATCTATGAAAAATAAAAATGAATTTTTAATCATCCTCAAAAACCATTTTTTAAAAAATTCAAAAAAAATCATGTTTTATTTACTTTATTTTAGTTTTAGTTTTTGGTTTTCTGAGCTAGAGTCTCACACTAGCTCAGGCAGACCTCCTACCTTTGCTCCCAAGTGCTGGGATTTAAGGAGTGCACCACCATGCCCAGCTCATGTGTTTTTTTCTTAATCTATGCTTTCTAATATTTTTGCTCAGAAGTCCAGATCTTTTAGAGCAGGAATAAGTATGTAAAATGTTAATCACACATATATTTAAAAAGCATCAAAAAGGAGTACATCAGCTTCTGTATTTTGGTATTCTGTAAGGATGTATCTAATTATTCAAATGTTCTTTTGTAGTATGTTACTGACAAGAGTGTAATTTAAAACATGTGTGATCTCATTATTAATTTTTAAACATTTTAGGATTAGAATTATTAACTCAAAAATCCATGTATATATTTGAGGGCTTTAACAATTGTTTCTAGAAATATAGTAGCAAGCCATACTGTATATTTCTTTGATAAACGGCATTCTCTTCCATGCTAGTATTGTCTTCTATATACATATATGCACACTATACATATGAATTATTATTTTTTAAAAAACATTTTTTTGTTCATTTTTATTTGTTTATTTGAGAGTAACAGAGAAAGAGGCAGATAGATAGATAGAGAGAGAGAGGGAGAGAGAGAGAGAATGGGCACGCCAGGGCTTCCAGCCACTGTAAATGAACTCCAGATGCATGCGCCCCCTTGTGCATCTGGCTAACGTGGGTCCTGGAGATTCCAGCTTCAAACCGGGGTCCTTAGGCTTCACAGGCAAGTGCTTAACCACTAAGCCATCTCTCCAGCCCGACATATGAATTATTATTGTGAGCTAATTTCTACGTCAAAAATGGCATATGTTTTCTTAGTTATTTTAAAAAATATTTTATTTTTATTTATTTATTTGGCAAAGAAAGAGAGAGAGGGAGAGAGAGAGAGAGAAAGAAAGAATGGGCACGCCAGGGCCTCCAGCCACTGCAAATGAACTCCAAATGCATGCGTCCCCTTGTGCATTTGGCTAACGTGGGTCCTGGGGAATTGAACCTGGGTCCTTTGGCTTTGCAGGCAAATGCCTTAACACCTAAGCCATCTCTCCAGCCCAGTTATTGTTTTAAATTACTTTTTAGATATACTTTGGCAATTTTACCTATTGGATTAGAGTAACATTACAATTTACATTGAAAACCGCACTGCCTACCAAACTTGCACCAAAATAAATCCAGTTGTTAAGTCACAGCTCCTGCATTGTAGAATGATTCAGTTTTGTTTAAGTCATCTCCTCTAACATGGAGGTGAGAGTTATAAGAATACTTTCTGGTTACTAGACTAATAACTAAGTAGATATCAGCTATACTTTTGAATTAGGAATGGAAAAATCTGCTTGTATTTGTGAAGTTTTACTTGTTTTGGCTTACTTAAATATTTCAAATCTTAACTAAATTGACACAGTTGGATAAGTGGTAACCATCAAGTGACAGCTGTTAGGTTTATAAAAATTTCTAATAGATCCAAAGTTTGAAGTTCACAAAAAGAGAAATAGTGAACACCATTTGTATCATAATTGAGATTTAGGAGGAAAAAAATCTTTGAAGTTGTACGTTGTATTGTAAAATGAAACATTGGAAGTGGTATATTTAGAGTACAAGTCTTCCATCACAGAGGAAGTGAAGATTTAAACAATTGTGCTTCTCTCACTGCTATCCTGACAATCTGCTCCAGGGAGATGGAGAGAGACACTGAAGACACTCACAACTCACCAAAGCAGAAATTCCGAGGATGCAGAGAGCTCAACACAAAGGTAGTCTGAAAACATACGCAACAAGGCTCAGGGAACATTGGGGAAGAGGGGGTGGAAAGATTGTAAGAGCCTCAGCATGGGAAGGAGATCCTGAGCCATTGTCCTCCCCCGCCACCTTCCAGAGACTGACTGATGCATTCATAACCCTGTGGGACCCTCAGTGCAATGGCATCAGGGAAGAAGGTATATAAGAAAATAGCACAAGGAGAATGGTGCCCACACCCGATTTTTCATAAAATGCATAATTTAATAAAACAGTATGACACTGAAAAAGTTTTTCAAATTATGAAAAAACAAACAAAGAAAAGGGAACATCTAACTTGCTAGTATTCCCCTAATCCTATTTGGTACTTGGAATTAGTAGTGAATGTCTAGAAATGCTTGCATTTTCTATTTCTTCATCTGAGCATGACCACTATTGTTTTGCTGTATTCTAGTTGCATACTCAGTCTGCTGATTCCAAAACAAAAATAATAAATAAATAAATAAATAAAGTCTCCCTAAAAGTTAGTATCTCTTTCCCCCTCCACTTCCTTTATTTTGTGCATTTTTTTTCAACCTGGATCTCTGGGAGGACCCTTCATTTTGCTTTTGGCTTTTCTAGCCTAATTCAGGGTGACATCATGGGCATGATGGAGCAACTTGTCAGACTGTATTTACGTGGAGGATTTGGACCAAAACCCCCAGTGAAAAAGCCTGCCATATAATAAATAATACAGAAGAAACCTACACCATGTTTCCCACCCCACTCCATGTAGAGTGTTTCCTTTTCAGTTTGTTTGTTGTTGTTGTCATTTTAGTAGTTAATACTGATAAATAGGACAACTGCATGAACTCACCACTCCCTGGAAATACTATCTTCTCAACCTCTCCACCTCCTTCCTCATGCATTGCTTTTCCCAAAAGTCTCTTGATGGGTTCCTTTCCTCAGTGTAAAAGTGTCAGACCCCCACTGCGTGGCATGGCAGTGCTTAGGTTCCTGCAGTCTACTGAAGCGGGAAACTTCAGCACGAACTTTCTGTGTATACTACTGTGATGTGTTAAGAAAGGTATTTTTTCACGAGTTCTTCCAAGGACCCCACCCTGAGGGTAGCACTGAGGTGTTGACTTCCTCTAGAATGCCTGTATTCTTGTCTTTGTGGCCACTGGTCTTCTTTGTACCTTCCCTTACCCTGGGCTTTTGTTGAATTCCTCCTTAATCTTCAAGAGCTTCAAGAGCTTCAAGAGATTCCTGACCCTTCTCTGAAGTATATTTTGTCCCTGTGGTCACTCTATGTTTGGACACTGTACTACTGCTGCTATCTCACAGCGTCTCTGGCTTGCTTTCCAAGGTACTGGGTGATGGGGATGATGCTCTTCCATTGCTATGTTTTCAGGTACCTTGGCTTCAATTGCACTTAAAAATTTTTGTTAAGTAAAGCCAATGTAAAAAAAAAAAGAGCTGCAGTCAAAAATGATTTCCTAAGTAGAGTATTACACACTTTATTTGGCATAAAGGTACCAACAGTTATTTTCATGTCATTCTTTTTTTTTTTCATTTAAACATTTGAAATTTGAGGGGTTTATGTAGATTACATTGTCTTTTAAAAATATTTGTTTATTTAGAGAGATAAAATGGGCATGCCAGGATCTCTTGCTGCTGTAAATAAACTCTGGACACATGCGCCACTTTGTATGTCTGGCTGTATGGTCTGGTTGCTGAGGAATTAAGCCTGAGCTACAGGCTTTGCAAGCAGGTGCCTTTTAATGCAGAGCCATCTCCGAAGCCCTACATTGTCTTTTTTTTGTGGTGGTGGGGGGAGGTGTGTGGAGAAAATAACAAAGACAAAAAAAAGTGGGAGGAATTATCTCTTTATAATAAAAAACAAAGCACAGGATAGCCATATTCCCCAGTGAAGTACTATTTCAGTGATGTTAGCTGTCATAACGGTATTTTTTTTTCCAGCTGGTTAATCCTTGAAGCTACTTTAAAGCCACAATCTGATGCATAGCCCATTCTTTTCTTGAGATTTCATAAACTGCTATTGACCTCCCCCAACTATAGTGTAGCAACAGTGAGGTTAGGGATAAACTTCCAAAGAGATGGTCTTAATTTCATCTGGCCAGTTGGAGTCTGATCCCTTCTCAGGGTTTGTGGTTGTGACTGACATGTACAACTGCTTTGTGATGGAAGCAAAACAGGGACATGATTAAATTAATTAGACAAGACTGTAATTAGGAAAGAGAGCTCTTCAGTTTCCTAACTGCTAATGGTAGAAAATGAAGTACAATGAATCCTCCAAGCTTTGATGAGCTCTACTTTTGATTAATTAGCAGATTTTAAGGACCTTACATAACATGACAGCTATTCTATTGATCCACCTAATTAAGGATCATGAAAGTAAAAGGGACTCCTCTTCATTTTGTTGACGAAATCTCTGTGAATCATCTCAACTGCTCAGCTGGCTGCTCAGAATAATGTTGGCAATGCTATTTGGGGGTTTCAGTGTTTATTTCTCTCACTCTCTCTCTCTGTGCATGTGTGTGTGTGTGTGTGTGTGTGTGTGTGTGTGTAACAAACTCATGGAACAAAACCTTTGCAATTTGTTTTTCACTTTTTTACTTGGGTACTAGGTAGAGCTAAGTAGAACAGAATCTTTGGAAGAAACAATGCTTTCTAACTGTGTAAATATTCTATCAAATGTCATGCAATGAGTAGATCTTAATTATTTATCATCATTGACCTGGAGGTATGGAGTGCTGTTTAGGTATGAACTACTAACAAGAGTGACATACTGTGTTAAAATTTGCAATAGCTTAGAGATCACTGTACTTATTACCTCTCTCATTGCTGTTATCAGATTTATGAGAAGAAGCAACTTAATGAAGGCAAGGTTTATTTGACACCCACTTTGAGATTATAGTCCCAGTTGTGCAAGCAGGTAGCAGTACTTCCTATGTGAGAATATAGACCACCGTGGTGGGAACAGCGTGGTGGCAGGATCATGAAGCAGCTGGTAACATTGCCTCCTCACTCAGGAAGCAGAGGGTGGTGAATGCTGCTGCTCAGCTAACTTTCCCCTCTTTATTTAGGCTGAACCCCAGTCCATGGAATGGTGCTGTCCATAGTCAGAATAGGTCTTCCCACTTCTAATAACCTAGCCAAGAAACTCCTTCACAGAACACCCCTAGGATTTGTCCCTAGATGATTCTAGATCCAAACAAATTGACAATGGAGATTAACCATGAACCATACATTATAAGCATGTGATATTTCTCAAACAATTTTATACTCTTAGTTCACATCATTGTATGTTCTCTTCTAGTTTCAATACAATGAGATAGAGTTAAAAAATGATTAAAACTCACAATAAATTATAGTAACCTGCTTATGGTGAACAGAATCTTTCTTTTCTCAGAGGACTAGAATGAAATGCTGGTGAGAAATCAGTAAGGAGCCTAGGCAGCCAGGAAGGGTCTCATCCTGAAAAGTTCTATTCTGCTTGAACATGACATTCCAGGCCTCCTTCAGCCTGCCGTGTGGAGCTGATAGAACATGCTGGGACAGAGTCACAGTTCTGAATTGGTTTCCTGCTTTGGGAAGGTGTGACTCACAGTGTAGACAATAAGCAAAAGGAAGGAAGGTGTTCAGACCTCATGGATATCATCGGTGCCTGGATCTTTTTTCCTCCTTCCCTCCTTTCCTCCTTATCCCTCCTTTACCCCTAGACATGTGGACACCTATGGATTAGCAAGTATCTTATCTTGGTGAAAGTAAGTAAGTTATTTATTGTGATTGTTCACTCTCCTGAAAACTACATAGATGAGTTTTGCGTAACTGTAAAAACAAGGTTAAAGACTTGAAAAAGAGATTACCTGGCAGGTCTAGTAGAGTGTTAGTTCAATTGCTGCCTTATAGTCCTTTGAAAATATTTTAGTATCTATCTATCTATCTATCTATCTATCTATCTATCTATCTATCCATCCATCCATCCTCTATCTATCTATCTATCTACCTATCTATCTATCATCTATAATCATTCCTTTAAAAAAGTATGTAAGTGAAATGCCAGACTGTTTTCTGTCTCTGTCGCAACATCCTTGGTAAAGTATGTTTAAAATAAGGAAAGGTTTAGTCAGGCATGTTGGTACAGACCTGTGATCCCAAATACTTGAGAAGGTGAGATAGAAGAAAAGTGAGTTCAAGGCCTGCCTGGGCTACAGAGTGCATTAGAGGCCAGCCTGTGTAATTTTGAGACCCTGTCTCAAAATGGAAAATAAATATATAAAAAAGTATTTGGGTATAGTTCAGTGCACTTTCCTAGCATGTGTGAGACCCTGGGTGTAATGCTCAGTACTAGCAAAAAAATAGGGAAGATTTATTATGGCTCAGGATGTACTTCAGTCCACATTCTGTGGTCCTGTCACTTTGGGCCTGTGCTAGCATGTGCATCATGGTAGAGGAATGTGGTGAAAGATGTTGGTCAGGGCACTTCACTTCATGGTAGCCCAGAAACAAAAAAGGGAAGAAGAGGAAGAGACAGGGGTTCCCAGTATCACCTTCAAAGGAATGCTCCTATGATCTCATTCCTTTGCATTAGGTCCTACCTGCTTGTGACCAAGCCTTTTCCCCATGAACTTCTGTGAGGATTTAAGATCTAAAGAATAGCAGGTGGCAAAGAGTCTTAATATACAGATGTTTTTTTATTATTATTATTATTTTTGATTTTTTAATATTTATTCATTTTTTTCATTTTTATTTTTTATTTTATTTTATTTTTTACAGTCAGTTTGGTACCATTATTAGGCTCATCCATGACCTACCCCTCCCCTTGGCCCCTCCTTGTTGAGGTATACGGGTCATGCATTGTGGAGTTAGCCCACAGTTATGGGTAAGCTAAATGTCTCTGCATATCATGACCCAACATGTGGCTCTGACATTCTTTCCGCCCCCTCTTCCGCAAAATTTCCCTGAGCCATGTTGGGTCTCCTTCAGTGATGAGGTGTTGGGGGGCTCTGAGGCTCTGGCTCTCTGATTTGGTAGGAGTTGATTTTTCTCTGTGCTGATCTCCTTCCCCCTTGTGCTGGTATCCGGTTCATCAGGAAAACAGCACCCTTGCTTGTTTCTCCAATTTTTCTTAGTTTCAGCCGGGGCCCTTTTGAGGTATGATGGGTTGGCTCTCTCCTTAGGATCTACATCTATCTGAAAAAGAGAAGCAGATTCTCCAACGGAGAGTAAGTTAGCACCAGGACAAATGAGATAACCCTTACTTTTTTTTTTTTATAGAGAATTTAATAGGTGTAGGCCCTCTTGTAGCCCACAATTGACGGTAGCTTGATATTGGAGAGTGGGCTTATGTTTGGATATGGTTCTGACTTGTTTCCCAGCTCCAGCTATGGGTCCCATACCAGTGAGGGGATCAGTTAGCCAAATTGAGAGCAGTTGGTTCCCCACCATGGCTGTGTGCCACCACTGCACTTGTGTGGGCATCACAACAAGTTATTTGCTGCTAAGTAGGTTAGACCATGCGTTGCTTCGACAGATATTGGTCATATTCCCCCAGTCGCCCATGTAGCACCTTCTGGCACTAGACGTGCTGACTGTCTGGGGACTGACTCTCTTCCATCTTCCAGCCATGCCATTCTAATTTGCATGTCAATCACATAAGGTGTCTTCAGCAGTAGGGTCTTACCACTAGCCTTTGGTGGGTCATCAAGTACTCTGACAGAAATCTGTCTGTCTTTTAGGCAACCTTGTAGGTCTCTCTGATCAAAAGCTCATTGTGGATGATAGCCCCATGCTGGTTCTGGGAGTTACATGTCAGTGCCCACTAAGAAAATAAGGAAAAAGATAACTAATATACAAGAGTTAGAGATAAAAGAGAGAGAGGGAGAGGGGAAGTGAGGGTGGGAAGATGTAGAAGATTAAGGTTAGTCTTGATCATACCCACTCCAGTGTCTTGTGGTTCAGGTGTTCTCTGTAAGGGCCTGGTGAAGGATCAGCCATTCGGTCTGTCTTTTAGTAAGTAGAAAATTATGGTACCATTGCCATTTGGGTCTAATTTGTGTTTCCCACCCCTTTCATGCCCTCCTCTCCCTCCCCTTCCATCCTAGTGGCTAGTCTAGGAGGTGCTTGCTGGTTATGTAAGGTATCTTGGGTAGATTCAGTTTAGGTGCTGTAGATGAGTGAGACTATGTGGCGATTTTTTTTCTGTGATTGGGTAAGTTCACTGAGAATGATCTGTCCCGGGTTCAACCATTTTTCCTCAAATTTCATTGTGTCATTTTTTCTTACTGCTGTATAGAATTCCATTGTGTAGATATACCACATCTTAGTTATCCATTCTTCTAGTGATGGACATTACAAATTGAGCTGCTATAAATATGGTTGAGCAAATCTCTCTAGCCTGTGGTTTGAAGGTTTTAGGGTAGATGCCCAGTAAGGGAATAACTGGGTCTGTTGGTATCTCTATACTCAGCTTTTTGAGAAGTCTCCATATTGCTTTCCAAAGTGGTTGTACCATCCTACATTCCCACCAACAGTGGATGAGTGTTCCTACTTCTCCACATCCTCACCAGCATTTATTTTTATTTGATTTTTTGATGTTTGCTATCCTTATTGGGGTAAGGTGGAATCTCATAGTTGTTTTAATTTGCATTTCTCTGATGATTAGGGATGATGAACATTTTCTTAAGTGTATGTTTGCCATTTCTATTTCTTCCTCTGTAAACTGTCTGTTCAGCTCTTTGCCCCATTTTGTGAGTGGGGTGTTTGACTTCTTACTGTTTAGATTTTTGAGTTCTTTGTAGATTCTAGAGATTAGGCCTCTATCAGTTGGATAACCCGCAAATATTTTCTCCCATTCTGTGGGTGATCTGTTGGCTTTGCTTATTGTTTGCTTGTCTGTAAAGAAACTCTTCAGCTTCATGTGATCCCATTGGTTGAGTGACGGTTTCAGTTCATGAGCTACTGGGGTTTTGTTCAGGAAGTCTTTTTGCATTCCTATATCATGGAAAGTACTTCCTAAATTTTCTTCCAGTAGTATACGAGTTTCTTGTCTTATATTGAGATCTTTGATCCATTTGGACTTGAGTGCAGTGCATGGGGAAATGTGTGGATCAAGTTTCAGTTTCCTGCATATGGTTATCCAGTTTGTCCAGCACCATTTGTTGAAGATGCTGTCTTTTTTCCAGCCTATATTGTTTGGGCCTTTATCGAATATCAAGTAGCTATAGTTGCTTGACCCAAAGTCCGGGTCCTCAAGTCTATTCCATTGATCTATACTCCTGTTTTTATGCCAGTACCATTAAGATTGACAGCTGGCTGAATTATGCTTCTTTAGATTTTAAATCCATGATAAAACAGTTAAAGGAGATCCACGTTATTATTATTATTATTTTATATTGTGTAACTGTGTAGAGGAATACCTATTTAGGTGATTGCTAAGGAAGATGCTTGAGAGATCTGCCCCCACCAATGGAGGACTGAGACATGAGAAGCTGCAGCCCAGGCTGGAGTCACCCTGACTTAGTCATTGGTCAGCGTTGCTGTGGTTAAGGCTCACTCCAGCCAGCTGGTGCTTCGTGCAGTATAACAGGTCCTGGGAGTGGTTTGCAAGATGTTTCCTTGGGCCCACCCCATAATTATCTGAATTTTATGTAACAAATGCTACTCAGGTTACTTTAGAAATACTGAATGCATGAAAAGTAAGAATAAACTCGACATGACTGGTCTCCAGCAAGCTGCTCTCTTAGAATAATTGCCACTTACAAAGCACTGTGGAAGTAATCGTGTTTTCATGCTTCTGACATTTGCCAGCCACTCAGCTTAGACCACAGCTTCTCCGACATGCCAGGGCAGGGGCTAGGGCTTTCCTCACTACGAATCCTAATGTGATGAATTCTTGGCAAACTTCCCATATCTTGGAACCGCAGGGTTTTTTTTTTTGTTTATTTTTATTTATTTATTTGAGAGCGACAGACAGAGAGAGAAAGAAGCAGATAGAGAGAAGAGAGAGAATGGGTGTGCCAGGGCCTCCAGCCACTGTGAGTGAACTCCAGACGCGTGTGCCACCTTGTGCATCTGGCCAACGTGGGTCCTGGGGAATCGAGCCTCGAACCAGGGTCCTTAGGCTTCACAGGCAAGCGCTTAACCACTAAGCCATCTCTGTAGCCCCGGAACTGCAGGTTTTAAGAGTTGGATGCTTGATTCAAGGATGGCCTCCTACATACATCTGTATATAATGATTTGTAGCACAGAGCTCGAAACATGATTCTGCCACACCTCATGACCCTAAACGCCCCTCAGCATTACACACTTGGAGGTGTCTGTCTTCCAGAGTCAGCTGTCTGGTCCTGGGAGAAGGCTGTGTCCTGTGAAGAGCTAAGGAGAGCAAGCTTACCTGCTAGGGATTCTGAATCCTCATGCTTCCCCGATGCACACTGTATGGGCAAGACAGAGATCAGCCTATTTTGGCTGATTCTCTTGTTTGTGCAATTATATTCAGATTTCTTTATATCTTTGGTGTAAATGAGATTGTTGAAATAAATACAAGTGCTGCATCATTTCTTGAAAACAAATCAATTTGTTCAATTCCTTTTCCAAATACTTGTGTGCCTTCTTACTGTGCAACACATAAGGTGCTAGGCTTGTCTTGTGGTGATAACAAATCCTGTTTTCAGTGTTCTGGAGAAATACAACCCCTTCTCTAATATCGATCAGGTAAAAGATACGTATGATAAGGAAAAGCATAAATGGTGAAGGGAGAGTCCTAGAGGAAAAGAAATGACTGTCATTGGCAGCTTCTTTCAAGGCTTTGTGTTAGCTTTAAGAGAATGAATTCAATTTAAGTTCTTAAAGACCAAATAAGTGGAAGTGGAACAGTGAAGGAGAATGCAGCTTGGGGTGGAATGCTAGCTAACGGGAGGCACAGTAGGAAATTGGCTTTGCAAGACGAGTTGTACCAAGACCACACATGGCCTTGGATTCCAGACTAAATCATTTGGATTTTATTGGAATTACTCCCTAGAAGATTAATCTGACAGTGGTGTGTAAAAGGTTTTGGTACAAGAAAATATGTGACAAGGTCGACCTGATTGAGGGGGAAGAATTAGCTTAAGCTCCTCGGTTTGAAGAATAAAGGATAGTACAGCCATTGCTTCAAAATCTGAACCACAGAGAAGGCAGACAGGAGGCATTATTTGACTTAGCAAGTAATGTAATATATGAACATGACACTGATATGGACATGAGTTAATGTTACTGCAAGTATAAATATACCAAACAATACTAGGGTACTTTGGTAAACTGTTCTAACTTTCTGATTGCACTGACCCGCATTCGTGATAGTAAATATTCCTGTAAATAAATACATCATGTATGTTTGGCACATCCCTCCCCAGCTCTCACACATTGACATCCATTTCCACATGACAGCTGCCTTTGTCATTTGCTTTTCACTACTAGTTTAAATTGCTTCTCAAAAACTTAGACATATTTATAATTAAAGACAAAACTTTAAAGTTAGGGTCAAAGGTTAGTTAAAGTTATTATGATTCAAAACAAAGTTTCTTCTCTATTTCTAGGTATTAAATATTAATGTAAAAAATTATAAACTCCCATAGACTGCAAAAGAAATATTTTTTTCTGACACTGAATGCTTTGAGAAATATATTGCCCATGATTAAGAAGACGTGCAACAAGAACGAGCAGTATTGTCAGGTTTCAAAGAATGCAAAGTGTTCTTCAAATACTCACATCACATGATAATCTTTAATAAAGAAAAATGAATTAGAATTCTGTGTCATTGCATCTGTGGGAGATTAAGTCCTCAGCTAATGTAAATTCTGCAGTGATAAGTGTGGTAAGTGAACAGTACTAGCAGGGCCTGGGTTCGATTCCCCAGTATCCATGTGAAGTCAAATGCATAAAGTGGCATGTGCATCTGGAATTCATTTGCAATTTTGGGAGGCCCGGATGTGCCCATACTCACTCTCTTTCTGTCTGCCTGCCTCTCTCTCTCTCTTAAATGAATAAATATTAGAAAAAAAAAAGAATGGCACTAGCAAAACACCTCACAATGTGATCCTCACTGGCATGGAACACAAGGATTACAGGGCTGCTGAGTCTCAACAACTGCACAAACATACATTTTCAGTAAGTCCTCCAATAATGAGTGTGTTATTTATTAAAATGTTAACAGTTGCCGGCACTTGGGAGGCAGAGGTAGGAGGATTGCTGTGAGTTCAAGGCCACCCTGACACTACATAGTGAATTCCAGGTCAGCCTGGCATAGAGTGAGACCCTACCTCGAAAAAAAAATAATAAAGGAAAAGAAATAAAAAGTAAGAATCAATCATATTGAGAAACATTTGACTATCTCTTTAATTTCTTTTAGACATTATTTTGTTTGTGTGAGATGGCCTCATGAAGCCTGGCTTGGCTTCAAACTTTCTGTGTAGCCAAAGATGACCTTGAACTCTTTTTTTTCAAAAATATTATTTATTTTTTTTATGAGAGAAAGAGAGAGAGAGAGAGAGAGAGAGAGAGAGAGAGAATGGGTGCACCGTGGCCTCCAGCTGCTGCAAATGAACCCCAGATGCATGCACCACATTGGGCATCTGGCTTATGTGGGTCCTGGGGAATGAAGCCTTAGTCCTTTGGCTTTTCAGGCAAGTGCCTCAACTGCTAAGCCATCTCTCCAGCCTGGCCTTGAAGTCTTGTATCTTCTGGCTTCATCTTCTAAGTGCCGGGATTGCAGGTGTGTGCCATTACGCTTGGCTCTGAGTTTCTATTTCGTTGAGTGTGATTCTAACAGAAGCTGTGAATCAGTGGATCTGTCAAAAAGCAGCTATTTATAAAGTCCAGGTGTTCTCTGCTGCTGTCCAGATCTGGATATGTGGATGTCAGGTGTGCAGGTGACAAAGCCAGCTTCGTGTCATGAAAAGCCTGCTTTGTGTGCAAACCCAGGTGGACATGCCTTTCTACTGGTGACCTCTGGATGTTTCCTACTGCAAGTAACATCCCAGACTACTCAGCTAGAGCAGCCATGCACGTATACGAGAGTTGCTTGACTCAATTATTATTAGAATTCGGGAACAGATAAGGCATCAAAGTGAAGGGGAAAATGTGACGTGAATTATTTAAATAAAAAGGTTTCCACATGGAATGCTTGTTTTATTATGACAAATTACCACTGATAACACAGGTGACCTCATGCACACATGGCCCACATATAATAACTTCCTTTCTCTGTAGATCTATTAGCATAGAGGCGTCCTTTAATCTTAGCAAACTCTTACTGGAGAACACTGCCCTACTTTCTCACTGTGGGGGTAACTCTATCCGCCTGGCAGCATCATTACATGGCACCTGGAGGGAAGGTAGCTGCCAGATTCCCTGCTGTCTGCATTGAGAGGTTTCCAGTTCTCCAGAAGAGCTAAGTGCACTGAATTCTCACTCTGGAAGCCACGTTATGGCCCAGGTCAGGATGATCATGTTCCTGGCTGTGAGCAGATGCAGGCTTTCTTTACACTTCACTGGATTTTACAGGCAGGAAAGACGCAGAAGCATTAGGACTTGTTCATTTGTTATAACTGCGGAAGGGGTGGGCCTGGGATTTGGCTTGTGTGTTTCACTGACACTTGGTGTCGTTTTGGTTTCTCTTTTTTTTGAAAAAATTTTTTTGTTTATTATTTATTTTTTATTTATTTATGAGTGACAGATACAGAGAAAGAGGCAGACAGGCAGATAGAGAGAGAGAGAATGGGCACTCCAGGGCCTCCAGCCACTGCAAACGAACTCCAGACGCATGTGCCACCTTGTGCATCTGGCTTACGTGGGTCCTGGGGAATTGAGCCTCGAACCAGGGTCCTTAGGCTTCACAGGCAAGCACTTAACCACGAAGCCATCTCTCCAGCTCCTTGTCACTCAAAGTCATTATGTCTTGTTTGAGTGAAATATCATAAAATTTCTTATAAATTTAGTATTTATTTGGTCTGTCTACTGATTTTTCATATAAAATATATCTTTCTTGTTATTTCCTTGTAGATGAACATAATCAACTGCTTACACATTATGATTTAAATTAGGCCACAGCCCAGGCAATGGGCATATAATTTTTGACTTAATAGCTACATATTGTTTCCCCAGTTGTAATAAAAAGGTCATAATTTAGTGATATAAAATAATCACTACATCTCTAGGGAACAATGAATGTATTTGACATGGTACTAAGTCTAATAACTATTATAAAATAGTATTTTCCACTCATGGGTTAAATATTTATCAAAAATATGGTTTATTTATTGAGTTTTTATACATATATCATACATTTTAATCACAGTTACATCCATTATATTCTCTTTTCCTCTCTCTTCCCACTTTTTTTTTTTTTAATCAAAACCAGCCCCTTTCCTACTTCGATGTCTTTAGTGGTGTGTGTGTGTGTGTGTGTGTGTGTGAGAGAGAGAGAGAGAGAGAGGGAGAGACTTTCTCGGTTTATGGTTGCTTGCATGAACATGATTGGGAGATTATTTACCAGAATATGTGCAATTTATTAGTGGCTACAACACTGAAGAAAATGTCTCCTTTGTCAGGCTTTAAAAAAATCTTTATTTATATTAGAAATAGTACTGTGTAATATATTTTAAAATTCTTCTTTTGATGATACAGTATTCTTTCTTTTCTGAGAAATATGGGCACTGTCATTTATCTTCTTGGATGTTAATACTTTTAAAGTACTTTTGCTCACTTTTTTTTTGTTTTGTTTTTTTCAAGGTAGTGTCTCACTCTAGCTCAGGCTGACCTGGAATTCACTATGGAGTCTCAGGGTGGCCTTGAACTCACGGCGATCCTCCTCTCTCTGCCTCCTGAGTACTGGGATTAAAGTTATATGCCACCATGCCCGGCTTTTGCTCTCATATTTTTATGTTGAATACAGGGCTTCAAAAGGCCTAGGATCTGACATACTGTCCTTGTTCTAATGTTTAAATCTGTATTGCAATAATTTATCATCTATGATAGCTTTTTAGACAATAAACCTCTGATTAGACAGACAGGAAAGGCATTAATTGTGGAACCAGTGTTTTAAAAGTAATTTTACAAGCCCAATTTAACATAGACCATACTGAGTTCCATGTCGTATGGCTTCCAGCTGATGCCAGGCCCCTGGACCAATGGGAAAATGATTTGCATTAGGCAGTCAAGTGATTTTTTTCTTTGGTAATCTCATTTGACTCTTCTGAGATTTAAAGAAAAAAAAAAAAGGCAATACACTTGACCCTGAAGAACAAAGGCTAGAATGATCAAGACACTGTTGGACCAAGTGCCAGTCATGAGTTCAGAGGCTACAAGTGACCTGGGCTGCAGCTTACCAACTGTATGACTTTGAGGAAAATTATTAAATATTTACTCTTTGTAATAGCTGTTTCTTCACTGAAGTTGAAGCATAAGACTATGAGAGTAAATGAGATAACGTGTGGATATGCGCACGTAAAGATAGGACAGACTGAGAGGAAAGGGAGGAAAGCTGGAATTCACGGCTCGTACAGCCAACTGCAGAGAGGGGTGCTGCGCAGGGGTCATGGGGTGCTAGAGCTCGGGGCCGCTTCCAAAGAACACTCTACCCATCTCTGCACGCATCTCTTCTCGCTGCTTCTATTTTTGTGCGTCTGTCTCATCACCGTGAGCTGAAGGTTATAGTCATGTTTATCTCCAGACTCACTGCTCTACAGCCTCGCTCTTACAGCCAGAATGGAAAATACTAGAAATGTTCCAATTGCTTGAGCTGTTTGCCAGCTTCTGAACTCTAACACACACACTCTCTCTCTCTCTCTCTCTCTCTCTCTCTCTCTGAGTGTGTGTGTATGTGTACAGGGGCTTTGAATCTCAAGCTCAGCCTTGCATATGACTTAATCACCATTACTTTCTTGGGTCCGAAACAGGTATTCCCCCACCCCATGCATGCAACCTAGAGAACTATTTTGCAGAAGGCGTACTGGAAGGCAGGGAGGGGTTTCCTAAGGCTGTACAGCAGTCAAGCACCGATGGCCAGCCCAGGATGCACGTGACCAGTGTCTCTGGAAAGTCCTGCATACAGGACGGGCTGCCTGTGCTGCTCAGTGGCAGCCTTGTCCTCACTGAAATGTATCCCATGCTCTTCCTCTCCATGTCCCTGGTACTAAGACAAGTGACCGTCAAAGCCAGCTGGAACTGCCAAGTAGGTAAAGCGGCTTTTCTCCACTTTCATTTGGGCCTCTGCCTGCCAAAGGTCACTCACTTGGGCCCGTCTTTCTGCAAGCACATCAAAGTCCAAAACTACTTCTGCCATGGTCGCTGATAAAATCAGTAACATTTAAATAGAATGGATCTTAGTGGCATTGATGTGATTATGTTCTCTTCAAAAGATCTCTTGTAAATATCTCTTATCTCTGGCGGTGGGTTTGTGTCTGAACGGGACAGTCAGGGATAAACATGGTGACTCTTCCCATCTGTAACCCCACATTTTGCCTCTTTTCCTCCAGTCCTTTTTCTTCCATATTCTTGTGGCTTTAGTGATCTACCTCATTTCGCACAGTTAAACACACACTGACAGCACACGTCCATCTTGCTAGGAACTCTAGAAAGGCACTTGTGAAATAAAGAAGCGCCAGCAATCATTCAACAGGCGGAGGCAACAGCATCATACTTTCAAGGTCAGCCTGGGCCACATTATACCAGGCCAGCCTGTACTATAGGAGAACTTTTCTTAAAAAAAAAAAAAGTCCAACTAGGGCGGGAGAGATGGCTTAGCAGTTAAGGCGTTTGCCTGAAAAGCCAAAGGACCCAGGTTCAATTTCCCAGGATCCAGGTAAACCAGATGCACAAGGTGGTGGATGTATTTGTAGTCTGTTTGCAGTGGCTGGAGGCCCTGGTGTGCCCATTCTCTCCCTCACCCCCTCTCTCTCTGCCTCTTTCTCTCTCTCATATAAATTAATAAAAATAAAAATATTTTTAAAAAGTCTAACTAAGTTGGGCATGGTGGCTCATGTTTTTAATCTCAGCACTTGGGAGGCAGAGGTAGGAGGATTGCTGTGAGTTCGAGGCCACCCTGAGAATATATAGTTAATTACAGGTCAGCCTGGACCAGAGTGAGACCCTACCTCGAAGAAAAACAAAACAAAACAAAACAAAAAAAAACAAAGTCTAACTAAAAATATACTGCATATTGAGTCTGAAATACCTATGTATTCAATGGTAACAGAGGTGATGACTCTTATTTCTCCTTTGAAATCTTTCCTCTTTCCCTAGATGGTCTAGTTTGTATAAGGAAATATTGGACATCAGAGCTAAGAAGACTTTACAATGATTGTATCAGTCCTAAAGGAGATTATAATTTTGGAAGGGCAGACAAGAATATTGCATAAATTAAATTGGGGAAGAATTCTCTAGTCTTTCAAAAATGAGACGAAAGAACACTGGAAGAGACAGAATACACAGCCCTGGAAGTCTTTATTTAAGAATCAAGTCAGTTATGAACTAGTGGTTGCGAGACAATTGTCTCAGCAGAAATTTCAAGCAGCCGTGTTGCCTTTTGTGTGTGTTTTGCTAATCCAGCAAATGAACATGCAGTTTCTGTCTTGGATGGACTTCTTTCCTCTAAACTTTTCAGAGTTTCAGAGTTCTAACTTACTTTTCAGTATTTCTCCACTGCTTTGAAAATTTTCCTTACTCTGATTTGACACGGGCTTAAGTTTCAGCCAGCTGAATCACTGGTCAGCAGCAAAGAGATACTCATTAAAATCTTGAGAGATTAGCTGAAGATGGATATTCCGTGAAATGCACCATTTTATAATGTACACTCACAGATGACAGGCTACTGATAGTACTATAAATATATCTTGTGGAACAAGTGGAACTGGTCTGTAGGTCATAAGCTATTCTAAACTCCCATTTCTTTGAGTTGAAAAGATTGTTGAAAGATTTGCAACCTAAGGCTGAAGAGGTTGGTTTTTGGCAGAATTTGAACCTGCAAGCGAATAACTGGCCATCTCTGATACAAATGCAACTCTTTAGCAATGCTTTTTAAAATAAAATCACTGCTGAGTCAAACCTAGGAAGAATTGGTCTTTCAAGGGAAAGTTTGAGGACCTAGAGAGTGAAATCAGACAATTTCCAATAATGTGAATTTCCCCATATCTAATTGTCTTGATTGTGTTTTTGTAGTTACCAAAATTGATGCGCCCATCCCTTCTTCCCCATTTTCTTTCTTATTTGTGTTTTTTGTTTGATTTGTATTGATTTCCAAACTTTTTCAAGTAATACCATCTGATGTTCAGGAATGTAGCATTAAAATATTGTTCATTGCCCCAGACTTCATCTTTGGAAAAAAATTAATTCATTTGTATGTGACAAAATTGGTAGGAAAATTGTGACTATTGATGAGTGAAGACATAATCACATTTCTTTCACATGTAAATCATCACTGGGTTGATAAGCTTTGATATTTATGCAGAACTCCAGTTTCCAAATCTCTGTCACATATGTTCTTATTTGATCTCTATGCCTATTTGATATTTTTCTTTTTTCTTTTTGTTGGGAGAGGAAAAAAAAGAACACCAGGAGCTCATAGATTGATATAATATAAAAATGCTTTGTACTTTCTTTGACAGAAATTCTCCCAGATGTCAGGACAGTGGCTTTACTTCACAAGGCTCTGCTGTCGCCCAGCATCAAAGACTTTAATAGGGCATAGCAAGAGGAGGCAATGACTCAGCTCCCCAGTGGTTTCCAAGGGAATAAGCCAGAGGTGCACGTGATGATTACAGTTTACAGTGCCCTTCAACAGGCCTTCAACAGAGTGTGCTTAGGCTCATCTCCCATGTGCAACACTGCCTCACTAGAAACATGTAACGAGACAACATAATAATAGTCCTTGAATTTACACAGCTTAGAGGGCCTCAAGTGATTTATACAGAGATTGAGTTTTTCTGATGCTTCTTTTTTTAGAAATTGATTTTTTAATTTGTAATTGTTTCTCCCTTCCAAACCCTCTCTTAAAAAAATAGAATCATACTTATGACCTTTATAACTAATCTGGTCCATACGTGAGGAAATAGATCAGTAAATCATTTTGCTAATCACAGAAATTAGAAAATTGATTGCACATGACTTTAAGTAGATGAGGAGGAAAAAAAGACTTCCAAGAATTAGTGAGCCCTTATTGGTTATTAATTTTCAGAATGAGAGTGGGATTGTAGACAAGCATGGCGGCTCATGTATATAATCCCAGTTTGTGGGAGGCTAAAGCAAGAGGATTGTACCAAGTTCCAGGCAAACCTGGGTTGCAGGGAGAGTTTCAGGCTGGTAGGATGAAATCTTAGAAGGTCAGTGTCTGGAATCTTCTTCGTAAACCCCTGCTCTATTATACCTGTTGCATCTCTGTGGAAAATCCAGAGGAATTTTTCTATATCTGCGTTATTCTAATTTCAACAGACCTTTTTTTTTAATGCAACACTGGCATTTTAAAAGTGTTAAGTACCCACTCTGGTATGAAAAATTTTAGATATATAGAAAATGGTCTTAAACTTTTAACAATAACTTACTTATTTATTAGAGAGAGAATGGGGCATGCCGTGTCCTCTACCACTACAAACCAACTCCAGAGGCATATGCCACCTTGTGCAACTGGCTTATGTGGGTAATCAAACCTAGGTCCTTAGGCTTTGCAGGCAAGCGTCTTAACCACTAAGGTAGCTCTCCAGCCCTAGAAAATGGTGTTTACATAGACTTTATATATGTAACTATAGTAGCTCTCCAGCCCTAGAAAATGATCTTTACATAGACTTTATATATGTAACTATATAATGGTACATATTTATTGAGAACATTATGAGTCTTATGTAACAAGTTTGTAATAGTTATGATTTTTTTGACAAACATCACTAGTCACTGAAAAATAGCTTATGAAATGTATGAACCTGTAGCAACACAATTTTTAAAGTGTGTTGAAAAGTACTGTTAAAAACATTTTATGTTGTTGACTTTATAAAATAATAATTTTATCTTTATTTTTGTCTCCCAGAACAAACTGGCAAGGGTTTTCCAAATTATTTATTTATTTATTTTCCTATAAAGTTATCTCACACGGAGATATGGTCCGATCTTGAGATCTTGAGTCCTCAGTCTTTCCTTTCCTTCCTCTCCTTCTTTTTTTAAAGGTTTTAATTTTAAATTTAAGATATATACTATGTAAGTATATAAAACCTTTTAAATAAAAGCTTTGTTTTTGGTGTGATTAAAGCATTTTTAAAATGATTAATTTTAAGCCTTCAATGCATTCCAAAGAATCCACCACAATCTTTGCATTATCTAAGTCTTGCAGGAAACCTTTCTTTGGTTTCAGAAATGATAACCCTTGATTAACAAATTTCTGCTACATTTCCATGCACAATAAAACAATTATTAACATTCTATGCACTTTAATAAGTGTGGTTTTATACTACCTACACTACTGTTCAGTCATGTTAATACAATCAAATGTAGTATGTATTATTCATTATGGTTAAAACATTAAGTGCTTTAATAATCATTTTAACATTAGGCATTTATAACTGAAGAATTTAATTATGAATAAGTGCATTCAAAAAATTTACACTATGGGGTGGAGAGATGGCTTAGTGGTTAGGTGCTTGCCTGTGAAGCCTAAGGACCCCAGTTCGAGGCTTGACTCCCTAGGACCCACATTAGCCAGATGCACAAGGGGGTGCACACATCTGGAGTTTGTTTGCAGTGGCTGGAAGCCCTGGCACATCCACTTTGTCTCTCACCCTCTCTCTCTCTGTCGCTCTCAAATAAATAAATAAAAATAAGCAAAAACTATTTAAAAAATTTGCATTACATTTTTAGACGATATGTTTTGGACTTAGTATATATTTTCCAGTAGGTTAAGTAATAAGATTTGGAATGTCCTTACATTTTATACTTTTGAAATAACAATTATTAATCTTACTTATATACAGAGGCCAGATGTCTTTGGTGGTTAGAATTAAATGTCCCCCATGGACTCATGTGGTTTGAATACAGCAGATGGTAGTTTGACAGACAGATCCTTGCTGGAGGAGGTGTGTTGCTGGGGTAAACTTAGGGGTGTTATAGCCAGCTCCTCCTTGCCAGAGCTCAGCTCACTCTTACTGCTTTCTGCCAGCTACTGTGGCAAGATGTGACTACCGCCTGTGCTCTACCATTCCTCTCCTGCCATGGTAAAACTTCCCCATGATGCTATAAACCAAAATAAGACCTTTCCTCCCATCAGCTGCTTCTGGTCAGGTGCTTGGTTGCAGCAATTTGAATGTCATCGCAAGTTCCTTTACTCAATGTCTCATTGACTGCTGCTTAAAGTGTGGTACGAAGTCTAAACCTAAAAGGTCAACAGAAGACTCACAGGCTCATGGACTGCACAGACTTGTACAGACTTGTGTTGAGAAAGGAAAGACTTAGTCCACAGCTCCTTCCAGGGCTCTGGTGAGGAGTAGGAGTGAGTGATGGGGAGAAGGCAACCAGTACTGTTCAAGCCATGTCTGGCTGCTCTGAACCCAGGTGCAGAGTGGAGAGAAGTACTCCTCCATTCCATGGGAGCCGAGTGTTTTGTTGTGTCATTTGAACACTATTGAGGGTAGTGAATTTGCCAAAGATCTTGGGTAACTACTCCTTAAAAATCCAAAGAATAGTATGTGAAGACTGCAGTCTTGCTGAGTCAAACTCTCCTTCCCTAAGCTAAAGACAAGAAGATATCCCATTTCTGTCTTCTTCACCCCCACCCACTCTGGAAATGCAGTAGAATTCAGTATTGAGGTTGTCCATATTTTGCCTCACTTTAGTAGTCATGCCATCATGCTTGGACATATTGTACTCGAGTGCCTGAGGAAACAGTACACAAATGTGACACTTGTGCCACTTCTGTTTTGTCTCCTGGAAGGGCCCAGCCATTTGCTAAAGCCGTTGTCATTGATGAAAGTACTACCTTCAGATTTTATTTCTTTCATGCCATATGTTGTCAGCTACAAGTTCTCCTGAACCTTATTCTAGGCACCTCTTGTATCCATCCAATACATTGTACGGCTGCAGTTCATAGTGTCAGCTGTCTTCATTGGCGCCAATGGCTCCACGTCACTCATTTCCCTGTGGTATTACTCTTTCAGTGCAGGCTTTTGTTTCAATTGAAATATGAAGATGTGACTGCTATCCTTCCAAAATTATACACCCTAGAATGCTGAAAATGAAACTCTTCAGTCTAGCTTACAAGTTTCTCAACTGTTTCAGAATTTTCATTCCTTACACCCCCAATTAACTGGAGGAACCTGGCACACCATTTACAGCTTAGGTTATTTGCCGGTGCTTTTGTGAATTACTTCCTATACTAGATTTGAGATTTTGGTGAAATTTCAGGTACATGATTTGATTTACTGTTGAAATATAAAACAAGTTTTATACTTTCTTTTATATGAGAGAGAGTGAGATAATGAGGAGAGCAAGAGACAAATATATATATATATATATATATATATATATATATATATATAGAGAGAGAGAGAGAGAGAGAGAGAGAGAGAGAGAGAGAAAGAGAGAGAGACAGAGAGAGAGAGACACAGAGAGAGAGAATTAGTGCAACAGGGCCTCCAGCCACTGCAATTGACCTCTAGATGCTTACGCCACCTTGTGTGTCTGGCTTAGGTGGGACCTGGGGAGTCAAACATCATGGGTCCTTAGGCTTTGCAGGCAAGTGCTTTGACTGCTAAACCATCTCTCTAACCCTTTCTTTTTTTTCTTTAAATGAAGTAAATTTGGAGTTTATTAAGAAAAAAAATAATGTGTATTTAAGCAAAGGTGTTAAGAGAGGAGTGAGAAATGTGTAGGAAAAGACTAGTAGTACATTCCCTAAAGTGGATACAGATAGATAGATGTCACATATATATACATATATATACATATACATATATATATATATATATATATATGTATATATATATCTGTGTGTGTGTTATATATATATATATACACATGACTAGATATAGATAGATAGATAGATAGATAGATAGATAGATAGATAGATAGTAGGAAGGATGGAAGGATGGATGGATGGATGGATGGATGCATGGATAGATAGATGGAGTGCCAATGCAGGTCAGTGAGGATAAGGACTCAGGAATGTCACTTCTCTGTGTTCCTCAATGTGCTGCAGGTGCCAGGCACAAAGTGGATTCTCAGCAAATGTTTGATAAATAAACACTGGTGTAGGAATGATCTTTCTCTTCCAACAATTTCTGTTGTTTGTGTTCTCCCAACATGAATTTAATGATCTAACATCATATCTTCTTTTGTCTATGGTCCTTCCTTCATGGCCCCTTGCCCAGAAGCCTTGAATCTTGTCCATATGCACATGTAAAATACTTTGCTATGATAGCGATTAGTACTTCCAACTGCATGGCAGTTCTAATGCGCAGATTCTGCCTCTCACAAATGTGTGTCCACGTGCATGGGAACACTAATGTTACATATTAGTACAGCCAAGGCAGCTGGACTATATTATGGACCTAATGCAAATTTGTTTAAAAAACGAGTAATGAAATGATATGTTCAAAATTTTATGTATTTATTGGTTCATGTGTGAGTGTGATGGGCAATCCAGGGTTTCTTGCCACTGCTAATAATGCCTGTGGCTGGGGAATTGAACCTGGGCTAGCAAGCATTGCCAGAAAGTACCTTTAACCCCTGAGCAATCCCCTCAGCCCTCTTAATATGTTTTTGAAAATTGTTGAGGCAATGCTTATAAGACATAAAAGAATAACGAAGAAGATACCAACATTCAAATACAAATGATGAAAGATCTGCATAGAAAGAAATAATCTGGAAAGAAAAAGATCTAATACATGTCAGCATGACTGAGTGTGAGGTGTATCTTGGGGTGATGTTTTTTTTCTACTTATCCCTTTTAAGTTTCTTCATGGTGCATTATTTATTATGTAGTATTCCACAATATTTTGGAAACTGAAGAAAAGCACAATGGAAATATGACTGTTTTATGTACCAATATCCTTCCAATATTTTGATGACTCAATCAGAACCTATCTTTACAATCATTTTATGATCCATGTTAAGAGAACATCCTGAAGTCACATGACCAAAATAAAATAGGAGATTGAATCCCACATTTCTATGTTCCAATTCCATTCTCTCTCTCTCTCTCTCTCTCTCTCTCTCTCTCTCTCTCTCTCTCTGCTAGGAGCATGAGCTTCCGAGATTTACATTTGTCTTTCATGTGTGGGAACAGGCAGGGTTAGACAACAAACAAACCCCTTGTCAGACAGCAGGGCATAAAGATAGTATGTTGCACAAGCAGAAGCCTTCAGGCTGAACCACAGACTTAATGAAGGACACGTGCAAACCCAGCCAGAGCAAAACAAGTCTGTGCTATTCATTTCATGTGAACCTGGCTTGAAGTATCTATGTACAATCTAGGAGTTATTTGCCTGTGGGCTCACATAAGAACAATCTGAACACAAGAGTCATTTATTCACATACAAGTTACCAAAACCTTGACATCCTAAGAACTGACTTTCTTTTAATCCTGCAGCCACATTGCAGAAGCCAGAAGCCAGGGAAACCCTACCTGCTTAAGAAGATAATGACATCAGTGAGAAGAGAGACCCAAGAAAGGTTTTTAATTATTTTTTTTTAGTCTGCTATTATAGTATGTTTCCTTCCCTAGCTCTTCTTAAATACCTTAGAAAATATGTTTATAAGTATGGCAACTGGGGTATGGGTTCTTATCTACTTTGATCCAGGATAGATTTAAATGCAATTTTGGGTCCTTTGCACTTTAGTTATAAAGTGCCCTTTATTGGCACTGATTATCCAAATCTGTGTTTTCTCTCTCTCTCACACACACCTTTAGCATGTACTAGAGTGAACTAATTAAGCACAAAGAAACAAAATAGCTTCTAGAATGCTAGAATGAATGACATACAGTGAAGACAAATTGTGTTTAAATACTGTTTTGTTTTTCTGCCAAGAAGGGTTATTATTAGTCACTTTAAATAATTTTAAATGAATTATTTCTCCTATAGAAGAATATAAACATTTAGGTGAGCTTAGAAAGTATGTATCATTTAAAAAATATATTCCTTCTTTTGTAATTCAGATGACATCTTGATAGATTTGCTCACAATAAGAAATTCTTAATTAAAATAATCACTTTGTAGTTCACAGCCTGACTTTGGGAGAATCACTTAATGAAGATTCTATTGTATTTACCTTCAGAATGATAACAGTGTCGGCTGCTGTCCTGTCTTAATGGGATAAGTGCAAAGATAAACGAATTAGTAGGTGAAAGTGCTTGGCAAATAGCTAGTTCTGTGTACATTTCAAGGCAGACATGATATTGGTTACATAAATAATGGCTTGTTTTGATTGCTTAATCGGCATTTGTTTGCTTTGCCATGTTGATCTTAAGCAATAATTCAGCCAGGCCTTGAACCAAAGAATTAAAGACATTAAACATATTAGCACAGACATATTTCAGGTCTTTAATACTCAGCGGCAGCTGCCTTCTGGGTGGCTCTAAAACATTTACACCTTCCATACTGAGCATTCTTAGAGATGAGTCTCCTTAGTTCTCAGTCACTCTCCGTCTCTGTGGGCAATGAGAGGCATATTTAACTGTTTTGTTTTAGAATTCTATGTGTATCCCATATTCAGATATGAAGCAACCTTTTACTGCTAGCTTACATCTTTATGGAGTTTTGCATCTATTTTCTATCATCTATCTATCATCTCTGTCATTTCCATCATCTATCTAATCTTCAACCTTAAATCCTCATACAAGGTTACTTCCATTAGACCTAATGGAAACCTAGACACAGACTAGAAAAAAAAAAATCATTGCTCAAAGCTCACCAATCAGCTCTACATTTTTACCACAGATTATTTTTTTTTGTACAAAAATGCAGGAAGGGTTAGAATATATACTCCTAAATTAAAATGATGTTTCTTATCCTAAATCACAATTTAGCACTATTGCAATCTTCTCTATTTTCACTTATTTCTGACTGAAGCTGCTCTCTCTTGTGCCTTATCTGTTTCCCCATCTCGCTCTACTTTCCAGCAGTGCCAACGTTACCTTCTCAGAGAAATATTCCCCACTGTGGCTAGCTGCCTCTCCTACACATGTTTACTTTAAACGATTGATCACGTACCATTGTTTGTTGGGTTTTGGCCTTCCCCAGTGATCTGTGAAAGCCTAGATCATTTGTAGAACGAAATGTACAATGCACAACTAAACGAAGCTTTCACATCACAAGGACAATGTAGACTTAACAGTTTGACCACCTACCTACAGTTTCTGCTGAGTGGCAGAAATAAATACCTGGTTGACCTGTTAGAGCTACTGCTTGGCCTCATTATCCTAACACTTACTTGTATTTACCATCAAATCTCCAGATACTCACTGTTCTCTGTGTCAGTGGTATTAGCATAAGAATTTTAAATATGTTTTAAAATTATTTGATTATTTGGATTTTCTCTTTATTCTTGCTGATTAGACTGGCTTCCCGTTTATTTTATTTATTTTTTAAAAAATATTTTATTTTTATTTATTTATTACAGTCAGAGAGAAAGAGAGAGAGAGAATGGGCATGCCAGGGCTTCTAGCCACTGCAAACAAACTCCAGATGCATGCGCCACTATGAGCATCTGGCTTATGTGGGACCTGGAGAATTGAACCTGGGTCTTTAGGCTTTGCAGGCCTGTGCCTTAACTGCTAAGCCATCTCTCCAGCCCTATTTTATTTTTTTAAATTTATTTTTATTTATTTACTTAAGGCAACAGACAGAGAGAAAGAGGCAGAGAGAGAGAGAGAGAGAGAGAGAGAGAGAATGGGTGTGCCAGGGCCTCCAGCCACTGCAAACGAACTCCAGATGCATGTGCCACCTTGTGCATCTGGCTTACATGGGTCCCAGGGAATTGAGCCTCAAACCATTATTCCTAGGCTTCACAGGCAAGCATTTAACCACTAAGCCATCTCGCCAGCCCTGGCTTCCCATTTATAATTTAATAGGCACTTCCCCCTCCTTTGTTTGTTGTCTTTTCTTTGTGTGTGTGTGTATGTGTGTGTTTTCAAGGTAGTGTCTTGCTCTAGTCCAGGCTGACCTGGAATTCACTATGTATTCTCAGGGTGGCCTCAAACTCACAGTAACCCTCCTATCTCTGCTTCCCAAGTACTGGGATTAAAGGTGCATGACACCCAGCCTGGCCCTGGTTTGTTTCTTGAATCTCAATTTCTCACCTTAAGTTTGCACTTCAATTCTCACTAATATGCCTACATCAGAGGTGGCTTCTGGTGTGGCTCTCTCCTGCCACTGCAGCTCTCTCCAAGTTTCTTTTCCATTCTAAACATTTTCCCCCAATATTCTAAAATTTTACATTTTGTAGAATATTTTTTCCTTCCACTTAAGCCTAGTGTTCATGGACTGTGCTTCCTAAGGAACGATTTTCCTAAAGATTGTCTCCCTTCCTCTTTTAAAATCAAATCTATGCACGGATTCTTTGTCATCGACTTGTTCTTGTCTGTCCTGATATATTGTCT
Source organism: Dipus sagitta (assembly GCA_036346955.1). Classification (NCBI taxonomy): domain Eukaryota; kingdom Metazoa; phylum Chordata; class Mammalia; order Rodentia; family Dipodidae; genus Dipus; species Dipus sagitta. Next base: position 23,458,917 of record CM070784.1, on the reverse strand, counting down.
AAGTTATATTGAACTTCCAGAATCTCTCCTGTTTTGTCTCACATGCTTCTTGTATGTATGACTGAAAATAATTATCCTGATCTTTAGAAAAGGAATGTTTATATCCCAGCACTTGGGAGGCAGAGGTTGGTGGATCGCTGTGAGTTCGAGGCCACCCTGAGACTACATAGTGAATTCCAGGTCAGCCTTGGCTAGAGTGAGACCCTACCTCTACACCCCCCCCCAAAAAAAGGAATGTTTAATGGTTTATTTACCAAGTCTTCATTACATCTTTTGTTCTTACAAACTGAAATATTCTACCTAGACCCTTGGGCTTGGTTGTAGTAAATCAAGTCTACTTCACTTATATGTGATCCTGAACTTCCACCCCAACCATAACACATTTGTACACAACAATACATCCACTTGCGGAGTGTGCAGAAAACCAATATATCCTATGCATGTGGTAATGAGAGAGAAAAACATAAAAATGTAGAAATATTCCCCTTCAAAGTCTCTTTCATGTAAATATGAACTCACCTAATTAGCCTTACTAAATGTTAAATATCAGTGTAAAATAGCAAAATTTGTACTAATATTTTGTTTGAGAGATTTGGGCTAATCATATGTCAGTTTATTGCGTTCAATGAATTATTCAGACAAGATAAATGTAGTGTTAAGGAATTACCTAAGAAGAATTTCACGGGTTGCTTTACTAGACTCAAAGAAATAATATTACTGATACATTAAAATAAAATTAATAACTAAAATAATAACCTGACATTTGAATACATTCTGAGCCTGTACTAATGAAGCAAATTAGCTGACCCATAATTTTGTGATCCAAAAGACATATTTGATATGCGTTAATACCCTTTCAATAACCTTTGAGAAATAACATATCTTACTGTGGCTAAATCTCTTTATTTTTAAGAAGTTATTTAAGTCAATAGTCATGTTGTAATTTTTTTTCACCTGTGGGTTAAATGTTTTCTTGGGCTTTATATGCTGATCTAAAAATTAGAGGTTTATTCTTCACATTTTCCATAACTTAATTTTATTTCCCAAGGGTAAGTGATGATTTTCTCCTAGGATAATCTGAATTGATGAAAATCAACACCGCTGTGATTTATGTGGGTAATCCAATTTAATGACATCACCATGGAAAGGGATTTTCTTGTGGATCATGTACTACAGATATGGTCTTTGTGGTCACCTTTCACAAGAGTATTCTTTTTGCCAAGAAATGGAATAGAGGCAAACATAACATTATGCAAAATTATGGGTGTGTCTGCCCTCTTGATTATTGGCAAAAGTAAGCTGGTGTTTACTGGCTTTCCTCATAATAGGTGGATTGAATTTGGATACACCATAAGTAAGATAATGCAAAAAATTATAAACTCATTTATTCTCAGAGTGCTTTTTAAATTTGTTTGTTTTTATTTATTTTTATTCATTTGAGAGCAACAGAAAGAGAGAGAGAGAGAGAGAGACAGAGAGACAGAGAGAGAGAATGGGCATGTCAGGGCCTCCAGCCAAAGCAAATGAATGAACTACAGATGCATGCACCCCCTTGTGCATCTGGCTAATGTGGGTCCTGGGGAATTGAGCCTGGAACTGGGGTCCTTAGGCTTCACCGGCAAGTGTTGAACCTCTAAGTCATCTTTCCAGCCCTATTTTTTTTTTTAAATTATATCAGAAGACAAGTAGCTTTCCAAAAGTAGTACATTTTAAAATGATATAATTATGTAAATATCCTTCAAATAACTTGATATGTTTAAAATAAGAGTCTGTACTCATTAACAAACTGTAGTGTGCAAGAATTATTTCAAATTTGTGATCTCTTAGCATAAAAACCTTTATTTTACTAGTCAAAATTTTATTAGTCTTTTATTCTCTTACATAGGAAGAGATGTGAAAGGTATTAACCTATTTTAAGCTGTTATTGTTACTCATGGTCTCTGGGAATTTTCAGGTTTTTGTTGTCTTTCTCGAAGAACCGAAGAAAGGCATACAGAGTTAGTGACGCAGAAAAACACTTTATCATGAGCAGAGCAATAGTACCGGTCTGACTAGAACAGCCAAAAGAGCAGCTGGCCACTCGAGTGGAGATTAATCAAGAGCACTAGAAGTGGTTTGGGGCTTCTCTTTATAAGACTTTTAGGGGATACTCAACTTATTTTTAGGGTTGTAATTTGGGTGATCTTTTAGTTTAATTGACAGGTTTGGGTTAGGTATGATTTTCTCTTTTGCACATATTTCTTCCCATGATGCATCTGATTTTAATCACATATACATCCAGTTATACAAAGGCATTCGATAGTAAGTAGAGGTTTCTCCCTAAAAGTTCACTTAGAGGACACAGTTTGCTTTGCTGTGTATAATCCCAATCCAGTCCCTATGCTGTTCAGACCCTTGATCTATCTAAAAAAAATATTTGAATAGGTAGTGATCACGAAGAATGGTTGCTAAGGGGAAGAGAAAATGAATTCATTGTTTGGAGAGGGGTGGATGTGCATCCGGGTACAGGTAGGGGTCCCAGGGTGCCAGCTTTTATATCTGTTAAAATATCCATTTTTTAAAATTTAGTTGAGACAGTGAGAGAGGGAAAGAGGCAGACACACACACACACACACACACACACACACACAGAGAGAGAGAGAGAGAGAGAGAGAGAGAGAGAGAGAGAGAGAAGAGAAGAGAAGAGAAGAGAAGAGAAGAGAATGGGTGCGCCAGGGCCTCCAGCCACTGTAAACGAACTCCAGATGCATGTACCACCTTGTGCATCTGGCTTACATGGGTTCTGAGGAATCGAACCCAGGTCCTCTGGCTTTGCAGGCAAACACCTTAACTTCTAAGCCACCTCTCCAGCCCCCAATATCCACATTTTTATTGTTGTAGTCATGTTATTTGTAAAGATTATCTTGAAGATAGCTAGAATAGTTTACTATAAGTTATTATAGACTATAATATCATTAAATTCCATCTAAGTACTAACATAAGCATTTTATAATCTTATCTTATATTCAAAAATACGAAAAGACTGCCAGGCATGGTGGTGCATGCCCTTAATCCCAACACTCAGAAGGCAGAGGTAGGAGATCGCTGTGCATTCAAGGCCACCCTGAGAGTACATAGTGAATTCCAGGTCAGCCTGGGCTAGAGTGAAACCCTACCTTGAAAAAAAAAAAAAAAAAAACGAAAAAGAAAAAGAAAAATATATGAGAAGACTTTATTCACTGAGCGAATACTATATTAGAACTAAAACCTTCATAAAATATTTAACAAAATTTGAAGCAATTGCATGTAAGTTATTTTTTAAAAATGATTTTGATTTATCTTTCCTGAATTTATTTCTGGGTATCATTAGTAAGCATAAGTGTAAAACTCTGATTAAATTCCAAGTCTGATTACCAGTTTATTATTGCTATTTTCTCTTAGAGACTATAAATACCACAGGATGTCTATCTTCCCAAATTGAGTCGTTGGTAATAAAAAGACTCTTTTAAATCATTTTCCTGTTTGGTATTGACATTATCTTCTGTTAATGAAAACATTTGGCTTACGTCATCATGAAGGTGAGGCTGAGGCAGAGACCTTTTCAATAGCAAATAGTACCTCTGTGGTATAGCTGCGAATGATGTCTATATTTTGGTTGTTTGTTTGTTTTTCTAGGTAGGGTCTTACTGTAGCCCAGGATGACCTGGAATTCACTATGCAGTCTTAGGGTGGCCTTGAACTCATGGCGATCCACCTACCTCTGCCTCCTGAGTGCTGGGATTAAAGGCATGCGCCACCACGCCCAGCGATGTCTATATTTTTGATAGCAGGTTTTAAATAATAGAGAATTGATTTTTGAATAGTGCACACCTTTAATCCCAGCACTCAGGAGGCAGAGGTAGGTGGATCACTGTGAGTTCAAGGCCACCCCGAGACTGCATAGTGAATTCCAGGTCAGTTTGGGCTAAAGTGAGACTCTACCTCAAAAAGACCAAAAAAAAAAAAAAAAAAAAAAAGTAATGTAAGCAAAGCATGCACCACCATGCCCTGCTAAATCTTTATATATATATATATATATATATATATATATATATATGAGATTTTTATGCCAAAAGCTAAAAATGACCAACATCTGTAGGATCAAGTATGTGTCAATCCTTATTAAGAGTACTTCTAGGAAAAAATGTCATGCTCTGATGAAGCACATTGAAATGGAACATTTAATATTATAGTCTCACTGAAAACTGATTTACTACTTTGGGAGAATCATGGCACTTTCATGAGATGCACAACTGTCTTCCCCAAAAACCAAAACAACCCCCCCAAAACAAACAAGAGCAGCTCTAGGCATGTTAAGGAGAAGACCTTAAAAGTGAAAAAGTGAATGATGCCGATATTATTTGCAGCTGGGTTCCAGAGATGAACGGCATTAATAATTAACTTCACTGATGAATACTTTGCAGCCATTAACAATGACAATTAAGACGGTGATGATCAGACAATAATGCTTGCAGCAGGCATGCAAAGAATCGGATATGGTACATGTGTGCGTGTGTGTGTGCGTGCGTGTGCGAGTGCATGCGTGTGTACTTGTGCTATGTAAAACTTCATGGAGAAGGGAAGAGAGTGTGCTGTGGACACAGTGATCTTAGTTAACATGGGTGAGGATTTGTTGGGGCTGTGCTATGGCTTAACACAGAGTAGTCTTCTCATCCAGGAATGAACAGAGCCATCTATGTTGCCTCGCGTGTTTCACTTCACACTTCGGAGTAGCTTGAGAACATTTGCTGAAGTCCACAGTCTGATCTCTTCACGTAGCTGCCCCAGAGACGCCATGCCCTGTGCATTCCCCCACATAGCCCGTCAAGAATGTGGCTGTTACAAGTCGACTAAATAAATCCCCTGGGGGAAAAAATCAACAAGACATGGATGCATGTCCAAGTGTACTTTCTGAACAACACATCTTCATCATCATGCACTGATTACAAAGAGATTCTATCTCATCTTCAAACTGTTCAGCAGCCGGACAAACTTGTTTTACCTACTACATTACTGACAGGAAGACAGTTCATTACCCTAGACCAAGTTGTGAGTTTGCAAAGGTATAAAGATATGAGACTGAGTTTGCTGGTGATGTTTAGAATGCAGGAGAGACTGCACATCCTCCCCTCCCCTCCCCTCTCCTCTCCCTTCTCTCCACTCCCCCTTCTCCCCCCTTCCCCCTTCCCTTCCCTCCACTCCCCTCCCCTTCCCCTTCCCTCCTCTTTTCTCCTCTCCTTTCTTTTTTCCTTCTCTCCTCTCCTCTCCTCTCCTCTCCTCTCCTCTCCTCTCCTCTCCTCTCCTCTCCTCTCCTCTCCTCTCCTCTCCTCTCCTCTCCTCTCCTCTCCTCCCCTCTTTGTTTCTTTTCAACAAGGTTTCATATAGCCCAGGCTAGTCTTGAACTCACTATGTAGCTAATGATGACCTTGAAGCCCTATCTAAGTGTTGGGATTACATGTGTGAGCCACCACAGTGTCAAAATTTCTTTCTTTTTCAAATCCACAGAGGATAGGGCTTTATAATTAATGCCATCTGTGCAAAACACGTATTGTTAAACTAAGCTTGTATGGACTTGCTTTATTTCATCTAATTAAAGCTTTTATTTTTAAAATATTTTTATTTATTTTCAAGAGAGAGAGAGAGAGAGAGAGAGAGAGAATATGAATGGATGCTTCAGGGCCTCTAACCACTGCAAACAAACTCCAGATGCATGTGCCACCATGTGTATCAGGCTTACATGAGTATTGGGGAATCGAACCTAGGTCCTTAGACTTTGCAGGCAAGTGCCTTAACCGCTAAGCCACCTCTCCAGCCCTAATTAAAGCTTTTATAACTTTCCTCCACCAATAGAAAAAAGCATATTCCACTGAGGAGAATTAAATGTACTAGATGGATTTTCAGATAGCACTATCAAAAGATACTATTCCATCACACAGCAAAGCTTTGTGCTTCAGTGGCACATGCTGTGATGCTATGGACTGGCATGTGGACAGTAGTTCTTCATGTGCTGCAGGGCTCTATGTATCCATAAAGTGGCAATGTTGACACAGATGCATTTAATCGAGAGGTCTGATTGATAGCAAGTCAATTTTTACTTCGTTAACAAAGGCAAACACTCATTGCAGTAGCTGAATATTTGCTATTGATATGAAGTGCTACAAAATGGTCCATTGATAGAGTCAGGTACAAAAGGAAAGACAGTGTGTAGTGTGTAACACGGTCTTGCCATGCTCTCTGCCCACAACACAGTCCCATTTCTTTCATGTGCTGGAGAACACCTATGAATGCGAAATCAATAAAATTCGAAGGCTCAGGTGCGGCCGTGACAAAGTGCTGCCGTCATACCTGTGTAAGGAGGGTGCTGGCACAGCCGTAGGCTGTGTTTCTAAAGAAATAGAGAGTCCCTCTGTTCAGCCACAAGTCCCCAGGCAGCAGGAGAGTTGGCACCTCCCTCTCCAGCTCCTCTGCCCAATGCTTATCTATAAGATTTACACTAGAAAATGATCAGAAGTAATTAACTGGGAATTCTTTGATTTCATTTGTTTGGAATTTGATTTAAATTGTTCAATAACTCGCTTAGTGTTAAAAGTACATCATGCAAGCATCACATTCATAAATGTGTTCAACATGCATTAAGACCTCTCGTGCACTTGGTACTGAGTTAAGGTCCTGGGCGCTTAATAAAAATTCAGACACTTACAACCAACTATGGCCTTGCCAAGTATACATTACATTGAAGAATTTCTCCTCTAACGAGTTTAGTAAGTAGCTTTAAAGAATAGTGCTCTAGCCTCTTTTGTTTCTCTCCCTAAATGATCACACCTAGTATGTCTACAATGAATGACTGAAGAAGAAAATGAACCATGGAAACAAAAATTCTGGTTAAATTCCCACATGTATCAAGCAAGGGATGGGATGGGATTTCATCTGAGAGGATGCATACGGACAGTAGTTCAGAGAAATTAGTCATCCCCGTTTTCAGATTATTTGAGATGTAGATTAGGAAATGAAAAGTCACAGTTGGCAGCAGATAGAAATACAGGATTTTATTTTGTTTGTTTTTGTTTTTGTAACCTTACAGTAAGAAGCAAAATAAGAATATGACAATAACAGTTTTGATGGTCTGAGTTTCTCCGTCTGGCATATGGAAATAACCTTCTACATGCACGTAAGTGGCAGGAATATTATGCAGGTTTATTCTGTTTTGTGACATATATCTAAAAAAATGGTTTGAAGACCTTATTATTCTTTACCCCTATTATTAAAAGTCAGCTGTTAGCTTCCAAATTACAATTGTCAGCTAGTGCTTCCCTGACAGCTAGAGGTGTGCTGCATAAAACATCTTCCCTAGCCACAACGGATCCATCTGATTTCTGGTGTTTTGAATCATTTTGGGGGAAAAAAAACAAACGGTAGTAATTATAGCTAACATGCCAATATCCTCACAGCTCTTCTTTTTCACGGTGATGAAAAGTTGGTACAGCTGTGATTATTATTTTTTTTATTTTTATTGATTTATTTGAGAATGACTGACAGAGAGAGGAAGAGGCAAAGAGAGAGAGAGAGAGAGAGAGAGAGAGAGAGAATGGGCGTGCCAGGGCCTCCAGCCACTGCGAACGAACTCCAGATGCGTGCGTCCCTTGTGCATCTGGCTAACGTGGGTCCTGGGGAATCAAGCCTCGAACCAGGGTCCTTAGGCTTCACAGGTAAGTGCTTAACCACCATGCCATCTCTCCAGCCCGAGCTGTGATTACTTTAATGCAGTTGCTTGTGCAAGCCAGGCAAGCACAATTACTACCTAGAGCCTTCAGGTAAGATACAGAATAGTAGAATTGTTATATTTTCTGACTACCAGATATAAAAACAAACAAATAGAGTTCTCTCTGATCGGAAACATTCAATCTTGTGGCTGCACATTCTCTTCCCCCAGTTTTCCTCAGAGTTCTCAGTTTACTGCTGAAAATCTGTAGGATCCTCAACTGTAAGCATCATGGCTATGGGACCAGAGCACATAATCAATGTTAAGCCAACTGGTAATTCAATTTTTGGGCCCCAGAAACTATTCTTGAATGTGTGTGACTTAACGTGGTATATCTCAGCAAGCCTGGGCATGTGCTTGGGTAGTCCGGACAAGTTCCCCTGAGAGAGGAAGATGGCGCGTTACCTGGGGCCTGGGCTCTTTTGTAACCAGAGGACAATTCCTTTTATGGAGATTTGACATGAACCTGGAAAGAAGGTGGGATGATGAAGATTGAATAATGTGACCCAGTGATTGTCTTTATTGTCTAAGTAGGTTGAAATTGGGCATATTTCACTTGTAATTAATTATAGAGGATTCTAAAAGAGATTGTTCAGAAGAGAGTCTGGGTGGACTGATAATTGAACTGGATGGTCTTTAAGGTATCATTATGTTGTAAACTGTGAGTCCCTGGATCCCTGGGGTCTCCGTTCCCCCAAGTCGTCCAGGAAACTGTGGAGAGCAGGGTCTTGAGTGTGACTAGACCTACACCCGGGAGGTGACTTCAGAGAGTAGCTCAGTTTATTCAACAGGGAAATGGGTTTATAAGCAGTTGAGAAGGGGAAGAGGGTCCTAAGGGGATTGGTGGGTTCAAAGGTTGCTAGCAGATTCCAGCACTAGAGAGTCAGGAGATCTACATGGTGGCGGGAAGAGGATCGCAGGGGGATGGGCTGTGTGAAGGCCGCTGGCTGACACCATATAAGGAGTTTCCTAGGCAACTGGCCAAAGGTCACAGGGCTCCAGGTGGGCGGGGCTTGGGGAGGGCATGGCCTCCTATAGTGGGGGGTGGTCCTTAGCTGTGCCTGGCAGCGCCTGACAGTAAACCATGAATATTCTAGTAGGCAAACTTTAACATTATAGCCCACTTTTATTAGTGTGGAACGATTTCACTTTATTTCTTCATTGCATTCACAATGACCCTTGATTAACTGTGGATAGGATACTCACTTACTTTTCTAACAAGTAAGTATTCACAATGAAAGAACAAGATTTCAAAGAAAGATGGCCGCAGCCTTGCAGGGGATTTGGCCCAGCTCGTGAATTCCAGCGGCTCTCCTAAAGATCTGGCAGGCAAATATTGTCAGATCCTGGGAAAAGCCATTCCGTGATCTGGGGCAGAACAACCAGAAGCACTGGAAGCTTTTGTGGAAGCAACGGTAAATGAGAATGTCAGACAGTTGCTGACCGATTTCTGCACACACCTGCCTAGCCCGCCTGAAAGCACAGCGAAAGACATTTCCCCTTGGAAAAGATGCAGCCCGGAGTCATTTCATTTGAGGAGCTGCTTGGGTAAGCCAGAATCTTGCATCTATGTATGAGAAAGAGGAAGATCAGAGAAAGGCAGCCCAAGCGTCGGTAGGAATTCCTTCGGAAACAGGACAAAAACAGTACAATGTAGATTCCAAGCTGGAGACCTACTTGATGATTGCTAGGCTGTATCTGGAGGATGATGATCCCGGTCAGGCAGAGGCTTCCATCAAGCCGGCATCATGACTGCAGAGTGAATCAACAAATGGACAGTTAGAAATACATTATAAGGCATGCAACGCGTGTGTTCTTGATTGTAGAAGAAAATTCACGAAAGCTGCACAAAGGTACAATGAGCTCTTTTTCAAGACAACAGTCCACACAAGTGAAAGACTAGAGGGCTTAAAGCAAGCTCTGCAGTGCACCGTCTCAGCGCCAGCAGGACAGCAGCGTTCTCGAATGTTGGCTACTCTTTTGAAGAATGAAGTTGCCAGCAACTTGCTGAATATGGGATCCTATTGAAAATATACCTACACAGGACCATCCTGGGAAGTCGGCTTCAGGAGTCTGCGGCCATATTGGTGCCTCACCAGAAAGCAACAACAGCTGACCGTTCCAGCATCTTGGACCGAGCAGTTACTGAGCACAACTTGTCAGCAAGCAAGTTGCATAATAATGTCACCTTTGAAGAACCAGCACCTCTTGGAGAGATCCCTGCAGCTAAGGTGGAGACGATAGCATCCCAGATGGTAACAGAAAGACGGATGAATGGATTCATTGACCAGATCGGAGCTAGTTCATTTTGAAACAAGAGAAGCCCTGCCGACGTGGGACAAGCAGATCCGGTCGCCGGGTTTCTGAGTGAACCACCTCCTGGAGAAGATTAGCCAGACGTCCTCAGGAAGGGACAGCACAGGCCATGGAAGCCCGGATGGCCCGGTGAGCCCCTGGGAACTGTATGCACACCGCATCTTTGCCATTGGTACAGATCAGTTTCACTGTCCCTCCAAGCATTTTGCATCAGGACCTTGTACATGTCAATCCCTTTTATGCTGGAACCCACTTAAAGAAGATACTAGAACAGGAAGTGTGAGCACTTCAACATATTTAGTTGGCACATATTCAGGGTCTGTGTGTTAAACTAACTCAGATGGTTTCAAAACGCTTCTTTGGGCAGAGGTGAAATACCTGGGAGTTAAAAAGTTTGGGATTTGTGATAACTTTGTAGTCATATAAAACTTAAGTGCTTTATGCCTCTCCAAATGTGGTTATTCTAATAAATGGAGAAATGAGCCAAACGAAAGTAGTACCTTTTTATTGTTTATTTATTTATTTATTTTTGGTTTTTCTAGGTAGGGCCTCACTCTAGCCCAGGCTGACCTGGAATTCACTATGCAGTCTCAGGGTGGCCTCGAACTCACAGTGATCTTCCTACCTCTGCCTCCCAAGTGCTGGGATTAAAGGCGTGTGCCACCATGCCTGGCTTTTAGTTTCTCCTCCTCCTTCCTCTTTTTTAAAGAACAAGATTTCACAGAAATCTAACATGAGACTTAGTCCACATAGGTTTGCAGCCAAGCTTCTGTTTTAGAAATGCCACTTCTTCTCTATTGGAAAAGAAAGCTTGATGTAGCCTTCTCAATCTCATTAATTATTGAATATCTCTGCTAAAGAGGAACCCATTTTTCTTCTCATTGGCATTGTAGTTTATTGTAATCCAACCATGTTGAAATAGCGTTCCACACTGAAACTGATGTTAATCCTAGAAATTCTGGGTGTATCTGGAAACTTTCTAGAAAAAGGTGACACAAGAAGATAACTTGCAGCACTAACTGAAACCACACCTCTGAGGTGTTCCTCCCCAGGATGGACTGTTTTCTTTCGGAAGAAGAGACTAGGCAAGGGAAGGGAGGAGAGTGGTGTTTGTGTGGTCTGTTGCAACACAATGGGCACGTGGGTCATTATCACAGAAGAGGGAAAAGCCACTTCCAAGAAGAGGGTGTCATCTCGTTTGGATCCTTTCCAGAGCAGATTACCAGTCTCACAAAGAACTTCTGTTGTCTTCTTCCTGGAAGAAGTGCTTTAGGCCTGCACATTTTTGGCACAATTACCTCTCTTCCCTTTGAGCATATATGGTTTTCTTTTGTGAGCGGTAGCATGTTTCTCCCATTAATTATGATTGGTTTCAATCTTTTAAAGGACAAGTACATGAGATATGATTCCTAAAAACATTTCTCATGTTTACTTATCTTTTAGGAGGGTCTTTAGTGCTTTTATATGGGACCATCTGTGTCACCGCATTTGAGGTCCAGGGAGCATCATGGGAGATGGGTTGGAAAGACTGAGAGCTGGAGGCAGGGAAAGAGTACTATGAAACACTGTGTTCTGGAGATGACATGGTCATCGTGCACGGTCATACAGCAGCTGTGGCCGCCTGCACAAGCCTGCCTCCCCTAATGAAAATAAAGGACATGAAAGTAGAAACAAGGCTGGTGGTGGGGAGAAGGGGATTTAGCAGCAGTAAGAGGGCTGTAAGAGAAGGTAACGGGGAGAATCTGACCACAACACAGTGTGTGTAAATATGAAATTGACACAAAAAAAAAAGGTAAGGAAAGATTTTTCTTGAAGGAGAGGAGAAAGAGATCTCCAGGACTGTTTCAATCAGGTTCCTGAGCTGACTGTTTCTGCAGTGAGCTTCTGGGTTCCCGTATAAAAAGAAATGATTCAAACCCTTTCCATTTTGTGCTAGATATGAGCAGTCAGGCTGGATATAGGGAGGTAAACTCAGAAGGATCATCGTACAGTAGATGTTAGGCCTGAATTTTTAGTAGTTTATATAGTTCCTATGTGTGCAAAGTAGTCTACACTGACAACCCAAACAATCATTTTAGAGAGTTTGCCCACACATCTGTCCTTTGTATACTTTATTCAAATACTTTAAACAATTAGATTTGTAATTGTGTTTTGATTTATACAGATTGAGATAACAGAAGAGGACCGGATTCTCACTCAGAATGCAGTCTGCAGATAGAGGCTAAGGCACTTGGTATGCAGTATACTGGAAGATTTAATCTGAGGAAATTGCTTATGTCAGCAGCTGTCACAAAACAAGTGGCTCTCTTGGAATCCGGAGCAGCTGACATACCGAAGAACTATTTTCTTTCGTGGGGAGAAATAATACCAGTAGAATCCGTTTTCTTTGAAGTGCTTCAGCTTTTGTATTTCTAATTTCAGATGTCAGCAGCCTGTTTGAGATGACTAAATGAGGCACAGAATATCCCACGGAGCCCTTCGTATCTGGGGTATTCCCAGTAGCAGGAACGTTTTAAGTCTGGCTGGGTGGGGAACATTTGCGCATCATGCCAGATGCCATAAAGGCCTCGTGGAAAATGTGCTCCAAGCCTCAGTGCAGGTGACAGAATCTTCCCCGGGGGATTTATGGGAGGTCCTTTATTCTATCATCTGACACCTTAGGGCTGTTTCCCAAGGTAAAACCCTGCTTAAGATGTGCTCTCCTTAGACCCCCATGTGTGTTCTCCCCCCCTCCGCCCCATTACTCAAATAGTTTAGGAATTCCTGGAAGAAGGATTTCCAGAGCAAGAATGGCAAGCTATGCTCGGGATGTTTCCCACATGTGCAGAATTTCAGGCTTCCTAAGTGCACTTGTTATTTTGTTTGAACATAACAGATTTGCTCCAAAGAGACATACATATGTCTTTTTATATAGCTGGCTGTATATAATTCATATCACTGGATATCTTGTATCTTTCCTGAATTAAAAATCATAGTGCAGTTGGATAAATCTTAAAGACTGGCCTAGATATTAGAGGATAATTCACTTTATTATTATTATTTCTTCATCCAGTGCTGGGAATAAAACCCTGAGCCCTCCACATGCTGCTAGTAAGTTCTCTACCATGGAGCTCCCCACTCAGCTCCTAACCTGGCTTCTGACCCACCTCATATCCTGAGTTCAGAGCACACAGTGGTCCACTCTGGGTTGTGCTGTTGATGGAGAAACACCCGACGATGCGTCATTAAGCCTACGTAACTCACTAAGGCAATATATTCAAATTTTAGTCAGTTCAGGCATGGTCCCATCTTCTTTAACTGCTTTCCTGACCTGTGACATGAGGTCAGTAATGCTGCTTTATTTGGAGGATTGTTGTGTAGCTCAACAAAGCATATGAGGTGCCTGGAGTAGTGCTTATCATTGTTAATAAAATTACCCATGTGGGCTGGAGAGGTGGCTTAGCGGTTAAGCGCTTGCCTATGAAGCCTAAGGACCCCAGTTCGAGGCTCAATTCCCCAGGACCCACATTAGCCAGATGCACAAGGGGGTGCAAGCATCTGGAGTTTGTTTGCAGTGGCTGGAGGCCCTGATGTGCCCATTCTCTCTCTCTATCTGCCTCTTTCACTCTGTGTCTGTCTCTCTCTCTCTCAAATAAATAAATAAAAATAAAAATAAATTACCCATGTGACTTCAGGTCAATGAAAAATCCACTTTGAACTGCACAATATTTATCTATGCATGAAAGGAAAATGTCATTAGGTGGCAAGAAATTTGAAAAAGGGATGACAGAAGAAGAATCACTTCTCTTGAGAGAAAAAATAAAACAAGGTAAGATGGAGTAGATTCATATATGTCCATTTGTATGATGTCATTCATTACTGTGAACCATGAGGTATTGGTAAATTGGTATTTTTAAAATACTGTTTTTGTAAAATAGGATTTTTATGATATTTAAATATTCAGTATTGCTTTTATAATTTTTCTCACATTTACCATCACTATTCCCTCCAAAAAATCCCACAAGAAAAAACTTCATAACACATGGCTGGACATGAGAGAAGCTGATGAGAGATGATATAAAAGTGGAGCCCAAGGGTAAGGTATTACAGAAGCATTCAGGTGATCTGAGAACAACAACCGTGATGCATTAGGAACATATCTGTGGTGTCTCTGAAAGATCTTTCTAGTTATTGTCAGTGAAATGAGCAGCGGAAGATTCTTCTAAAGGGAAAAATGAAAAGGCAAGTAAACTGTGAAAACCAGAATTCATTGGAAATACTTCCTCTAAACTTTATTATTGTAGAAAAAACTAAAGCAATACTCTCTTTTTCAAACATTTTGAATATGTATCATATGCTAACACACTGCAAAGAAAATGAGATGAAAATGAGAATGCTAAGTGGTATAGAAGAGGAAATTACTGTCCTTAGAGTGATCACCCGTTAGATGAGGAAAGGCAGTAAACATTAAACACAGTCTTGCTGCTCTTGAGAAGCCTCGGTCCCATAGGAGGACAGGGATATTGACAAGGGCCTCCATGACAAACCTGTGGCATATATGCTACTTTAGCCATAAAAGAAGCCGTGAGAGCACAGAAGAGGACAAACGTCATGCTTCAGACTGTGAGTGTCCCAGCAAAGCCAGCTGGTGAGAGTGCACCCACACCTCTTTCTTTCCAGGACACCGTTTCAGCTGACTTGAGATAGGTGGGTTCTGGTTCAAAATGTATTTTGTTTTGTGCTAAAATGGAGGTGTTCCAATTCCACAGACTATGTTTCCTGGGGAAACTTCCACATCCCCAATTTGTCACTCTTGGCCAGTAAGCAACATTGTGTAAATCATCTGATCAGTTTAGATGAAACGAGAGAGAAATATGTAACAGCACACACTTCAGTTATTCACACTTGAGTTTGCTTTCCCTCACTGAGCAAGGTGAGGGAATTTTGAACCGACTTATGGCTCATTGCACATTTGCAAGGGGGAAGTGGAACTTTCCCTGTATTTTCAGTCAGCATTTTTGTCTTGGTCCGACAAAAGAAAAAGAGAGCCCGAGGCTTCCTCTCCGTCTAGAGATTACACTGCATCTAAATGATCTTGCTACAGAGACAAGGAGGTATCGAAGGAAGCAGGCTGCAGTCTATTCAGTTGGCATTTTGTGTAACTTGTGCACTTACCAGTTTGCCTGAAGAAGTGCAGGAGCAGAGGAAACCCGAGATACAGTTTTGATAGTCAATTTCATGTCAGTATAAGTAAGTTAGTATGTAAGTGACTATATACACATACTTATTCCTTACTTCAGAAACACTACCTTGAAAACATGATAATAAGAGAGAAGTCATTAATAAAATTAAAAAACAACTGGCTGGAGGGATTGTATAGTGGTTAAGGTGCTTGCCTGCAAAACCAAAGGACCCATGTTAGATTCCCCAGGACCCATATAAGCCAGATGTACAAGGTGGCACATGTGTCTGGAGTTTGTTTGCAGTGGCTGGAGATCCTGTCACACTCATTCTCTCTGTCTCTGTGATCAAAATCCAAGAAAGATTAAATGGAAAGAAGAGATTCAGTGGAAAGCAGAATTGGGAAGGGGAAAAAGGGGGGGGTGGTGGGAGGGGATTATGATCATGGTATGTTCTCTATATTTGTGGATGTTGTGAATAAAATGTTAAAAAAAATACTAAACTGGACATGGCGGTGCACGCCTTTATTCCCAGCACTCAGGAGGCAGAGGTAGGAGGATCGCTATGAATTCAAGGCCACCCTGAGACTACATAGTGAATTCCAGGTCAGTGTGAGCTAGAGTGAGACCCTACCTTGGAAAAAAAGATACTCAATCAGTTTTTAAAGACATAAAAATGAGACCCTCCCTGAAGGAAACAGACTAGTTGTGAATAACACTTTGTCTTAGCTACATAGTGAGTTTGAAGCTAGCCTAGGCTACATAAGACTCTATTTCAAAAACCAAAACAAATAAAACTCCACAAAAGAAAGAATAAAACACTTTGAGAGGAAATAATTAGAGTGTGTTGAACTGATTTGCTGGCTGGGAGTCATCTTTTGGCAGTTATCTTTTTATTACGCACACGCCAGTGAGTTCTAAACTTAGACATGGTCTGTGATTTTCTCACAAATTGCATTTAAAAATCAGGTGAATGAAGGACTAGGGAGATGGCTTAGTGCATAAAGTACTTTCTGCACTGGCATGAGACCTGAGATCCACAGTACCCACGTGAAGCCAGATGTGGTGGCATGTGCCGATCATCCAAGTGCTGAGGAGGCGGAGACTGGAGAATTGCTGGAGTTTGCTGGCTTGCCAACCTAGCTGAATAAATGGAAGTGTAGGTTCAGTGAGGGACTACAATAAAAAGTAAGGTGGAGGGCTGGAGAGATGGCTTAGCAGTTAAGCGCTTACCTGTGAAGCCTAAGGACCCTGGCTCAAGGCTCGATTCCCCAGGACAAACGTTAGCCAGATGCACAAGGGGGCACATGCGTCTGGAGTTCATTTGCGGTGGCTGGAGGCCCTGGGGCGCCCATTCTCTCTCTCTCTCTCTGCCTCTTTCCTTCTCTGTCTGTCGCTCTCAAATAAATAAATAAAAATGATTTAAATATTTAAAAATAATAAGGTGGAGAGCCACCTCTTGCCTCCTCATGCACACACACATTTGAGCACACATGCATACCACACACATACCAAACAAGGTTATTGAACATAAAAATAACTGAAGACCAAAATAAATGTTAAAACATGAATATCCTCAGCGGTTAGGTGTACTTCCTGTACAAGCATGAGGGTCTGAGGTCTCTGACAGTGCTCCAGTTCAAATTTCCAGATCCCACTTAACGCAGCTGGGTATGGTCACATGTGTTGGTAATCCCAACCCCGTAGGGGAGCAGAGACCAGAGAATCAATGGAGCCCCTGCCAGCACTGGAAACAGTAAAGAGAGACTCTGGCTCAAAACAAGACCAGGTGGAAGAGCAACAGAGAGAAACACCCTGATGTTCCACTCAGGCCACCATAGGTGAGAGACCCTGGCTGCAGGTGTCTATGGAATAAGGCAATGGCACATCAAAGTTCATACAGCACACACACACACACACACACACACACACAGAGAGAGAGAGAGAGAGAGAGAGAGAGAGAGAGAAATATCAATATTCCAAAACAGGAAAGAATATTTGCACACACAAGCTCATGTGGTACTCTTATCATAAATCCTCAAAGACAAACATTTTTGGTTCATTCAAATAATGAGCAATTCACATTTCTTTCATGTGATATTCTGACTGGAATCTATAGTAACAAGTAAATTTAGTATGTTTGCCTCTAGCAAGATTGTATGCATAGCACTCTAATAGGGTATTTTCATAGTGTGTTTTGGGTAAGAAAAAAAAAGCCACTGTATAATGAGAAGAGTCAAAGAAATCAGTGTATGACACATGGCATAACTTTCCAGGGCCATTGTAATGAAATGTGTAAAGCTGAACAGCTCATTCACAAGGCAAGTCTTTTATGTATCTGTATAGGAACACAGATTTGTACAAACTAGTACAGAATGTATAATATAAAATCCACATCCACTTGAAAGCTACAGAAAGACAAATTTAAAGTTTCATAGCACTTTAATGTAAGAAGGACCACTCATGCCCTATAGTATATTGATCTCCTCTCCAGAACTTGAGATTACTGTGAAAGAAAATGGAGAAGAACTGATACAGCCCATCTTTCCCTCCTGCTGCGTATAGAGAGTAATACCTTTAAGTTCATATTTTCTGTACCTGTCCTGACATTTATTTACTTGTGGTTAGAGAAGAGGGACCGTGGAGAGAAAAATTCACAGAATAAGATTGAAGTCAACTGCTGGAACCCAATCTTACCTCCGGAGAACTGAAACTTTAGAATGAAAGTTAAAAACAAACCAAAATCAGTGAACATCAGACATCAACAACCTGATTATTTCTCTAGTGGTGGAAAACAAGTGGTTTTCAGTGGGATGGGGCAGGGGAAGGACCCACTTTTATAGAACTGATAGGAAATATTTTGAATATAGTAAAAGCGGGGAAGTTCTATCCTGAGTCATTTCATTAGGAGCCACATGATTTTTTTTTTAAAAAGCTATTTAGTATAGGCAACACATTTCTAACTGAAAAAGAAAAGAAAAATGAAAGTGTCCATCAGTTTCAACATTATATTTCTCTTAGGGAAATAGGGAATCAGACAGGTATTGTAAGCAGAAAACAGCAGAGCCACCACTAAGGGACAGTTAAGAACAGGCAATTCCTAAGGTAAGCATTTTATGCATTTTCACTTCAAAGAAAAGAGCAAGCAGCCTATTAATATAATTATGACATGTTGATAATATGACATTTGCCAGCTGGACAAGAATTTATAGGATTATGTAGTCTCACTCTTTTGTTTTTATCACATCTATGCTAATGATGAAACTCTGGAAATAAAGCTGTTTTTACATTGTTTACTATAGTCAAATCCACAGGAGCATGATATGATGATGGATTTGCTCAGAATTTTGTTAAGTAGCTATACACTTTTTATGGATCTATAGTTATATTGAAATAGCATAGTCTCAAGATTCTCTCCATTATTTGCTGTGATAGTTGTCTTTGTTTGTTCAAATGGAAAAGGCCAAGTTATAAAGCTCAAAGAAAAAATAACACAATTATTGTCACACTGAGATGTCATATGTCCTAGTTTTATTTTCACTCACTATAAGAAAGACTAGAACATTCAACCTAACAATGGCATAATTTTGATCTTATACTTACGGCACTTAGGTGCTTATAATTTTAAAATATTTATAATTCTACTGGAGTATGCTTATTATTAAAGATTATTGATATAATTGTCTGAATATTAAACTTGGGCATTTTAGTTTTTCAAATTATAAACTTCAAAAGCCTGGTTTTTATAAAATTCCAAAGAAAATGGGGCCAAGATTCAGGGTAAAATTTTCTAAGTTTGTTTGAAACTAAAGCAATAAAAGAAAAAGTCCTTAAAGGAGAGATTAGAGAAAACCTTCCAGTAATAGCCCAAGGAAAGCTTCACTATCATTGTCCTATGTGAATAGCTGTGATCATGCGATCGGCCTGAGGTGGTTAATCACTCTCACTCCAGGTGGGTTGGTGGCTGGCTGGCCTGAGAGGAGCTCATTCCAAGTTTTCCCTCTGGGAAACCAGATTCAAGAAAGTACATCATTTAATAACTAAGAAGCTAATGAACATAAAAGTCCACATTGCTGATACATCACATGACCTTGCCTTCTTTGCCCATGGATCTGTTCTTGCATCAAGTGATAATATTTGCAAGTCATGCTAGTGCTAGACAAGGCTGAGGCAGATGGTTCAAGACAGCTTTGTCTGCACCATGTTTGATTTTATAGATATCTAGGCAGTGACAGAAATCTAGGATATCAGAGGGCACTTAGATGATGAAAGCTTTGGTCTGTATTCACTGGGATAATATAAAAGTGGAAGTAAGAGAGACAGAGAGAGAGAGAGAGAGGAAGAAGACGAAGAAGAGGAAGAGGAAGAGGAAGAGGAAGAAGAAGAGAGTGAGAAGACAGAAAGTCTGTTTAAGTGCATGTTTGCTTAGTTTACTATTGTGATTTCATATTTACTCAGCTTCTGCTGTATGACAGGTTTATAACAGGCACCTTTCATGAATGCTCTCATGTGACCTTTACAAGACTTCTATGAGTTGATTAGTAATCACATTATCCTTCCATACATGCGTTCTCCCAGTGAGTAACAGGAGTCCAAGTAAGGCTGGACCTTCTGATCTCAGTCTGTGAATCTTACTTTCTCTCATGGTCCTTCGTCTACACATTTCCAGGGCTTCCGTTAGCACCCACATCTGCTCAGTGTATGAGTGATTGCATATCAATATTTATGCAGTAGGATAGCTTGAAAATGCAAATAGTGTGTCTGAAGAAGGGAAAGTAAAAGGAGTCTAAGCATATAACATGTTTATTGTGACCTGATGAAATGGTAAGGAGATTAAGGAGAGAGGAAGAGGGAGAGAAAGGGCAAGATATTAAGTGTAACTTAGAAAAAAAAATTATAATGATACTTTTAGTTCTGGGGAAATTTTGCACACAGAAAGAAAAGTCATAAATTTTTAGGAAAGTTTCTATTCCTGGCATGACTCTGATAAATCTTTAACAGGCAGAGTAATATAACTGGTGTCTGATTCATCTCATGTTGTTCTGGAAAGACTGTACTCATCTCAGGAAGAGGGGAGCATTTGCAGCTAATTCACTTGTGTAAAAATGTTAATTTCTAAGCACAGCTAGTGTCAGGGGACGTGTGTTCTGTGCAAGGTCCCATAACAATTCCATAAGAGGTTTAACGTGCATATAAATTCATTCTGATATTGAAGACCTTTGGGAGTTGGGGAGGCAGGAGAGTAGATCATAATCTTGTAGAAGGGATTTCAGTTCTCTGTGCATATCCCTCAGCCTGCCGCAATCACTTGGGCATCTTGCAGACACTAAGCACATTGCCTCCGGCTTTTCCATGGTCTGGGTTACTCCACTCAAGACAGCACCATAGCTGGTGTCCTCAGTCTCCCTAGGATACTGTTCAAATATAGGGAAGTAGTTAAGGCTCCCTTTGATTCCCAAATATAAAGTATCCATAGACACCTTGTTTTTTGTCACTGTGTGAAATTTTCCCTAGGGCTTGACATCAATTCATACATTGATATTTATCTAAGGGATATCAGCTGTCTCCATCCACTAGACTGTAAGTTCTTTGAGGGCAAGAATATCGCTCATTTGTTTGTTTCTTTATCGTCAGCAGCTTGAACAAGGCCAGCTGTGTGGTGTAGGCTCCATAAATGTTTATAAGTGAATAAAATGATTGACATCATAATCAATGGTGAGATATGTAACTATGCAAGAGCCAGGTTCCTACATACAAGCTCCAGTCACCAGAGCAGGTCATAGGAAATGCTTGAATCTCTACCTATTCCTAAACTGTATTGTGTGGAAAAAAACTGCCAAGGAAAACTCTTTCTGTCTCTTAAATACCTATATCCAGAGCTATGCTGGCCAGAGCAGAATATAGTCACTTATCTGATATACACCTGTGGGGATGTTTTATTTCCAAGAGGAGATATAGTGTTAGCGGGGCTTTGAAAGTGAGAGTGAGATGAATGATAACGAAAAGATATGACATCAGCTGCCTTAAATAAGTCACAGGCAGAAATATGTGCACAGTTTCCAATGACAAAGTGTCACGATTGCTGGCAAATGAAGAAACTTAAGGGAAAAAAGGTAGAATTTTGGGAATCAATATAATAAACATAGTTGCTGATTTCTCCAGAACGTTGGGTAGTTGCATTTGTCGTTAATTCATCAACATCTTACATTATTTATTGGTCACTTATTGTTTGCCAAGAATTCGTCTTGCTGCTGGGGATATGGCATTGACCAAGCAGAATAAATCTGTGCCCTGTGACTGACATTATAGTTAGGGGAAGTCAAAAGATGTCTGTCCTGTCCATGAGCGGTAAGACCTGTGGAGAATGGACAGTAAGGAAGGCAGGGAGGGAGGGAGGAAGGCAGGCTGGCGAATACTGCCAGTGTGCAGGGCAGGACTGCAGTTTCAGCTCAGTGGCCAGTGCAGCTCACGGAGATGGGGAGCGAAGCTTGTCACTGGTGTGGATGTGAGCCACGCTGAGATCTGGGGCTACAGAGCGGAGGAAGTGGAAAACTGAGCATTAGGATTCTGCTTCTCGTGTTTAAGCACAAAAAGGAAGCCAGTCTGAGAACGTGAAGTAAGAAAGCGTTGAGGGCAGCACATGCAGCAAGGGTGAGGGGAAGCTCCACATTTTTAGGATTCTCTCACTTTTTGGTATGTATTCTTTCTAATTGAGGTTATAGCACAATTCATAGATTTTTCTGTACTTCACTTTGGACATAATGATAGTTTTAATGATCACTTTAGGTCTATTACATCTCAAGACATATGTGATATATTATTCAAAATCATAGCTGACTGCTGTGCAGTAAAGCAACACATTCTAGACATTCCAAGCAAAATTTTAACCTACCTCAGTAGTTCTCAAAAATATGAGACACTTCCTTTTATACTTATATGACTGTCATAAATTTTTTAGAGTTCAGATCTAAATTTGGCTTAGATATTTCAAATAATTTATGAAGAGATGAGAATTCAAGTTGTGGGTTTTCCTGCTTAAAATGTATATCAGCACAGGGAGTTGAAATGGGTCTGACATTTATATATAAACTAATGTATCTGTTCATCACATTTTAATAAGGTTGATGGCTTTCAGAACACATTTCTGTGCCATTTAAGAAAGGCCATCTGCTCTCTTCGATCACTCTAAGGAACGCATGATTCTTTGCTGAGGACAAAATGAACCCAGCACACCTGGGGATGAGTCAATTCTCTTTGATCTTTGATAAACACTTGTTTTAGAACAGGAAAGTTTATTTTATTTATTTTCAGCTTCTAATTCGAATACCTTAATATAAAACTGATGTGTAAAATAAAATGTTGCTATTTGTTTTGTCAGCTTCTTGGCTCATTTCATGTCAACTTAATGCCTAATTGTTCCATATAATTCATCAAAATAAGTGAAACAAACTCTGTGTATTCTTGTGCATTCCCTTGAGGGGAGAGGGGAGATAGAGTGTTGTTATATAGCTCTGGCTTACTTAGAATTTGCTATGTAGCCCAGACTGATTTTAAAACTTGGGGCAATCTTCCTGCTTCTACCATTCCAGTAGTTTGTTGTATAGGCATGTTCTACCATGCCTGTCAATTTTATATTTTTCAACTATATAATTCTTCAAATTAGTTAAGGTTTGTAACTGAGTTATGATAACCCTAAAGAAATGTAAGGGCTTAATTTAAGTGATTCATAGCTTAATTTCATTTTACTTTATTTCAATAAAAACCCAAGATTTGTTAGATATTTAACTTGGTGCAGTGAAGGCCCTGTCTATGATTTCTTTTTCTAAAACTACAGTAAAAGGAAACCTCATTGTTGTGAGATACTTAGCTAGAAACGTACCCTACTCCAAGTAAACTAACACAGATTTTATAACTTCACAAGTCTGTGAATTTGGTGGAATACATTCTCTTTGCTATTTTCATAATTAAATAAGGGGCAATAAAGATGCACACCATGGTGAGTTAAATGCAAAATGTTCCCAACAGCTGCACGCGCCTGTGATTAGGCGGCATGCTTAATCCCCAGCTGATGGAGCCTTTGGGAGGTGGAGCCTTGCGGGAAGGAGGTATCCAATAGGAGCTCACTGTGACTACTTCCTTCCGGCTGAGGTAGAGGTAGAGCTATATAGCCCAAGCTTCCTACTCAGGCCTGTCATGCTTTCCTCACTGTGATCAAACTTCACCTTGAAGCTAAACCCTTTCCTTCCATAGCCTGCTTCTGCAAAGGCCTTTTTTTCCCCCCAGAAAGAAGATAACTGCAATGCATACATATGTGTGTGTGTGTGCAAGTGTGTGTGCACACACGCACACTGCATGTCACAAGCATAACAAATTGATTCTGTCATTCACAATGGCCATCATCCTCTATGACCACTGTTAGAATTCTCTTGGATATTTAAAAATTCCAATGCATTTAACACTCTGCTCCTCTGAGATTCACAAAATTTCTAGAAAAATGAGTTGAACTGTCTTAAAATATGGTTTGGTATAAAAGTAGCTACAAAATGTGGAGAAAATACTGAAATTTTGGAGGCAGATGTTTTTCTAATGGGATTTTCTATGACGGCAGCAAAGAAATGGTTCATCTCTTTCCCAAGGAAATAAGATGCCAGATCTATTTCTGAAGCTCTCTCACGATGATATCGCAGAGTCAGGAAATAGACTGAAACTTTCTTTTCAGATATAATTTGACTGTTTCTGTCATTTATAATTGCAGAGTGGCTTTGCTGTTCTGCCAACCACCCCTAGATAGCCATTTCAGTCTCCATGTAACGCCTTCTGCATGCACATTTAGAAAAATATTTGCACATGTGTGTATTATGTAAAAGATTGATATTTTACAAAATCCTTTGTTAAACTATCAAAGAACAAGTAGAGATTGTCTTTGGGTCAAAAGATCATGGATTTGAAAGCTTTGCTTTGGGGAAAATTCACTGAAGTTTTCTGACTGTTATGAGGAAATGTGCATTCAGCCCAGCACAGATCACTGAGAAAATGAACCAGACTCCCAATCTCAGCTATAAAAGTCGTAGAGAACATGAAAGACTGCTTGAAATTTTACTGCAGTGACTCACAGCTGCATAACAATCACCTCTGTAGAAAACAGAAGCCCACAGGTACTTGGAGAATGCCTCACAATTTGGGGAACCAAAAGCCTCTATGTTTTCATTAAAATAAAAAAAAAAAGAGTACACAAATACTGCCTTGTTGGTATAAAATGTAATGTCATGCTGTAGGCAAGTATATGCCCTAAGCCAGATCTAGTTAGCTAAAATGTTTAGCACTGAGGCAGTCTGGGAGCCAGCGTTTGTGAGAAACCGCAGATTTGGCTGACAAAGTTAAATGGGCATTTGGACACAGATATGAATTACTGCCACTGTAGTTTTATGTTCATCCTGATGCAAGAGCATCAATGGACTGTCTTTCAATGTCAGATCATTTCATACACAGAACCAAGCAATCAAAACTGCCCCAGTCATTGTCTTACCTTCTTACACCTTCATGTGATCGCCTCTCTTCTAGGTCCTTGCCATCCTCATGTGGGTGTTACTCTTATGAACCTCCATTATTGGGTGCTACTCCAACAGCAGCTGTCTTCACGGTGACTGTGGTGGTCCTTCTTGCTGTAGTCAAGTAAACTCAGGATATAGTTTCCTTACAGAAACCTTTATTTATTTTACTAGCTTCAATAACTGTTACTGGAATCAAAGGCATATTGTCTCCTCTACTCACCTCTATCTGCTATGCTTAATCCTTCACTGTATTCTCGTATGTACTAAGAAAGATTCAAGTTGTTTTTTAAAATTATTTATTTATTTGACAGCGACAGACAGAGAGAGAGAAAGAGGCAGATAGAGAAAGAGAATGGGCCCACCAGGACCTCCAGCCACTGCAAACGAACTCCAGACGCGTGCGCCCCCTTGTGCATTTGGCTAATGTGAGTCCTGGGGAATCGAGCCTTGAACCGGGGTCCTTAGGCTTCACAGGCAAACGCTTAACCGCTAAGCCATCTCTCCAGCCCAGATTCAAGTTTTCATTATCCATGTGGAAGGAATTGAAGAACAGGGTCATGCATTTGAATTTCTTGATTCTCTGTTCTGATTTCACATGGCTTTATCCTCTGACACTCAGCTCTCCTCATAGGTCTGTCCACTTTGAACTCTAGTTTGATTTCTATTGCTATAATGGAATGCCACACAACGGGTATTTTGTGAAGAGCAGACATTTGTTTAGCTCATGGTTCCAGGAGCTGAGATGTCCCAGACCATGGCGCTGACATCTGCTCGGCATCTGGTGAAGGCCCTTCTGCTGCACCACAAGTGAAGGAATCAAGCGGTGAAGCAATAAACTTCTTCAATAATCTACTTGTGGATTACCACAGGATTACCTCCTGTGGAGACTCCTCACTTGATTCATTAATCCATGAGTGTATTAATCCAACACCTCCCTGAGGTTCCACCTCCAAATTGGTCAACATATGATTTGGGGATTCAGTTGCTAGTACATGCTATTTCAAACCAAAGTTCTATGCTACCAGATTCTACCAACCAGCTGGGCCTAGAATCAGGGCTAGAAGAGAACTTACTCACACCGTAACAAATGTTTGCGCTGGTATCAGTGAGGTGGTTATTTCACCCAGGGAAGCTGCAGGTTATTCTAACTAGCAGCAAGTAGCCTCGGCCGTGGTTCTGCAGAGAGGAGGAGCCACACTGAGCATATACGAGGTTTGAGTTCCAGCACCAAATGAGCAAAACTTTCATGCTCTCACTTCTCTCCTTATCATTGTTTTAAAAAATTATTTATTTATTTTAAAAATATTTATTTATTTTGTTTGCAAGTACAGAGAGACAGACACAGACAGAAAGACAGAGATACAGAGAACAGGCATGCCAGGGCCTCCAGACACTGAAAACGAACTCCAGATTCATGCACTGCTTTGTGCATCTGGCTTTATGTGGGTACTGGGGAATTGAACCCTGGTTGTTAGATACTGCAGATAAGTGTCTTAACCGATGAGCAGATCATCTCTCCAGCCCCTCCTTTTTTCTTTTACCCAAATACATATAACTTTATATTTTAAAATGGGATGTGCCTATTAAAGACAACTCTTACTTGACTATACTTGGTTGGGTATTCTAAGGCAGTTTTGCTTTTCCTACATCTGTAGGACATTATAATAATTATTCTCCCACATTTTCTTTTCTTGCAACTCCATTGTGCCTTTTTTGCCCTCATTTGGCACAACTCAAATCCTCCTGCCACCACAAAGCTGTATAGGAATAGAGAAAGAAATGCGACTATGATGCCTGTCCTCTCTTTAAACTTGTGTCTTTAAGTTTGATTTCTACCTCTCTCTCTCTTTTTGGTTATTCGAGGTAGGCTCTCACTCTAGCTCAGGCTGACCTGGAATTCACTATGTAGTCTTGGGGTGGCCTCGAACTCACGGCGATCCTCCTACCTCTGCCTCCCAAGGGCTGGGATTAAAGGTGTGCGCCACCACACCCGGCTCAAATGAGTTTTAAAGTTAACCATTTATTTTAAGTTCCTGTGGTTCATTCACTCTCAGCAGACACCAGCTATTTCAATACGTCCATTCTGCTTCAACTCTCTGACTGACACCATGTCACCCACCATCAGGCTATACTACCTATTTCTTGCTGCTTTTTCAAGGAGGTGCCAAAATAGTCTGAGGGGAGTCTTCATGAGGCTGTCTGACACCACAGCTGCAACGTCACCCTTCACATGTTCTCCTGTCCCTTCTGTTACTGCGCAGGAATCCACGCTGTTCTTGGTTATGCGGGTATATTAACAGTTCTCCCTCACCTCTCCACTGACATTGCTGGAACAGTTACGGTTTTCATCCTCAGTGATCCCTCCTGTGGAGAATTATCAAAATACAACTAGTTTTTCAGAAAAAAAAAAAAAATGATGGCATTTGTGATTTTCTTTATATTTGTTCCTCACCTTCTTAAGTCCATTTTAGACTATTTCTTCCCTTTTTAATTTAATTCTTTAATTAAAAAATATTCAGATGGGGCTGGAGGAGTAGCTTAGTGGTAGAGTGTTTGCTTAGCAAGGGTAAGATCCTAGGTTCAATCCCTAGCACTGAAAAAAGTATTTTAAGACAAAAGTCTCCATGAAAGTTTATAATTTGGTGGTTTTACTATAGAAGAATTCTAGTTTATCTACAGTTCTTTTTATTTATGCCTTTGTAATTATTTACATATCCCGGACCTTAATATTTTATGTTATAAATGTTATCTCTATCACATTGAATTATTAGCTTGAATATGATTATGTAGAAATAAATAGTCAAGACCAATTTTTCAGCTCAAAATCATGTTACAAGTCATTTTAAAGCTATAAACTTTGCATTTTATAAATTATTTTACTTTTTAATTAAATAGTTTTAATAAATAAATTTAAAATTTAGAGGTATTAAGAAGTTCCTCCACTTCTACTGCAATTATTCAGGGATTAAAGCTTATATATTATTTGATCTTCTTTATGTTTATTTAATAAACTTATTTGTACAACACCTTTTACTTCCTTAATGAATCATGACCATCTGTCGAGGACATTAGATGTGATATTAATTACTTTTCTCATTATTGTAATCAAATCACTAATAGAACTAACTAATGGGTGGAAGAGTCTATTTTGGCTCACAGTTTTTTTTTTAATTAATTAACTTTTTATTCACATTAAAATATTTTTAATTTATTTACATTCAGAGAGAGAAAAGAGAAACAGAGGGCGAGAAAGCGATTGAGGAAGAATGGGTGCACCAGGGCCTCCAGACATTGCAAATGAACTCCAGATGCATGGGCTTTGTGCATCTGGTTTTAAGTGTGTACTGGGGAATCAAATCTGGATTGTTAGGCTTTGCAGGCAAGTGCCTTATCAGCTGAGTCATCTCTCCAGCCCTATTCCCAATTTTTATGCATAGATCATAATCCCCTCCGATTACCTTCTCTTGACACCCTCCCCCTCTCTTTTCCACTAAACCTCTTCTTCCCAACTACTTAGTCCCTCTTCTACTTCAGTGTTTTCTTCTTCCTTTTATGTGTGGATGTGACCTATTGAACTTAATTAGGGCTGCCTGTATGGGCACGGGGGGGGGGGGGGGGCTTATTTACCAGAGCATGTGTGTTCTACTTATGGCTACAACATTCCCACTTCTCTAGCCGCCATTAACTCATCAGGGGAGGATGAGGGCCTCATGTCCTCCTCCATCATCCATAACAGAATGTTGATGGGACCAATTTTGTGTGGGCCTTTTACAGGTTATGACAGTCACTGTGAGGCCATGAATACAACGTTGACTCAGAGTTAGGGAGGACAGTCCATCAAGGCAGGAAAGGTGTGGTAATGAGTCACCCCAGTGGTGGTAACAGGAGTATGAGGTCACATGGCATCATGGTCAGGAAGCAGAGAGAGATGAGTGCTGATACGCAGCTTACGTCCTCCTTTTTATTCAGTCCAACACTCCAGCCCATGGGATGGTGGCACCCACGTTCAGGACGGGTCTTCCCACCTCGGTTAACCTCTCAGGAAACACCATTACAGACATGCCCAGAGGTCTATATTCTAGGCTATTCTAAATTCCATCAAGTTAATAATAAAGATTAACCATCACAGGTGGAATTTTAAAGGTTGTACATCACTCAGTAGTATAGCTATATCACATTTATATAAATAGTCCTATTGGTTCTAAACCTTTACACTACAAACAACACTGAAGTAAATATCCTGTTCATATAGTCTTATGTAGCTATGATTCTTTTTCTAAATAGTAGAGACCCTAACATGGGATCTCAATGTTGGAG
Source organism: Dipus sagitta (assembly GCA_036346955.1). Taxonomy (NCBI): domain Eukaryota; kingdom Metazoa; phylum Chordata; class Mammalia; order Rodentia; family Dipodidae; genus Dipus; species Dipus sagitta. The sequence continues at coordinate 23,429,797 of CM070784.1, read as the reverse complement.
GTATAATGAAAGGGGTGAGTTTTAATTTTAATAGATGTTGCTTCCAAAAGAAAACTTCCAAAGAGTGCCATAGCAGTTCATAGTCTTATAACTTTGAAAATGTCACTTTCTTACTATCCATACAAACATCTGGTAGGTGTTATTAACCCTACTTTTTGTTAGTCAGCATGGAAATAAATTATGATTTGTTTCTTTTACTTGTATTTCCCTCGATTATAAGTGGAGTTGGTCATCTTAAATTTATATTTCTCAGTCATGTGAGTTCCCTGGTCATTCTTTTTGGGTTCTTTTTTTCCTTACAAATTAGTACTTTTTGAGGGGGGGCAGTTTTTTGAGGTAGGGTTGCACTGTAGCTCAGACTGACTTGGAATTCACTATGTAGTCTCAGGGTGGCCTAGAACTCATGGCGATCTTCCTACCTTTGCCTTTCCAGTGCTGGGATTAAAGGCATGCACCACCACTACCAGCTATTTTTTTCTATTTTTATTAATATTGGCTCTGTTTTGGAATTTTTAAAAAATTATTTTATTTATTTTTATTTATTTATTTATTTATTTATTTGACAGAGAGAGAGAGAGAGAGAGAGAGAGAGAGAGAGAGAGAGAATGAGAGATCGAGTGAGAGAGAATGGGCATGCCAGGGCCTCCAGCCACCACAAACAAACTCCAGATGCATGTGCCCCTTGTGCATCTGGCTAACATGGGTCCTGGAGAACTGAACCAGGGTCTGTTGGCTTTGCAGGCAAATGCCTTAACCACTAAGCCATCTCTCCAGCCCTGTTTTGGAAATTTTATTCATAATCTATTGTCTTTTGAGAATTTACTTCTTTTTCCATTAAAAGTTAAACATTATGGGGCTGTAGAGATGGCTCAGAGATTAAGGCACTTGCCTTCAAAGCCTAACAGTCTGGGTTCAATTCCCCAATATCCACATAAAGCCAGCTGCTCAAAAAGGTGCATTCATCTGGTCTTTGCAGCAGCTAGAGGCCCTGGTGTACCCATTCTCCCCTTCTTTCTCTTCTCTCTGTCTCCCTCTGCTAGAAAATAAAAAAATAATTTTTAAAAATAGTTTAATGTTGGGAAACAAAGTTTGAATGTTGGGGTAAGGGAGATGGCTCAGTGGGTAAGAGTGTTTTCTGTGAAAGCATCAGGTCTTGAGTTCTATCATGGGGGTGCATCATATAAAAAGCTGTGCTTGGCTGACCATACCTTTAGTCCTAGCACTGAGGGGGACAGAAACAGAAGGGTTACTGAGGCTCACTGGAGAGCCAGCCTAACTGAAAAATGGTCCAAGCTCAAGGTTCAATGAGAGACGCAAGGAAATATATCAGAAGAGTGCTAGAGGAAGCTCGCACACCTGGCTGGCCTCTTGAGCGCAGTGGTGAACAATGAGGGTCCCTGGTGCAGTGAATCCCAAAGGTTGTCCTCTGAGTTCATAGGCATGCCATGGCATGAAGATGCCTGCACTGACACAAGTAAACACACACATACAACATACGATTATATATACACGTAGATATGCTGAAGAAAAAAGCTACAAGTGAATGGGCCAAGGGATACTTCCTATCACCCTTTCTGAGATCAGAAATTTGCCTTCTTGCCTTGGAACTGCAGTGAATGCTGTTTCTTGCAATGTATAGTGCATTGAATTAAAGAGATAGAACCAGCTGGTTGAGACTTTTCCTGAATAGGATGAATCTGACACTCCATGTATTCTTGTCACGTAGCGGTGCGGTACAATAAACAGCTGTTTGTGTCAAGAAAGGCCCACAAATTAATTTTGTTTGTTGTTTCTTAGAAGAGAGAATTAGAATTTCTACTTTCTTGAGTCACAAATAGTTATTAACTTAAGAAAAACACATGGCTTATTTCATTAATCCCATTCACTGTCCCCGTAGCACTCATTAATTGATTAATTTGTGTAGATTTATGTAGAAGTAAACACTTGTAACTGATTCCAAGTTAGACTTACTTTAACTGAAGGCAATTCATTCCCCAAGTCAAGAGATATTTATTAGCAGATGATTATTGACGGTTGTTTTGTGGTAGAAAAGAAGCTAAAACTTGAGCTGATTCACTGAGTTACTGTAAGAGCTAATTGCTGAGGAGCTAAAACTTATCTTTGTCAGCAGGTGGGAAAATCCCAAAGAAGTAACTGTCCAGAAAGAGTCCAAGGGGATGATAAGAAGGAAAGACAGTTTAGGCTAAAACAAAGTAAAATGGAGTTCACTGTTAGGGTGGTCTGACTGCAGAAATCATTGATACGCAAATTGCCACGTCTTGTTTGTTCTCTTGCCCCTCCCCTTGGCCATGAAAACTATTAAAGGGAAATAAAATCTCAGTTCAGGGCCAAAGCTTCATTTGGAGGGCTACCTCAAGATTTTTGTACCCCCCCCCCCAATAATAACCTCCTCTACTTTCCCTCATTCTGGCACCTGGAGTGATCGTTCAGAGAATTTCTACAATATCTCCACACCATAAAACTTGATGATTTGGTATACATCCAGATACAAACTCTTGTTTTCTTTTGCGATATTGTTGTAATTGAAGGAAAACAGATCTTTTAGAGTCAGACATTGAAAATTGTATTCTCAGTGTTGTTGAATACATTTTTCTGTTGTATGGTCATTTTAAAAAAATAAAATGCACCTGTATTTGTGCAGACAGTGATCAAAAACGATCTGACATTTAGAAGTATGAGCTCTTTGACCATGACGAATGCTGTCTGATGAAATATCAAACTGAAGGATTTTGTTTGTTTGCTAGTTTCATATTGACGTAGGCAAAAAAAAAATCATTTTATAAAGAAAAAAATTAAAAGCAGTCAAATGTAAAATATGTAATTCCTAGACAGTATTGAAAAAAAAAAAGCAGTAAGGAATTTTGCAGGAATGAAATATCAGGTGAACTATACAGGAAACACTGGTGAGATACTGCGTACCAACCTTACAAATAAGGTTCCTGAGAATATTGCTATGAGATGCCTTTTCTGCTGAGCCCCTGTCTTGTAACTTGTCCTGAGGTTACTTTTACTACCACGTACCCAGCCTTCCTACAGTGTGCAGACATTTCCTCTGCCTTGTTGGGCCTGAACAGCACAGGGACAGACACTGACAAGGAACGTGAAGAGATCCTCTTTGCCCTACTTCCTCAGTGACCTGCTGGCACTCATGACCCAGTACAGTGTGTGCACACGTGAGGTATGCTGACAGCAGTGAAAGCAAGGGCCGTAAAAGGCCACGAGTCACCCACAAGACTGTTGGGAACAATAGGCGGACTTTGTACGATTGTATTTGTGAACCAACTCTACGTGTATATTTTGGGTCAGCAGAGTCTAACAGGCCATATCCTTAAATTTCCCCCTTTAAAAAATGTTTAAAGAACTAGTTGGAGTCAAAATTTCCTTGCCCTTTGCCCATGTAATACTACTTCACACATTTCTACTTATTTGCTTGTTTTTATTTATTTAGTTATTTTGCTGCTCAATAAAGCCGCCAACGAGTGTCTGTCAGCTGTGACTATAGCCTCAGAAACATCGCAGCGGCGGCAACTGCAGAAGCAGCACCAGTTTTGTTAGTCTTGAAAGTTACAAGTTAGTGAGCACTTGTAAAGAGTAACATGTATTTTCGTCTCCGCCAATCAAGGAGAAAAATATTAAATCTTCTTTCAGAGGAATCCCTTAACTTTAATCTGAGGACTCTTTTGTATTTAACATATTAGAAAACTGAGAAATTCCACAACTAATTTTTAAGCTGTGGGTTTTGAATTCTGTTTCTCTCCCATTTATCAGCCTTGGCCTGATCTATTTCCAAAGAGAGGTTCTGTAAAACCATTCTAAGCAGGAAGCAAAGGGGTAGGCCATTTAAATGAATGACTGCGGAATTAATGAGGATGAGAGAAAATTGTTCTTTTTATTTGGCTCATTAGCATAATTTGAAATAAGCATAAACAATTGAACTTATTTTCAGTAATCTTAAGTTTTGCAGCATTGTCAGCCTCACACAGATAGGGCGATTGCCAAGCAATTAGTTTTTGATCTTTTGACTTGAAATACCATAGTCTTCATTAATGCTTGAGCTAAGCAAATGCAGCTATGATGAGCCTATTTTTCTAAAACTCTTTTATAAACATTTTAAGTCACTTTTATAGGACAGACCATCCCCACATCAAGTTGCAAGTTTATTAACTTATTGAAATGCTCAAATTGGCTCAGCAACACAGGCAATTGTGACAGTATTTCTAGACCAAAGAGCTGAGTGACACAAATGCTTGGTTTTTATTCAATTGAGTAGAACATAAAGTTGATTTAGAAGGCCACCTACTTTTACTATTTGAGTAGCCTGCATTCTTAATTATCTAATTTCCATTCTGATGGCCTAGAGCGAAGTGCCTACTTAGGAGCAATTTGTGGTCACAGATGGGCTTAAATTGAAACTACCAGATCACCTGTGATCTCCCTAAGGTTCTGTTGTCCTCCTGAGAGACCTAGAAGAGCCTCGCCAAGCCCCTGCCTTCTCTCACCTCCGCAGAAGTCTCTAGTCAATCTGAAGGGCTGGTGAAGAACAGAGCTGCATTATCATTCCCACAGAATGAGCATAAATCATAACTCAATATAAATCATTCCCGAAAGAGGAGCTGGAGACTTCTATCAAGTCTGGCATCCTCAGATCATTGCCTGGCTCTGACTCAGTAAACAAAAAGCAAATAAAATAATTACTTTGACTGTTCATATGTTTATTATCATTGTCACTCATGATATCTATCATTGCTTTACATATCTACCATGCCAGACGCTGCACCAGAAATATAATATTTACTTTCCCATAGGCCAACATTCTTGGCATTATTATGTGTTGATGACAAATGCAAAGCTTATGCTCAAAGCTTGAAAACTAGAAAGTGGCAGACTCAGGCTCAGCTCTTCTGCTGTTCTTCTGAGTGGCTGGACAAAAATTTGACCTTGCTTTCCAAAAATAGACTACAGTATTAAAAATCAGGAAAAGTCTTTCCATTGACCTTGGCCCCTAGGCTAATCGATCTACCCTCTCTACAATACATAATATAATACACAATATAATATCTCTATAATACAGTTGCATTTTGAATGCTAAATAATAGTCTTATTCTTCAATAATTGTTCATTTATCCCCATGGTTCTTCCACTATTCAGGCTGTGAGTCCTTTCACACAAGAACTGTGTTTCATAATCTTGGCATCTGTAGTGTCTCAGGCACAGTAATTGTTGAACAATGGGATGCCCCTCTGAGGATCAGTGAGTTCATTTTCTATTCTTATTGTCAACCCTTCATTCTCTCCTAAGTCAAATTTTAGATAAAAACTGACTAAATACACAATTTTTTGTTTATTAGAAACAAGACATAAACCGAAAAGCTATTCAGCAAAGTGTCAGAGTACATTTCATTTAATAATACAAAGAAAAGAAAACTATACATATTATGTGCTATTCTATTCATCTCCACTGAGACACGGGTTATTTCTAAATATTGCTTTAAGTTTATATTCATAACCCCCAGCATAAAATTTCAAAAAGGACAAAGGTAGGATTTCCACTGACAGCATAATTGATGTATGATTGACTGTATCATGGTAAGGAAGAAAAGTCTTAGGTACATAATAGGGTGTGACTTAGCATGAATAATGATAGAAGCTTACACTTCAACCATCAAAGTCAATCACATGTGTCAAGAAAGGAAGAATGGAAGTTTGGCAAAAGTTCATATGCAAAATATCTTAGAATTTTAAGTGGTCTCTAAGTTTATTATGATTCAAAGGTACATTAAAAAATCCATTAAAGATTGAGTGTGCAGATCATGGTTAATCAAGAGATTTTCTTTTTGCTGTGTATTGCTTTGTCATTTCCAGCCTTTTTTCTTTGTGTTTATTTCTGTTCTACAATGAACACTACAAACATTGGTTTTTGTTTTATGATAATGTATTCATGCATATTTAATTCTCCCTTTATGACATTGTATACTGGGCAGGTAACTCTTAAGACACATATACACTTTTGACAGCCACGTTTTAGGAAGGATATTGGGCACTCCTGACAATATGATGAGCTTGTGAAGGAGTGTGGAGAGAAAGCCTCTTAAAAGGCAGCTGAACCTACATGGTGTTCCTACCTTGTAGAGTAGAATATTTTGAAATATGAAAGGCCATTTTGTAGAAATGAATACATTTATGCTGCACTTCTGTAGAGACATATCTATTGAGGAAATGATAAGGAAGTATTCAGTTAGTTGGAATGAATGAAGGCTTAATAACTAAAAGACAAGGAAAGGAGCTATTGGTGAAATTCTAAATTTAATACAACTGTAAGAATTTGAGTAACCATACATGTATTCAGAATGCCACAGAAACCTGCTTCTCAAATTTTTTCTTTTCTTTTTTTAATTTTTTTTTTTTTGTTTATTTCTTTGAAAGCGACAGAAAGGAGGGAGGGAGGAAGAGAGAAAGAAAGAGAGAGAGAGAGAGAGAGAGGAGAGAGAGAGAATGGGTGCTCCAGGGCTTCCAGCCACTGCAAATGAACTCCAGATGCGTGCGCCCTCTTGTGCATCTGGCTAACATGGGTCCTGGGGAATAGAGCCTCGAACCGGGGTCCTTAGGCTTCACAGGCAAGCGCTTAACCGCTAAGCCATCTCTCCAGCCCGTGCTTCTCAAATTTTAATGTGCATAAAAAATCATGTGGAAAACTTCTTAAAATGGAGGTTCCAGTTCTGGAATGGAGTGGGGATCAAGGTGCTCTATGTCTAACAAACTCAGTAGATGTGAAGGCTGGTCGTCCTTACGGCAGGTTTCAGGTGGCAACTATAGAAGGAATTTTTGCGGAAAGGCATATACAGATTAGATGATCACTAATCCACTTTTCATTTTCAATGATTCTGCCACTTCTCAGCATTTACTCTGCTGTTAAAGCATATGAAATATTCTTTTAATAATAGTAGTAATTGTTTTTAGGGCTTCTAGAATTTTCATTTTCTCTTACAAAGTTTATACATCCTCTCTCTGTTCATGTCAGTGTTTCCTTTTAAGACTGAACATATTTGTATGTTTGCAAATTCCATTGTCTGTGTTATTTCTGCTCCTGAAATAAGTAGGATTTTTTTCCCAGATGTTTTATATGACATTCATGCAGTGTTTGAGTCCATGTGGATATTGTGAATGGCACATTGTTGTCAACTGTCTTAACATTGATTTCTTTCCTTTAAAGCAAACTGCACTTTATTTTGCTAGGAAATTGATGAGACTGGATGATCAGTTTAATCGTGTCATGGCTTGTGTTGTCATATTAGCTTCTCTAGACTATTTGCAGTCCATTTGTTCTGCTTTATGCAGCCAGGATTTCTCTCAAAAGTGTAGCATTTTTGGAAGTATGACTTCAACTTTTTTTGTATTTTTTTTATGAGAGAGAGAGATCATTGGGGCACCAGGGCCTCCATCCACTGCAATGGAACTATAGATGTGTGTGCCACTTTGTGCACATGTGTGACCTTGTGCTTGTATCACCTTGTGCATCTGGCTTATGTGGGATCTGGAGAGTCTTACATGAGTCTTTAGGCTTCATAGGTAAGTGCCTTAACTGCTAAGCCATCTCTCCAGCCCTGACTTCACTTTTTTTTTTTTTTTTTTTTTTTTTTGAGGTAGGGTTTCATTCTAGTCCAGGATGACCTAGAATTCCCTACATAGTCTCTCGGTGGCCTTGAACTCAAGGCAATCCTCCTACCCTGGTCTCCCAAGTGCTGGGGTTAAAGGCGTGCGACACCAGACCCGGCCTGAAGTCACTTTTGAGGAAAACATTTATTTTCCCTTAAGCATTGTTCAGAAAAGATTGAAGCATATTTATTCAGACGTCTTGAGTGAAGTGAATCCTTCTTCTCTAAGCAGACTAGGTTTTCTCAATTTTAATTTTACTCAATGATCTTGAATTATCAGAATCAGTGCTTGGGGGGATGGTAGAATAGTGTTATCCTTACCTCATTCTTCTCCATAAAATGACAATGGAAATTTTCACAGCAATAGAATTCAATGAAATTAGCAGCTACCACGAATTCAGGCACTGTCTACAACCTTTAGTTATTACAATATTCATCATGTCTTTCTTGAATTGAACTCAGTCAAGAGAAGTACAGATGGGCATAAATTCTGAAGGTTCCACAGTAATTTGAGCTCCCTGGAAATGATTGGTATATGCTGGTAATGTCAAACAGTGGCTTATTATATATATATATATATATATATATATATATATATATATATATTTTTTTTTTTAAATTTCACACTTAAAATTTTTTTATTTTTCAAGGTACAGTCACACTCTAGCCTAGGTTGACCTGGAATTCAGCATGTAGTCTCAGGATGCCCTCAAACTCACAGTGATCCTCCTACCTCAGCCTCCCAAATACTGGGAATAAAGGTGTGTGCCACCACGGCCGGCAAATTCCACACTTTTGAGCTCTGTGTTCAGTTGAAAGCAAAAGGGGGTGGAGGATGGGAATTTCTATGAATGTGCTGGAAAAGGACAGCAAGTCAAGCATGAGCTTGAAGAATCCAACAGGAGGAAAGGCCACATATGGAAGAAATAGTTAGCTCTGTATCCAAGAATTCAAACTAACTTTCAGAAGATTCAATAAATGATGTGAAGACCCTTCAAAGTGACATTTCAATACGTAGAAAACATTCTAGCCACATAATACTTCTTCAAGAAGATAGACTGGAGGAAATTATTAAAATTTATGTAACAGACAAAATAAGCTAAGCAGAAGGGAGAAGTAGAGAAGATAGAAATATATCATCAACAAATGATAAAAATGTAATAAAAACAAAACACAATTCTACCAAGTAAAATGTGAGAATAGAGAAAACGTTCCTTTGCAGTGAAGCAGCCCTTGCTTTGCATCGTGTTAAGTGATATGTGTGTATACTGGAAACACGTCATTGGCCTACATAGTTCCCACACCTGTGCATTTTCATGAACATGCTATTGTGGTGACTGATTATAGGTATAAGACATATTTACTACAACAGTGAGGCGGTATGGCTCTACTTAGGTAAATTAACAGTTTCTAAACTAAAAGAGATAAATTCACAGGTATTAGTTACTGACAATTTTAAATTACACAAGAAGAAATACAAAAAAATTGATAGGTAAGCTAACATAGATGGCAAAAAAAAACCCTCACTAGTTACTTGACTTACAATCTTTCAGATTCAGGTGATTTCTTAGTTAAATTTAGTCAATTTTTTAAAATTTAAAATTGTGAACTGTTCTGTATGAACATGTTGCATATTGGCCATATTCCCATCAGGTTATATCCTTGGTTCCTCTCCTCCATCCCTAGTCCACTGAGGGCCCTCCTCAGTGGAGTTATTGATATAGACCGCGGGCTCCTGAACGCACCAATCATCTTCGTTTGGGGACAATGCCTTAGAGCACACTTTCCCACTCTGTGGTTCTTACATTTTTTTCCACTCTTTCTTATGCAGTTTTCCCTGAGCCCGGGAGGGTTGTTATAAGTTTCCTTTAGTGTTGAGCTCTCAGCAGCTTCTGATTTTCTGCTTTGATGAGTTTTGGGTACTACCATCTCCCTGGGGGAGTTTCCCCCGCTAGCCTTGTGAGCAGCCTTCATATTTAATCCGCTACTTCCTCTGTACTGTTTCTTGGGCCCTGGCAGATGGATGGAGATAGTTAAATAATTTTGTTTATTCATTTTCAAGGAAAAGAGAGAGAGAAGAATGGGAGTTCCAGGTCCTGTTGCCACTGTAAATGAACTCTAGATGCATGTACCACTTTGTGCATCTGGCTTCATGTGGTGTTGAGGAATTGAACTGTAAATTCTCAGGCTTTGCAAGCAAGTGACTTTAACTACTGAGCTATTTTCCAAAAGCCCTTAGTAAATTTTTATATAGATATCTTAGATATTCAAAGGGTTTTAAACAATTTAAACCATATTTATTTATTTTCATGTAGATAGAGAAGGAGAGGAAAGGAGAAGAAAAGAGAGGAGAAGAGGGAGTGAGAGAATGAGTACACCAGGACCTCAAGCTGCTGTGAACCTAACTTCAGATGCATATTCCTCTTTGTGCATCTGGTACTGGGTAATTGAACCCAGGTTATTAGACCTTGCAGGCAACTGCCTAACTGCTGAGCCACCTTTCCAGCTCAAGGATGTCTACAACATAGAGAATGAAGAAAATATGTTTCATTTTTATGAGCAGCATAACATTGACATAAAAATCTGAGAAACATAATACAGTTAATGAAAATTAAATCAGCTCACAAGTGTCATTTAAGAAGTCTAAATAAAATATCAAAGTATAAAAGAAATAATCATGTTAAAGGTACACAGTATTATTGCTAACCAAAATTTATATCAGGAATGTAATGACAATTCAATATTAAGCCTAATATTTGCCATGTAAGAAGCTAGTAGGAGAAAAGCATTATTTATATCTGGAGATAAGTAGAAAAGGCAAATGATAAAGTTTATATTAATTTTTTATTTTCAAAAACTCACTTAAAAAATAGAACATTTAAACCCCAAAACCATGTTTAGCCTCAATTAAGAAGCAATGAATACATTTCTATGAAAGCTGAGAAGAGGAAATGCAATTTGCTGTCTTCACTATTTAATATCAGTCTGTAAATTCCAATCTGTATGATTAGGTTAGAGGAAGGCAAAGTGACAGTATTGGAAAGGATGTGACAGAACTATTATTATCATTTAAGATAATATTTATCTGGAAAACACAAAATAATTGATTTTAAATGATAAATAATATGAAAGAAAAAGATTTCAATCAAATTCCTAGTAAAAAGTTGATGTAAAAATCAGTGGCTCAGTATCAACATATTGTATACATGAAAATTGCTAAGAGAGAAGATCTTCTGGATTCTCATCATAGGATAATGTTATGTGAAGTAATGTTTATGCCAATATGCTTGATCTAGCCATTCTCTAATATATGCATTCATCAAAATATCAGGCCAGCCTGGAACTCACAGGGATCCTCCTACCTCTGCCTGCCAAATGCTGGGACTAAAGGCGTGCGCCACCACACCCAGATTCTTTCTTAAATCTACAAAAGAAGACTGAAGCCACAATAAGCCTACATGAAAATAAACATTGCTGAAGAGATTTTGTTTCTATCACAGAAGCCTTTGAAGTTTAGTACAAAAACATCTGCTATACTTAACAACTGCATTTTATCATTTCTAACTCTATCATAATTTATTTAAACAAAACTATCAGTAAGCAAATTAATTTGTTTACATACTGAATAAGTAATGTCCATGTATATATATAAATGTCTGCAGGTAGGACAGTGTTGGAGAAGGTGAGATGCAAAATGATGCATTCTTCCACATTCAGATGATCTGTGGTCTGGCCTGGGGCAAATGTGATCAAGCACATGATATAATGCAGGAAAATGCTATCAATTCTTTGTTTCATATATTGAACATATGTTAATAAGAAGAGGTGGAAGAAAAAAATTAAGTATTTATATCTATCTCCTAAAATATTCTATTTCAAAGAATTAATGAAAGGTTTTAATTGTACTTATACCTTGGATAAAAATCAGGGTTGGAAATGAGAAAATATTTATCATTTTATTATACATTAAACTGTGCAAACTGGTTGTTTTAGAACCTTGTGCATGTTATTTAAGATAGCTGTAGATGGTTAAGATAGCTGTGGATAGAGAGAACGAGAATAAATGGGCACACCAGGGCCTCTGGCCACTGCAAACGACTCCAGACACGTGTGTCTCCTTTGTGCATTTGGCTAGTGGGTCCTGGGGAATTGAACTTGGGTTCTTTGGCTTTGCAGGCAAACACCTTAACCTCTAAGCCGTCCCTCCAGCCCTGATCTTAGTCTTGAAAATAAAAAGCAGCTACTCATGCATGTACAATGTGAACTCATAGGGGCCAGTACAGAAGGAAGAGTTATAAACAAAAGAAAAGAGAATTAAAATGATGCTATTGCGGAGACATCAAAGCTATCTGGACTTATTTCTGAGGATTTTTTAAGATTAGCTAAAATTAGATTTAAATCCAGGAAGTATTAAATTACTATTTCATGACAACATTATTTAGACAAATAAACAACATGGGTTTCTTGTCAGCATTTTAATTTTATTGCTTCCTTCTTCTTTAAATTTCCTTCTTGTTAAAAACATCTCTTGCTGTATTTGGCACAGTGACTTTCGATTTCTAAAAAAAATCTGGTAAGCAATATATATCACTGGAAAAAAATTAAAACAACAACCCCCCCCCCAAATTAAGTAAGGAAGTATCTACTTGGTTTATATTGCATATACTCAATCTACTTGTAGACAAATTACTGAAAATGCTATGACATTAGTAACTCTTTCTCTAGCAAATCAAGAAATTTGTGTTCCAATTTACATAAAGCCTAACAATATGGTTTACTTTAAAGGTTACATCAAAAATGAAAGAATACTATTTGGCTTGAAAATTCAAGAATAATTTTCTCCTGGACTTCCAAGGAATAGCAAATGAAAAATGAAAAGGTCATATATTCCACATAGAAACCTGTCTCATGTAAGGCATTTTTTGCTAATCAAGATAGAGAGATGTTTAATGAGTATGTTAACTTGCATTGCTAGTGATATGAAAACAATCTAGAGTAAAATAATGAATGTAAGCAATAATAAATAGATCAAAAAGAAAATGAAACTTTTATGTATTTAGATATTGCTCTTCAAACAAAATCTGACAGTATAACACACTAATAGTATTTTACCAACAAAGTACAGGACCATCTAATCAGTTAGGTCATCTTCAAAATGCTATGAGATCTCTTCATGTATTTGCTCAAGTGACTTTTTCCTTCTTGGACCATCCCATTTTAGAACTATATCCACCATCCACTCACCGTTCACGGGGATTCCTCTTATTCTGTTACCTGTTCTTTAAAAAAAAATTTTTTTTTGTTTATTTTTATTTGACAGTGACAGACAGAGAAAGAGGGAGAGAGAGAGAGACAGAGAGAGAGAGAGTATGGGTGCACCAGGGTCTCCAGCCACTGCAAATGAACTCCAGATGCGTGCACCCCCTTGTGCATCTGGCTAATGTGGGTCCTGGGGAATCGAGCCTCGAACCAGGGTCCTTAGGCTTCACAGGCAAGCGCCCAACCACTAAGCCATCTCTCCAGCCCTGTTACCTATTCTTTGTGATAGCATCTACTATCTTCTAAAAGTTTTCATACTTATTCATGGTCATCGCTGTGTCTCTCTCTCTTGCTGGAACGGAACTTCCAAGAAGACACAGTTCTGTCTACCTGCAACCATGCGAGCAATAGTAAATATCCAGTAAATGTGTGAGTGAAAGCATGCAGAAGAAATCCTGGCCATAAAAGCAAAACATTGCAGCGAATTATTGGCAAGGCTAGCAATTCAGCCTTCCAAGATTTTAAAGTGTTCTTAATGAGCTGAATAGAGGAACAGATTAATTAAAAATTTAGAATCTATAAAATATACATGAGGCATCTCTGTGATAAAACACTTAAACCCAAGTGTATGACTATTTTAATTATTAAAATAATAATAAATTTTAGTATTGATATAGTAATTTAAAAAAGCCTATCCAGCTTGCTTTCCTATTAAACAATATATTTGTATTAGCTCCTTGGCTCACAGATCCAATATCTTTCTTAGTTACTTTAACATCTTGGGCACTTTTTTTTTTTTTTTGACATCCAGTAGATGTTACATATTCATTTATAATATCCTTCCTCTTCTCTGATACCTTCTCCCAGAAACACACCTTGGACTTTGTCAACATTTGGGAAATTTTTCTTTTTAATATAGTCCATTTTGGCACCTAACATTCTGGCTTTGAATGTTTCTGTAAAACTTATTTAGCCAATTGTGCAAACTTAATCTTTAAACTAAGGTTTGAACACAGTGTGCATTGGACATTCTCCTCTGCCTCAGAGCATCAGCTAGTGTTTGTAGTCATTTCTTATCCATACAAGGTTGGATTCTATTACCTTTCCTTTCATCTGCTTTTTTTTTTTCCTAAACAGAGTTAATAATAATACTAACATCACACTAAACTGATACAAATACCATTGTAGTCAGCTCCACATTGCTGGAATGAACTTCTAAGACACAATTTGTAGGAGGAACGGGATTTATTTCAAGTTTACAGATCCAGGGGAGGTTCCATAATGGCAAAGGAAACTGGCTCCCTTCCATAGATCCACGCAGAGAGACACCACCAGCAGCCAGCACCCAAACAGGCAGCAAACAGCAAGGACCCAGGCAGAGCTCAGACTGTGCTGCACAACTTTGGGCTCAAACTCAGATCTGACCCCAGTGACACCTTAGGGCTGGACTCCAGGATCTGCTCCCAGTAACACCTCCTCCAGCCAGGTGGCTGGATATCCAAGTTAAAGCCTTGGTCTATCAGGTGACATACGTTCAAACTACCACAGATACCAAACCCAATATAACTAGTTAACATGTTTGAACCCTTGGTATATATCCAACGTTTTCCTAATCTCTACGCATGAAGTATCTAGTTTAATCCTTACAACTCCGTAAAGTAGGTCTTAGTCTTCGTTACTGGTATATATTCATTGTACACAGTACTGTGTTTCATATTGACATTTTCATACAAGTAGATAATATACTTTGGAACATTTTCTTTCCCTTTACCCTTCTACCCTCTCTTTTCTCTTCTAACTCTCCTATTTATCCCCTTAGTTCCCCTTTATATCTTACATAGAAATATAATTTTTTGGGTCTATATAAAATGCAGGATTCATAGATGAAAGAAAACATTCAATATTTGTCTTTCTGAGCTTGATTTAATATTATAATCTCCAGTTGCATTCATGTTTTTTCTGACAAAGACCTTTCATTCTTCTTTATGGCTGAATAAAATTCCATTACAATATATATCACACTAATAAAACTCCATTCTTCTCTTGATGGATACCTTGGTTGGTTACATCATAGCTGTTGTTAACAGTGCTGTAATGAACATAGATGTGAAGCATATGTAATAGACAAAGACTTAAGAGTCCTTTAGGCAAATGCCAAGAGTTGGCCATATGGTAAGTCTATTTTTAATTTTGTGATCAACCTCCATACTATTTTGCATTCCCACCTGCAGTGTATAAGGGCTCCCACTTTTGCTCAATCTTGCCAGAATATGTAATTATTTGTTTTATTAATGATTGCCAGTACTTTTTGTTCATGGAAGATAGATTAGATATGAATGTTATGATAGCCAAACTCAGCTGGGATCTCAAATGCTCTCAAAATTTCCTGGTTGGTTGGCTCTCCATCTAGTTCTTTTTATCAACTCTGTCCATGATTTCTATTTATCTCAAATATTCTCTCTTGTTGGCCTCCTCCCTCCAACCCAGATGAGTGTAAGTTGTTTGCTATGGAAGCAGTCTAGCCTCAGTCTAATATGGAGCTGCTCTTGCAACATTGCCAGTAAGAAAAAGGGTTTGAAAAAAGGCTGGCCCTGCTCAATGGCAGTGGCCTCTCCCACAACCAACCTTTGGCTATTGCCCCACAGAAGCAAAAAGATAAAAAGACAATAAAATCTTTGAGAGCTATCATAAAGCAGTTCCTCAGGAATATTAAAAGTTTTAATTCAGTATATCAGGTGAACGTTTCTTTAGAACTATAGAAACTGCTCACTGGTATAGTTTAGGAATATTTTTTAATTAAAGAATTAATTTGCCTAATTCAGGTTTCAAAACAGAAGTAGTGTAAAGTATTTTTTATTTAAAATATTTCATTTTGATCAAACCATACATTACTTTAACCATAAGATTGCATAATATGTTATTATTGCATTGTAGTATGCAGGATGGGTGTGCATTGAGCCACTGTTGATGGATTAATACAGGTCGAATTATTTTTATATACGGTGTTTAGTTGACATTTTAGTCAATGGTAAAATATTTAATTGGTAATTAAGTTAAATATTAACTACTATTTAAATTATGGTTAAGTTCATTTTTCTAAAATATAGTTAAAAATATTGATAGTTGCATTTCTGAATTTTTTTTTATTAAGTAGGAACTTTGTATGGACACATCATATGTTAGTACCATCATTTCCCTCCTCCCTGCCCCCACTCCACTGAGGGCCCTCTTCAGTGGGATTGCTGGTATTCACCATGTAGGGGTAGGTTATCAGTTATGAGAGCAGCAATCAATCATTGTAAAGGGTGGGCGGCATTTCCTCTGGATATTCCCTGTCACCCTGAGGTTATCACATTATATCTAGCCCTTCTTCTGCAAAATTCCCTGAGCCTTGGTGGGTGTGCTTTAAGTGTACGTTAGTGTTGAGCTCTGAGCAGCTTCTGGATTTCTGCTTTGGTGCGTTTTGAGTATCCTCAGTGTCTAAAAATATTCTATTTATTTGTTTCAGAGAGATAAAGAGGGAGAAAGAGAGAATTGGTGTGCTAGGGTCTCTAGCCACTGAAAATGAACTCCAGGTGCATGCACCACCTTGTGCATCTGGCTTTACGTGGGTACTGGGGAATCAAATCTTTGGCTTTGCAGGTGAGAACCTTAACCACTAACCACTAGGCAATCTTTCCAGCGCTAACTCAAGTCTTATACTCTTTTGATCAATTCTGTCCAATAGAAATATAATATTAGCCACAGTTTTAAAAGATGAAAATAAAAAGGTTATATATATATACATATGAGTTAAATTCTTATTTGCACAAATCTTAGAGTTTAGAAAATGTTTTATTTCTATTTTTCAGAATTTCTATATCTCTATTCTGAGGAGATCTTTTCAAGGTACATTTTTAAGAGGCTTTAGTATGTAATTCATAAATACTTGATATTTTACTGTTAACAACACTGGCCACTTATGCCTAAAGGCAGGAACAATATCTATGTAAAAAAATTCCTAATATAGCCGGGTGTGGTGGTGCACGCCTTTAATCCCAGCACTCGGGAGGCAGAGGTAGGAGGATCGCCGTGAGTTCGAGGCCACCCTGAGACTACATAGTGAATTCCAGGTCAGCCTGGGCCAGAGTGAGACCCTACCTCAAAAAACCAAAAAAAAAAAAACCAAAAAAAAAAACCAAAAAAAAAAACCAAAAAAAAAAAACCAAAAAAAAAAAATTCCTAATATAGTTAGAAAATAAAGAGAAATAGGACAATACATATCCTTAGAACTCTGACACAATCATTAATATATTGGTAGTTTTTCCTTATAGCACAACATTTCATTTGAAGTTAGTTAAAAACAGAGGTGAATATATGAAAAGACAATATTGGCAACAAAAATCAGCCAAACACAGTCAATATCATATAATTAAAAATAGAGGAAATATTTATTGGCCTCTTCAGTGGAAAACATCAGCATACATTTTTTGTTTGAAGGTCATCTTTGATAGCCATGTTGTTTATATTTTATCCTTTTTGCATAGTAAGAACGACACTTGGTAACATTTGATAATGTTCCTGTATCTGAACTATCAATTTGATTTTATTTCTTACCTACTTAAGAGCAATCTCAAACTCTTTTATTGTGATATTTTATGTATTTCATTTTCTTTTCTTTTGTTTGTTTTTATGTATTTCATTTTCGACCACATCATACTATTTCTGAGATTATTTTTCTTCCCCAAGTAACATGTGTCCTTGCAAAATGAATAGTGTGCTACTAACCCAATGGTTAGGTCAGCAAGCTTGGCAGCCAACATAATTTAATGACTAAGCAGTCACTCTGCAGGCACTTAGACCTGATCAGCTCCTTTAGGCAATTTAAAGCATTTTAATTTTGTCAGAGTTGTGCCCTGCTGTCTTAACAAATAATCAGCAAATGACCTTAATACTTATGGATATTGATTCTAGCTGGAGGATGCCTATCACCTGGGTTGACATTTAATATCTTTTCATGGGATTCCTTGAAGATGGAACAAAAGAAGAAGAAGAAAAAAAAATCAAAGGAACCAAACTTCTTTGCTTATCATTCTTGAAAATATTTACCAAGCTCTTTAGTGAAATAGCTTCAGGTTAAAAGACAAACAAAGATAGCAACAACAAGCAACAGCCAGACAGCCCTTCGGCTAGAAATCATAATTATCATTGGTGCCTATCGGGCTTTGGGAATCCAGAAGTTAGAAGGGCTCTCCACAGGCAAAGCACAACTCAGAGACAGTTTTTATTAGATCCAATTCAGAACACACCAGTACTTTTGGAGTGGTTTATGTAGACTATATTTTGTCATGGGCCTTATTAGCACATGAAAATATATTACACAGGGACAGTGTGGGTCTGTGTGTGTGTAGGTGGCGTTTTTCAATTTCATCCTCCAGACCTTGTAAAGCAGGGGGAGATATTCGGAAGGCAGATGCCATTGAAAATACTCATGTATCTTACTCAGATGAGTATCAAGTTATGTGTAGGGGGCAGAAGTTCCAGAATGGCAAGAACAGGGCACTTGAATATGGCCCCAGCAAGAGGACATTAATTTAGTCTGCAAATTGTCCTAACACCATGACGTGAAGGAACACATACTCACTCAGGAAAATCTACCGCAACTCAATGAGAACCTGTGGCATTTGTCCCACACGCTGTGGCCTTCACCTTCACTCCTGTCCATGTCCCAGGAGCCCTGTCCCAGGTGCGTTTTTTTGGGTGGCTGCAGCCAAGAGAGGGGCTTGCTCTCCCCTGAACTCCTTACTCTTAGATATCTGAGTTCCACTTGGAGGAAGCTGTCTTACAGGCAGATGTGGTTCTTTTTCTCTCCCTTTTAAAGACAAACTAAATGCAGCAGGTTGAAAATACTGGGGCCCCACTGCCCTTGTCCCAGAAAGAGCAAGAGAGAAAGAGAGAGAGAGAGGGAGAGAAAGAGAGAGAGAGAGAGAGAGAGAAAGAGAGAGAGAGACCCACATGTGGAAGAACAAACCAGGAGGAAAAGAGGCAGCCATCCTGCTCTTCCCCTTGTCACAACTCACAGTAGACTTGGGAGGTTTGTCAATGTTCTGCCCAGTAGGAAAGCAGGGTATGAGGATAAGGAGCTCTGTAACTCGTTCGGGGTAAACTTGTTTTATTTGGTACAGAGCATGGAAAATTCTATATTTAGGGAAGTTTTTAGAAATAGTGGAAATCTTGGCAGAAAGCGATATATAAAGGCTAGTACGTCTATGAGACAAGTAAAATAATCAAGCAACCAGAAGTTAAGAACAAAAGAGCACCAAGAAAATACCTTAGGACATGGTTCATTTTGGGGTCAGTAAGGCCACATGCATGCACTGGGCTCTTCCTTTTTAGTAGTAATCAGCAGGATATGAAAGTTGGAGCAACCACCCCCCCCACCAAAAAAAAGATAAAAACTTCACACAGGTCCATCAACACAGAGTGGAACCCTGTCTTCATACAGGAATGAAGACAACCTTTAATCAAACTGAAATCAAATGATAACAATGACTTGGGGATAAAAAAGAAAAATATAAAATTAAGAATCATGGGCTAAATAGATGGCTTAATGGTTAATGTGCTTGCCTGAAAAGCCAAAGGACCCAGATTCAATTCCCCACTACCCAAGTAAAGCCAGATGCACAAGGTGGCACATGCATCTGGAGTTTGTTTGCAGCAGCTGGAAGTCCTGGCTCACCCATTCTCTCGCTCCCTCCCTCTCTCTCTCTCTCTTTGTATATCTGTCTCGCCTCTCTTTCTCAAATAATAAATAAAAATAAAATATATAAAAAACTGAAAAATAAAAGTGAATGTCACACTAATCCTTGACTCTCTAGAAGACTGCATACACACCCAGCATTATTCCTTCTTTAGAAAGGTCTGAGAGGGAACCCTAAGCTCCTAGCCATGACTGAACATGGAACAATGAAATAAAGACTCCCTGAACTTTGACAGTAGCATCTAAGCCATACAATGTTGGACAAGTAAGTACTTTGTGCCAAACAAAGACACTTCTTAGAAAGGCAGGATTATGATGGTTTGAATATCAAATGCTCCCCATGGCCTCATGTGTCGGTGATTCAGCCTTATATTTAATCCTCAGCTAGTGGTGCTGTTTAGGAAGTTTGTGTAGCCTTTGGGAGGTAAAGCCTTGCTGGAGTGGGTGTGGCATTGGGGTGAGCCTTTGCTATTCTAAAGTAGCTCTTCTTTCCACATTCAGCTCACTGTCTCTACTTCCTCCTTGTGGATGTGAAGATGTGATACCTGGATGTCTGCTCCTGCCATACTTTCCATGCCATGATAAGGCTAACCCTTGAAATTATAAGCAGAATTAAATTCTTTCCTTCCACGAGCTGCTCATGTCACAGTAATGAGAAAGTGACTGACATAGTCATGGAAATGAGAAGTTCAGTTCATCAAATAAAAAGTCCAATGGAGGGCTGGAGAGATGGCTTAGTGGTTAAGGCACTTGTCTGAAAAATCTAAGGACCTAGATTTGATTCTCTTGCACCCAAATCAGCCAGATGCACAAGATGGCTCATGTGTCTGAACTTCGTTTGCAGTGGCTAGAGGCCCTTGCATTGCCCCCGCCCCACCCCGTCTGCCTCTGTCTCTCTTTTTCTCAAATAAAAAAATATTTTAAAAAATAGTCCAGTGGAAAACCTCATCAATAGAATTGATTCTGTGGAAGACAGAATATGAGAGTTTCAAGATAAGGCAGAGGAATTGCATTATGCAGCAAAGACAATGGCATATATTTAAAAAATGTATACATGGAACATGAAAGATCTTTGAGATACCATGAAAAGATAAATTATATGAACTATGGGATAGAGGAATAAAAGAACATACCATACCAAAGGCACAAAAAATATCTAAAATAAAAAACACAGACTGAAACTTCCAAAATCTAGGGAAAGAGTTTATCCAGGTACAAGAGGTATACAGAACACCAAGTAGACATGATCCAAATATTAACCTCCCACATCATATTAGAGACAAGATACTAAATATACAGAAAAAGAAAGTATATTAAAGGCTGCAAGAGAGGAGGACTAAATCACATATTAAGGTAGGTCCATCAGAATAATTGCTGCTTTTCAATGGACTTGGAGTAAAGTATGTTAAGTTCTGAAAGACCACAGCTGCCAATTAAGACTATTATACTCAGGAAAACCACATAATATTTGAAGGAGAAGAGAAACGTTCCATGATAAAATTATGCTAAAGTTTCATTAGGGTTGCTTATAGGAGCTTGGGTACTTTGCCAATTGCTATATCACTCAAGAAAATGCCTCTCTTCCATCACAAAGGTTTAATTTCCCTTAAGACTAATGATGCTAAGTATCTTTTGTGTGCAAATGGGCCTTTTCCATGTCTTCCTTCAGCAAATATCTGTTCCATCCAGGCATGATGATGCACTCCTATAGTCCCAGGTCTGGGGAGGTGGAGGCAGTAGGATCAGGAATTCAAGGCCATGTATGGCTAAATAGATAGTTTGATGCTAGGTTGGGTCTAAATAAGAAAGAACCCATCTAAAAGAAACAATAATAAAAATCACTTCAAATCCTTTGAACACTTTAGAAGTAGATTGCCTTTTCATTACTGAGTCATAAAATATGTATTATTTATATATTTGAAATACATCTGTATCAGATATATTACTTAATTTTTATCCTAATGTAAAGGTTTTTTTTTCATTCTCTTAATGGTATATTGCCACAGACAAAGTGTTTAATATTTATGTAGTCTAATTTATATTTTTAAAAATTGGATTTTGGGATCTAATCTAGGAAATTATTGTCAAGTCCAAGGTCATAGAGTTTTACTTCTATGAACCCCAGCTTGCACGGCAGTCAGGCAGCATTTGTGGACAGAAAAAGGAAGGCAGTGACTGACAGTGTCATTGCTTGGTGTTCATTTTGCCTGATTTGAATCCATTGGTCACCTGCAGTTGGCTGAGGCTCAGCTGTTTCACTGGCCTGAGACCCAGCTGTTCGTGACCAAAGCGTATTCCTAGTCAGGCCTTCAGTTAGTTTCAACACTGTTAGAACTCAAGAGGAGTCATTCCCATGCCAAATTTTAGGTGCATGAGGCACTTTGCTCTTTTTCAGCAGATTAAAAAAATTTACAATTTTATTACTGTCATTTATTGCAGTAGGTGAACTTTAATTACTTTTACAAAAGGTCATTTTTACTATAGAAGCTATTTGATTATCAATGTGCATTAAAAGAAAGGCAAGTTCTTCATACATGGTGATCATGAAATTGATACTCAAGCAAATTCGTATTCCTCATTCCTTTGGCTAGCTATGTACCAGATGTGCTAACCTTACTCCCTCTGGCAAACATAAAGATGGCTATTTAGTTCTTTCTCTCTCTCTCTTTTTGAAGTAGACTGCTTTAGTGTTTAGTGCTTGCACTTTGCATCTAAATTGCCTTCCTTTTAGCCATGAATTAGCTTCCCTGACAGCTGTCATCAGGGCCAGTGTTTACGAGGTACCCTCTGCCCCAGCTAAGGGGGGATGTTGTGGGATTTTTCAGTGGTGCAGCTGTTTGGGGTCACCCATGATCCTGTAAGTCCAATACAACCACTGGCTCACCAAGCGAGACTTGGATGAATTTGTTCCATTGGTGCCTTGTCCTGGTGAATAGACATTTGTTCGTGTCCTCTCAGGAAAAATGCCACAACAAACAACTTCAGTTAACCCTCCACCTCCCAAGACCACACGCATCTTGGGAAGAATTACATACAGCTAAAAGCAAGAGGGGTGTGCAGGAGGAAGGTTGTTTGGAATCTCAGGTGAGGGTCTAATGACCTACCCTACCTCGTATTAGTTATAGTCTCATTGCTAGTACAGAATACCCGAACAGAAGCAATTAAGGAAGGAAAAGGTTCATTTTAGTTTCGTTGATCCAAGTGGATATTTTTCATCATAGTGTTAAGACAAGACAGGGTGGTTTGTCACACTGCAGCACGGACAGGAAGCAGAGGATGGACTTGGAAGTGGGGCCACATTACGAAAAGTCAAGGCCTGTCCTTAGCGACTCCTCCAGCAAATCTCCACCTCTGGAAGAGTTCACAACTTCCCCAAACAGGGCCACCAGCCAGGGACAAAGTGTTCATACATAAGAGTTTAGGGAAAATGTTTTACATTTAAATCACAACATTCCTCCTTCTACAAGGGAAGGTCAGTAGACCTGGTTTTGTAAGGGTCTCGTGCAGGTAGGCACAGCTGCTCTGATTAAGATGGCAATGGCCATGGCTATGCCCAGAGGGCAGTGGTGCACCACAGGGAAAGAAGAAGTTTTTTAGATGCTTGCTGGTCCTTCCATCTTCACAAAGTCACTGTGGGAGTGGTGGGGCTAGCCCTTCCAGTCGTCCCTTTCAACTGCTCCACAGCCCGATAGAAAATGGCGAGTGCAAGGTGCCGTGCAAAACCAGGACACGAATGTGTTTGCTGCGGTCAGCCTATCCCAGCAGAGTCTGAGAGGGCACAGCTCTGCAGACAAAGTTATGCCATCCCCCAGGCTTACATTTTCATGCCTCTGCAACCCGGAGCTTGGGTTCCCTTTATGTCATTGCATGCCACAGCATATCTGTTCTTTTGTTTCTTGCTGTGTGGTATGTTTTGCTGTTTGTAACTTCAGCAAAACAAGCAAGCTTTTTTTTGGGGGGGGTAGCGGGAGTGGAAGCTGTTAACTATGTAACCTGACATTGAATTGTACAAACCTGAATTTTCCAAACTAAGTCAATGACGAATCGATTCTGAGCCAGTTGCTGTTCGACCACATCCATTTCTATAATCCATGGTGATTACGACATTGGTGCCACTCTTCTCTTCACAGTCACTTACATGGTGAAAGTCCCCTAGACCAGAACTAATTCAGGACTCACCGTCTTACTAGCTGAAAAGTCCTACGATGGATCCACACTACACACCTGTGCCTTTCTATCGTGGAAATATCAAACTCCTGTCTATAGTAAATGAAATAATCAAATGGGACTTATTATCTTTCATATTGTCATATTTATCATAGTATGACTACCTCTCCCCTGCACCCAATGCAGAAGTGATGAGTCTATTTCTGGGCTCTTTATTCAGATTAACTTCCATGTGTTTTCATGTCAGAACCATGCAGTGCATGCCACCAAGGCCACCATGTTTATGTGCATTCTGGGGATCCAAACTCAGGGCCTCATATGAGCGCAGTAAGTACTTTACCTGCTGAACCATTTCCCAAGCATGACTGGCATTAATACTGACGGTGTTCGGTAACCATTTTCGGTGATACCATCTGACCCTAAGCCTTTCTTTTTAAAAAGTACTTGGTTAGTGATTCAATATCTTTATTTATTAATAGTCCGTTCACATTTCCTATTTCTTTATGATGAAGTCTTAGTAAGTTGTAGATTTCTAGGAAAATGTCCTTTGTTTTTCTCAATTTTCCAATCTTCTGGCCTATAATTGTTCTTAGTAGATACTAAGATACTTTTTATCTTTGTGGTATCATTGCAATGTCCCTATTTCATTTTGGTTTTACTTATATTCAAATTCTTTCCTTTTTGAAATTCATCTAGCTAGGGAATTTCCAACTTCGTTTCTTCTTTAAAACTACACAAAACTGTGTTGATTATTTTTCTACTTTAAAAAATATTCTATTTGTTAATCCTTGCCATATATACCATACTGACATTAATGAAGGCAGTAAGACATGAAACAAGGTGGGGGGGGGGAGCAAGTTTTGAATTTCAGTTAAGCTGATGAGTATATTACATGTGTTAAGTTTGGGCTTCCTGTAGGTCATCATTGAAAAGTTCTCTTATTAAGTATACTTGGAAACTCAAATGACATTTCTAGTGTAGAGATATAAATTTTACATGCTTGGATTTAAAAAAAATATTTTCTTTATTTATTTGAGAGAAAGAGAGAGAGAGAGAGAGAGAGAGAGAGAGAGAGAGAGAGAGAGAGAATGAGTGTATCAGGGCCACTAGCCACTTCAAACAAACTCTGGATGCATACACCATCTTGTGCATCTGGCTTACATGGGTACTTAGGCTTGTCAGGCAAGTGCCTTAACCACTAAGCCATCTCTCCATCCCTGCTTTGATATTTTTAATCTTGTATTTATTTAACCCATGAAAAATCAAGATACTTTTGACAAACTACTCCTAGGAATTCTTCTAGATTTTCTGTAGAAATTGTTATCTGAAAAAAACAAGAGAAGCATGTTCACACAGTGTGATGGATTTTTATTAGGAGATTATTTATGTGTTCCTAGCCTATTGTTGCCATTTTGTAGACTTATTCCAGGTATTTTAGGGTGTTGTGGGCATAGCATAATAACTTAAAGAACAGATATATTGTGGGGGTGGGTGGGTTGTAAACCCAAGTATAGTGGTTTGAATGTAAAATGCCCCCACAGGACTTATGTGTTTATATACTCCATCCCCACAGAGTGGTGGTGTTTGGGAAGGTTGTAGAACCTTTAGGAAGTGGAGCCTTGCTGGTGGATGTGTGTCACTAGCTTTGAGGAGATCCAAGTCCAGGTTTCTTCCCCTTATTCCTGACTTCAGTGAGATGTGATATTGCTTTCAGCCCTGGGCTGCCATGACTACCTTGGCCATGACAAAACTTGCCCTGTAAACGGCAAGCTGAATTAAACCTCTTTCCTCCCATAAGCTGCTTCCAGTCAGGGATTTTATCCCAGGAGTGAGAAAGTAACTGAGAGTTTATAGCTTTTCCTCTTTTTCTTTCCTCTTTAAGTGTTTAAAAGTCTCTGAGGACATGATATCCTGAATTTAACTTAGAAAATACCATTCCACTTTTCTGCAATGAGCAAATAGAGAGTAGAAAGCCTGTATTTCCTACTCCTCTTTTCAGACACTAGGCAAGTGTTTCAGAGAATAAGGTTTGGTGTTGATCATAAACCCCTCCTCACTCCTGCTTCCCTCCCATTTTCCTGTACTTAGACTGAAAACTCTGGTCATGTTTTGCTTTTCTGTGAAGGTCTCTTAGCTTTCAGGAAATTCTAGTGAAACAAACTATGGAAAGAGAGTCGCTTTGAGTATATAAATATAGTCACTTCTCTGCCATGATGGCTATATTTCTGTAAGTGATTTTACTTATTCATTATGCACAAATACTGAGGCCACATTTCTTCTATCACCATCTCAGCCTTTTACTTTATCAGCTCCGGCAATTCCATTTGGTTTGAGCTTTTGGTTTTGGTGCCAAGATCAGCTCATTCCCTTCACTATTTTCCAATTTTCCTTAGACTCTTTTTGTCTCACAATTTTAATAGCATGGACATTTTTTTTCTCCTTTGCTAACAACCTATCTACCTGTGTCTCTTATCTGTACCCTTGCAGCAAATTAGATTTTGTAAATTTTGTGATGGTATCTCAGCCTGTTATGCTCCAAAGTGGCATTATTGTTTTTGAAAAGAATTAAGGCTCTTAGGATTTCTTCTCATGTTAGGTATCAAGTTTGCTAGTCATTAGTTTTCTGTGGTATTCTGTAGTTCCACGAATGTGATCTGCAGAGCAGTCACACTTGCCTCACCTGAGCGATTGCTGGAACTCCAGAAGTTGTAACAGCAGCCAAAGACCATTGATGTGGCATCTGCAGTGAGTAAGTCCCTGTCCCTATAAACATATAAAGTGTGAGGAGCACTGGCGCCGCACTGGACAAACACCTGACCACAAGCAGCTTATGGGAAGATAGGGTTTTATTTCTGGCTTATAAATTTCAGGGGAACACAATCAATGGTGGAAGAAGCTGGCTTACTTCCACAGCTCAATAGCAGAGACAAATAGCCAGCAAACACAAAACAGCCCCAAACAGCCACAGCTCAAAACTGCTCTCCATATACCCTAGGCCTGGACTACAAGATCCACCTCTAGTGACATACCTCTTTCCCAGTAGGGCTCTGCTCACTGAAACTCTGGATTCAAGTGCCAATCTATGAGGCCACACATTTAAACCACCACACCTGGGATGCAATAGGAGCCCTGCTTCAGTAGCAGCCTTTTCCATTTTCTGCTGTTTTCTATTCCCTTCTTGTGTGGAGGAATAGCTTCCTTCTCTTCTTTATGTTTAATAACTGGATTGTTTGGAGGGGGTGGTGCTGTGCCTCGTTGAATAGTTAGATATTGAATAGTTTCATTCAGAGTCAAGGCAGAGTCTGCATTTTCAAACACTTTCTTTCTTCTCCATGACTTATCCTTCAGATTTTCTGGGCTCAACGGTTCCCTGGAGCCTCAGGTGAAATATTTCTCTCTTCCCTGTCTGTACCATTGGTGACAACTCCTTACTTTTTTTTTTTTGTCTCTGAGATCATTGGCATACTGAGTATGGGGACATCTTTCCTCACTTCTGTGCTTGCATTACATGACAGGGATGCCAAAAGAGACAGATGGTTCACCTCAAAGCTGGAGAAGTGAAATGCAGCTGAGGAAAATGTTCACCAGGAACAGACAGGAGATGAGAGGAAGGTGGGTAGATAAATTGTGTTTCACATTCTCCAGTCCATGAAATGTTCCAGGCATACTTTCACTGTTATTCTTTTCTATAGCTTATTCACGTGGCTTGGAAGGTGCATTAGCTGAGGTATCTTTGAGCAGAAACTGGTGTATTCCTATTCACCTGTGCTTGGGTTTTGAAAATTTTTTTTGGAAGTTTGCTTTCATAGTCATTACTAGCTATTAATTCTTGCCTCAAGCTCTATTTTCTAGTAAACCAGGGTGATTGTAAAAAGTATATATTTTAGGGAGACATTTAGAGGGACATCTCTCACTTTTATAAAAGGAATAAGAGCCCCTTGTGGGTGATAATGGTGTGATGTTAACTTCTGGCATGCAGTGATAGCACAATTTCCTCAAAACCTCATGATGATTAAATTGGAAGAGGTGCGGGTAGAGGGAAGGCATTAATAATCTATTGTCTCTGCAGCACTGGGTCATGGTGGAGACAACAGTCATTTCACAGAGCAAGAGAGTATCACATAATATAACAGAATAGCTCTTTAAATGGCACAGCCCGGGTTGAAAGGAAGGCGGCATGTTGAGAGCTGTTAATCGCAAACGTAAAATTTGCATCCCAAGGTCAGATACTCTGTATGGCTGCTGTAAAAAAGATGCTTATTTCCAACAGCCACAGGGCTGACTTGCTCGCCGAGGATCAGGTATAAACCTTGGTTATACACTAAGTCTCAATTTAGCTTCTGTCAGAGATCGAGTCAGAATGGAGGATGATTCGAATTCTGACATTTGCATAGAGACATTTTTTTTTGTGGGTGAGTTGGGAAATCTTGGACATTTCCACAGTCTCTTTTAACCTCCTGACTGGCAAAAGTCATTCTTTCCCCATTTCCACAGGAAAAGTCCTTAATGACTTTTCTGAAGCCCGTGGCCTCAGTGGTGCCTGCTTTCTACAATATCCATCACCCTACCATTTGTTGTTTGTAGACGGCACATATGAAAATTCTTTTCCAATAAGATACAGACTGTAGTCAAAGGAGATTCCAGTACCCCTCAAATATGTATTGACAGGGCCCAGGGAACACATGTAGATTGGATTTAGATGGCTTCAGTTTGGGGACAGGGTAAATATAAGACTCAATGGGTAACAATTCATTATCATAGGATATAGGAAGTTCCATATCTTGGCAAGGCCTGCAGGACCCAGGGAATCTGGGCTAACACAATTTAACCACATTTGAACATCCTGTGACAGAACAGTCTATCTGAGGACTGCTTTCCTTTTATATAGCAATGGTTTTCTGTAAGAAGATGAACAAGTTTTAGTTTTGAGGGGGGACCTAGAGAGGCCATTCTAGATAAAGATCTAGTGTAAAAGTACTCTCTACTGAACCCCTTAAGCAAGATGTTTGATTTCTAAAATACTGCATTACTACAGATGGGCTTGCAGAATGCTTTTCTTGTTCTCAGTAGCTTTGAGAGCAGCATCATGTGAATTGCTGTGTGAATATCAAGAAGAATCTAATGACCTGATGCTTACAATTGCATCCAGGTCAGAGTCCTCATAAAGAACTTTCCACAAACTAGTAAGATTGAGCAAGCAGATTTACATTTTTCAGGCTCATCCTTAAACAGACATCTCAAATTACAAATAGGGAAATTATTAGATAATACTTTCTTTAATCTAAGAAATAATGTTGCCTTTGGTGAAAGTGGGTTGTGCCATTGAAAAAAAGTTATGGTATCCCAAGCATGACTTCCTACCTTTTATGAATATTCTTTTTCATTGAGTTACTCAATAGGGCTCTAAATAGTAATACTCAAATCATCTATTGAAAGTTACATGAAACCTAAAATTACTTCTGCCTTCCATACCTTGCCCTCCAGCCAATAAAACTCTCAACAGCACATTACTTGGTTTTGCATTTATTCTTGCTTAGTAGTGTCTAAAATGTTTAGATAGTTTCTTTGAATTCTGGATGCCTTGATGATTGTTACTTATACAGGGCTCCAAAAACACTTTTGCTCTTATAGAATGCATTATTAAATATGCATGGTTTTTGTCATTGTAGTCTATCTGGATAAATTCAGAACCCTTGAAAAAAAAAAAACAGTTCTCAAGCTCAATGAGCCCAATAATCATATTAAGTTCTTGAATTTCTTACTCATGTTTCTACTTCCTTTCAACTCATGTCAATAAATAATCACAAGCCGGGCGTGGTGGCGCACGCCTTTAATCCCAGCACTCGGGAGGCAGAGGTAGGAGGATTGCCATGAGTTCGAGGCTACCCTGAGACTCCATAGTGAATTCCAGGTCAGCCTGGGCCAGTGTGAAACCCTACCTGGAAAAACCAAAAAATAAAAATAAAAATAAAAATAAAATAAAAATAAAAAATAAAAAATAAATAATCACATGTAGAATAATGATAACATATCTACTTTCTTAGCTATACAACCCTTACTATTTTAAATTGCCTAACATGTGAAAGCATGCTAGACTTTTTCCATATGGCTTCATATCTGTACTTCAAGGTAGACAATGTTTTTTCCATTTTTTCAGAAAGGAAACAGGCTCAATATTATAGAAATAAAATTGTTAATAGCACATAGCTACTCAGCATACAGCTGGATCAGAGACATAGGCTTTCTGACATACAGTTTGAGCTGTTTGTAATCAGCATACCATGTAATCAGCTTCTCAATTCCAGTGAGAGTTATGTTGTGATCAGGTGAATGTCACACTGCTCTTGGATCACTTAATTGGCTGAATTTATCTGATATGATATTCTGTGACACACTTGGTAGTGTCCAGCTAATTAGATGTTTCTTTCTTAAAGTATATTTTATTTATTTGATACATAGAAAGAGGGAGGGAGAGCGAGAGAGAGAAAGAATGGGCATGCCAGGCCCTTTAGCCACTGTAAACAAACTCCAGATGTGTGTGCCCCCTTGTGCATCTGGCTAATGTGGGTCCTGGGGAATCGAACCTAGGTCCTTTGGCTTTGCAAGCAAATGCCTTAACCACTAAGAAATCTCTCCTGCCCAGATGTCTCTTTCTTTATAGAACTACAGTAGACAGAATGACACAATGATGGACCGGTCTAAGTATTACAAATACTTTTTGCTTTCATTACTCTTTAACAAGGAAGGAAATAATTACCTACACAGGCTCCTTCCATGCTTTAGCTGCATTTGGTAGTCAGATGGATTGTACCTATCTATTGGTAATGGAAAAAGAAAATAGTATACTCAAGGCTAGTAGAATTTATCTAGTCTTCAGCATTTCTAATCTTAAGAAAATTTCATTGAGAAAAGGTTAGATCTACTGAGAAATCTCAAGTTAAATGTCTTAGGTTTTAATTCAAATGAAAATGTGTCAGATCCAGTATAGAGAAGAATGAGTCAGAACTATGTAGGAGAGCTGTAAGGCAGCTTTTGATTTCTGGTATCTATTGTGGGAAGAGCACCGATCTTCATTTACTGTATGGAGTGAAATTAAATGTAGCCCAGGAGACTTTGTGTTAACTGCAGTGCATGCCATCCAACCCAGAGGAAAGGGCAGAGAACACGTGGAATAAAGATGCAAGTTCACATCCAGACCGTATCTATTATGACTATAAACCTAACCAATTCATTGTCTGTAGTAGGGCTTACCATATCATTTTCCAAAATAGTTTGCCAAACTTTTAAAAAAACATCTGATCAGAAGAAAATGGGTACAATTTAATGATATTGCTAGTAAGGAAGTACCTGCAATTGTCAGACTTCTGTAGACCCATGCTGGTTTTCTTCTTTTCACCAAGTGAACAAAGTATTGCCTAGCAAGTGCTTTCTGAGCTTTTACTGTGACCATATTGCCCTAGGTGAATATGTTGTAGATACATAGGAAATATCAGGACACGGACCTCAATTCAAATATCTCTTTTAATTTTTAAAATTTACAAGGAAATATCATAAAGACAAAGTATAATTTAAGGCAAAATTATTGAAGACCCCATGGAACTAGTTTAAAAAAAAATGTAGTTAAGAAGCCGGGTGTGGTGGTGCACGCCTTTAATCCCAGCACTGGGGAGGCAGAGGTAGGAGGATCACTGTGAGTGCCAGGCCACCCTGAGAATACATAGCGAATTCCAGGTCAGCCTGGGCTAAAGTGAGAGCCTAACTCAAAAAACCAAAAAAAGGGCTGGAGAGATGGCTTAGCAGTTAAGCGCTTGCCTGTGAAGCCTAAGGATGCCGGTTCAAGGCTCAATTCCCCAGGACCCACGTTAGCCAGATGTACAAGGGGGCACACGCATCTGCAGTTCGTTTACAGAGACTGGAAGCTCTGGCGCGCCCATTCTCTCTCTCTCTCTCTCTCTCTCTGTCGCTCTCAATAAATAAATAAATGAATAAACAAAAAAAAGTAAAAATTAAAAAAAAAAAACCCCAAAAAATAATAAATGTAGTCAA
The DNA here is from genome assembly GCA_036346955.1 of Dipus sagitta. Classification (NCBI taxonomy): domain Eukaryota; kingdom Metazoa; phylum Chordata; class Mammalia; order Rodentia; family Dipodidae; genus Dipus; species Dipus sagitta. Next base: position 23,397,914 of record CM070784.1, on the reverse strand, counting down.
GACTCATGCCCTGAGCAAGGGAGACTAGACTACTCAGGTTCCAGGACCCTGGAGAGTGGTGCCACAGGCTCACCCCTGTGCCCAGAGCAGTCCTGCACTCATGCCCACCCAAAGCAAGGTGGACTAGGCAGCACAGGTTCCAGGTGAGCATTACCACCATGACCAAAAGAAGTCCAGAGGATGGACTGTCCACCTGTGCCCTCCGAAGCGAGGAGGACCAGGCTGCTCGTCACAGGCTCCAGGGAAGCCACTGTAGCTGCTTGCTTTCTCAGCAAGACGAAGGGATCATTTCCATAAGGGCAAATCTCAGTGCAAAACAACTGACACAAAAACCAAGGCAAGTTAGCCCTACCAAGAAGACCTAGACCTGTGTAGTTGAAGCCTTCAGTGACAACTACTTAGAGGAAACTCTAGGAAAAGAATTCCATCATAAGAGGAAAAGATGATGGCATCAAAATAAAAGAGAGACTGATTGAGAGGGGGAGGGGATAGTATGGAGAGTGGAGTTTCAAAGGGGAAAGTGGGGGGAGGGAGGGAATTACTATGGGATATTGTTTACAATCATGGCAGTTGTCAATAAAAAAGAATTCCAAAACACACCTATGACAAGCATATGCAATAAACTTAGAGAAGAAATGAATACAACTGAAAGAAATGCAAGGGTATCAGCTAAAGTAACTCAATCAACACCTGAATGAATTCCAAGACAGCACAGACAATCAACTAAATGCAGTGAGAATGTCAAACCAAGAAAGGAAATTGGAACACAATAAAAAGATAGAGATACTGAAGAAAAGCCTAATGGAACTCAAAAATGAAATGGGAAAAAAAAAAAAAACTCAATTGAAAGGCTCCCAAAAGCCATACCAACAGAATTGGTCATGTGGGGAACAAAATATCCGGACTTGAGGACAAAGCAGAGGACGTATATCAGATGGACAAAAGTCAATGACAAGTTAAAAACGTACATATAGAAAGAGCATGAAGGAAATGTGGGACGCCTCACAAAGTCCAAACATTGGAATCATACCCATTAAACAAGGAGAAAAACTACAGGGTAAGGGCATAGAAAATATCTTCAATAACATTTTATAAGAAGAGGCTGGAAAGATGGCTCAGTGGTTAAAGGTGCTTGCTTGCAAAGTCTGCTAGCCAGGGTTCAATTCCCCAGCACTCATGTAAAGACAAATGCATCTATCTGGAGCTTGTTGCAGTAGCAAGGGTCCCTGACATGCTCTCTCTCTCTCTCTCTCTCTCTCTCTCTCTCTCTCTCTCTCTCTCACACACACACAAATAAATAAGCAAATTTAAAAATTATACAAAAAAATTCTGAATATTACAAAAGAGATACCCATTTAAGGTACAAGAGGCATACAGAATACCAAATAGGCAGGATCTGAGAAGAAATACCCCAAGTCACATTTAATTTAGTTAAAACACTAAACACAGAAAACAAAGAAAGAGAAGTAAAAGCTACAGCTAGTGACTTACAAAGAAAATCTCTTTTTTACAGATGGATGGCAAATACCGGGCAGACTCAAGACCCATCAAAATGACAGAAAGAAAAAGCCAACTGCCTAGCATGAGATGATGCACCTCCAACACACCTACCAGTGCCCAGGGAATGTCACAGAGGGAGTGGTGGATTAAACACAAGTGCTGCTCTCAATGCTAGTTGAGACCTTCCTCCAGGGAGGTGGTGGGAGACAATGAGGAGACTCAATACTCATCAAAGCAGAAAATCAGAGGCGGCTGAGAGCTCAACACTAAGGGAGACTTAGAATACAGCTTCTAGGGCTCAGGGAACGTTGAAGAAGAGGAGGCAGAAAGAATGTAAGAGCCACAGTGGTGGGGGGATGGGGAGGTATAATGTGAGGCATTGTCTCCCCGCAGAGAGTAACCGGAGGCGTTCATGATCCACAGTGAATACCAATAAACCCATTGAAGAACAGGGTGGTGAGGGACGACAAAAGAGGACACTCGATTGGAAAATATCCAGTTTGCATTATGTTTATACACTAAAGTTCTAAATAAGCATAAAAACAAATAAATAACCAAAACGATAGTTAATATCTACAAATGCTTAACATCTTAAAAACTAAAATTTAAATATTTAAAAATATCTCTACATTGGTTTCTAAAACCAAATGTAAATCAATTACAGTGACATCAAGTAGTATATTTAATGAATAACAATAATAATGTTTTCTAACAAAAATGGGAAAAATAGCCTTGTTTAACATGTTTGCAAGTCACATTAATATCTACTTTTGGGCTGGAGAGATGGCTTAGCAGTTAAGGTGCTTGTCTGCAAAGCCAAAGGACCCAGGTTTGATTCCCTAGTACCTACGTAAAGCCCAGATGTTCAAGGTGGTACATGCATCTGGAGTTTGTTTGCAGTGGCCCATTGTCTCTCTCTCTCAAATAAATAAATAAAAATATTTTTTAAAAAATATTAATAGCTAGTTTTAAAAAGGCAACTGAATTCTCATATTCACTTTGGCATTTAATCTGGTATGGTGTCACATCTTATGTAGTTACTGGATTATTTCACTGCAAACTCATGAGAAAATGAGTATCAGATGGAAAGAGTATCCTACTATTTTAAAATAGTTCAAACTGCACACTGAAGTGCTTTAGAGTGCCCAGAGGTCCTAGGCCAGTACACTCTGAAAACATATAAGTTAATATGATGAGTTGAATTGTTACCTCAGTATGATCTGTCAATATAAAAATTGCAAAACTCATTTGGTATTATTTATGCTGAACTCTATCATTGTCATTGATATCTAAAGAGGTTATCTTTTGTGGAATGTAACAAGAAGCATCAGAAATACCCACGATTAGTAGCAAAGTATTACTTTAACAGCAGATAAATTGAAAAGACAGAATGGCTTACATTGCTGCAAGACAAACTGAATGATGTCCAAGTAGCCTGAAGAAAAATATTAATAATCTCTTTTATCACCTGAACAGCTCCTTATGCTTTTCTGTCATTGTTATTAATAAGTAAAAATTAATATTATAAAGTAATTTTAGCCAGGGCGTGGTGGCTCACGCCTTTAATCCCAGCACTTGGGAGGCAGAGGTAGGAGGATTGCTGTGAGTTCTAGGCCACCCTGAGACTCCATAGTGAATTCCAGGTCAGCCTGGGCTAGAGTGAGACCCTACCTCAACCCCCCCCCCCAAAAAAAAACAAATAAATAAAATAATTTTATTTGAGACTGAATTTATTTATTATAGAAGGGTCAAATATATTCATGTGAGTCCATATTTGATCACTTCCTGTTTTTTCACCTGAATCTGTGAATGAAGTTACAGGTTTTGTGTCTTTTCCTCTCCAGAGTTCTACAAACTTGTTGCTTCATTTTTGAGAATTTAAAACTACTAAAAAGAATAAACCTACATACCTCAATTGTATAGAGCGAAACAGGGCTGTTGGTATTTAAAGAATATAAGCACCTCACGACATAACTGCCCTTTCTCAAAGTGATAAAACCAAACATTTGGGGAAGGAACACATTTAATTTGAAAATACATTTTTTTTTGTGATAGCTGAATAATGGACTGCCTATTTTGTGGATGGTCCTGTACAAAGAACTGTGTGTATTACCAGTAGTAACACAGTAGTCCAGCAGGTAATGGAATGCCCATGAGTAGGAGAGAAAGTGGTAGTAGAGTGAGGAGATAATCTGCAGCTCATGGCCAGCACAAAGCAGCGCTGTTCAGCGACGGTGTTTAGACGCCACAGTCACATCTACTGGTACGACTATGGCTTGCACACCCGTGGATCACCTGCTTATTGCATCCTAGGCTTGAAATGCATCTGCTAACAATGATGACAACTATATGTGAGACACAACTAGTTTTCAGCCACAAGGACAGATGTCTTCTTTCTTCCTTTTCTTTACATTGCAATTCTTGGAACCCTTGAGAAATCTAATTATAGTGCAGCCTCACCGCAGAGCCAGAAATAGGCATTACTGAGAAGGACGGCTAACTGAAGTTATTGTCCTGCTTCAAGAAACCTGAACTCCATCCATCCTTCCTCCAGAATACAGATGAGCATTCAAGCCACAGCCACAGAACGGACAGTTTCCAGCTGAATGGGATTGCTTGCCATGATTATGATTTTTATTTTTGTGCCCTCCAAGAAGGATAAAAATGGCATCATTCACATTTGATACAATAAACTTACCCATTGGCACAGTCAAGTCTTATATAATAGCTTTAAAAACTTCATCAATGGTCACCACGCTAACATTTACCTAGGGAATTTGACAAATATCTAATTTAGCTAAAATTTAGATATTCTCATTGTGTTCAGGTGACAAAGTATTTGAAAACAAAATTAGAAGATAAAAAAATAAAATAAAATTAAGATATATGATTATATCTCAAGCATTACTTCCTTTGAAAATGCTGATTAACAAAGCATTCCTAACTTGGATCATTTATTGTTCACCAATATTCCATTTTTAGGTTGTTTCTCACAGAACTTTGTAACATCACACAGTACAATTATCTTAGAATCTGTCTTGGTGGTAGTTTTCTCTCCAACATTTCATTTATATATGCATATGTATGCAAAAATATACATGCATAGCTATCTGAAATGATAGAAGATCTGAACTGATAGAAAGGAGTCAGTAACAGTTGCATAACACATTACCTCGTTATTTATGTTGACTTGTTTTTCCCCACTGTGGCTTTTGTGATGCTCTTTGATGAGATCCACCAGGGTGACCTTTGTCCCCTCTCTGTGTGGGAGCCACAGCCTCTTCTAGCACACAAAGGTTATATCCAGCCCCAGAGGGCTGAAAGCTTTGGATAATGGGAGAGTATTCTCATCAATTTGCTCCTATCAGGTTGAAAAGGAGGATACGGGAAAGCTGCTTTTGAAGTTTTTCTCCTTTGTGGGCCTGACTCACTCCCGGCTGTAGGTTCCAATCTGTTTGTTTTACAATTTAGAGAATTTGCAGGAGCATGGAGTTTGGGACCTTGTTTATTTTCTTTTGCCAATTTGAGAGAGTGGAGAGTATAGACAGATCTTTGCATGACAGGAGGACATTTTTAGTTCCAAGACAAATGCCTTAAACATTGGCAGGTAATGAAAAACACCTTGTGTGGGAAATTGTACAAGATAATGTTTGTTACCCCAAAATGAAACTGGTGTCCCCTTCACTGTCTACTTTTCCCACTATGGGGAAAGTAATTGCTAGAAATAAATAAACAAGCTTGCTTGATTCCTTTCTTGCCCTCATTTTCATTCTTTTCTGTTCAACATGCAATAATGTGCCTCTAGGTGCCCAAATCAGGGCGTGACTGCCTTAATTTTCCCCTCCTCTTCCCGCAGCTTGACCAATTTGTCAGACCACAAACATGAAGTAATCCATAAATTCTGACTCAGGAGGAGTCATCAATGCTTCTTGCTGGGTGGGAAGCTCACCCTCTAACATGTTTGGTAAAGTTTGTTGTTTTTTCATATTCTGCTTCAGCTACCATAGGTAAGCACCCTCCACATTGCAGGCAAGCATGTGGGGTGCCACACAACACCACACATACCACATACACCACACCATACACACACCACACCACACCACACACACCACATACGCCACACCATACATACCACACCATCACACACCACACCAAATATGCACCACGCCATATATATACCACAGCACACACACAACACACAGCCCACACCACATCACGTAAACCACACACATCACACCACACACACCATGCAATACCACACCACACATACCACATCCCACTATATATACCACACCACACACACCACACCATACACACCACACCATATACACCATACCATACACACCACACACACCACACCATATACATCATGCCATACACACCACATACACCACACCACACATACCATATCACATCACACAATACCACACCACACATACCACACACACCACATCCCACTACACATACCACACCATACACACGTCACACCATAGACCATACACAACACATCACACTATACACACACCACACACCATACCACACCACACATACCCTATCCCACTATACATACCACACCAGACACACACCACACAACATACAGCACACTGCACCACACATACCCCATACCACATACACCACATATAGCATACTACACCACACACACCATATCACACCGCACGCCCCATACCACACACCCTACACCATACCCCATACAATCCACACACCACACACATACCTCACACATACACGTACACACAAGCAAAATATAGAGACTCTGACAGATATGATAAGTCTGTACACTCTTAAAGTTCTGCATCAACTTTATGAAGTCTTCTCAGTAGATGCTGAGACAGGTATTAATTATACTACATATTAGTAAACCTATTGTCTTAAACAACTTGCTCTTGAAAAACTGGGTTTTGCTGAAGAGAGCAGACTTTTCTTGTTTCCTACAAATGAATACTTAGCACATTATTTTTTTTCTGAGTAGCTTAGACCTCTGCTGGCTCAGACCATGCTTGGCCGCTTTCCCCCAGTAGCTCATATAGTGCTTTATAGCACTAGACAGGCTATCTGTCTGGTGTCTGGCTCTCTTCTGGATTCTTGACAGGTCTCTTCATGTTCTGTGCCAGTAGCATATGGTGTCTTCAACAATAGGGTCTTACCTTTTACCTTATGCAGGTTATCAAGTGCTTTGGCAGAAGCCTGTCTTGTTTTGAGGACCTCATAGGGCTCTCCAATCAACAGTTCATTTTGGATAGCAATCACTTTTTGATACTGGGAGTAACAGGCCAGAGCCAGAAAAAAAAATTATGATAAGGCTTCATCCCACCCTCTCCAGGGCCCTTCTTTTCAGGTGCTACCCCCTGTTAACTTGTGTCTTTTGGTGGGTGAGTTAAGACCATTAATATGTAAGATTATAACTTTGAGGTTTGATTTTATCTCTGCCATGTTGGGGTGATTTATGGGGTTTGGTGTTTTCTTGGAGTTTGTGCTTTTTTGAGCTTCTTCTAGTTTTGGTTATTGTGATCTTGTAGGCTCTTGAGATTGGTTGGTTGACTGGTGTGGAGAATTTTCTGAAGTATTCTCTGTAGGTTTGTCTTTGTGTTCATATAATCATAGAGCTGGCTTTTGGCATAGAAAGTTTTTATCTCACTGTATTTTATGAGGGATACTTTTGCTGGATACAGTAGTTTGTGTTAGGAGCCATAGTATTTTAGTCTTTGAAGTGTTACATTCCAGGCCCTTCTGGCTTTCCGAGTTTCCACTGAGAAATCTGAGGTAATTCTGATGGAATTGCCTTTATATGTAATGTGGTGTTTCTCTCTTTGAGCTTTTAGCAATCTTTCTTTGTTTCATTGTTTAGAGTTTTAACAATGATGTGCCTTGGAGAGTTTCTTCTTTGGTCCAGTCTGTTTGGAGTTCTGTTAGCTTCTTGTATCTTGATGGGACTCTCTTATGAGAGGGTGGGAAAGTTTTTTTCGACAATTTTGTTGAATAAGTTCTCCATGCCTTTGATCTGAATTTCTTCCCCTTCTGGTATACCAATGATCCGAATGTTATGACATTTTAGTGTATCCCACAGTTTCCTCATGTTCTGTTCATAAGATTTTTTGACTTACTAAAGATTTTGGACTCCTGAACTACTTATTCTATTTTGTCTTCCAGCTCTGAAGTTCTGTCCTCCACATGGTTAACTCTGTTCTTGAGGGTTTCTAGAGAGGTTTTCATTAGTTCAATTTGGTTTGTGTTTTTTGTTGCCTTTTTCTGTATAGTATTCATCCCTTTGTTGAGTTCCAATTTGCAGTCATGTGTTCATTTCTTAATGTTTCTTGGAATTCATTCTTTCATTTACTTATATTTCATTAAGCTTAACCAACTTGTTATTGAGATTCCCTATTTTTTTTTTTTTTTTTGCCTCACTTTCAATTCATTTAACTCTCTTTTGAGGTCTCTCTGTTTTTTGTTTCTTAGGTCAACCCTGGTGAAGATAACTGTGTGGGTTTTGTTTATATGAGTGGTTTTTCATGATTTGCTGCCAGTTCTGCTATTTGCTTGGTCAGGGTCACATATCTTGTGTCTTCATTATGGAGTTTTATTCCTGTTGTCTCCTCTACGTTTTCATTGGAGAGTTCCATTGTGGGACCAGGCAACCTTGCTGGAGCTCCCTCCGTTTGTTGATTTGTGTTGTTTCTTTTGTGTTGTGGTCTGCCCATCACAGTATGAGAATCTTATTTAATTAAGGAGGAAGCCAGAGTTTTCCCTTGTAGTGTCTTCAGTGAGTGTTTGGTTTTATGTTTGACTATAATAGGCTAATGATGGCTTTGTATTTGGGGATGCAGAGGTTGTGAAGGGCATAAGTTTTCCAGCTACTTTGGGTTGGTGCTTATTACCAAAGGTGGGGTTGGAGGTCTGGGATCACTGTGGTGGTTTAAATAGAATAGATGGCCCCCAATATATTCAGTTGTTTGTTTGTAGTTTGCATCTGCAGCCACCTGGCTGGAGTCAGTGCCATTGTGTGGATCTTAAGGTGTGGTGGTGGGTTTCAGATTTCAATCTAAAGATATGCAAAGTGTGCCTAGCTGGAGTTCCTGAAGTGTGCTGTGGCTTTTGGCTTTAGGCTTGTGCTTCTCTCTCTCTGCTTGGTCCTGTGGAGGCAGGCCAGCTTCCTCTGCCATTTATGGAACTTCCCCTGGATCTGTAAGCTTCAATAAATATCCCTTCCTCCATAACTGTGCCTGGTCTGGAAGTTCATCTCAGTGAACCTGTAGCTGTCTGATAGAATCACTTTGCCCTTGTCTCAGCTCTGTCTTCCTGTGGATTCAGGGCCATAGCACTTGCCCTTGCTCTCCTACTGATACTGAACCCAGATGGGCAGGTTATGGAGTACTCACTGGTTCCCCTCTCAGGTGATTACCCTATTTTCTGTGATCCTCTTCTGGGGCTGATGTGATGCCGTAAGTAGTCACTGGAAGTGGGGCAGAGTATTGGAGATATAGTGGTGGTCACTGAGTTCCACCTCCTAGGCTGGATCAGGGAGTTGGCTGTTGTGGGGGAGTTGGGGCACTGGCCGAGGGGCACACACAAGGGTGCCTCTAGGCAGCACAGGGTATTGAGGGTCTAAGATCAGGGGGAGTACAGGTAGCTTTTAAGCCTGCCCACTGAGGATGCAAGACAGAGGAGTGCTGCAGGAGACAGGATCATGGTGCCCCTCTGTGCCTGCCCACTGGAGGTCTGCTGAGATCTATTCAAATGGGAGCCCCAAAGATCTTGCCTGATATTACCCTGGGAACTGAAGTGTGGTTAGAAGGGGGTCATCTTGAATTCCAGCTCTAATTTTTTTTTCACTGAGTTTGCTTTTTATATGTAACCTTAGGATGACTGTATTTCTAGATAAATATCTGTCCTCTCATTTAAAAAAATATTTAAAAACTTTTATTTATGAGAGAGAGAGAGAGAGAGAGAGAGAAGAGAGAGAGAGAGAGAGAGAGAGAATGGGCATGCCAGGGCCCCCAGCTGCTACAACAAATGAAATCCAGATGCATGTGCCACCTTGTACATCTGGCTTATGTGGATCCTGGGCAATTGAACCTGGATCCTCTGGCTTTGCAGGCAAGTGCCTTAACCATTAAGTCATCTCTCCAGTGCTGAGGTTAATTTTTGAAACTGGAATTATTTGATTAAAAGAAATATAAATTTAAATATCATCTCATAAGTTTTGCTGATCATCCATTCATCAGAAAGTTTTTGTTGTGAGGGTCTAGTAGGATGCTCAAGAACCACTGTGCATATGTGTGTGAGGGAAGGTTATCAGTGCTACACTTTAAAGTTTATGACTTCATAAAATACTTTTCATGTGAAGTAACTGATACTAAATAAGTAGGGAAGTAAACTACCCAAGAGCTGAGGAACTGAAAGCAAAAGAAGCAAATAGAAAGCAAGTGGAGAAAAGAGGGAGGAGGAAGTATTGTAACTTTAAATAAAACAGCCGGAGAAGTCTGTGCTTTTCACTTTGAGAGGAGGCTATTTGGGTAAAAAGCTTAGACAAGTGTTACTCTCTGTGGTGAAAAGCCATCATGGCCTGGAAGTTCACAACACCTCTGCTCAGTAACAACCTTGTCCCTGGAAGGAACTGGGCAGAGGCAACATGGCTGCAGCTCCTGGACAAAGAAGCAAGTAATAGATGTGAAGAGAAGACACATGAGAGATGGGGCATGGAGAGGAAGCGGCCTGCACTCTGGCTGGGTGGAATGTCACTGTACAGGTTGGGGAAGGGAGTGCCATGACTGGATTTAGCATTCTGACTCGTGTATGAAGACTGCCCTCACTGCATGTCAGAGCAACATCAGGTAGTCCAGTTAGAAGACTATTGCACTATATGGGAAAGAAAGAGTGCCACTTGGCTCAAGTAATAGTTCTGAGATGATGAGAATTACTCAAAACTTGGTAAAAATATTGAAAGGACTTATTGAAAAATAGGAAGTAGGGGGTAGAAGAAAGAAAATAAAGAGAACTCCAGTTTATTTGTTTTTGTATACAGTGAATAGAAGGGATGAAATTTTCATGAACTGAACAAGGCAACAAGGAACAGGTTTGAGAGTAAATATCCAGACATTATTGTTAGATAAACTAAGTTTACAGTGTTAGAAATATTGAGGGCTGGATAGATGGCCCAACAGTTGAAGCCTGATGACCTGGGTTAGATTCCCAGTACCCTGTGTGAAAGTTCATGGTTCCTTTGTTCCAGCCAGTTTTGTATCACTGATCTAAAAAGATTTTTTTCCAATATGAGAAATGAAATCTGGTATCTTCTCGAGTTACTTGTAATAATTGTATCTCATCTAAGACAACCTTGAAGCTATAATTCTTATTTTCCAGTAAGATTTTCTTCCAGTGGGTGAATATGCCTTGATCTAATAGCCAGAAAAATGCTTCATGGTGACTTGTTCTCTTTTATATCTTTAACCGTTGTTTCCTCTCTGTTTAATGATTAAACATGAATGAGAAGAAATTTTGAGTCATTGTGGCTTCTAATTCTAATCCAACACCCGCAGTTTGCTTTCCTTTGATCAATTTAATTTATCTGAAAAGATCACCTTTTGGTGAGAACCAGAGGAAACAATGGTGTTTATTATGACTTGAAGGGAAATCTATTGAAATTTTGACTCACACATGTGATGTTGACAATATGATAAACTATAAAGCCGATACAGAGAACCTTATCATGCCTCTCTACAGATGGGAGGCCCTCTCATTTTGAAGTCTTTACTGTGAGAAAGCGACTTGTCTGATCTTCGTGGCTAATGGTTTGCATATGCCTGGCCTCTTCATAACAAATGGCATTATGCCCTATTTACAATGCACACAATCTGTTCAAGCCTTTTGAAATTCATTATGTGTGGGCTGCAGTGAGTGGAAAGCTTCCTTGAGATTTCTGAGGCACGTAACAATACATATGTTCAGTGACTGAGATACTTAGGAAAGGAATTCTAATATTAGGACCACAAACACCGTCCTCATGCATGCTGCATGTGGCTTTGGCTATGATCTCAGAAACAAACACGTGGACAGGAATCTTCGTTAAAGCTTCAGATAGGAGGGAAATATTTTATTTTCAGCAATGGCACATGTGATAAAGAACCTAGTACTGCAGACTTTCAGTGTAAAGATAGGACACCCATTAAGAAAGGAAAGCACTGTTGGTTCCATAGCTTGAGAAAAAAAAAAAAAATTCCTCTGTTCATTCACAGTAGGTTTGTTCTCTCCAAACAAGACATTTTGCATTACTTCAAATTTGACCTAAAGAAATATGTGTGCTGAACTCTGATTAAGCAAACCACAGTGAGGTATTTTGCCTTCAGTAAGTCAAAGATTGAGTCTCATCGCTCTATGTGCCTGCCTTGGATATCAGGCAGATTTAATCAACATGCACATGTCATATATGATTATATATCATGTTTTTATATTTAGAAACATAGTTTTTCTTTTTCTTTGAGAATGCTAAATATGTTTAGCATTGAAAGTATATTTTGTAAGATAATTAAGTAGGGAGTGGGCCTTTATTTGGCTTGGTGCAGTCAATAGGGGAAAGTCAAACACAGCTGCATTAAAAAGGGGTCTGGCTCTTGGAAGAAACTTCTGTCAACCAAGTCAAAGTTAAAAAACAAACAAACCAGTATGTCTATGTAAAGCAAAACAAGTGGACATTGCAGTTAGACTATGATAATATGAATAATTCTATCCAAATACAAAGTGTGGAAAGGGCATGAATTTCCTAAGGTCACTGTTTAGACATTGCCTAGTTAACTACACATGTCAGTCACCCAGCATTAGTAAAATGTAGACTATCTAAAAGAGCTGCATTGTTTGAAGTATGAAAGGCATGCAAAGTAAATACTTTTTACCACTTTAGTTTGGTGCTTGTAGTCTGGTGGTCAGTTAAGGAGATGATGAGAATAAATTTTATAAGTTGATTATTTTTTGGTTCCTGGCTTTTGTTTTTGGGGGCTTATATGGAAGCAGTATGACAACACTAAATGTATGGGTTTAAAGTGTATCCTAGCAACTAAGAGTTGAGTAGCCCCATAAACCTTATTTGCACATTTAAAATGTCTAATATTTATTAATATTTTGAAATTTCAAAGTGGCTATTTTATTCAAAGTCTTCAAATGTCCAATTCATTTTAAGAGTATTCATGTGAGTAGGTAAAAATTATATCCATAACAACCTATGTATAGGCATTTAGATATTTAGATTATTTGATGACCTAAAAGAATGTGTGTGTGTGTGTGTGTGTGTGTGTGTGTGTATAGATGAGAACATGTCAGAATGAGGAAGAGAGAGGGATGAAAGGAGAGTAAGAGTGAGGAAGAGATAATTCATTCATAAATGTGTGCTACTATATTGTTAAGCAGTAAAGATTTACTAACTAAAAAAATTAAAAGTAAAAAGCAAACCTTACTTTGATGTTGGTAGCATGCCACATACACACTCACATTTCCACATCTCTTTTGACTAAGCTACCATAAATTTAACATTCACTTATAACTAATGTGCAGGTATGCCCATCATTAAAGGTCCTCCTTTTAAATCAACCAAAATCTAAAAGAATATGAATGTATGATTTTGGTTTGGAACTTTAAAGCCAAATCATTTACAATATCTGACTTCTCTGTCAGGAAGAGAATATGATTTTTATGTGTGAAGTAGAGGCATCTTTAACCAAACCAGTTCTATTGACTGGGATACCCACTCGCCTTGAATAAATCCAAGCATTAAACTTTACTTTTACAACTACGCCATGCCAATGAACAGTATCTCAAACAGGATTTCATTATCCAAGTGATAAATGATCTTTTTTATTTATTTTTTCTATTTGTTTCTGTGCGAAGATGGGGTAAAAAGTTCTCACAGCTGGTAGACAAAGAATGCCTCTATTTAAAGAGGGGTTGGGAGCACAAATGTTGATTATCTGAATGAAAGAATTTAATTAAGTTTCCTAAAGAACAGGATACTACTGACATCAGTGATTGGCAAAATGATGCAGGGAAATACTGTATCTAACATTAAGATATTTTTCACTTAATGATGCCAGTATTAGGTCTTGGCTGCTGTCCTGGAATATATACAATAGCTTGGCAGCAAGTTAATTATTTTGCAATTGCAGATGTGGAGCTTTGGGGTATGAAAGTCTCTGCCAAGATGCTTTCGGGAAAGGAACCAATGAAATCATTTCATTTCTTGTCTAGGTTCATATCCTTGTTTATGAATATAGTTGATATTTTCCAAATCAAACAGTCACAAAATCACAAACCACATTCAATTAAACCTGAAAGGGGTTCATTGACGCAATAGACATGATTTATAAAAGCTCAACTGCTCTGCATAATAGTTCACAAAAACCGTTTTAAGCTTGCTCAAAATCCTCACATTATACATAGTTCCATGAAGTTTATCCTTTTAAAGTCCTTGATAATTACTATTTTCGTGGTAATACTTGAGGTCATTGTAATTTTTCACTGCAACTGGAAATTGCTATGGTGTCCAGTATTAATGGTAGTTGTAGGGCACACCATCTTATCCAGAAAACTACCACATAAATAAATGGGTAAAGAATATTAATATTACAGTATAAAAACACTAATATCAATATTAAATTCTTGGGAATCTAAGGATATCTAACACAGTATTATCATAATTAAAATGCATCCTTATAAAGCCAGGTGTGGGGCTCAGGCTGCTAATTTCAGTGCTTGGTGAGCTGAGGTAAAAGGATAGCTGTGAGTTCAGGTCAATCCAGGTTAGAGTGAGGCCCTGCCTCAAAAAAAGAAAAAAAATCCATTTAGTGCTCCCAGCATGGCTCAGGGAATTTTGCGGAAGAGGAGGTGGGAAAATTGTTAGAGCCACAAGTTGGGACATTTTGCACAGAGACATTGCCCCCCCCCCTGCATAATGCATGACCCACAATCCCTGTGGGGTTGACCTGTGTCCCCAAAGAGGAAGGCCTCTTCAGAAAAGGGGCAGGGAGGAGGGAAAGGATAGTTCCAACCTGTATTGTTTACATACTAAGTATGTCCATATCTAATAAAATTAATTAAAAAATCAATTTTGTGACTTCCAGCCACGATGGCAACCGCTTAGCTGTGCTGCAAATCCCGGGGAAAGAAAGATAGATGTAGATCCTAAGGAGAGAGCCACCCCATCATACCTTGAAAGGGCCCGGCTGAAACTAAGAAAAATTGGTGAAACAAGCAAGGGTGCTGTTTTCCTGATGAACAAGGGGGAAGGAGATCAACACAGAGAAAAATCAACTCCTACCAAATCAGAGAGCCAGAGCCTCAGAGGCCCCCAACACCTCATCACTGAAGCAGACCAAAAATGAACCCAACATGGCTCAGGGAAATTTTGCAGAAGAGGGGGCGGAAAGAATGTCAGAGCCACATGTTGGGACATGATATGCAGAGACATTTATCTTACCCATAACTGTGGGCTAACTCCACAATGCATGACCCATATACCTCAACAAGGAGGGGCCAAGGGGAGTGGGTAGGTCACGGATGAGCCTAATAATGGTACCAAACTGACTGTATTTGCTGAATACAAAACTAATTAATAAAAAAAAATTATAGCAATCTTCCTAAAAAAATCAATTTTGTACTTAGATATAGCTCTATTTGAAGTGAATATGAAGTCAGGCATGGTACTGAGTCCTTTTTAAATTAATTTAATTTTTTGTTTATTTTTATTTATTTATTTGAGAGTGACAGAAAGAGAGAGAAAGAGGGAGATAGATAGATAGATAGATAGATAGAGAGAGAGAGAGAGAGAATGGGAGCACCAGGGCTTCCAACCACTGCAAACGAACTCCAGACATGTGTGCCCCCTTGTGCATCTGGCTAACGTGGGAACTGGGGAATCGAGCCTCAAACTGGGGTCCTTAGGCTTCACAGGCAAGCACTTAACTGCTAAGCCATCTCTCCAGCCCTTGAGTCCTTTCTTTAATAATAGACCCCGAAAACATCAGTTATTGCTAAGAATTGAGCATTTATCTTTGTGTAGTTTCAATGTGAATAAAATTCCATCATATACTATGGCTATTAATCACTCAAGTGATTAGGCAGCTGATTCCAGGTTATATCAATTCTAAAACTGGCTCGATCAGTTACTTGTGGAGTGATGTACAATAAATAAAACACTGAGCCTGAATTTCCCAATTTGATAGAAATAATGTTGATGTCTGCCTTAAATGTTGTTGATTCATTTAAATACAATAAAATAATGAACACCTAACCAAACAGAGATCTAGAGGCTCCTAAGAGCCCATCAGTGAAGTAGACTTAAAACAAGCCCAACATGGCTTAGGGAATTTCATAGAAGAGTGGTGGAAAGATTGTTAGAGCCACAAGTTGGGATATTATGCACAGAGACATTGCCTCTTCCCCATACTTGATGGCTGCCCCTACAATGTATGACCCACAATCCCCATGGGGATGACCTACATTCCCAACAGGGAGAGTCCCTTCGAAAACAGGGGCAGGGATGAGGTAAAGAATGGTACCAACATATGCTGTTTACATACCAAGTATGTCCATAACTAATAAAAAAAATAATGAGTGCAATAAAATGACGTGTTATTCTAGAACAATAGAGTTTTTATAACAGAAAATATTATTCTGGTAGTGTAAATAAAGTAATATGTGTAAAACATTGGTTATATCTCCTGAACAATGTGTTCATGTTTAAAAAAATGCTAGGTATATAATTTTTCAGAAGATTACTATGTTCATATATGTATGGGTATATGCTATAAATGTAAAATTACATATATTTGCTATTAAAAATATACAAATATCAGTGTACAGCTAAATGTTTTAGATTCCTTATTTACTGAGAAACTATACATTGAAAAACTAAGAAAGCAGTTGGTTATGTGCAAAGGCTACGTGCTACTATTCCACAAGTGTGTGCTTCTTGCTTGGCTGGTTGATTCATAGCTTGTGGGGTCCTGTGCTTGTTTGCACTGTTGGTGCCCATTATCCCACAGCTGCTCCATTAGCACTTTCCAGTGCTATGAGGGCAAGCTAGGAGGTAACTAGCTTCTCTCTCTGTTTTAGCATGGTGTGGTATGCCCAGTGACCACAGCCTGGGGTGTCTACAAGACCTTACCTTTTAGCTCTGGCAGGTAACCAAGTGCTTTGATAATGGTCTTTATTGTTTTGGGGATCTCATGGGTCTCCATGACCAATAGATCACTGTGAAGGGTAACCCGATTCTGGGTCTGGGATTTACTAGGCAGAACCCATGATTCTAGGATTAAGCTCTTTCCACCTTCTACAAGGTGCTTCTGCTTTTATTGGTGGTTATGCTTTTTAGGATGGTATTCTCCTCCCAACCTTCCCTACCCCTCCAAGACCCTGCCATCCCCTATATTCTGTCTCCCGTCTATCCATTCAAGAATCCCTTCTCCTCTCTCTTTATTTCCTTTCTCCCAGTCTTATTCTAGTTCTATGCCCATAATCCTAGTGCTTACTATCATTAACACTCATCTCCAGTTCATTAAGTTAGGAACCACATATATATATATATACAGTGTGGAGCCTGTGTGACCTCCATTAGAATGATTTTTCCCCCACTGTCTTTGCCTGTAATCAAGTGTTCTCTGGTTGGACATAAGGCTTGCTTAATGGGAGAGAATTCATACCTGATACTGGCAACCAACTCAGAATCCCATGAACAGGAAACTCATAGACTCCTGAAAGAAGCTTCCATTGCTTTCTGGATAAGAACAATGGGCATACACATCAAAAAGTCTCAAATAAACCTTTAATCTCAGCACTCAGGAGGCAGAGGTAGGTGGATCACTGTGAGTTAGAGGCCACTCTTAGACTACATAGTAAATTCCAGGTCAGCCTGGGCTAGAGCTAGAGTGAGACCCTACCTCAAAAAACCAAAAAAAAAAAAAAAAAAAAAAAAAAGTCTCAAAACACTATGCCCTTTCTAATCCAAGCCATTCTCCCTGTTGGTAGGAGAATGGGTTTTATTTTATAGATGAAAGAGAATACTGAGGAAATCCAAGCTCCATCAATATGACAAGAAGAGATAGACTGCCTACCATGAGAGGTGCCACCTCTACCACCCCAGGATACCTAGCAAGGAAGCAGCAACATGAGTGCTGCTGTCACTGCTAACCTGACACTAGGGAGACAGCGACAGATACTGTGGTCACTCAAAACCTGTCAAAGCAGAAATACAGAGGCTAGAGAGAACTTATCACTAAATCAGACTGCTAACAGACCTGCCATGGCTCAAGGAACATTGTGGAAGAGGGGGTGGAGAGAATTTAGGACCCACAGGGTGGGCAGGAATATCCTAAGGAATAGCACCTCCCCCACCCAGAGAATGATTGAGGCCTTCATGAGCCCACATTGAACACCGATAACCTCATTGCGGATGGCTCTCAGGGAAAGGGGAGTGGGGTAAAGGGACATAGAGTATAATGGTTGAACTTTCACCAGGCCCTTGAGGGAACACGTGAGCCACAAGACACTAGAGAGGGTATGATGAAGACTGACCTTAATCTTGTACAGCCTCTCTCTCTATCTCTCTCTTCTCTCTAACTCTTTTATATCAGTTATCTTTTTCTTCCTTTTCTTAGTGGGCACTGACCTGTAACTCCCAGTACCAGCATGTGGTTATCATCCACAGTGAGCTTTTGATCAGAGTGACCTAAAAGGTTTCCTAAAGGAAAGACAGATTTCTGTCAGATGACCCACCAAAGGTTAGTGGTAAGACCCTACTGCTGAAGACACCATATGTGGTTGACATGTAAAATGGAATGACATGGCTGGAAGTTGGAAGCGAGTGAGTCCCCAGACAGTCAGCGCGTATAGTGCCAGAAGGTGCTACATGGGCGACTGGGGGAAAATGACCAATATCTGTCCAAGCAAGTCGTGGTCTAACCTACTTAGTAGCAAATAACCTGTCATGATGCTCACACAAGTGCAATAGTGGCACACAGCCATGGTGGGAAACCATCTGCTCTTGATTTGGCTAACTGATCCCCTCAGTGGAACGGGCCCCATAGCTGGAGCTGGGAAACAAGTCAGAACCATATACAAACATGGGCTCGCTCTCCATTATCAAGCTACCACCAATCGTGGGCTACAAGAGGGCCTACACCTATTAAATTCTCTATAAAAAAAATAAGGGTTATCCCATTTGTCTGGTGCTAACTTTAATCTCCGTTGGAGAATCTGCTTCTCTTTTTCAGATAGATGTAGATCCTAAGGAGGAAACCACCCCATAATATCTCAAAAGGGCCCAGCTAAAACTAAGAATAACTGTCAAAACAAGCAAGGGTGCTGTTTTCTTGGTGAACCGGGTACCAGCACAAGGGTGAAGGAGATCGACAGAGAACAATCAACTCCTACCAAATCAGATATCCAGAGACCCAGAGGCCCCCAACACCTCATCACTGAAGCAGACCAAAAATGAACCCAACATGGCTCAGGGAAATTTTGCGGAAGAGGGGGCAGAAAGAATGTCAGAACCACACATTGGGTCATGATATGCAGAGACATTTCTCCTACCCATAACTGTGGGCTAACTCCACAATGCATAACCAATATACCTCAACAAGGAGGGGCCAGGGGGAGGGGGTAGGACATGGATGAGCCTAACAATGGTACTAACTTGATTGCATTTACTGAGTACATAACTAATTAACAAAAAAATAAATTTAAAAAATAAAACGAACTAGGAAATGTACCAAGTATATGTATCACTATTTAACTACACCCAACCACCCATTCTTACAACCCTCCTACTTCCAACACATGTAGCCATTTGCTCAACATTATAAATTCAGTGAAAGCTTTCTTTCAAAATATTTTGGAAGAGTCATATTTTGACTTCTGTTGTTTTGCCTCTAAATGGAAGAAGGATAGTCAAAAAGCACTTATTTAAGAAGCATCCTTAAAGATCTGCAGCCTTCTTTTGTTTTTACATCAGACTAAACAACATGTCCTCTTTGTAAATCAGGTTAAAGCTAACACAGTACACCACCACCAAAGAAAGTCCAAAATTTAGGTTAAATTCTACAGAATAAATATTGATAACTAGAAAAACATGGAACATTTCTGCTGATAGATGGCCTATAACTTCCACTAGTGTGATGAATAGGGATGCAGATGAGGGTTGGAAAGATGGCTTAGTGCTTAAGGCACTTGCCTGCAAAACCTAAGGACTTAGGTTCAATTTGCCAGGACCTACATAAGTCAGATGCACAAGGTAGCACATATGTTTGGAGATTGTTTGCAGTGGCTAGAGGCCCTGGTATGCCCATTGTCTTTCTCACATAAATAAATAAATAAAATATTTAAAAAGAGGGATGTGATGAATAATTATTTCCTAGCCTTTCTACAATAACAAGGAATCATTATTTCATCATACTTTCATGTGAAAAATGCAAGTATAACTTTTGTTTTTGTGTGTAATGTGGTGTGTGTGTAATGTGTGTGTGTGTGTGTGTGTGTGTGTGTGTGTGTGTGTGTTAGTAAGGAGGGGGGCATGATGTGGCGTATGCACCTCTTGGAGTGCCTCATGAACTTGCCTGCAGTAGGGGCTTTCCCTGTGGTGGCCAGAGCAGAATGTTGGGTGTCAGGCTCCATTGCTCTTCTGCTCATTCATATTTGCTCCAGAGTCTTGTCCTGATGCTGGGGCATGCTGATGCTCGACAGTCATGGGCATTGATTTCCTGGTCTGTTTTGCTCCTCTGAAGGACAGGGGTAACAGGCCTGTATACCTAGGTCCTTTATGTGAGATCTGGAGATTCAAACTCAGTTTGGTTGCAGGCTCCCTTTAAGCTCTCATGCTTTCTCAGTAGGCACAATTAACTGCTTAGCCATCTCTCCAGCCTAAGTATAACTTTTTGGCCTGCAGGAATTCATGCAATTTTACTTGAAAATGTAGCAGCATGTGTCACCTTCCACAATATAGCTGTGCATTTAATTGTTGTGTCCTTTGACTCTAGTGCTGTGGGGTATATAGTCAGCATGGAAGTGAGGTATCACGTACGTTTCTTTATATTTCCAATATTTTTCTTCTGTCTAATTTCTAGATAAAGCTGTTATCAAAGCTTTATCTGCCCATGAGCATTTCCAAAATTATAAACCTTCCTTCATATTATGTGCCACAAAACAAAATTCCTATGCTTTGTTGCTTTTGTGATACATTTAGTGCATTCTCTATTGGTATCTGGGTCATAAGCAGTATCTAATGAATGAAAATGTCAAAGAAATAACACTTCCAGATGCATTTTGAGTAGAATTTGTATAAGAGATACCACTCTAAATCTGAATTTATAAAATAAAATTAAATGGATACTTAAAACTTTATCTGCTATGAATCACAAGAGTTGAGAAGAACGTCTACTTCTGATATAACCATGCCAACAACCTTTAGTTTACTTTTGAAATTGACCAGTGTTCTGAATTTAATCTCAGGAATATTGTGATGTCAATATGAAAATGCTAATGATGCAAAATAGCACTCTCTTGAAGATGAGATAATCTGAGTTATTTGACATTCTCTGTTCTTTAATAGTTGAAATGTTATTAAAATTTTATATTAGTTTTTGTCTTTTAATCATGACAGAATAACCTCAACTTCTTTTAAATTTTAATCTTTAGTCAAAAATATATTTTAACTAATATTAAACCCAACTATAGAAAAAGAAGTAGCAAAACAATCCACTCAAAAATGAGGCAGAGAAATAAAAAGAGATTAAATTTTTTTTTTTTTAAATTAGCAACTTCCATGATTGTAAACAATATCCCATGGTAATGCCCTCCCTCCCCCACTTTACCATTTGAAACTCCATTCTCCATCAAATCCCCTCCCCCTCTCAATCAGTCTGTCTTTTATTTTGATGTCATGATGTTTCCCTTCTATTATGATGGTCTTGTGTAGGTAGTGTCAGGAACTCTGAGGTCATGGATATCCAGACCATTTTGTGTCTGGGGGGAGCACATTGAAAGGAGTCCTACCCTTCCTTTGGCTCTTATATTCTTTCTACCACCTCTTTCACAATAGACCCTGAGCCTTGGAAGGTGTGATAGACGTATTGCAGTGCTGAGCACTCCTGTCACTTCTTTCCAGCACCATGAAGCCTTCTGAGTCATCCCAAGGTCACTGCCATCTGAAAAGAGAAGGTTCTCTACCAAAAGTGGGAGTAGCATTAATATAAGGGTATGAACATTAAGAAAAGTGCTTACTGGGCAGTTTGATAAGCATATTATATACATTTAGCCAGACAGCAGCAGATGTTACACCCCTAGGGCTCATGACTATTCCTGTTTTAAGTTTTCAGTATGAGGGATATATTCCCTCCCATGGAGCAGGCCTCCAGTCCAATTAGACGGCATTTGGTTTCCATCATGACAGATGTGCCACTATTGCACCCGTTGGCTCATTTGGTCTGGCTGGTAAAATTTAAGACTTGAAGGATAGCCTGTCAATTGATGAGAGTGGGGTGTTTAAGTCACCCAGAACTGTGTTTGGTGTTATCTGTGACCTTAGTTCTAATAGCATTTGTTTGATGAAGTTTGGAGCCCCCATGTTAGGTACATATATGTTTAGAATTGTAATGTCCTCCTGTTGGAGTGTACCTTTAATCAATATAAAGTGACCTTCCTTATCTTTCCTAACTAATGTTGGACTGAAGTCTACCTTGTCAGATATTAGGATAGCAACCCCTGCTTGTTTTCTAGGCCAATTTGCTTGAAACACTGTTTTCCACCCTTTCACCCTAAGATAGTGTCCATCCTTTGTAGAAAGGCGAGTTTCTTGGAGGCAACAAATTGAAGGATCCTGCTGTTTAACCCAGTCTGCAAACCTATGTGTTTTGGTTGGGGCATTGAGGCTGTTGATATTCTTAAATGAAGAAATACAAATGGTCAGTACTCATTTAAAGAAATGTTCAACATCCTTAGTCATCAGAAAAATGCAAATTAAAATAATTATGAGATTTCACCTCATTCTGGTCAGGATAATAATCACTAAAAATCAAATGACAGTAAATATTGATGAGGATGAGTGGAAGAAGGAGCCCTCATTCACTGCTGGTGGGAGTGCAAACTTGTAGAACCTCTATGAAAATCAGTATGGTGACTCCTAAGAAATATGAAAATAGATCTATCATCTGACCCAGCAATTTCTCACCTGGGCATTTGCCCTGAATGTTTCCACTCTTTACTTCAGAGATACTTGCTCAACCATGTTTATAGCTGCTCTATCCACAATATCTAAGAATTGGAATCTACCCAGATGCCCTTTGTCTGATGAATGGATAATGAATATATTGCATATATACACAATATAATTCTACTCAGCAGTGAGGAAACATGATATAATAAAATTTGTAGGAAAATAGATAGACTTAGAACAAATCATACAAAGTAAACACACACAAGCCCATCAAGGCAAATACCACATCTTCTCCCTTGTATATGGTTTATCACCTGGAACACCTTGAGTTGTAGGCACACCAGACATGAAACTCAAGGGACAAATATTAGGAATGGAAGGGTTTAAGGTGAAGGGGAATGGGAGGGTGGGGGAAGATGTACACAAAAACTAAATGCAAAATGAATCAGTACCATAGGAGTCATTCTTTTGGACATCTGATTAAAAGATATGACCCTCCAAAGGAATATGGGGGGATTGTCTCAACAGAAGGGCCCTGGAGAAGATGGGGTGGAATGAAGCCTAATCCTAAAACATTTGGCTCTGTTTTATAACTCCCAGTCACAATTCCCAGTGCCAGAAACTGGTTATACCCCACGTTGAGCTGTTGGTCAGAGACAGACTACAAGGTTCCCAAAACAAGACAGGCTTCTGCCAACGCACTTGATTACTCTCCCGAGGTAAAAGGTAAAACCCTATTGTTGAAGATACCACTAGCTGCCAACACAGAGCATCGAGAGATCATGATGGACTCTGGGAGGAAGCCAGCTCCCTGATGGCTAGCTCATATAGTCCTGGAAAGTACTACATGAGCCACTAGGGGAAAATGGCCACCAGTGTTGTGAATAAGCAGGGGATCCTGCTACACAAATGTGTACAGCCATATGAGATGTACACCTGTGCAATAGTGGAAGCCAGTTTAGTCAGGTGACCAGTGGCTCTCTGGTTGGCTAACAGACTTTCTTAGTGGGAAGGAACTCACAGCTGGCACTAAGAATCAAGTCAGAATCCTATGGGGAGGAGGGTCATTGTCTCCAGTGAGAAGCTTCCAGAGTTTTTGGCCAAAAGAGAAGCTAAGCCCATCAAAATCTCTCTTAGTTAATTGTATATCCCCTTTAACTGGTGATGCTCTCACTCTCCACTGGAGAATATGTTTTTCTTCTATAGAACCCAGTGAAACTGGGACAACCAAAATCTTTCAACACAATAAGAAAGACAGCTGAATCCCTATTGTGAGATGAATCACCCCTCATACATCAGCCAGGATCCAGATGAAACCAGAGGAACTGATGAGTTAAGCAAGAGTGCTGCTCTCAATGTGAGCCTGACAACCTGTACCAGGGTGCTAGTGATAGACACTGAGGACACTCAAAACATCAAAGTAGAAATCCAGAAGTTACTGAGAGCTTAACAGAAAAGTAGACTTATAACACGCCTATCAAAGCTCAGGAAGCATTGTGGAAGAGGGCTTGGAAAGACTGTAAGAGGCACAGGTTGGGAGGAATTATTATCCCCCTCCCGACAATGACTGACTGCTGCTCCCACAACCCATAACCCATAACCCCATGGTGAATACCAGTAAACCCAAGGAGGAGGGCCCTCAGTGGAAAGCAGGTGGGGAGGAAGGAAATGGTACCAACATATGCTTTGCTCATACAAAGTTTCTACTTAATAAAATAAAAATAAAAAAGTGAAAAAAGAAAGAGAAATAGACTTATGAGAGAGAGACACAGAGAGAGAAAGAGGCAGATAGAAAGAGAGACTGGACAGCCTAGGGCCTCTAGCCACTGCAAACACACTCCAGATGAATGTGCCATTTTGCACATCTGTTATGTGGGTCCTTGGGCTTTGCAGGCAAGTGCCTTTACTGCTGAGCTATCTTTTCAGCCCTAGAAATAGCCTTATTATTAAATATAAATAATGAGCAGAAATACAGTATGAACATGAACTACACTATGTTACTAATAAGAGTGATTTTTCAAAGTCCTTAGCTTCTGACATAGCTCTCTGCTCAGACTGCTCTCTGATGAGACATCAGTGGTTCTAAAATATTTCACATTAAAAATGGTGTCCCTAAGGCTCTGTAGAATGGTGATAAGCTGTGACAGTTCTAAATCAGAATCTTCTGAGGCCAATCTTAGCATTTCTCTGAAAAATTTTTTCCTTGGCCTTTCAAGTCTGCATTCACAGACTGACCTATAATTTTTTTGTCCCTGCAAGTAGAATTTTGTTAGAAGTTCTCCTGGATTAGGGAATGAAGACAGAGCAAGGGAGCTGTTTGCTACTGGTGCTGGGATGCTTGGGTAGCTTCTGCTACATCTGGCTGTGTTTAATACTCTTGTTATTGATATGGAAGACCCATTTAAATGAGCATTAAATTAATCCCATGGGAAATACTGTAGACTACAAAGGCATATGAAAACAGTACAAGAAGGATAACAGGAAGAAAGTATGTTTTCTTTGGAAAATCATCCCTAGTCTAGATTTTTTTTTTAAAGCAGGAAAAAGAAACACAGACACTCCCTTCCTACCCTGCCCCCAACCACTGAGCATTAAGACTTACTAATTCCAATGAAGGAATACAATGCTGGCAATTTGTACATATATAACTGATCTCTCAGAATAGCACCATGGGGAGGTAGAAATTAGACTCGGGAGATGAGAAAGGTGAAGCGAGTCATTGGCTCAAGTGCAGTAGACAGTAAGTGGTAGCATCTAAACTCAAGCTCAGTGCTGTCTCAGGTCAAGTTCATGCATGTTCCACTTTCCTGGGTTGCTTTGCTTCCAAAAATGTACAATTTAGAGCAAGGAATCAAGTTAGGATTTCTGGCAGAAGATACAAGAAGCATTTTAAAGCTCTGGCCTACTTTGTTTTACAGTCCTAAGCAGAAGGCTATTATATATTCTAAATACTTGAAAAAACTAGGGAAAAAAATTGTTGTTTGAACTTTTCCAGCAAATAGATTGCCATTGGAAGAAGACAGACCAATGAAATATATAGCAAATATCTGAAGAAATCTTATCCATAGTAATGTTAACATAAAGGACATTTAAAAATGATTTTACTTATTTATTTATTTGATAAACAGAGAGACAGACATAGGACACAGAGACAAAGAATGGGCACACCAAGGCCTCTAGACACTGCAAACAAACTCGACACATTCACCACCTCGTGCATCTGGCTTACGTGGATACTGAAGGGTTGAACCTGGATCCCTAGGCATCACAGGCAAGCACTTTAACTACTGAGCCATCACTCCAGCCCCCATAAAGAGCATTTTAAAATTAACAATTTACATAATTATTGACTTATGTCCAAAAATCTTAAAAGAACAAAACTATGTATTCCTTAAAGGCAAAGTCAGCAAGAAGACTTAGGAATAATATAAAGAATATAGGAATGAAACTATCTATCTCTATATGAACATATGTCACTTAAAATATTTAAAAGGAAATAGAACATTAGCCTTGAGGAAATGAGCTCTGGAGTCTGACTGCTTATATTTAAATTACATACTTTCATTGGGAAGGTTATTTTATTTCTCTGTTCAGTTGTACATGAACATGTCTGTCAATTTCCCACCTGTGACACAAGAGTAACAATAATAGGTAATATGTTATATGTAAGTGGCAGGAATTAATACACATGCATTACATTGATTCAGTATCCAGCAAAATAGAGTGAGCCATAACACTGTAGACATTCTTATTGTTCTTATTAATAGACCTCAATGTATATTATACAATTAATTATATTAATACTATATCCAAATTATTTAAATAAATGGAAAATATGTTATCTTTCAGAAAATGTTTATTATTTTTTATTGTCTGTATGTTTTAGCTAAACTGTGTTGAGTTAGTGGTAAACTATATGGCAAATATATCTTTGATATTCAGTTCAGTATAAGGTAGGAAAATGTGTATCTCAAAGGTGAGTTAAATAATCACACTCAGGGAAACATGTTTATTCCCTCCCCCCTTTTAAGGCAGCATCTCTAGACCAGGCTGACCTAGAATTCACTATATAGTCTCCGGGTGGCCTTGAACTCATGGTGATCCTCCTACCTCTGCCTCTGAGTGCTGGGATTAAAGATGTGCACCACCACGCTCGGCCATGTTTGTTTTCCTACAGTCACTTCCTTTATTGTCATTATTTTTGAGATATTCTTCTGGGATTTTCCAGAAGCATTTGCAAATATATCCACAAGAGTTAGTAGTTGAAAATCTTCATATATTGAAGAGGTATTCAATTTGAGAAAATGGGCATTTGGAGCCAAGCTCGATGACTAAGGAAGGTGGTGATAAAGTCTGCGTTCACTGAAGTCTTCAGTCTGACTTTGGAAGTGACTCACAAGTTGGTCTGAGAACAATTCCAATAGTTGGGATGATGGCATCCATTCATGTATGCCCAACACTTTGCCAGGGACTTTACATACTGGAGCTCACAGATGCACACAGTGATTTCAGGGCCAAAGCACACGTGTTTAAATTGTTTTTGTATTGAAAACCGAGTTGTGAGTTGAAAAATCAGCATCCATCTACTTAAGCATGTATGATCTCTGATCATGAGATTTTAAACACACCAGAAAGGGTGAATGGCTGAACGGTGCTCTATCTATGCAGATCCCTGCTGGTTAAGAGTCCTTTGATTACCCACATCTAAAGCTGCTTTTGCCAAAGGGACAATGCTGAGAGAGAAAGCATGCATACCTCCAGCAAAGCTGGGGAGACGAGCATGGTGAGAACTAGTGTCTGGGTTCAGTAGGCGGAGCAGTTACATGGATCTTTACAGTGCAAACTGCCTGGGGCCCTTACTATGGTGACACTCTCCTTAACAACACATTGTTTCCTGGCCACCTTTCTGCCTGACTTGAATGCTTTTATTCTCTAGACAATGCAGGCAGACACGCTTCTTTATGCTCTTTCCCATGTAAGACGGCTCGCAGTTAATCCTTAAAAAGCTATAACTTTCACTTAGCAGTAAGTTAAAAAAAAATGAAACGTGGAGTAAAAATAGCTTGAGCCATTAAGATATAGTCTTGGGGATACTAAGCAACATCTATTTTATTACAATATTTTGATAGTATGACTGCCTTTTTTTTTTTTTTACTGTGTTTGTTATTACCCTTCTAGTGACCCTCTCCATTGTTGCTTCAATAATAGTAACTTTTTTCATGGAAATTGGGCAGAAGATATCGGACTATGCTGTAACCCTATTAATTTCCAGATGGCTGAAGTCACATCCTTTTGCCACCTGCTGAGCAGCAGTTGAGAGGCTGCCCCCATAGTCTCACGGAGTGTCACTGCTGTCTGCGGGCTCCCAGACAGTGATTGTAAATGAAGCTCCTCTGTGACCGCCTTTAAAGTCCAAGCAAGCCTTCCTGTGATGTTCCATAAATCTTTTTCTCCTGGGCACTAGAGACCGAGTCTCCCTTTTACACTAATATTTCCACAGCCAGAATCAAGCTGGCTTTCTTTACTTTAAAAACAAGCTTATTTCCATATAAAAAGATGATCTCAGCTCCCTACAGATGACTTAGAACTAATCTATCAATTATTTTCATATATACTATACCAGCTGATGCTTGCCTTGAAAAGAAACAAAGAACGTTGGCTTCAAACAGCTTTGTTAAGCACAATGCTTGAGTGCACATGCGCTTCTCTTGCCATTTGGAAAACATAATGGAAGCAAAGAAAAACTGAATTCAAATAACTTGCTACATATTTTTGCCCAGTACTTGCTTTCAGTTATACACTTCTTCTCCATTGAACTTCAGATTCAGTACTCATTTGTGTTTAGGGGAATCATCTAAAAGCAAATTTGTGGCAGTAGAAATTTTATGTGAAAAAAAAAGTAAGCTAAATTAAGTACTAACCATTAAATAGCTTTTGTTTCTTAACAAAAGCCGTAAACTTGGGACAATACCTAGGAGGGTGCTTATCATTTTTATAGCAGCAATATACGAGTTTGTTATTTGGGAGACATTCATAGAGGAGCAACAGCTGTTATAACTTATAAATGTTTGTTTTCCCACTTGGATTGAACCCATGAGCATAGAGAATGAACTTGAACTAAGCAGTCTTTGTTAACAAGGAGAAATCCGTGAACTTTCAAAGAGAGGAAGACCTCAGTCCTGTGGATTGCTATACGCTGTTTCTGCCACTTACACTTTGGGCAGTGTGAGGCAAATTACAAACTTCTCAAGTCTCAATTTTCTCAAAAATCTTATAGGTGAACAAAAGACTTGGGCATTTCTCCAAAGAAGAGACACAAATGGCCAATGAGCACATGAAAAGATGTGAAATATCACTGGCCTTTGGGAGAAGGCAGATAAACAGGAGAATGAGATATTGCTTTTCATCAATTAGGAAAAATATTTAAAAATCTGCAATAGCAAGTGCTAGAAAAATTGTAGAAGAGTTAGAACCCTTAAGCATTGCTGGTGGAAACAACATTGCTACAGCTGCTGGAAACCAGGTTTCTTCAAAAAGTTAAATATAGAATTATGAGATACAACAATTTTACACACACACATATTATGTTACATAATTTGAATACTTTTTCAAATAAATACATGTGTACAAATATGCACACTAGCATTGATCACAATAGCTAAAAGGTAGCAACAACTCAAATGTCCATCTACATACAATATAGTATATAGGTACAACAAAACATTATTTGGTCTTATGAGGAAATATATCTATGATCTACGATGTTGCAGGGACAAATCTTGAAAATATGCTAAGTGCAATAAGTAAGACACAAGAAGACAAATATTTGATTCCACTTATGTGAGTAAAGGTTCTAACAGCTGAAGGAAAGAAGTCATGACAAGTTATTGTTTAATGAGTTCAGAAGTTCTGTTTTGCATGATGAATAAGTTTTGGAAACTGGTTATGCTGTCAAACATTGTCAATGTACAGTCACTAAAATGTACAATTTATTTCTTTAAATATTTTTATTTATTCATTTGTAAAAAGAGACAGAGACACAGGGAGAGAGCGAGAGAAAGAGAGAGAGAGAGAGAGAGAGAGAGAGGAGAGAGTGAAGACAGACAGTAAGAACAGGTGAGCTAGAGCCTCAAGCCACTGAAAATGAACTCCAGATGTATGCACCACTTTGTACATCTGGCTTTACATGGGCACTAGGGAATTGAACCAGGATCCTTAGGCATTGCAGGCAAGTACCTTAAACACTGAGCAATCTCTACAGCCCAAATTGTGCACTATAAAGCCGCTAAGTAGTCAAGTTGCTTTGTTTTCCAGTTGAAGGCTGATGTGGTGTATTAGTTTCTTTCCTCATTGCTGGGACAAAACTACCTGACGACAACCACTTTAAGAGAGTCTCGCTTACTTCAGCTTACAGGTCAAGGCTGTCGTCCACCATGTCAGGACAGGCGTGGCAGCAGGAGCTGGTCATATTGTAGTCACAGGCAGGATGATGGTCAGTGCGCAGTTGCTTTCTCCTCCTTATCCAGTCCATGACGCCTGCTCCAGGAATGTGCTGCGCACTCACCGGGTGGGTCTTCCCACCTCAGTTCACCTGCTCTAGATAATCCTTCACAGGTGGGCTCCGAACTAGTTTCCTAAGACTGGCTGAGAATGAGGTTGGTTTCACAGGGCTATAGATAGTCCACGCCTAAGGGCAACCTTGAGAATACAGCACGATTTCCAACATCCACGCCTTAGAACATTGCATAAGGTCATTTGGGTCTGGCCTTAATTGTGTTGACATGTGTTCCATTTGCTCTGAGTTTCTTCAGGGCTTTTGTTTTGAAGGGATCCTGTTTTTTTTTCAGAAGCCTTTTCTGCATCTGTTGAGATAAGTATGTGATTTCTGTCCTTGAGTCCATTTATGTGCTGTGTTACATTTATTGATTTGCTTATGTTGAACTATTTCCTACATCTCTAGAATAAAGCTAACTTGATCAGTAAATGATCATTTTGGATTGCTCTTGAATTGTGCTTACATGAATTCTACTGAAATGTTTTGCATCTGTGTTCATCAGGGTCTACACTTCAATTTTTTTGTCGTGTCTTTAACTAGTTTTGGTATCAGAGTAATGCTGGTGCTTCAAAAAAAGAATTTAGTGATGTTCCTTTCCTCTCCTGTTTTATGGGCTAGTTTGTGAAACATTGCTGTTAGTTCTTCTTTAAAGATCTGCTAGAATTCAGTAGTGAAGCCATTTGGAAATTTCTCAAAAAATGCAAAGTAGACCTACAATGTGAACTAGCTACCCTATTCCTGAATATTTACCACAAAACTTCAAGTCAACATAACACAGAGATACTCGCACATCACTGTCTGTCACAGCACTGCATACAGTAGATAAGCTATGGAACCAAACTAAGTGTTCAACAACAGAGGACTGGGTAAGAAAATGGTATATATGCACAATAGTATTTTCAGTTATATAGAATAAAGTTATGCCATTTGCAGTAAAAATGGATCCAACTTTGAGGATTTATAGAGAATAAGTGTCTATGTTTTTTTCTTATGAGAGAGAGACAGAGAGAGAGAGAGAGAGAGAGAGACAGAGACAGAGAGAGAATGGGCACTCCAGAGCCTCTAGCCACTGCAAATGAGCATACATCACCAGGTGCATCTTGCTTACTTGGGATCTGGAGAATCAATCCTGGGTCTTTAGGCTTCATAGGCAAGCACCTTAACCACAAAGCCATCTCTACAGCCCAGTACCTAACATTTATTGTTGTCTAGTTAAGTCAAAATCAAATTTATGTTAACATTCCTTTCACTCATGCAAAATGTCAAGATAAGTGATGAGGAAAAGAATTTTTCTACTGTTACTCTGTTCAAATGCAAATGAAGATGAGACATTTGAGCAACTGACTCTAAACCCATAAAAATTGGCAGAAAACTACAGCAGAGCAAATGCTTTCTGCAAGCTGGCAAATTATCAAACTGAAACAATTAATATACACATAATTAAGGCATAATTACATTTCTATATTGATGTTACTATTTGCCATTATGTAATTTCATAGCAAAGGGTCTCTTTACATTAGTCAAAGTCTTTGGACAAAGTAGAGAGAAAATGAACTGAGTTGTGAAAAGGATATTTTAAATATTTAGTGTTCAAAGGAACAAAATAAAATGAAAAACAAAACAAAACATTGTTAATTCAGATTTTCACACTCAGGTATTTGCACAACATCATGACAAGATTTTATGTTTATTAGGTGATGTAAAGAAAGTGAATTCTTGTACATGTTGCCTTATTTTAATCCACTTAATTATGATCAAATACTATTAGGTCTGGCTACTATATCGTGATAAAATCAGATGAGGTTGGCTTGTCTCATCTCTTACTATAGCACTTTCTCCCCCACATGGTCAAAAACTCTCATCTTGATCATGTCTGTTTTATTTCAATAAACTCTTGCTTTCCACAAAAATTCCTTCCTTCCCTTCCTTCCTTCCTTCCTTCCTTCCTTCCTTCCTTCCTTCCTTCCTTCCTTCCTTCCTTCTTTCCTCCCTTCCTTCCTTCCTTTATTGTTCTTTCCTTTCTTAATTTTTCATTGTGAGGATTGAGCTCAGGGCCTTACATATGCCAGTCAAGTGCTCTACCACTCAGCAATACATCAATAGCTCTCCTTTCTGTCTTTCAACTTTTCGTCCCTACCTACTATTCTGCTTAGCTTATTGGAGACTCTTGGGTATTGCTTATTATTTGTGATTGTGTGGTTAATGATGTGCATGTGTATGTGTGTGTGTGTGTGTGTGTGTGTGTGTGCACTTGCATGCACATGTGCGTTATCATTTTGATATTATGTTCTCTGGCATTTTTGCAACAAATAGGAAGAGAGTTCAATATGAACCAAGTACCAGACACTTGTTTACAAAGAACTAAATTATTATTCATGTAGCTTATGAATAAATTTGGGATATTATACTTTGCTGTTCTGGAATTTCATGTAATTATTGTTTACAGGTTTTATATATCCATTAAATTTATCTATTTCTTGAATCAATGTCATCATTTTACTTCTTGTTTTAGCATGGTTTTACATAATTTTAAAGTATATAGGATAATAACTATTTTAAGCAGACTTTTCCTATTAAATACAAGATATGAGAAAACACAAAGTCAGTCTCTATTGTCTGCTTTTGTTCCATTTATTTTTCCAATGGGGTTTTCTACATTACTCATGAATTTTTATTGAAAGTTGGGCATTTGTGTAATATATGCTAATGAGTTTGGGTTTTGATTTATTATATTGTTTCTGTTTTTTTATATTTTACATAAGCTCTTAGGATTTTTAAATTATGGAATATATTTTGCTATGGTATGCAGATGTTAATATCATTTTACAACATCCAGTCTAGCTTTCTATGTGTAATTCCTTTGCATAAATTCACTCAGTAGCCAAAGATGTACATCAGCAAGCCCTTGCTCATAGAATTCACTGGTGTTCCCATTCTTCCCACCATCTTGGAGCAGCTGGTTTGATGAATGATGGAATAGACTTTAAAAAACACATTTACAATGCCAACTATGTGGCAGTAGCCTACAGACCTGGGGAAGGGTTCTCCAGATGGCTGCAGTTGTTCTGAATCAACATCCAATACGTGGTCCTGTTTTTCCTATAGCCAAGATTCATTATCAAAGGGCTTAACTAAGAATGTTACCACTCATCACCACCCTAAGTGACCCACTGATGAAATGTTTGCTTTCTCTTCCCACAACTTTCTGTTTTGCTGGTCTAGAAGTCTTGGTTTCAGAATGAAGAGTGCTTCAGCCAGGAGTAGAACAAACATCCCATTGAACTAGAAGTTAAGACTTCCACCTGGTGGCTGCTGTGGGCTCCTGATGCCCTTCAGTCAACATTCTAAGAGAAAAGCTACAAGTGCTAGCTAGGGTGATTGATCCAGAGTACCCTCATGTAAATGGACGGTTCCTCCACAATGGAGCTAGGGAAGAGTATGTTTGAAGTTCGGGAAATCCTTTATGGTGTCTCTTGGTTTTATCATACCCTGTGATCAAAGGTCAATGGGAAACTACAGCAACCCAACCAAGACAGTGTGAAAAGTGGCCTAGACCCTTTATGAAAGGAGATAAAGAACCAAGACCTGCCAAGGTGCTTGCTGAGGGTGGAGGAAACACAGAATAGTTGGTAGAAGTTAGTTACAAATACCAGCTTAGGCAACATGACTAGTTACAGAAATGAGGTTGCAATTGCCGTGAATGGATCTATCCCATTTTGTTAAGTCCTTGCACATATGCACAAATTTATTAAGTAGGCACTTGTTCTTTTCTTTCTTCTATTTCTTCATCATGCAATATAATACTAGTAGAGATAATATGAGTAGTTAAGTGCTGCTAAACCTGCATCGTCATTATTCTTCAGGGTTCTCAGAGTTATCTACCCAAGTCCTGATGGTGATTTTTTTCTAAATTAACTAAAATTCCTTTCTATTTTTATGATTTGACAGCCTGCTATGGTAAGATTTGCCACTATTTTTGAAACCATTTTTTTACAATATTATTTTTATAGCACCAGTCCTTAGATACATGGTAATATTTACAACTCAGTGGCTCGCAGTATGGCATTGTTAGAATCTGGAACACGCTCTCCTCTTGTCAATGAAATCTCCTGCCATGTAAGTCCCATGCACCTGATCATTTCATCATACCACTTCTTCATGGACAATCTCATTTTGTTTATCCCTAACATGACAGTATTATAATTTTTACTCCCAAGAAAATGATTATATTATAGGTTAAATTGTGTTTCCCCAAAAGATACGTTGAATGAACCTTTACTTGTAAATGGAGTTGTGGCACATGCTATTTGTCAAGAGGAGATCACTATGAGGTACAGTAGGCTTGTCATTCATCTCACTTGTGTCTTTAAAAGAATACACAGGGACATACAAGGTGAGACCAGGGGAGAGCATTGTTGACAACAGAGGCACAGATGACAGTGATGCATCTGTAGGCATAGCAACATCAGTAATTGCCCATAAATCAACAGGAACTAGGATGAGGCAAGGAAGGATTCTCCCCTATAAGTTAAGAAGGAAGATAGCTTTGCTAATATCTTAACTATGGACCTCTCCAGAATTGTGAATAATGTTTCTGTCTTTTTATGGTACTCAGTTTGTGGCATTTTGCAGCAACCTTAGAAATCACTACACTTTACAAGACAGGAAAGTTCAAAGCAGCATATATATATGTATATATACACACATATATATGTTTGTCTGAGACTCAGAGCACCTAATTCAAAATTTGTTGAATGCTTCTTTTAAAATTTTGGCACTGAGAGAAGTCTGTCTTTTTTGTGTATAGAATTTTATTTAAAAGATTAGGAACTAAATTCTGATGTGAAATTTTTATATATGTGTCAGTGAGAACACATGCCATTTAAAAATACACATTTTTAGATTTGAAGTAAATAAAGCTTTTTTGATGTGGGCTTGACATTACAGTTAAGATGAAAGGTTTTTTCTTTTTTTTTTTCCTGTTGACATCACTGCAAAGGAAGAATTTAACTGGAATGGCAGTATCCTTTTAGAAACAGAAATATCAGTCCTAGAATGAGGTTTATTTTCGATATGCATATGTGTTTTTGAAACTAGGGAATGTCAAATGGAAAAAGAAACTATAAAGTACATAGTTTTAAAGATGAAATTAGAAATTATCTATTACTAATTCCAATTACTAAATAATTGAATTCCTAAATTATCAAAGTTTAATTGGCACAAGATTTGCTGATTATGTTAAGTATGTTCTGGGCATTGTGCAAAGAGCAAGAAACAGAAATATCAGCAAAACGTTCTCCTGATACTCATTAATAAGTAAAAAAAAAACAATGCTAAAGAGAAAAGAAAATCCCCATGGACTACCATAATGTTATATTTGTGGCTGATTGGATTACATTGCTTATTTAAGCTAAAAATTAAGAGAAGAAAACTGTATGCTAGGGAATCACACCAAAGTTTATGCTGTGTGAGGGCATCTGAAGCAAATAGCAATGCTGGCACCAAATAATTGGCTGTCAATCTTTCTCATTTTAGGTTATTTAGATGTTGACACTACGATATTTATAAACACCATGTGCAGTGGTGTGAAAATACTCATGGTAATATGTCCCAGTGAATGCACAGCTTCCCCAGACCGGGTAGGAAGAAGCACACCAGAGAAAACAATAGATACTCTTGAAAGAAAATGTGGCAGGAGAGGAAGGTGGGGTGGGGGTGAGGGTGGCAGTGGGGATGGGGGGAAGGGCGGAGCCAACCACATTCCATGAAGCTGGGAGTGTGAGATCATTTGGACAACTGTAGTAGAGAATTAAAGGAGTGCATTACGCAGAGCTCCAGAGGAAGAACTTCTTGCATAGAGAGAATTAAATGAAAGTCCTAAAGGCAGGAGTATGTTTGCTTTTGTAAGGAGAATGCAAGCAGGCCAGTGGAGTTCAGAGAGCCAGCCAGCATGAAAGACAGGAAGTAGTGGATATCTGGGTGGGGCAGGTCCTTGTTAATTATCCTATGAGGAGTGTCTGTTTTACTTTGAAAGACAAAATAAATAAATAAATAAATAAGTAAATAAGTAAATAAATAAATAAAGATAAACAAACCAAACCATCACTGGCAATCTGAAGAGAAAAATTATATGATAAACACAGAAATGATAAATCATGTAATACTGGAAAGATACTGGTTTTCCTGGGCATGAAGCTAAGGGAGAGAAGCCTAAGGTGGGTTCTGAATGTCGATTGTACCTTGCGGCGACTTTGTTTTTCTCCTCTGGTATGTTTAGAACCTTTCAGGAAGTGTGCTTTCTGACCCCCGTGCTACTAAATCACAGAGCTGGGCTCCACTATGTCAAGACTATGTTTAAACTTGATTATAAGACACTAGAAGATATGATGGCTGTAATAATATCCTATCACCATTAAGCACAAGAAAAGATGATAATTACTGCCCCATCTGGGCATGTGCTGTATTATTTTCTTCAAACATGTTTTTGTTGCTTGCTGTGTTGGGGAATCAGATGTACTGGAGTTTAGACATCATCATCAAGACTTTCTTTGTGGACAGTTTTGAAATGCTGTGCTTTGTAACCCACAACCGTGCATTAACTTCCACATTAGAAAAACAACTTTCAGGTATACATAATTACGTTAACTTTTATCTTATATTCTATTATAAGTGAAAAATGTAAGCCAACAGTTGTGATTTATATATAGAATAAGGCTGACCATAATGATCTTTCTGTAAAAATTTCAAATATTATAACTTTCATTGTTGTTCAGATATAACTTGTTATTATTTTACCTAGTACTAAAGTGCAGTCAATGATGTGACAGGATCTCAGGCATTTGTTTTATGAATGCATATGAAAGGCAGGTAACTGAATTCAGCCTGAAACTATTTTACCTGAACTGGCTCTAAACAGCTACTTCAAACTAAAAGTGTTCCTGCATTAGTTTTGATTTAGTCTCAAGTTAACATTTTTTTTCTAAATGAAAAAAGGGAAGAAAATTTAATGGGAACATAAAGAAAAATAATAAATTTGTAGGTTATTAGCCATTTACATATTAGGGCAATTAGAACTTCAAGATACACAGAGCCTGTGGCATAAATAGAAGATACAACTTCCTCCCTTTAAGCTTCGCTCATGGCAGGTATCTGAGACATGCTAGCATTTTACTCTTAATTTTAAATAATCTATTTTTTTCATATAAAACGAAATGAATAAATCAAACCTCAAGCAGCTATCACTGGCGTCAGTGACACAGAACTGGAAATCTTCATTACCCTTGACTGAGAGCCTGACTTCTCAATATCAGCATGACTGACACAAAACAGACCCTTCCTCTTTGTTCTGGGGATGAACCTGTGCATTTTTTTTTTTTTTTTTTTTTTTGTACAGATTGCAATGAATATCAGGGAGAGACACACAAGATCCATCCAAATGATGAGAAGAGAAAGCTGAATGCCTGTCATAGGATGAGCCATCCCTATCACACTTGCCATGGCCTAGAAAACATTGCAAAGTTGTGGATTGAATGTTGTTCTCATGGCTAGGTAGAGAACCATCTCCGGAGAGACTGCAGTGCACAATGAGGAGACTCAGGAACCATTAAAGCAGAAGGTAAGAGGCTGCCGGGAGCTCAGTACTAAAGGAGACTTCTAACACGCCCTCCAAGGCTGAGGAAACCTTGTGGAAGAGGAAAGAATGCAAGAGCCACAGGGTGGGGAGGCGAACTCCAAGGCGCTGCCCCCCACCGCAGAACTGACTGGTGCATTCTTGATTCCACAGTGGCTATTGTTCCCCCACTGAGGAGGGCCCTCAATGGAATGGTGCCGGGAAGACGGACAAAAGAATATAACCAGTGGGAATATGACCATTTTGCAGTATGTTCACACATTAAAGTTCCCAATAATTTTTTAATAAAAATGTTGGCCATTTATTTTTTCATATCTTTTTTAAATCAAAACTGTTGGTAGTTGCTTCACCAAAAGAACCAAAAGGCTTTTCAAGACTGTAGTACTTAAAATAGAAATGAAATGTGAATGTTATAGAAGAGTAACAAAAACATATTCAACAATACAAATATATAGAATTAATTAAATTTGTTTCCAAATCTGGTAACTGGAGTATAAATACAAAATTATTCTTTAATTTGACATTATGCAGAATAGAATTCATAGAACAATATGATTGTTTAAGAGTTATTTATTTTTCTTTTATGAGGAAACTTATAGGAATAACAGTAAGGCTACTGACATTTATTATTCTCTTGAAATGTATTTAAAACTGCACATGCAGAGACATTTTTGATAGTATTTAATTGTACATTTGTGTTACCAACATATTTAGTGAATATCTTACTTTATTTAATATGAAACCAATCACTTTAATGTAGGATGTTCATGTATTAACATGAACATTCAATTCTGAGACTTTTCTCACCAAGGAAATTTTGACCAAGTGTTTCCACTTTTCAAATGAAGTGGGTATAGCAGTCAGCTTCACGCTGCTGGAGAGAACCTCCAGACAAGACACAGTTATGGAGAAAGGGAATTTATTTGAAGCTTATAGATCCAGCAGTTCTCTAATTGTAGAAGCTGGCCCCCTTTCACAGGTCCATGCTGAGAAAAATACCATCACCTTCACCAGCAAGCATACTTTAGGAACAGGAGACAGAACTCAGGAATTTTGCATATCTTTAGATTGCAATTCCAGGCCCACCCCCCCCCACACCTTGGGGCTAGACCCTAGGATCCACCCACAGTGACACCAAATTACAAGCTTTAATAAAATTCTAGAGTTGTTTGGGGGACATCCATTCAAACTACCACAGTGGATTTCTTTTACCTTGCCTGCCCTAAAACTTAGGGACTTATTATGGATTGAATAATAGTATACATGACTTTCAATTCAAATTGTAATTATATATGATTCCCCAAGCTGTATTTAAACTACTATTTTCAACAACTATTTTAATTTATTTTGATAAAAATGCTATGAAATAGTGTAGATATGTTTCTTCCTTTTTTTAAATATATTTTTAAAATTTTTATTTATTTGAGAGTGACAGAGAGAGAAAGAGGCAGATAGAGAGAGACAGAGAATAGGTGCGCCAGGGCTTCCAACCACTGCAAACGAACTCCAGATGTGTGCGCCCCCTTGTGCATCTGGCTAACGTGGGTTCTGGGGAATCGAGCCTCAAACTGGGGTCCTTAGGCTTCACAGGCAAGCACTTAACCGCTAAGCCATCTCTCCAGCCCATGTTTCCTCCTTTTAAAACTAGAAAAATATTGACATTTAAAAACTGAAAGGTGGTACAATGTCATGAATTAAGCTGAAATTTTGAGTCTTAACTCTCAGCTTCTTTGTTTTAGATGAGTCTGATGAGTACATAGCTATCTAACTTTCTCTTTCTATATATATAACTTATGGTATCTAGCAGCATTCTACCAATGTATTTATTGTCTATCTATCATTCACGTATTGTGAGTGTGCATGCATGTGTATGTGTTTAGACAATCATTTATGCTCTCTATATCCTTCCTCTTCTATGTTAACTTTGATGACAAATTTGAAGCTTTGGAACATAGATCAGTCAGCTCTGAAAAGTTTCGTTTTGTAGAGACGCTTCCATCACAGTTTGAAATGTTATCATTGTCTACCAAGCCAAAAGACCCAGGTTTGATTCCCCAGGACCCATGTTAGCCAGGTGCACAAGGGGGCACATGAGTTTTACTTGTTCTCTCTCTCTTCCTCTCTCTCTCTGTCAGATAAATAAAGATAAATAGTTTTAAAAATCAGAAAGAAAAATGCTATCCTAATGTGCACCGTTATTTTACTACATGTCCAAGTTTTCTTGAAACACCAGGTTTAAGCTGATGGTCCAGTCATGATTATTAACAGCATGATTACAACTTTGAAAAGTGCCTTGGCTTGATGGATAAAGATATTTTGTTATTCGCCACCTTCCTCAAAAGCACTGGAACTTCCAGCCAAGTCTGTGTTCTAGCTCTCGGGTTCTCAGGCAACTTAGCCATCTGTTTTGCATTAATCACAGAAGCTACGTGCAGTTCTCCTCCCCTCATTTGCTTCTTGCAAGTATGATGGTTCAGGGTAACCCCAAAATAATTAATACAATAAACATAACTATTCCTACTCTATTTTGATTTTCATTTGTACGAAATCCTTTTTTCCATTCCTTCCTTTTGAGCCTATGTGTGTCCATGAATCTAAAGCAACTTTATTGTAGACAGCGTATAGAGGGGTCTTATTTATTTATCATTATTCACTGTTTGTTGAGGAATATAGCCTATCACAATGAAAATAATTATTAACAGAAAAGGACATTATTTAAGTGTTCTGAGAATACCTGGTGTTCTAGAGCTGGGTGTGGTGGCTCAACCTTTAATCACAGAATTCAGAAGGCTAAGGAAGAAGGATCACTGTGAATTTCAGGCCAGTCTGGGCTACACTATGAATTCCAGATCAGCCTGGGCTGGAGTGAGACCTGCCTCAAAAAAATATGAAACATTCTTTAAGTCAGATCAGATAATCAATTGTCAGGAAATTCTGATGTGAAGGAAAATTATTTGAATTTAACACAATAATGTGCATGTGAAATATCTCCATCTTAAAGGAATTAAATATTTTATTTATTTGAGAGCGAGATAGAGGGAAAGAGAGAGCATGGGCAAGCCAGGACCTGCTGCCACTGCAAACAAACTCCAGATGTAAGCACCTCTTTGTGCATATGTCTTTACATGGGTATTGGGGAGTCAAACCCAGACCATTAGGCTTTGCAAGCTAGTG
The DNA here is from genome assembly GCA_036346955.1 of Dipus sagitta. Classification (NCBI taxonomy): domain Eukaryota; kingdom Metazoa; phylum Chordata; class Mammalia; order Rodentia; family Dipodidae; genus Dipus; species Dipus sagitta. Next base: position 23,356,850 of record CM070784.1, on the reverse strand, counting down.
TTAAAGGAATCTTTTAATTTTGTTCCTTATGATGACATTGATCTCTTATACCTGTGGGATGATTTGATAATCTGAGGCTTATAAGTTTTTTATTCCAGTATTTTAAAATCTATTATTATTTACATTTTTGTTTTTACTATTTATTTTTAAAGAGCAAAGGCTTAATAGCATCATCTTAATATTTGGGAGTAATTGCATCATTATATATGAGTTATAATCTCTGTTTTATTGGTTTATCTGTGATTTGCAATAATAGTGATTGAAATATATTCAGCATACATATGTACATGTATGAAAGTTTAAAAACTAAATTAAAATAAGAAAATATTATTGAAATCATTTCCCATCTGCTTCTGACACAAATACAGCTTGAAATGGGACTCTTTTCTCACTGTGAGTGTGGTAATGATTTCTGTTCTCAATTATCTTCATGATAGGAAAACTGGCATTTTTAAGGAAGACCTATTTTTTTTCAAGTTATTCTTTGGAAGCTCTTTTACATGACTGAATTTCAGGGCCAAAAGGCACCATTAGAAAATAGTGTTGTGTTTGAAGGATGTGGCAAAACAGAATCCATTACCACATGCTGAGGTCATTACTCCAGACACAGTCCCTTACATCTGTGTGGAATTGCCTTTTCCCTTTTGATAGTAGCAATTTGGAAAGTTGCACTGCCAGCCAAATGCCTATGTTCCACCCACTTCCAGAGAAACAAACAAGAAAAATGCTTGGACTATAAGTAGACGTTTACATCAATGCATAAAAAGTGCTGTGAAGCTGGAATTCCCTGGGTCTGTGAGCAAATGCTTGATTTAAATATGAAGATAATATGATGAGAGGTAATTTCCAACTTAGTACACTAAGCTCAAATAACTGTCCTTTCCTGTGTGCTGTTGCTTCAAATGTTGACACCCTCTACTTCCTACGTATGGCATGGGCTTGCCAGGCTACCCTCACTCCCAAGATCCATAGTTAGGATACTCTTTACAATTTCCTGCTGAGCTCTTACACTAGTTAGTGTGAGAGGGACAAACTGTCAGTGTGTGGTGAAAAGATATTAATAAACTCCTGTGAATTTTAAATCTTACCTTATTGTCTCCACCAATGATAAGGAACATTAAATTCTCAAGGAGCCCTGATTCTGACTAATTTTAGGCAAGGGAGAACATAACTTTAATCTCTTCCACTGGGATTCTAATTTATCCAGGTTGTAGGGAATTTGGTCACTGTCTCATCAAATGGCTTCCTGGTTTGTTTCTGTCTGGTTCAATGTTTGTGTACATGACCTACCATGCGTCTTGTTCCCTCTAGGCTAGGTTTATGCCAACCATTCTTTGCTCTGTAGCGGAGTTTACACTGGTGTTTGGGAATCTTACTTACTTACCAGGGCCCTTGACTTCTGCAAACCTTCTCTGCTGACGTGCTGTGGTCATGACCTCTTCTGTTTACATGCTGGTGCTGGTATGACAGTCCACTGCTCACTGGTGCGTGTATGACATCCATTGCTCACTGATAGTACATCCAGGTGAAAGTATTAGCCACATTCGTTCCCCTTGCCCTTCCCTGAGTGTCAGCTAAAGAGACATGAGCCAGAGCTGGTTACATTCCAAAGACTGGCTAAGTTCCTTTAGCTTCCTTACTCTGTGAATGACTCTGGAGGGGTCTCTGTTTTGGAGTGGACATGTTTACATTGTTGTCCACGCAGAGACCATACTTTATTTTTTCTGTTACTACTCATAAGGGATAAAATTTTCTATGTTTTAAAACAATTGTGTTGTTAAGACCTTTTGTTGCTTTCCTTCTTTTAAAATATCTTGTTTAAGTAACTGTAACAGTTTAGTTATCATTGAAGACTAGTATTCTTCAAATGCAAGTTAAATTTTGTATGCACTTTTATTACCCAACCTGGTTTTCTGTAGCCCTGGAGAAAGAGGAAACAAAGAAATATTCATTTTTCTCCATGTCATTTTCCACATAGCTTATTAAGAGTAAAAGGTTAATGCAATCATTCAGAATCAGAAATGAAAGTGTATGGCTGTTTTATTCTTGGAGAACTAGGAAAACAATATAACAAACAAACAAAATGAAACCAACAGAAACACCAGTTAATATATGGCGATGTTGGAAAGGAAGATTAGGTTAATTCCTGAGAACATGAAATTTTTTTAAGTTAACAAGCAACAACAAAATGCTTTAGTAAGCTGATTGAATTTTAAAAATAATAGGATTTAGTGTGTAGAGTACACATGTTCACTCATCCTTGATCCAGAGTTCTCATTCTCATGATCCCAAGCTCCTGTAGAGCCTGACATCTTGCCCCTTTATCACTAAAAAGCTCTGTCCTAAAGGTTGGGGAGACTTAGTGAGGACTTTGAGTGTGGAGAAATTCCTGACGACAGACCCTCTTCAAGATCTGACTCTTCTAACTTGAGAATGCCATATCTCCTATGACTCTAGTCCTCTTCATAGTAGATGAGGATGTTTCTTGGCTTTAAAGAATCTGAAACTTCATATTGATATTAAAATTAAATCTATATTTTTTTGCCATTGAAATTACAATGTTCTGTCATTGACTAATTTGTTCAGATATTTCTTCCTCCAAAAGATATTCAAATTGCAGCTAGGAGGGTCATTGGTTTTGTTTCTTGCAGTACTAAACATCTGTGGAAAGAATCTATAATTAGCAAACAGAGAAATGTACATTATAAAGCTGAGAGAAATAAAGCATGAATAATCTTCATTAGAGAGTTGTTGATTTACCTACAGGCATATGTGACCTGTGAAGCTGTCTACTGTTTGTGCAATGCTCCAAAACATTTTGCACTAAGTTGATTTTTGCAAATTATTCTGAGTATTAAGCATTCTGTATAATACTTCATGTTGTGATATCTATAGAGATTTTGAGATATATGAACACTGTACAATCTTCTGAATGCAACTTGTTTCATAAATGAAATAAAGGGCTGGAGAAATGGCTTAGCGGTTAAGGAGCTTGCCTATGAAGTCCAAGGACCCAGGTTTGATTTCCTAGAACCCACATAAACCAGATGCACATGGTGGCACATGCATCTCAAGTTCTTTTGCAGTGGCTGGAGGCCCTTAACGTGCCCATTCTCTCTCTCTCTCTCAAATAAATTAAAACATTAAAAAGATTAAAAAATGAAATAAGATGTCTAGTTGTAAATATGAAGCTAGCCATTTAGATAGTAAGTTGATTTCACAGAGCTAGAGGAGGAAATGGGAAGTGACACAGAACTTGGATCCTGAAAATGGCACTGTTAAGGAAAAGGCTAGAAGAGAGATAAGGTGAGATGGTAGTCAGGAAGACAAGCATTGAACTCACAAACTCATTTTCACTGCTATTTTACTAGAAATGCTGCTATTTCCTTCCAGCTCTACATTTCAGAGCCTAACCAAGAGTTCACTGGAAAACACATCTGGGAAACATAATTCTTACACTTTTAGCCTTCTGGGTGACAGAGAAAGCAGACTAGAAATGGAGTTGGCAACCCTGGGGCACAGGACATGACTGTGGATATCAGATCATTTCCTATTTACCGTTTTTTTATTAGGATGGGGTTAATTTTTCTATATGCAACATAGATCTTGGTTTTTGTTTGTATTGTTTTGTAGTGATGCTGATAAACTTGTAAAATACTGCATATGCATAGTAAGTTTGAGACCTAAATCAGAGTGTCAGGATTAAAAGGACTTTTGTAATATTTATGTCTAATAATCTATTTTTTTCAAGGGATTTTTAGGTGGTATGGATATTCACACTTTATGTTTTGTAAACTGGAACCATCAAAAAAAAATTGAGAACATCCATCTAACTCCATAATGTTTAGTCTAATTCATGAGGAGCAAAGCATGCGTGTGTGACAGAATGGGAGAAACAGGGTGAGACGAAAACCAAAGGACAGCGTTTTCAGTTGATCATATGTTTCAACTGGAGCTAAGATGATAGTGGAAGAAGTTCATATCACACCTAAGACACAATTTTGCTAGAATTGCAGGCCATCTTTCTTTCATATACTTTCTGGTAAAACTGTCAATGAGAAACAGTGATCCAGCCAGGCAGGTGATTCCACTGGTGACCCGAGTGAATCATGCAACACGCAGTGGAAAACACGGTCCAGCAGTCATGTCTTGTTCTAGCACTGAGCCTGTACTGTGCTGGGGCTGGCCTGTGAATCTGTGGCCCGGCTGTTTTCAGATCTTTTTCTCTAAATTACTCTTTCTTTTACAGAAAACAAGTTTCATGAAGTTCTCAATTTCATTTAATTTGCTTACACAAATGTATGACCTCAACTGTTGCATTAATTTCTTATGAAATAGAAATTGAGATTTTTTTAAAAATATTTTTTTGTTATTTTTATTTATTTATTTGAGAGCGACAGACAGAAAGAGGCAGATAGAGAGAGGGAGAGAGAATGGGTGCGCCAGGGCCTCCAGCCACTGCAAACGAACTCCAGACGCGTGCGCCCCCTTGTGCATCTGGCTAACGTGGGTCCTGGGGAGTCGAGTCTCGAACCAGGGTCCTTAGGCTTCACAGGCAAGTGCTTAACCGCTAAGCCATCTCTCCAGCCCAGAAATTGAGATTTTTTAATACATCCCGGATTATTTATAAAGACATTTAGCCTGTGTGATCCTTTGACAGTTAGTTCCATATATGAATACAAGTTGGAAATTAGCTGCCACAATTTGCACTGGCATTTACAGTCTTGAATACACTTTGTACTGGGCCCAATTAAACCAAAGTGAGGCTCATTAGATTCAAGAAAGATAAGTTATTATTAACTTACAACATGACAACTTGATTGCTGTCTTCATTTCTAGGGATAAAGTTTTGGACAATAATTGGTTTCCTGCCTTAGGATGGAAGTTAGTGGAAGTTAGCCAGAGAACAGGCAGCACTGGTGAGCGTAGGAGGATGGATGGACCCATCAGATGGAGATACATATGAGTTTGAATGGAGGCAAACTGGATCCTGTGTGGAGTGGGGAACTTGATGTTTTTTCCCTCTTTTTTTTTCCCCCATCCTATACTATGGACTTTTCAGTTAATAACACAGATATAGGGGCTAGAGAGATGGCTCAATGGTTACGACACGTGCCTGTAGAGCCTAATGACCCAAGTTCAGTTCCCTAGTACCCACGTAAAGCCAGATGTGCAAACTGCTGCATGCACCTGGAGTCATTTCGTAGCAGCTTGGAGGCCCTGGTGCATCCATTCTCTCTGTACGTCTGTCTTCTACCTCCCTATTCTTGCAAATAAATAAATAAATAAATGTTTTTAAAGAAGAGCACAACAATATGACTGCCTGAATATGAATATGAATGAATGAATGGAAATGACAGTTCTCACAGCCTGTCACACATAAGAGTTTCCTGCTACATTCCCCCTCCTCATTTTCTCTTCTGGGTACTCCAGTTGTAACAGATAACCTGGCCCTCTGTGCTGTCAGAGTTTTAATGATAAAGTGCAAACACCAAGGCACCTACCCTGTAGGCTTGTTTTTCTGAAGGTTCAGTGAATTAACACTTGTCAAGTGCTTAGCCTGGGCATGACAGGCAGACCATAAGCACTCTGGAAACATCGCTCATCATTTTCCATGCACCTTTGCTTTGCTTGCTGTCCTTTGGTCCTTTGCTATTATGGGTTGTATTATCTTTTCAGATCTTCTAGCCACGTCAACCCAATTAAATGAAGCTTACTTTATGAAAAAATTATGGCCTTCTGTAGCTCTATAAACCTTATACGATGCAAAAACTTTGTGTGAGGAATAATAACTAAGTCAAATTTAATTTTAAGAAGCCATACCAATAAAAGTTAATTAAGTAATTATAAATGTAGCAAGTGATATACCCCAAATAAGAAAATTAAAATGAATAGTGAAGTTTTAAGGACAAATCTATTTATATGACATTAAATGGACATCACTTTAATTCAGAATCACACAAGTCTTTAGGAAAATAACTCTGATAAAGTTTCCATGAATTTGAAAAGTTAAACTGAAATTATTTTGGTCATATAGCTTATTAAGAGGAAAAGGCAATAAGCTTAGTTTGCAGAATTCCATGATAACTTTCGAGACTTTGATAGTACTATGCTGAAATTTGCTTTCCAAACTAGGAAAAGCAGTTATGAATCAAAAGTTGTACAAAATTCTACATGTGTTAGCAACCCAGCTTAAAATTTATTTGAGATTTCTTTTTCTCCACATGAAGGATTTTATTACTTTATTTGCTATCGTTTCTGGCATGTGTGTGTAGTATGTGTGATGTGTGTTGTATATGGTGCATGCATGTGTAGTGTATGTATGTGTGTGTGCATGGATGTGGAAGCCAGAGGAGAATGTCAAGTGTTCTCCTCTATGACTCTTATGTGTTGTTTTCTCAAAACAGAATTTCTCATTGAACTGGAGCTCTATTTTCTTTTATATTTATTTATTTATTTATTTATTTATTTATTTATGTCATTGGATCACCAGTGAGCCCCACCTATTCTCTTGTCTGTATCTCCCACAGGTCTAGGATTACAGGAGTGTGTGGCTTTTTACCAGGTGGGCGCTGGTGAGTCAGTGCTGGGAATTGAACACAGTCTCAGGCCCTCTCAGGCCCTTGCTTGTGAGACATTTTTCTGACCTGACAACGTTATTTTGCATGTGTTTGTATGTGTTTGTATGTACATCTGAATGATCCCATGTGTGTATGGATACAGGCATATGCATGTATGTGTGTGTGAGAGAGTGTGGAGCAGAAATTAGTGTTGGGTGTCTTCCTCAATTGCATCCTACCTTATTTCTTGAGACAGGGTTTTTCATTTGGACCCCAATCTCACCAATTTGTCTATTCTAACTAGCTAACTTGCCTAGGGTCTGCCTCCAAGTGCTGGTATCATAGAAAAGTTACCAAACCCGCCCAACATTTCTGTGAGTGATGAGGATACAAACTCAGGTCTTCATGCTTGTGCGGCCAAGCACTTCATCCACTGAGCCATCGCCCCCCTAGTGAGAACTTTCATGGTTAGCAATACCAGTGACCTATTGCTAGGGTTTAGATATGAGAGAGTATCATTACTTGTCTAATTTTTCGGGAGAACTAATTAATATGCCTTTAAATAACAAATATTTTACCCTTACTGATTTATGTCATTTATGAAACATTTAGTTACTGAATACATGTTATTTACAACAGTACTCAGATATTTCACAAAATACTCAAATATTTCAGTAAATAAAATATTTCCTTTTTAAAAATACTTTATTTTTATTTATTTATTTATTTGATAAAGAAAGAGAGAGAGAGAGAGAGAGAGGGAGAAAGAGAGAGAGAGAATGTGTGCACCAGGGCCTCCAGCCACTGCAAATGAACTCCAGATGTGTGCGCCCTCTTTTGCATCTGGCTAATGTGCGTGCTGGTGAATTGAACCTGGGTCCTTTGGCTTTGCAGGCAAGTGCCTAAACCACTAAGCAATCTCTTCAGCACAAATATTTACTTTTGAATATGTTCTAATGTTATATGAAATAACCTTGCTAGAATTAGAGAGCCATGGAAAGGGGAAGAGAAAATTAAGACACATTATTTTTAGAACAAGAGGATATTTGTTCCTTCACCTTCCTTAAAGGGAATGTTTTTTTTTTTTTTTTTGGAGAATTTTAAAGGGTAAAATTGTCTCAACGTTGGGCTGGAGAAATGGCTCAGAAGTTCAGAAGACTTCCTGTGCAAGCAGCAGGGTCTTAGAAGGCCCAAGAGGCCTCTTGAGTTCAATTCCCAGGACCCACCTAAACAGCTGGGCGCCACCATGCACATCTGTAACCCTAATCTGTGTGGAGAGCAGATACCAGAGCGGGGGCTCATGAGAAAACAGCGAGCTCTGGGGTCAGGAAGACATTCTAGCTCAAGAAAGAATGGGCAAAAGAGCAATGAAGGGGAACACCCAAGTGCATGGGTAGCTGTATGGGTACACACATGCCTACACACATCATGCATGCAGAGACACACACCACATCTCTCTCTCTCTATAAGCCCCCCCCCCACACACACATGAATGATTTCCCAAACTTGAGCAGTATTAAAAATGCTGCAATAAATATGTCATTAACTATGCAACTATGTAAACAAATGTGTGGAGAATATGTATTCAAGTGGAGAGCTCACGTTTTCAAATACCCACACTTCATAATCACTCGTGGTTGTCTGCATAAATTTAGAGCGTGCAGCTTACTTACAACTTCAGAAGTTCCATTTCTTTTATGAAGATCTCATTAAAACAGTGATTTTGGCCATCTAGGGCAGCGATGCAGCACAGCCCAATTCCCCACAGGATTAGAAGCTGCTTTTGATTCACACAGTCTAAAATCACAGCACTTCATTTTACCCAAATTACTAAACTGCTCATAGGACTGGAGCTCCAGCCACATTACTAAATGCCAAAAACAAACAAACAAAAAACTATTAAAAGAAGCTGTCCTAACATGAAGTAAATATTTGAGGTTCAAATGTGATGTCAAGTGTGAACAAATTTGGTAAATGATACATGTCCTATCAGCAAATCTCAGAATTGGTTCTATGCTGCCAAGGATGTTAATAGTAATTTTAAACATTTTATTTATTTGCACATGTGTGTGTGTATGTGTGTGTGTGTGTGTGTGTGTGTGCCAGAGTCTATTGCTGCTGCAAATGAATGCCTGTCCACTTTTATGTAGGTAGCTTAGAAATAGAATCTGAGCTGAAATGCTTTGCAAGCAAGTGCCTTTAGCTGCTGAGCCATCTTCCCAGACCCACACCCCCTCAGCAGTTTTTTTTTTTTTCTGTTTGTTTTGTTTTGTTTTGTTTTTGTTTTTGGAGGTAGGGTCTCACTTTAGCTCAGGCTCACCTGGGATTCACTTTATAGTTTAAGGGTGGCTTTGGACTCATGGTGATCCTCCTACCTTGGCCTTCCAAGGGCTGAGATTAAAGGCATGTACCACCATGCTCTGCTTCTAATAGTTTTTATCTTGAAGAGAGTTTTGTGGTTTTTGTCATCCAGGAAACCTATAATTTAGGAATTTTCTTATGCTGCTATGATCTCTGAATTTTCTAATAGCTGGTGAGCAGAACACATATCATTTCCTAGTTCTTAAAAGAGCAAACTTGTTTACATATGGCTTCTCATGACCACTCGACACAGAAGACTTGGGAGGGAAATGTGTTCATAATTATTTTTAAGGCACAACTGAGAAACACACTTCATTCTAAGTGGGTCTCAATAATGTTTTTCTTCCTGCTGGAAGTATTTGGTTCATTAAAGCACTATAGAAATTGGATTTTAACCCACTAGGCAGACCACTGTAAGAAATCATACTGGAACATATTTTTGCTTACATCCCATTGATTGTGAGGCAGTCTGGTTTACATTTGCTGTCCTGGATATGTAATTATCTATATTCCTTCATGAAGTAACAAGGAAATGGGTCATTACATAATTAAAAAAAAATCCCTCCCTAGATACCCATTTGGTTCTTAGGAAACCAGACAGAATTTAGGATCCTTAATTTTGCACATCATATTTGACCCATTAATATTGGGTTTGGCACTTCATAGGTTGTACAGACGCTTGCTTGTATCTGACCCCGAGGAGCAATAGAGATATTATGACGAGTTCTTCACAGACGTCTCCCTGATCACAGTTGAGTGCGGTGGTGATCCAGGTGCCTGGGGTTCTTCCTGACATTTCAGGGATGAGAAGGAGTGAAAAAGGACATCCTCAAGAAACTAAAAAGCAGGGGCATTGGTCATCCATGGCTAGAGTCTATTGAATTCATATAGATTAGTGCCCTGGGCCCGCTGGAATTGTTTGACTATAGTCCTTCTCAGTGTGCGTTTCCTATCCTGGGACCAATAGTTTGTTTTAGTAATAATCCATCACAATGATTATGCTATTATTACAGGAATCATTATATTGGCATAAAATGATAGTGCAAAGAAAAATGTCATGGAAACTGTAGCTTCAGGTACATGTATTTACATTAAATTCAAATCTTGTCAACATTAAATTTAGCCCTGAAATCAAAAGCATGTCTCTAAAAGTCTTCCCGGCTTGGTCCGCCTCTGCTGTTGGATGCACCGTGCAGTCACATAGCTGTCATGCTCTGCTCTCAGATGCTGGGGCATTTCCCTACATATGTTTAGACACCTCTGATTATCTTTCTTTGGATGGTAGAGAATATAAGGTTGGAACCGGGACAAAAGTCAAATCAAAACAGATGACACTGTTTATTTTCCTTAAGATTTTGAACCTTGTTCAAGGAGCTGCCAAAACAAAAGCCAGCACGGGAACAGGCCTTCTGTGGCCCGGAGCTGGGAGGAGTGCGTTAGGACAGGGCAGCTGTCCTAACAAGCGCACAGGGCAGCAGGCTAAGGCAGATGCCTTTTGCATGTGAACTAACTCACCCTGGATAGCGGAGAAGTGAGACAGACTACAGCTTAGGGAAGAATCTATAAAAAACAATGTCCTTCAATTCATGCAGAGACACAGTTGATACCTCAAGAGGGTTTTTTTTTTTCTCCTATCAGTATGCGAAGTCTAAGGTAAACAGAAGGATCTCAAAGCAAACAATTAAGGTAGAGTGAGTCCCTGTAGATCTTATGCTGGAAGCAGTCTTTTTTCATTCTGAACATCCAGGAAGTGCTAGCTCTTCCCACACAGCTTTGGTTGTTAGAACACTAATGTGTACCTAGTCCATCGATGTTGCATTATGAATACATTTTAGTTCTGAAACTTCACACGTTACACCAAGCACTCTGAACAACCATGGATCCTGTTGCTTGCCTGCTCCTGCTTTAAAGGGTGTTCTAATATTGCAGCGTTTGGTTTTGATTGTTTTGTCCTGTGATAGAACTTGGATCATAGTGATTAAGACAGACCTCAGCTCTATTAAGAGAGAAGAAGATGGTTTGCCTTATAGAACAAAACCTTATCAACTCAAAAGTCATCACTGATGGAATTTGATCCAAGCATTGCCTAGCAGAAGGGGAGAGGGGGGCTAAGATCTGTACCACAATTATGGTTGGTAAATGCCACAGTCACCCTCCTTAGCCTCACAGGGACCACAGTTCCTTCTCTTGGTTTTCCATATTACTTCTGCTAATACTTTTATTGTTGTTGCTGTTAAATCCCATAAAAAACTTAAATTTGAAGAATATGAAAAACACGAGACATTTTGTTTTACAAAGCAAGGATTTAAGAATTTGGTAAACTAGATATTTTTAGGTAGTTGCATAAATTTGTTCGTATCTTGAGTAGAAACTGTATTCTTGTCACAATCTGTCTTTTTCTGGAAGATGAGCATATTTTGACCCAGAATATGAGAATAATTCCCATAGCACTTTTACTGAAATCAGAGTTTCTCACTCTTTTGCTTACCAAAAATTCAGCACAGTTTTTATTGACATTTCACATATAATTGAACCCAGTTATGTTGTAGGCTCTACAAACATATCAGTGAATCAGACATATACACACATGCTCAGAAATGCAGGCATGCGCTTACATATACACCAGTTATCTATTTCAGGTGTAGTCTAAGGAGAAGAGGTATACCATTAGTGTTTCATGTATAATACAATAGTAAAATGCAGATTTTTCCTTTAATTTTTTATCATGGATATTGAAAAAATTTGGACAATATTCATTTTATGGAGTCTCAGGGTGGCCTGAAACTCACGGCGATCCTCCTACCTCTGCCTCCTGAGTGCTGGGATTAAAGGTGTGCGCCACCACGCCCGGCTCTATTCCTTCATTTTTGAAAGCTCTTTTCACTTTTAAAATTCCAGGTCCCGACATTGCCTGTGGTTCCTGTTAAGATGTTTCTTCAGGTGCCCTGAAGATACGCTATTTTCTCCTGGCCTCCTTTTGGTGGGGGGCATCAATAGTAATTATTATTGTGCCTTATTCTATATTATCTGTCTACCATCTCTCTATATTTAAGCTCTAGGAATTTTCTTTTATTTTAAATATTTCTATTAATTTTCCAAGAGACGAGAGAGAGAGAGAGAGAATGAGAATGGGCAGATCAGGGCCTCTTGCCACTGGAAATGAACTCCAGATGCATGTGTAGTTTTGTGCATCTGGTTTTATGTGTGTACTGGGAATAGAACTCAGGCCATCAGGCTTTGCAAGCAAGTGCCCCTAATGGCTGAGCTATCTCTCTAGTTCTGCTTAAATTTTTCTACTTTCTGTTTTAAGAATCCACTTACAAGTGTATTAGATAGTCATGATACTACTCAATTTTATTACTCATTCCTTTTGCTTTGTTTCTCTGCATTTTAGTTTGGATTACTCCAACTTGCCATCAAATTCACTGACTGTTGCGTTTGTCATCCCAAAACTGTTCTGGGAAAACTGATGTTTTAAAATACTACATTTTAGTTCCATGGTTTCCATCTGGACCTATTCTCATTTTTATACAGAAATTCCCCTGTGTATCTTCAGTGGCTGTGGCGGTTTGAATGCATGGCCCTACAGACTCGGGCAGCTTTTATTACGGTACAGCTTTAGTCTCCAGTGGGCAGATCTTGTAGTACAGCCGGAAGGTATGTTCAGAGCAGTGTGAGCTCTGGCTGTTTGTGTTCGCTGGATGTCTGGTAATGTCTCTCTGCTGTGATCTGTGGACGTGAGCCAGCTGCAGCCATTGATATTTCCCCTGGATTCTCTAAACCTGAAGTAAACCCTTTCCTCCCATAGGCTGTTTCGGGCTGTGTGCTTGTTCAGCAGTTAGAAGGTCACTGCTGCAGAGACTATATGTTTGTGTTCACAAACCTGTAACATAGCTGTTGTCAGTCCTTGTCCGACATAGCATGCCATTCGTCTTCACGTGCTCTTCGCTTGACTGTCTCTAAATCTGAGAGGCTTACAACTCCTGTGTCTCTTCATACAGTATGATTTTGATTAAACTATTAACATCGTCATCATTTGTTCTAGACCCTCTAGAGTCTGTCCTTTTTTATTTTTGAAGAATGTTTTCATTCCTAGTGTTCTGATCACCATAAAGATGCATTTTGCTTAAATACTCTGTAAAGTCAGACACACTGAACTATTGCCTAGTATGTAGCCTCACTTGATAGGTTTGATTTTTCTGGAATATAGATGTCAAGCCTGAGATATTTACCAAGTCCCTCTACATTAGTGTGGCACATCACTGGAAGAAAACAGGGAATTTATTTGAAGTTATAGATATATCTAACATTCTGAAAGGGACTCCAGTTGGAATCAACATTATTTTTGTAACACAGCTGTATATTAAGTCAACATTCTCTGCTTTAGAACAGTCATCAAGTAACAAGGGAACTGTTTATTTTAACCTCAGTATGCTGTTGAAGAAAATATATTCCATGCTGAGATGAAAACCCCAGGAAGAAAATGAGGTATGATTGCTAAACATTACCCACAATTGTCTCATGTTATTCTCTGTAAGGTAAATACTGGAGTTCTTTCAGAATGGCTACTTTGTCTCTGGTTAATTTCAATATGTGGCATCCTGAAGTGAATGGTTATGAGTTTTAGTACCATGGGAGGTTTTATAATATTAAGAAAGAGCACATTAGCAGCAAATCAGCCAATAAAAGAGTTTGGCACTCCTAAATTAACCTTGAAATCCAAGTTCAGTTACTACTCTGGGGGAAAACACGAAATTAGCATCAATTATGAGCAAATTTGTCAGAAAAAAGTTATTAAATAAAATATTCTTTTCAATAAAATACATCTAATTATGATTCTGTTAGAAGGGAAGCTCATAAAATTGCTTCTTGAGAAAAAGCAAAAGCAGGCATGGAAGTGACGTGTATGATAGATGGTGCATTGCTTCTCCTGCGGGAGCTGACTCCTGAGAGACAGGTTATCACGGGACGCCTGTGTTAATATGCGCTGGAAAAGGGTTTGAATCGTGAGTCAATGGCATGTTATCAGCTACTTTCATTGCTATTTGTAGCTTTCTTATCTTTTTGTTAAGACAGTTTTCAAAAGTACATTTGCCCTTCTGAAATCTGAAATTTCAAAGCATTTTTTCTTTCTTTTTCTTTTTCTTTTTCTTTTCTTTCTTTCTTTTTTTTTTTTTTTTTTTTTTTTTTTTTTTTTTTTTTTGAGGTACAGTCTCACTTTAACACAGGCTGACCTGGAACTCACTATGTAGTCTCAGAGTGGCCTCAAACTCAGGGTGATCCTTCTACCTCTGCCTCCCTAGTGTTGGGATTAAAGGCATGTGCTACCAAGCCTGGTTCAACATTATTATTATTATTTGGTTTTTCAAGGTAGGGTCTCACTCTAGCTCAGACTGACCTGGAATTCACTAGGTAGTCTCAGGGTGGCCTCAAACTCAGGGCGATTCTCCTACCTCTGCCTTCCGAGTGCTAGGATTAGAGGCATGCACCACCACGTCCGGCTAACATTATTTTTTTTTTAACCAGGGAGATAACCCTATTGAAACTCCCTCAGTGTTTCTTTTTTCTGTTGTTCTCAGTGTTGTAACTCACTGTATCCTCTTCACTGAGGCTCCCATCACACCAGTCTCGTTGCTTTGCTGTAAGTAACAAAATCCTGACTTAGTGTAGAAATCAGTCTTTTATTATTTAAATCACAAGGGAGTTAATAGTGTTACAAAGTTCATTCTATTTTTTGTATTCTTTTTTCTTTTTTATTTTATTTTTTTTGAGGTAGAGTTTCACTCTAGCCCAGGCTGACCTGGAATTCACTATGTAGTCTCAGGGTGGCCTCGAACTCATGGTGATCCTCCGACCTCTGCCTCCCCAGTGCTGGGATTAAAGGCGTGCGCCATCACACCACACCAGGCTGTATTTTTTGCATTCTTAAAACTTTGTGTTTTACCTTCTCCTCTGACTTCCACCCTGATGACTTTGAGATGACTGAAGCTGGAAGATGCACATTTTCACATTAGCAAATGAAAAATAGAAAACAAAATAAGATTTTTTATTCATGGATTGTCTCAGTGTGGAAACAAGAATTTTCCAGGGTTGGAGAGATGCCTTAGCAGTTAAGGCATTTGCCTGAACAGCCTAACGACTGGGCTTCATTCCCCAGAACCCACTGAAAGCCAGATGCACAAAGTGGAGCACGCATGTGGAGTTCAACTACAGAAGCTGGAGGCCCGTTCTCTCTCTCTCTCCTTGCAAATAAATATATAAAAATATATAAAAAAAAAAGAGCACAAGAATTCTCCTCAGATGGTGCCTGTCATGGTGCCCTTCATGCTTGCCGTTTGCTTGCGGGTTTGCCTAGCTGTTCCTTGCCTCCTCCGCCTGAGTCCTTGGCACCGAGTCAGTGAGATGCATGTTACTGCTTCATTTGGTGTCTTCATCTTTTCAGTCAACTGTAAGTCTTGAGAACTCAGAGATTCTCTTTCTCCCTTTTCACTGTTGCTTTCCCTTAATTTTTCTGCCATGGGCGCCTCATTTCCTCCCACCCCTCTGGTCCTCACTGGTGGCATGGGAAGTTTTACCTTCTTTGAAACTGACCTTCTTTCTTGTCTTCTGAAAGTGACAGTATACTCACTTTCATTTCCTCTTACTTCTGTGGGTACCCTCCAGCTTCTGTCCATTTATTCTTAAGTTCCTTCAGTGATAACTGAATCAGAAGTGAAAAGAAAAGGTTGATCATTTTTTTTTAGTGTGTTCTAATTCATCTAACTGGGCCAATTGAATCGCTGTCAAAACAATAATAAATATATGTATATATATTATATGTATATGTATATGTATATGTATATGTATATGTATATATATATATATAATAAATGCCCTACACGTTGAGTAAAGAAAGAATGGAAAATAAATATGGAAATTACCTATCATGTATTTTGCTTGCCTTAAAGTTGATCCCAAGCCAAATCATTCCCCCAGCCTGATGAGTTTTTAAAAAATTTTTTTGTTTATTTTTATTTATTTATTTGAAAGTGACAGACACAGAGAGAAAGAGGCAGAGAGAGAGAGAGAGAGAGAGAGAGAGAGAGAGGAGAGTGGGCGTGCCAGGGCTTCTAGCCACTGCAAACGAACTCCAGACGCGTGTGCCCCTTGTGCATCTGGCTAATGTGGGTCCTGGGGAATTGAGCCTTGAACCGGGGTCCTTAGACTTTTTGAAGATCTTCTTTAGCCTATATCTGGTCGTTTTGTAGTTTCCCCGACCACCACGACCTGATGGCAGCGAGTCCTGTGCTTGAAGTGTGCTGTATCTGTCAGAACAGAACAGGTTATCTTGTATGAACAAACAGCCCCTAACATTCACAGCCCAAAATAACCATGTTTTGTGCCAACTGCAGGGCAGGGTTTCTTTGCTTATTATAGCTAGTCCGACACTAATATGGCAATCATGAAATTAGATTATTCCAGAGTTACATTGCCATTTAAGTTCTCTGTCCAGAACTTGCTATGAAGCCCCTCCTCACAACAGAGAGATTAAAAAGTGTAATCCTATTATAAGCCTGGAAATGGGTAAAAGTGCAACTCTAGCAGACTGTGTGCCAGAAATCAAGATTACCCTATTGCTGCTCATAAAAAAAATGTCCGAAGTTAAAATCACCACCCGAACCAGCAGTATATGTCCAGAAGCTGGTGTCAATGTGACCCTCTTGCACTGAGGCCAATGTGGGCTATAAAAGTGAGATCCTGTTTCCACCTCTAAACTTCTCCCTCAAATAATACTAACAAGTCTCAATATATCCTTTTGCAAAAACATATTTTAAATTTATTGTAAATGATATACAAAATATCATGATAATGAGGTAAAAGTCATGTTTTTGTATATAGATACATAGCATAATGTTTAAAAAAGATTAAACATTATATTTTATTTCTTCCAACATTTACATTTCTATGTGGTGAAAAAATTTTAAATTGCTTCTAGCTTTTTATTTTTTATTGTTCAGTAGATTTTATTACCTACAGTCATCCTACAATAGCATACCAAGATATTCTTCATTTAAAATGTTCCAGGAATTGGGATATAGCTCAGCTGATAGAGTGTGTAACTATTATACATGAACTGCTGGATTTGATACCCAGCATCTCATAAAACCAGGCATGGTTAGTGCATGCCTGTGACCCTGGTACCTGAAGCTGGTAGAGGTGGGAATGATCAGAAGCTCAAGGTCATCCTTGTTGCCCACCAGAACTAGATAGCATGACCTTATTGCTGAGATATCACATACTTTGGCTGCAAGACACAGAGAAATCAAGCTTGAGCAGAGCTGGAAGCCACTTCCCTGTTGACCAGCTGTCAGGATGCTAATCAGTGCTGTGCAGCTTGCTGAGAGAGAAAAGTCATCAATGACCTTAGCAAATAGTGGACCCTGCAAGGTCCAGCTGGTCCAGCCAGGAAAAATGTTCCAACTGGTGGCATGTTGGTTATGGTGGAAACCAACTACTTTCTGATTGGATTTGAGGCTTGCTCCATGGGAGGAAATTCCTGTCTGGTACTGAAAACCTAGCCGAAAGCCTAATGCTGGGGAGGTCATTCATAAGCCTAAGGGGGAAGCTACTATTTGTGTTTGGCTAAATGAATTTATTATGCCTACTAAATTTCCATCTAAATATTTATGCTCATGTACTAATGCTACTCTCACTTCTGGGTAGAGATGTTTCCAGTTTCAGATGTAATGACTACTGGGGATAATCAAAAATCATCAACGTGCTGAGAAGTGACAGTGGAGTGTTCAGCACTAAGTGAGACATCTTTACCACACATTACAAGGCTGAGATCATTGTGGAAGGGGGGAAGAAGAGGTGTAAGAGCCAAAGGATGGGGAAGAGTGCTTTGCAGTACTGTCTACCAGGCACAAAGTATCTGTGGCATATTCATGATCTCACAGTGGCTGATGCTCCCTATACAAGATCTCCATAATATCAGGACAAGGAATGATGACATCAAATTAGAAGGTTTAGTTGGAAAGAAGAAGGGGTTCAGTAGATGGAGGATAGGGCAGAGTACAAAAGATAGTGGTGGGAAGGGATTATGATCATGGTGCATTAGGTATTTGTAGGCAATTATTAGTAAAAGGGCTTTTTTAGTGATTTATTTTGCTGCTCGATTATGGAAGTCTGAGATTATTTTTATTTTATGAAGAAAGAGACAGAGGAAGAGAGAGAGAGACTTGGCACATCATGGCCTCAGCCACTGTAATGGAACTCCAGACACTTGCACCATCTAGTGGGCATGTACGACCTTGCACTTGACTCACCTTGTGTGTCTGGCTTACATGGGGTCTGGAGAGTAGAACATGGATCCTTAGGCTTTGCAGGCAAGCACCATAACCACTAAGCCATCTCTCCAGCCCAAAGTCTGAGATTCTTTTTTTTTTAATTTTTTTATTTTTATTTATTTATTTGAGAGCGACAGACAGAGAGAGAAAGAGGCAGATAGAGAGAGAGAGAGGGAGAGAATGGGCACGCCAGGGCTTCCAGCCACTGCAAACGAACTCCAGATGCGTGTGCCCCCTGTGCATCTGGCTAACATGGGTCCTGGGGAATCGAGCCTCGAACCGGAGTCTTTAGGCTTCACAGGCAAGCGTTTAACTGCTAAGCCATCTCTCCAGCCCTGAGATTCTTTCTAATATTAAGTGATAATCTTAAATCTTTCCTCCACATTTATCATTTTTTGTATTGGTATCATTGATAGAGTTATCAGATTTTTCTAATCAATTTAAGCACTAAAGAACCAGTTCTGGAAAAGATGAGTAAAAGAACAACCAAAAGGAAAAACCATGGACGTTTAAAAGTAAAAATGCAAGATAAAAAAGAAGAATTTCCAGAAGTGGATAACACCAAAGACTGGGTGAGCCAGAGTGAACAATCTTTTTGTTGGACTACCAAATAGATATAATGTGATTTTGTCCACTGAGAGGCATGCGTTCTGGAAGTGGGGCTCAGAGCACCTGCATGCCTTGTCTGCTTCCTTCCTTCCCTGTGAGTAGCTTAGCAATTACCTCTGCTCCAAGGCAAGCTCTTCTGTCTGCAAGGCAGGCGGTCAAGGAGCCTTGATGGTGGCCTATGAGGAGGACCACGGATGGTAGCAATTACTGTAGATTTTGAAGTCAAGAGTGAACATGTCCACATTTTTTAGGATGGAGATTACTGCTTTCCAAAATAACAATAAAACAGTTGCATCTGGGAAGTAAAAATTCTGGGTGGGTAAATGATGTCAATTGGATCTATTTTTCTATTTACTTCCTCTCAACTCTCATTGCAATTCTTACAGAAAACAAAAAAATCTACAAAACACACTTACTGGCATTTGAGGAGCAATTAACTTCCTGATGGTTAGGAAATAATGGTGCCCAAGAAAGGAGAACTCATTTCGGCAAAAGGAATTCATAGAAATCTTAGCTGAGAGCCAGTTTGGGTCTATGGAGTTTATCTCAAAGACAGTCATGAGTATGTATATTAAATTATATCTTTAACTGGTGTCTATGAGGAAGAATTTACATTGTTAAGTGCCTGCTGGGTAAAGTAGATGTTTTATACTCATTGCAAAGTATATGTTTTATATTACAATGAAGCATTTTTTTAAAATATTGAACACTTGATTTTTTTTCTTATCGTTACTTTTTATAGATTACAAGCAGGCAATCTGTTGAGCTATAGCCACTGTTAACTTAAGCACAGTAAATTCTCTTGCCATGTAAACCTAGAACCATAGCTCACAAGTATTTCCCTAAATTACATTTATTAAATTTGTTAAGCTGTGGTGTCAACATTAGAATTCACACTGATTCTAGGAGATACCAAAGCCTATATTCTCCTGAGAAGATCAGACTCTGCATCTAAGGGGAGTTGATGCATAAACATGAGTCTTCTTGGTGAGTGAGGATGTGCTCCTTTTTGGCATGAGTGTTGCCTAATTCCATCACATCCTCTACTTTGTTTATTCTACTATTGTTAGCTTGAGCTTATTTTTGAAAAATTTGTTTACTGGATACATTACAGTTTTTATATCATATAATTATCTTATTTCTCCAAGATTCATTTTTTTTTTTGTTCTCACTTGTAATTTTTTGTCTGTAAGGAAATAATACTATCTTTTTATTTGTTTTCTGGCTGCATTTATTTAGTCAAATGAACAAATGAATATAGTTGTCTCTTTATTTTTTCTTTTATTTCCTTCCTTACCTCCCTCCCTTCCTCATTTCTTTTTATTTATTTATGAAAGAGAAAGGGAGAGGGAGAAATAGAGGGGGGGAGAGAGAGAGAGAGAGAATGGGACCTCCAGGGCCTACAGCCAAAGCAAAGAACTCCAGACACATGCACCACCAAGTACATCTGGCTTACATGGGTTCTGGGGAATTGAACCTGAGTCCTTAGGCTTTGTAGGAGAGCACCTTAACCTCTAATTAATTTCTCCAGCTCTCCCTTTCCTTTTTTCTTTCTTTCCCTCCATCCCTCCCTTCCTTTCTCCCATATCCACTCCCTCCTTGCTTCTTTCATCCTTTCCTTTCTTCCTTCTCTACCCCTCCCTTCCTCCTTTCTTTCCTTTCCTTTCCTCTTTCTTCCTTTCTTTTCTCTTTCTTTCGGCACAAAACTGAGAATTAGAGATAAAACTAAAGAGTACTTACTCTTGTAAAGATAATGGTCAAGCTAGAAGAAATACCTGGGTGTTTCCCCAAGATTGCCTTTCCATTGATAATTAAAATACACAGTAAAAGCTATTGTTTTAGAGTTTTCTATGACAAAGGCATCAGCCACCTTGATTTGAGTTAGGCCAGCAATCAAAGGAAGGGAGGGTAATGAAAACGATTTATAGTGGAAAAAAGAAGAGTTCAACATGCCCCCCCTTGGAGGTTGTTGGCCCGGGGAAGCTCCAGCAGGCTTCCTGGAAGCAGACATCCACTGTGATTGGATAAGGTCACAGGTTTGGCTCCTCCAGCACATCCCACAGTGGAACTCAGGGCAAAAATTAGGGAAACTATAGAAAGTGATTAAATATTGGACATTTTGTGCCAATTGCTACACATCGTGGTTTGATTTTACTGGTTTGGTTGATTCAGTCTCTGAGTTAGGGTTTCCTTTTTCTATATGGTCTTCCCATTTGTCTATTTGACTCTCAGTTATGTACAAAATTACTCACTAACATATCTGCTGATTATCATCAGCCTACATGACAGTATGTCAGAGCAAGGGACATGTCTTGTGATAATGTAAATACAACAATGTGTCCATGACAACAGCAGTCTCTATCCTTCCAGGTACGCCACATCCAGAGTCAGACATCAGGGTGGTCTGTTTGAAGCTTAGCTAAGGTACAGGTACTGACAAGATCCACTGAAATTACGTGAAAATCTAACAGATGATGTACAATTGCCTGTCTATAATAGCAAAGTTCTTGGATGTGACAACCAACGACTTGTGTTAGGGTGGCTCTTCACACTATCCTTCCAGTGACCCCAAAGTGGTATTTGCATCTCTGAAAAATTATTATTAGCACTAAATTAGAGGGCTGATATCCTTGAGTTATAGAAAATTGGGTATACTACATAAATCATCCTCAATTGCTCCTTATGGATAAATTGTCTTGGCATATGACTTAGATGGATTCTGGAAGGAGTTGCCTGGGAGGCGGGACATTCAGTGGCAGTTGGCGGGAGTCTCTGTAGTTCGTTTCCACCCACTACACTTCGCTTCCTTGTCTTTCACTGCAGCTGCCTCCACTGCCCTCCCTAATAAAGCAGTGATGGGTATGCCAGCATTTCGCATCATCTATTGTGCAGAGCTCAGGCTGAGGCAGCAAGATCTCATGAGTAACTGTTTGACTTCTAATTTCTGGGCTGTAATCCACTGATCTGTAATGCCTGACCTAAGATTAGATTTGGGAACAAAAGAATTTGGGCCCGTGTTTATCCATTTCAGGAGAGCACAAAATTACATATAAAATATCATGCAAGTAATCCCAGGATGTACATGAATTGAAGCTATGAAACGGATGAGGTTTTAGAAATAAATTGTAGATTAATAGAATAGGCAGAAATATGAGCAACCCTGTGAGATTTTCCATCTATGACTCAAACTTAAGAAAATGAAATTGTATAGAACCAGAGAAACTGCTGGGGAGGTGTAATAAATTGAGAGATTGTGAGAGTCAAATGGAGATAGTAAATTGAAATCTGAGATTATCGTTAGCAGCAGAGAAGGCTAATACAGAGTAAAGAAAGTAAAGATTAAAAACATGTTCTAGGTTTAGGTCATGAGGATTGCTGGTTATACTATAAGAGGTGATGGAGAAATTACCTATTTGAAGTAAGGGTCAAAATGGGCATAAGACATATTGAGCATTGGGAAATGACTCAGAAATAAGAATAAGCATAGGGTGTTCTGTGAAATCTGTACAATTTTTTTGGTGTTAAAAAATAGAAACAAGGGCTGGAGAGATGACTTAGCAGTTAAAGCCTTTGCCTGTGGAGCCTAAGGACCCATGTTCTACTTTCCAGATCCCATGTTAGCCAGCAGCACAAGGTGATGCATGTGTAAGATTGTACATGTGCACAAGTTGGCACACACATCTGGAGTTCTAGTACAGTGGCTAGAGGCCCTGATGCACCAATTCTCTTTCTTTCTTGCTTGCTGTCTCTCATTATAAAAAAGAGGCTAGTCTGTTGGGCTTGCCTCAACAAATTTTGTAAAAAAATTTTATAAAAAAAAAAAGCAGAAATAAGACTGGAGAAGATGCTTTCAACAGAAAGAGGAGTGTTTTGTCTCTGACACTTGGCATCATTGTGAAACATGGAGAACTTCTTTCATCTCACCATGAAAACATCTAGTTTTGTAATAAACTATAGTCCTCAGAGGAAATGAAAGATTCCCAGAAATAACTCAGCCCCTTAAATTTGTATGGAAATGTTTATGGCGTGCGCGCGTGTGTGTGTGTGTGTGCGTACACATGCATGCATGAGTGAACCACATCAGGCATTTATCTACTAATTCTCAAAATGGTTAAAATTTTCCCATGGATATAGGGCACTTATGGAAAGCTCTGTTTGCAGAAGGTTCATTACTTTAAGAGAATTTTTTAAGTTGCTGAACAAAACCACGAGGCTATAATTATGATCTCAACTGTGTTCATATGGATCTGAAGTGTGGGAAGCCATGCAGACTCCAATAGCAGCAAGATAATTACAAGCAGCACACAGAATGTAATTGTGGGTGTGAATGCCAAGAGCTAAGAGAAGCGTGACAAATAAGAGATCTAAATAGGAAATTCATTTAAAGGAATCAGGGAACTTAAAATGGCATGCAGGTAACAGGGGGTCAGACTCCCCTGGGCAATTTGCAGAACAGTGGGAAAATAGCAATCTGGTGAGTTACTAATTGTATTTGAAACCTGTGAATCTAAAATATTGATAAAAAGCACATTATTTCCTTTGACTGGGGTAGTCCACATGTTTTCAACTGATTTCCTGTGGTTAATAGAAGAAGCAGCAAAAATTTATAGTTTAAGAATTATCATAAGAAATATAACATATTTGACATTACAGTAATGAATCAAAACAGTCACAATTAGTTCACAGTGAATTTACCATATAAACTCATATTTGCAAACACTATTAAATGTTTTAAAATGACCAATATTGGGGCTTGATAGATGGCTTAGCAGTTAAGGTGCTTGCCTGAGAAGCCTAACGACCCATGTTCAAGTCTCCAGATCCCATTTAAGCCAGATGCACAAGGTAATGCAAGCATGCAAGGTCTCACATGCGCACAAGGTGGTGCACGCATCTGGAGTTCGACTGCAGTGGCTGCAGGCCTTGGCATGCCAATTCTCTCTCTTCCTCTCTCATAAAAAATACATAAAAATCCTTCTTCCTACATGTACATCTATGTTAAAATAAGTCCAGTACTGGATATGAACTTTTCTGTTTATATACCCTACTTGTTGGCAGCATTGGGTACTGAACCTATGATCTTACATATTTTAGGCAAGAGCTCTATTTTAAACTATATATTCAGCTCAAAAGGAATTTTACTTTCTCCTCTCCATTACCCTCCTCTCCCCTCTGTCTTTTTATTCTGCTCCTCTTCCTCTTCCTCCTCCCCCCTCACTCTCACTCTCTCCTGTACTGGGGGTTGATCCTAGGAACTTGTATACATTTTCTTTTAATAACATTTAATGTATCTCCAAGTAGAAAACAGCAGTTGGCTACCTATTGCTAGGAAAATCACAATTGAGATCTCTATTTTGTTTCCATCTCTGTTTTGTCTTTCTTTCAGTTGACCCAGATTGTAGCTCCTAGAATAGATGCCTGAATCAAATACCCAGTGGTGACTTAGCTCTCAATCCATTGCTCATCTCTTCTCGTTTCTGTATTAGTTCTATTATAAATGCTTCCCATTGGTTGACAAGCCCTCACTGATACTACCTAGCTTTCACATTACATACTTGGTTTCCTTTGATTTTTTTTCGTCATTCCTTCTTTATTGGAGTTTGAGTTCCTATGATAAACCTTGCGCTCTGATGTTTCTTTTTTCTATGAGTCTCCATGGAAATGATAACTTCCATGTTTCTAAACTCCCTTGGCTGAACTGTGGCTATCTTTGTTTTCCCCTTCCCTTCTTTCCTTTCTTTCTCTCTCATCACTCCCAATTTTCTCTCTTTCCTTCTCCCTCTTCTCCGTCTCCTCCCCTTCCTGCTCCATTTCTCCGTCTTGTCTTATTTCTCTTCCCTTCCCCTCTCCTCCCTTCCTCTTCCCTTCTTTCCCTTCCACTCCCTCCATTTATCTTTGTCTCTGTAAATTGTTTCAAACTCTAGATACAGTAGTTTATAATGGTATGTAGGTCAGCAAGGCTGGAAAGAAAAACCACAGAGAAACTAAAGTACAGCATTTTGCAATCTAAAGACTATTTTTTGTTATTGCATCACTATTACAGAGCCATTTTCCCTGTGTCACAACTCCTTCCACAGACCTCCCATTTATGGATGATCCCCTGAAAAATCCTGATGAAGTGGACGTGGACCTGGTGACAGCCAGCTGCCAGTGGCTTTTCCAGTCAGGGCATCATTCCCGTTGAGGGGCATCTTGGGTTGGGGCTTTGCAATTCTTTGAGGTTCACCAGTCTGCATTGCTTTTGTCAGGAAGGCAACAGGACAAGAGATTCCTTCCCTGTCACAAGCCAGGGCATGACCCCTTGTCTGACAACTGGAGATAAAGAGACCCACCCCTGGCCGGCCAGGAACACACACACACACACACACACACACACAGAGTGAGATAAAGCCCCAGACGGCCTCTGCGCATCTGCATGCTGTCAACAAACAACAGAAAGCAGCATGACAGTTTGAGAGGTGGTGCTTTTTTAACAGTGCTTTTTCAACAAGAAACGATATATATATATACATATATATATATATATATATATATATATATATATATATATGTCTTGTACTAGGAACCACAAATTATATATCTGGTTGTGGTCATAGCTGTTAAGTTTCAAGCCTGGTTTTGTGTTTAACATCTTCCCTTGCCCATAAGGTAATTATAGGAAGGGCCAGAACTTCTTCAGACTTTTTAACACTTTCCTTCTCCCTCAATTCAGAGTATCAAAAGCATTATGGGGGGAAGGAAAGAGAGCAGGCAATCAGCATGAGGGAAGAATCAGTACATGATACCAAGTGAGGGGGCAGCTGTAACTGGTTTACCATGGCATTTATGTGTCTTGTAAATATTTGAGGGACATTGGTAAGTGGATAGCCGACAACAGATTCTCTGAGCAGATTATTCACGATGACATCTCATATACAGCATGTGACTTTCCCACGGCAGGGTTTTCTGCTTCACATGGATGCTCCATGGATAACTGCCCACCACTGGAAAATGTGAGTGTGTGTTCTGTGAGTGGACGCACCTGGCATTCAAAGATTGCAAAACTGTGCTGGAGAGATGGCTTAGTGGTTAAGCGCTTGCCTGTGAAGCCTAAGGACCCTGGTTCGAGGCTCGATTCCCCAGGAACCACATTAGCCAGATGCACAAGGGGGTGCAGTTCGTTTGCAGTGGCTGGAGGCCCTGGCACACCCATTCTCTCTCTCTCTCTCTCTCTCTGCCCCTTTCTCTCTGTGTCTGTTGCTCTCAAATAAATAAATAAACAAACAAACAAAAAATTTTTTTGAAAAGATTGCATAACTATGTGGGATACACAAGAATGAATGCATACTAATGTTCATAAAAAGTTTGAATTTGGAAAAGGGTATTTCTTTGGGGCAGGGATGTTTTTGCATTTCGGTACACCATCATAGGGATGAAGTTTCCCATTGGCTGCATGAAACAGTTAACAGAGATGGCTTGACTATTGAGGCGGCTTGCAGACTGGTACACTGAAAATCCCTTTCACTTCACTTCAAAGTATTGATTGCACTGGGGCTTGTGAGAGAAGGGATTTGTTAGGTTCATTACAGTTTTCCCCTTAATAAATACAAAGTGGTCATTTTTAAAATCTAATGAGGTCAATGGTCCACAGAATTTTGGAAGTTTTGTTTATCTCTTTTAGGGTTAGAGAAAGCCTTTCACATTTTGCCCTACTTTGACTTGTTTGTACACTGAATGTCTTTTATTTTCCTATGTCATAAGAGACACTTGGGTAACTATAGTTTTACTCAAGTGATATTTGAATTTTTTTTAATATTTTGAATGAACTGCTTTCTTGAAATACTTTGCTTTAGAATGATATGTATTTCAGAATATGATTAGGGTCTGGGAGATTTTTCAGAAGTATTCTATTTATTTATTTGAGAGAAAAAGGGAGAACTACAGAGAGAGAGAAGCAGACACAATTCCAGATAAATGTGCCACTTTGTGTATCTGGCTTTATGTGGATACTGAAGAATTGAACCCAGACAGATAGGCTTTATAAACAAGTGCCTTTAAGCACTGAGCCACCTCTCCAGCCCTAAGATTTTAATATATAAGACAATACAAATACTGAATGTTCTTAAACTATTTAATTTAGATGAATATGCAGCAAATTCCATGTTGCTACATTTAAATGACATAGGCAATTTCAAATTAAATTTTTATCACTAAGAAAGTAGGATAACAATTTTAAAAAGCTTAATGTTTGTATGTAGAACATTGAATAGGTGTTGATAGAGGCCTTGCATTTTATAACTGACTTAACTCAGATAAAACTGTGATTAGTTTGTACTTCTGATATTCTAGGGTTTAGTCTGCTTCAAAAACAACATAAAATAGGTTTTCAGAATCAGTCTGTTTCATGACACTACAGGTACCTAAATGTTTTCTTTTATATTCCTTCTTAACCTTAAAATACAACATCAAGGAGATAAAAAAAAAAACACAAAAATCTTTAATTGTGCTTGTTTTTTTTTTTAACCTTTAATAATATGTGCTGCAAAATGTATACATTGTTTGGATTCGGGTTCTCTATTTATTATCATTTATATTTGTAAAGACATCCTAATGTGCGCACCAGTATCTATATCTATCTGTATCTATAAGATGACTGGCACCTTCTGATAGTGAAGCAATGAAAAAGTAGCATATAGAAATCTGGCCCAGAAGAAAGGATAAAGACTGCAGAGGTGACTGAAGACAAACTACCTATTTCATAATTTTTTCCTGACGACTAAATTCAGAGAGTCAAGATGTTAATGGAGCAGTCATTCTCACGCCTGTGAGATCAAGTATTATAACCCACCGGGGGTCCTCTTAATGACTGCCTGATATACTTTATGAAGCAAATCCTCTAATCTCTCTCAAAAGGGTTAGGAGAAATAAAATAACCCACAAAGTCCACTTTGAGATCGGTGGTCTTTTCTTTTTAATTAAAAATATCACATGGAGTGAGATTATTATGAACTTCTTGTCAATTACAGTAGACAAATATTGCTTTACTAAGTTATAAATGACCTGCATATGTGCTTCTGATTTTCTGGTTTATTAACAGGGGTCCCAGAACATGTGTTACACTGATTCGTGTCTCTGAGGGGTTGTAGCTGTAAAGTCAATTCAAGGGAAGTCTCTAGGCCCTATTGCTTGCTAGGTTTAGAGTTCTCACTCTGCCATCTATGACTATCAGTAAACACTTCTGAGAAAGCGTGCAACGTTTGTGTGCTGACACATGTGTTTGAATCATTGGGTAGATTTCATCAGCCATAAACAATGATTCATAATTGGACCCATTAGAAGTATAATAGCAGGGCTTTTAAATCTAGCACTATTGATATCTGTGGTCAGGAAGTTATCATTTTTTTTTTTTTGTAATAGGTGTATGTAGAGACTGAAAAAGTCTGTAGACATAGCCAAGTGTCTCCCAGGGGAAACTAATCATCCAAGGACTTGCATTATATAGACAGATTTTTGAAAGTAGCTTATGCAATTTTATTCCATTCTTACCACATCTGGTGACATATGTAATTCCGATAGGCAGCTGTATTTACTTCTAAGATAGCACAAAGAGGCAACCTTTGTCTCTTCCTGAGAGAAGAAAAAGGTAAACATAATCATATGGTCTTGTTCAGCTAGGCCCTGGATTTTGAATGAGTCAATGTTGAAGCAAAACATGAAGATGTCCATCTTAGCGACACTATTTATAACTAAATGATCTTGAAAGAGTCTGAGTGACTCCGCTTACAAGGAATTATTGATAGTAACTAAGCCCATCTCATAGGATATGTATCAAATATGATTGACATGAAAACACTCTGCAGGGCTGGAGAGATGGCTCAGCAGTTTAAGGCACTTGCCTGCAAAACTTAACGGATGGGGTTTGATTTCCCAGAAGTCAGATGAACAAAGGGGCGCATGCGCCTGGAGTTTGTTTGCAACTGCTAGAGTTTCTGGTGTATCCATTCTCTCCCCCCCCTCTCTCTTTGAGGGCAAATAAATAAATATTAAAGAAAATACCTTGAAAACTGTAGGGTGCCATTGAAATACAGGTAGTGTTATTGTACTGCTATGGAGAATGGCAGGTAAAGTTAAATATATTTTTCAGTAAATATCCACAGTGACAATTCCTAAGTGTTCCCACATTGTGTGCTCAGATGATTCATCTACTCCTACATTTATTCATTTTATCTCACCTGTATATGTTTACATTCCTCTTTGTATATGTTTTGTAATGCTAATTTCACACCACATTATGGCTATGCAATCTGTAAATAAGCCAGATCACATATTAGTAGCACATAAACAAAAGTGCTTTAGCACTAGGACCATGAGCAAAAATTGTGCAGACCTTCATTTTGAAAAGCAGAGCTTGGGAAAAGTCTGTAATCCTGTGCTTTGGGGGAATATTTTTAAATCATTGCATTAGCTGCTAGGGGATTGACTAGGAGGAATAGGAGAAAGCTGGCTTCTTTTATGTGGTTTCAGGTAGAAATTGAAGTCCAGAGAAAACCAGGAGATTCCACCCCACATGCCAACCCTCCTTGGCACAAATGCAACTCTTGGCAGGAATGGAATTCATGTCTGATCAATACTCATTTACAAGACTCATCAACAATCAGTTAGAGCGCCCCCTGCTGCCCACAGTCTAGTATACTAACTAGGTGGGTTGGCTCTGGAGTCTGCGCTCCAAATCAACAAACCAAGAAGGTCTTCCCCTGGCATACCTAAGTGTGGTGAAAGAATACACTTTCTACATTGTAAGGCTGCAGCCTTCTTCCCGTGGCTCTCTCTGCCTGCCTCTCCTCTCCTAGCTCTGGTCACAGGGATACACTTGAGTCTAGCATCTCCCCCTCACCCAGCCTAGGGGTGGAGGGGAAATCATAACACTGTTTCTTGGTCTGGGACAATGTTCTGCTTTATTTTGGGGCAACTTCTTACTTCAATTACATTTATGATTTTTTTATGGTCTCTAAATCTACCACTTGTGTTTTCCTCTTACACTCCAGATCTACCATGCGGACGATTTCACGAACTCTAGGCCCCTTACCTGTGTAACATCTCTAAACTTGGGGTAGCCATGGTACCCTCTCTTTACTACTCATCTGAATTTCTGGGTCTCTGCCTTGATTTTCCCTCTGCTATTCTTCCTTAAGCTCCTACCATTTGCATCTTAACTTCCTTCCACAGGGAAGGACAAGGCAAATGTTTCTTTTAAATCTCCCTACTTATAAACCTATGTCCTATATTCCACATGCTTATGGCTTTATTCCAGTCTTTCCTTGAAAGCTTCAATTTCTTTTAAATGAGTTTAATGAACTATCCCCATGTGCTTTTGGCTCTACTGAAGGCTTTTCTTTTAAAAACAAACCAAACAAAAAAAGACCTTAATTTCTTTTAAATGAACCTTATGAACTATGCAATGTTTTTCACCTGATTGTGTGTTTCTCACTTCCCACGTGCTATGGTTCGACTCTAGCCTTCTTTCTAGATCTAATTTTCCCTTAAATAAACCTCACAATTTGTAATTTCTCCCTAAATAAGTTTAATAATTCATAATTTATCCATCTTGATTTCATTTATTCTAATTTTTTTTAATTTAAAGTATAACAGGACCCAAATTTGAGGTTCATAAACTTGGTGGGCCCCTCATAGACCACAAAATCTTTCATTATTAAGGCTTGCTAAGCATCAAGGTCACCTGTAGAAATCTTTTGAAATTTGGCTAAGCACTGTCCCAGACATGCTCAATGGAATTTCCCAGAATATCCATAGAGCTTGACACAGCTGACTGACATGCAAACGTACTGAGAACAAACCTACTCTTAGGAGCTAATGAGCTTGTTTTTAATGTCTTTACAAATTTAGTAAATGCAGAGTTTGTAGGAGTCTTCCAGAACAGCACAAAGAGACGTAGAAAGGAAAGTTAATATAAATAAAAAAGTTCACGTGTTTTTATGGCTTTCCCAGAACAAACATTTTGACCTTAGTATTTCTCTTTATGTATAATTTTATCTCTGCTCAGCAAAAGATTAACACCTCCTGTCATTTCCCCTCCTCACATACTGTGGTTTCTAAGTATCGGACAGTGAGAGGACACTGTGAGTTCTAGATTCTGTCTCATTGTTCCATATTGCCTGTTGTCTTTATCAAAGGCTATTTTCCAGGCACTGCAAAGGTTTTACAACTTGTCACAGTTTTTATCATATTAAGAGTCAAATTTAACAAAATAAAAATAGACACCTAAGCCTGCAAATACATAGAAAACATGTTATTCTTCAATATTTACATAAAACTAATTTAATGTGTCTCTTAGAAGTTTCTCTCAAATTTATTTCCACTTTCTCATTTGCAAAATAGGTACCATATCTTCTTCTGAGCCTCACAGGACTTATGTTATTTTACAGATATGAAAACCTGCTGACATTTAACTTTCTGGCCCTGAGAATAGGTATACAATGTCACATTTAATATAAGAGCCCATTCATTGTATATTTCTGAGCAATTGCAACTCAGCAGCAGGATTTAAATATATTTGGCCACACCAAAAAACAGCAATCAAACAAAAAGTTATAGGTTGATGAGTTACTATATATTTGTGCTATTTTATAGATAAAACATTTTGACTCAATGCTGGCTGTTTGTTACACTATATAAAAATACATCTTATCTATTGAAACTAAGAAACATAAATAAGGGAGGTAGCCAAGATGGATTATAGATGAGTGTTGTGAGATATGTTGACAGAGATAAAGTAAGTAACCTGTGTAGATAGGAAGGGGTGAAAGGGGTTGTGAGTGAATATTGTCTTTCAGAAGTTGTCTTAATTGCCCACAGAATGTGGTCTGATTTGGCAATAGTTGAATAGTTGAAGTTATACATAGCTAACATGACATCATACTGGAACCGGATGCTAATTTTTAAAAATATTTCATTTATTTATTTGAGAAAAAGAGAGAGAAGCAGACACACACACACACACACACACACTGTGTGTGTGTGTGTGTGAGAGAGAGAGAGAGAGAGAGAGAGAGAGAGAGAATGAGCTCACCAGGGTCTCCTGCCATTGAAAATGAACTCCAGATGCACATGCCACCTTGTGCATCTGGCTCACAGGGTCCTGAGAGGAAATTGAACCTAGGTCCTCTGGCTTTGCAGGCAAATGCCTTAAATGCTGAACCATCTCTCCAGCTCTCCACTTTAATTTTCACTTGTGTTTAAAACTGATTCAGAGGTCTGGGATTCAAATATTTCAGTTTGATAAGTATTATGATATGAACCTGGAATTTCCCCCAGAGGTTTATTTTTTTCAATTGTTTTTATTTTTTCAGTTTTTGACATATTTTGATCTTATTTCCTCTAATTACGTTCTCTTATCCTCCATCCCATCCACTAACACTCTTCTTCACCAATAATCTCCATCTTACTTTTATGTCTTTTTTTATTTTTATGCCTTTTAAAAATCATGAATGGAAGGTTATTTGCTATGGAATGGGCAACTTGCTAATGGCTATACCACTGACAAACTTTGAATCCCTCTCCCAGCGACCACTAGCTGTCATTAGCTAGTCTGAGTTGTCTGAGGTCTCACATATCCTTCCCCTCCATTCATGGTCTATTGACAGGCTCAGTCTTGTTCAGGAAATCAAAGATGCTGTGAATTCAAGTGTGATGTCCATAGTATATCTAAAAGACAACATTTTGCATCTCTCTTACAACATTACTGTCTCTTCTGTGAAGTCCCTTGAGCCTTGGACTATCTGGTTCGAGCTTGAGCACATAGCAGTCACTTGTTTTTGGTAATTTTTCCAACTATGAACCTATGCATTAACCACTTCCCATTATAGTAAGAAACTTCTGTGATGGATGCTTCGAGCAGTACTTATGTAGGTGAATAAATATAGATATTTAGAAGGCAGTTTGACATGCTGTCCATTTAGCATAACCACAGTAGTAGATACCTGCCTAGGGCCTATGTCCTAGCTGTAGGCTTTTGGCCAGTTTTATGGTACCAGGTATGAATTCCCTCCTGTGGAGTTGACCTCAGATGCAATCAGAAAGTAGTTGGTTACTCCTATGACATTTATGCTGCTATTTCACCAATGGGTATATTTTGCCTAGCAGGTCTGTTATGGAAAACATAGTGTCCACTGTTGGTGGCTTTTCTACCCCAGCAGCTTGCATAGTACCTTCTGGTATGAAGAAATCCATAGACTTAGGTTTTGTGTACCATGGAACCTTTAGGAGGTGGGGCCTAGTTAGCAGACGTAAGTCAGTAGAGGCAGACATTTGACGGTTACAGCTTTATTCTGGCCAGTTCTGTGTCCTGGATTGCCGCTATGTGAGCTGTCTCCACAGAATGAGACACTCTTCCATGCCTTCCCCACTAAAGTAGACTGAAATTTCTCCAAAATTGTGAGCCAGAATACAGACTTCCTCCATTAAATAGTTTCTGTCAGCTAGTCACAGGGACATGGAAAGTATTCAATACCATCTTCCACTTCTCCGTTCTGTGACATCTACATGACCTTGCCTGGTAATGTACCAAGAGATATCCATCACATCAATGTAACTTCAGACTGACAAGCCCTTTGGAACCCCAAATACAGTTCTTTGGCAGTCCTCAAAGCAATAAGTGGACCTTTATGACAACTGAAGTTTCTTTCTGGTAGTCACATTGTTCTAAGAGATTCCAGAGTGTTTTAGGGAAAAGAAAACATCATCGACTTTAGTGTCAGAAAGCTTTGATATTACTAATGACATGATCAGTATTTTCATAACCAATGCTATTGTTGTTTCTCATTTAATGTTCTGGTTCTGATTTTATTTAAGAAATACTAGAAGTATGTCAACATGTATTGATTCACTACTATGAAGTCTACACAAAAGTCATATTACATTATGATAAAATAATTACAGAATACTTGATTTTGATATTTATTAAAGCACATTAAAATACAGTCATGAAGAAGCCAAAAGACCACTGAAATAAATTTTGTGACAATATTCTACATTTGCTTGCTATATGTAAGCATCTGGATGAAATGATTTTCAAGGTTTCCTGACACTGCTGAACTCCTACATTTGTAGACACTGGCAGTTTCGTACACCTACTAATTCCTTCAGGAAAGCTTCAGTTTGTGTTTGTGTCTGCTTTTTTACATTTAACTGCTTTCAAATGCCAACAGGGGTATCATTTGGTGGTCTGCTAACTATTTTTAATTGGGACTCTCTCAAAGGGGGTCAAATTAACTCATGGTATTCCGTCCTAGCAATTTACCTTTCCACTGTTTATTTTTTTCCTCTATAAGTAGGAATTTAACATTTAAACATAGAATTTCATAAAGGGGTGATGGAAATGAGTGGCCTGGTTACTGATGAAACTGAGCATGATGTAACAGTACAGGGCTGAGCCTACTCTTCTCTGGGAATAACAGTTCAGCATTACAAAAATAAAGTAGCAACTGATTTATCCATTTCTTGAGCACCCCTTGTTTTAGCTTCAAGTTATATATTTAGTCTTGTGAATCTAGATCCCAGTCTTTTCCAAAAGATAAATTGCAAAATGAACAAATATCACTTAAACCTGGAACCCAGACTGAAATCCTAGCCTTTGTCATAAGCATGTATGCAACGTGGGCCAGTGACTTAGGTCCATAGTTCTCATGCTCAAATCTGTTAGATGAAGTAATATAAAGTTTAAATGAGTATCACGTAGAAAATTCTCAGCACAGTGTTTCACAATTTGAAAGGGCTTTATGTGTCCTAGTAGATGCTAGCTTTTACTTTCTTGTAACCAATACAATTTTCTTTCTTTCCTTCCTTTCTTTCTTTCTTTCTTTCTTTCTTTCTTTCTTTCTTTCTTTCTTTCTTATTTTTCCTCTTTCTGAGTGAGGAACTTAAATGAAAAAGATATCAGATATCAGTATATCTGAGGAAGTTCTTAAAATTCTAGTTAGGGAACAAAAACCATATAAAACGATTCTACTGCACTAAGGTAAAGGCACACAGAGGGCATCTTGTCAGTTTGTAAGAGTGGTGCTCACCTCTATGTGGAGAGTCAGATAATATTTCTTAGTCAATCATGAAGGCCAGGTAGAATGCAGTCAGGTGACCGGAAGGAGAAATCTTAGGCAATAGCAAAGAGCTGTGCAACAACCCTGACATAAGCAAGTAATCAAACATTTCCAAATTCCAGGGTGAATATTATGGTTTGAATCTGAGACGTCCCCCGAAAACTTATGGGATGTGATTGCATTGTGGGGGCTCTGACCTATCAGTGGATTTAAACATCAGTGGAGTCATCATTTGATGGCATTATTGGGAGGTGATGGAAACCAGGAGGTGGAACCTACTTGGAGGAAGCCTGTCACTGGTAATATGGTTTGGAATGGGATCTCCTGTCTTCAAGTCCTTACATACCCTCTCTCTCTGCTTACTGTCTGTGATGAGGTGAACAGCTTTCCTTCTCCTGCTCTTCCACCATGATGACTTCCTCACCGGGGTCCAGAGACACAGAGCCCAGGTCTATGGGTTGAAATCTCTGAAGCCATGAGCCAAGAGAAATCTTTCTTCCTTTAAGTGATTTTTCTTGGGTATTCAGTCAAATGATGGAGGTCCTTCTAGAAGTATGATACAAAACAGGGAGGATAGGACGTGGACCCAGAGATGCCCTCTCCAGTGAGGCCATGCTGAACATCTTGGCCATTATTCTTTGGGTGACAGAGGACAAGCGAAGTATTTAACCAAGACCACACTAGGTCACACTTCAGGAAAAGTGTGGGAGATGGACTTAAAGGAGCTGGGGCAGAGAGAGCCACAACAGAAATGGTGACGGTGTTGCCTAGCGCAGTAATTGCAGAAGTAGAGAGGAAGGTGTGAGTGGAAGCATGGAGGAAGAGTTTACGTCCAGAACGTAAAGCAGATTGGGTGTGTTTGCTGGCTGAGAGGCAGGAATATGACAGAAAAAAAAAATAGAATGAATCTGAGTTCCAAGGCTGTGGAACAGACGAGAACGGGGCCACTACTCACAGAGACAGCGAAGGTGGGAGCAGAATGGAAAGTCTAGAGAATTGTGCAGCGTAAAGAGACAATGCTGCAGTGAGGTATTGACTTGGCTGTTTCTCTTGTCTCACATCCAGGATATGAGATATAAGGATCCAAGGATGAGAGCAGTACATAAAAGCCCATCAAAAGCAAAGACTTCTCCTATCCTATGCTATTAACTAACCCAAAAAGAGAACCCATTTGAAACCATGTAAGTGTTTACAATTCAGTGCAAGAAATAAAAGTGTACCTCACAGTAAATTAAAAAAAAAAACAACTAGCATTTATGATGATTGTGTTGGTAGCACAACCCTCTGCTAATAATGCTCATTTGATGAATCTCCTCCTTCCTCTATAGGAAATATCTGCTCATTTTATCTCAGTTATTCTTGGTTTTGTTCATACATTTCTGATTTCTTGATGCATGGAGAACTCAATTTCAGCTAACTACTTAAAAAAGAACAAATTATACATTATGTTAAACCCAATATATTTTTATGAGGTAGTTACCCTTTACCAGATGCTGAAAGGAATGGTATAAAAATGAAATATAAACATATTTCTAATCATTAGCCCCAATTGAATTAAGTCTCTCTTTTCCTTCCAACTTCCTGTCCACCTCCTTGTACAGTTCAATCTAGCTAATCTCAGAAGGAGTAATGGTCCCATAACCAGCTGGGCTTGGGTTTTGTGGAATTTTTCCAGTGAAAGTGGTGTGATGTGTTATTTCACCTTTTTTCCCTTCTGTTTCTCTAGTTCTTATATCCTGGAATTTGAGCTATGAAGAAGAGGGCTGGGTAGGTGTTGCAGTCAGGTTCACACTGCTGGTAGAAATCACCCAAGCAAGAGCAGCTTGTGGAAAAAAGAGGTTCATTTTGGTTTACAAGCTAGTGGGGAAGCTCCATGATGGCAGGGGAAATGATGGCATGAGCAGAGGGTGGAAATCACCTCCTGACCAACATAAGGTGGACAATAGCAACAGGAGAGTGTGCCAAACACTGGCATGGGAAAACTGGCTCTAACACCCATAAGCCCATCCCCAACAATACACTGCCTCCAGGAGGTGTTAATTCCCAAATCTCCATCAGCTGGGAACCTAGCATTCAGATCACCTACGTTTATGGGGGACACCTGAGTCAAACCACCACATTCTGCTCCTGGCCCCTATAAACTGATAGCTATACATGATGTAAAATGTGATTCATTTACCCAACTTTAAACTGCCCCATAGTTTGTATCAATCCCAATGATGTTCATACATCCCCATAATCCAAGGTCTTTTAACTGAACCATAATACCAAAAAATAACCTCAAAAAACTCATAGTGGCACAGAATAAACATTCACACTGCAAAAGATGGCATTGGGCATAGCAAAGAAATATTCAACCAATACATGATTTAAAACAACCAGGGCAAACATCAAACTCTGTAGCTCCAAGTCCAACAACTCTAGTCAATAACAAATCTCCAAGTCGGATCATTCTAACCAGCAACAAGTCTCTGGAGTTCCAATTCTGCCCCTCCAGCTAGGCTACTCACAGTCCTAGAAAACTTCACTGGGGCTGGCAGCTCTCCTTGGCAGCCATCTCATGGTCCCAGCATCTCCAGTCAGTCTCCACTGCAATCCACTGTTCATCCTCAGGGCCCCATTGGTTCTCCATGCAGGCAACCAGCAAACCTGCTTCACACTGCCCATGGCCTTTTCCAAAACAAAAGACCATATGGCAAACTCAATGACCCTCTCTTTCCTGCATTTCTTGTGCTCCACAATACCAGGTAGGGTGCCAATTTGTTATCCAGAGGGGAATAAAGCAGATTTTGAATAGGACACTCCTTGAGCACTCAGGCCCTTTCAGAAGAGTCTATATTCTTCCTGCTGCCCCAGTGCAGGTAAGCTGGCCCACTCTCAATGGTTGTAATCTCTCAAACATTTCGCAGGTGAAGGGGCAGCAGTTTAGGCCCAAATATTTCATTTTTTTCTGTGCTATATCTCTCTGCTCACACCAGTCCATTTCTACTCAGTGCAACCCTGCACAACTTCTCAGGACAAGGACATAACGGCAGGTTTCTCACACAAACTGCTAGCCCAGTCCAAGCCATGCTCCTTCTCACCTTCATAGTCCATAGTTCTTACTGCGTTCAGATCTTTCAACTGTGACCAGGACAGTCCATCAAGCTGTACTTACA
This sequence comes from Dipus sagitta, assembly GCA_036346955.1. Lineage (NCBI taxonomy): Eukaryota > Metazoa > Chordata > Mammalia > Rodentia > Dipodidae > Dipus > Dipus sagitta. Next base: position 23,318,742 of record CM070784.1, on the reverse strand, counting down.
GCACTGCAAGGAATCTCTTAGGCCAAGGTTTCAAATCCTTCCATATTCCTCTTGAAAACCAGCTCCAAAAGGTCAAAGCCACACCATCAGATGTCTAGCAGCAATCCCACTCCTCAGTACCACTTTACAGTTGCAGTCTAATGCTCATTGCTGGTAGAAATCACCCAACCAAGAGCAGCTTGTGGGAAAAAAGAGGTTTCTTTTGGCTTACAGGCTCATGGGGAAGCTCCATGATGGCAGGGGAAATGATGACATGAGCAGAGGGTGGACATCACCTCCTGGCCAAAATAAGGGTCACAATAGCAACAGGAGAGTGAACCAAACACTGGCATGGGGAAACTGGCTATAACACCCATAAGCCCGCCCCCAACAATACACTGCCTCCAGGAGGTGTTAATTCTCAAATCTCTATCAGCTGGGAACCTAGCATTCAGAACCCCTACATTAATGGGGGACACCTGAATCAAACCACCATAGTAGGCAAGGCATTTCCAACATTGCTGGGTTTCTATTTTATTTCTCATCTTTGTGCTTTTGCCTTACTCTGATTTCTCCATGTCCATTTTCTTCTGGAAATCCCACTAAGGTGGCACAGTATGGGTGTGAGTAGCCTGACTTTCTATGGCCTTGGTGCCATTTCAAGGATCTCACTTGGTTTACTATTTCTTGGCCAGCTAGCACCAATTAGTCATTAGACCCTTTGTTTCCAGGAATTTACAGCTATGTATCCAGTCCTGAGTTCATTTACCTCTAAACCAAAGAGAACACATAACTGGGGCTCCCAGCAAAAGTCTCACCATTCTTTGCTTTGCTCTAAATGATAGCAGTATGGTGAGCTTAGAAAGTTTTCAGCTTGTAGAAAAATAAGTTATGTTAAAAGAACAGGATCCTCTTTATGCAGTCTGGTCATTTTTTTTTTTTTTCCCAAATGCTTGTCTCACAACTGGCTGTCAACTGGGCTCTGGAGAGGAAAGTATGCTATTATTAATAGTACATTAGTGCATTCATTAGGTCTTGCTTCCCTCCACTCACTGCAAAGTCTATGTAGTTCTTTTGCTCAGTTCTTACACACTGGCAGGAAGAATGGAAGCAGCAGAAGTCCTGCTGCCTCTGAATACTATCTTACATGGTTTCCAGCACCACTGTCAATTCAGAACACAGTGTACATTCTTCGGAATGAATATTTCTTTATCTCAACTCCAGGGTAATATGATAACCATTCTGTTGAACTCCCTGTTATCAAATCTGACACGTACAATGAACAATACGATCTGGGTCAAGAGCTACTTCAAGGCTTTCACACAGAAGGCACAAGTCTGACACTGTAACAGATGCTGTTCCTGTCTGAGGAGATCACATCTACTGGACAAGACATCAGATGCTCTAGGGAGCCTTGTCAATGACCAGCCTTAGACTAGACATTCTTAGTGACAGCACAGAGCCCAGAGGGAAAATGACCAGTCTAGGAGTTAAAAGGGCCTATTAGTCTCAGTCTATGGCTTATTCTTAGTAATCATCCTCTGCAGAGAGAACATGATCTTAAGATGGTCTTAAGATGCTATAATTCTAAGACTCAGGTTTATGGTTCTAGTGACGTCCCAAGTACAGTAGGAAAGGTGAGGGAAAACTGTACTAGTCTTCTCTACTCGGTTATATGAGGTAGTTTTCTAATGCCACTTCACAACTGGATTTTGTCTTTTTGGACCAAATTTGAAATTCATTTGCTCTAAGCTAAATTTTACCAACCCCTAGAAGTGATAGAGACATTAATCAGGTATTAAATCACAACATCATTAAAGATATGAGGCACTTTGGAGATGGTTAGTCAGCACATGGTTGGTGGGGGGGAACCGAGCACTAAGACACTGCAGATAATAAGTAAAGAGCAAGCAAGAGCAATGCGTGAGCCTCAAAATCCACTGGGCTCAAGGGAGAGGAACACTGCGTGTAGGTCCACAATACGAAGATTTCCCCCTCCCCTCCCCGCTCCTCATTTCCTCTTCCCTGACTTCTTTTACCGTGGTTTCCTTTGCCTTCTACTCCCTCGCCCTGCCTTGCCCTCTCCTCCCCTTCCTTTGCTTCACTTCTCCTTCTCTTTTCCTCCCTTGTCCTCTCCTCTTCTGAATTGGGTATTATAGTTTTGTAAGTAGCTCATTTTACTGTCTTTACATCTTTTATCTCTTAAACATGGAAAATGTATGTCCTTATCAATATAGTATAGATCATATCATCTATCACTTGAAATGAGCTATATATATATATATATATATATATATATATATATATATATATATCTTTCCATAGCAATTTAAGTCTTGTTTTCCACATATATCTATATTTATGAATTACTGAAAAATTGTCTTAGATTAATTCACAAGAAATGGTTAATTGTAATGTAATGTTTGTCCTCATATAATATATTTCTCTATTTTAAGTAAATGCAAATAATGTAAACATTATATATATGATCTACATATTTTTCCCTAGCAATCTTTTAAAATTTTTATTTATTTATTTATTTGAGAGAGAGAAAGAGAGGGGTTGAGAATGGGCACACCAGGGCCTCCAGACACTGCAAACAAACTCCAGATGCATGTGCCCCCTTGTGCATCTGACTTACATGGGTCCTGGAGAATCGAACCAGGATCCTTTGGCTTTGCAGGTACTTTAAGTTCTAAGCCATCTCTCCAGCCCCCCTAGCAATTTTTTTAAAATGTTAAAAGTTCAGAGTAAAAAGGTATATGAAGGTATAAGAAGATATTTCATTAAACTTTTCTTTTAATCTTTTAGGAAAAGCACTGATAACAAGCATCAAGAAACACAAACATATCTGTATACTGACACAGCAATGTTTTCTAAAATATCATATTGCTATATTAGCTACAGGATAGGAAAATCGCTAGAAACTCCTCAAATGCTATTTGTAATGTGACAAATTGGAAAAAAAGTAAATGGAGGACAGAGGTGAAAGGAGGGGACACAGACAGTTTCTGTACAGTTATATCTGCATTTATGGATTGGTGCCTATGGGGCTATTTGGTGCTTATAGGTGTGTGTGTGTGTGTGTGTGTGTGTGTGTGTGTATGTGCGTGTGTGTGTGTATCCATAGATAGTATCTGTGGAATGATTTCCACCTTTATTTTAGATAGGATTTCATACAGCAAAGGCTAGTTTTGAACTTGTGAATTTCCGCTTCTATTTCCCATGTGCTGGGATTCAGGCTATACCACCACACCAGGCTGGAATGATTCTTATGCTGCAGGATATCTATTTACATGAATTACATAGTCACAGTACTTTGTAGTTGAATAAAATTTGCAGGTTTATTAGTATGATGTTTAAGAAACCTACAAATAGAAATTTATTTATACAAATAATACAAATAGAAATTTACAAATTTTAATTTAATTTAAAAATACAAATTTATACAAATAGAAAATTATTATATCTGCAAAAAATGATAAGCAAAGAACACAGACAAAAATAAAGTAATCATTATCTACCAGTGGTAAGATTTGGGACAACATTTATTTTTATCCTGCATGATTTTTCTTGTTTCCCCAAGTTTCCTATAATGATAATGTATATAAATTTTTTAAGGAGCTTAAGCAATTTGCATTATCGTAATTATGAATTGATGTCTGCCAGTCCTTAGGAGCACACTGAAAACCAGCAGTGTATCTTTTGATACATTAATTGGGTTTGGAATATTCTATCCCACAGTTTGTAAGCATTTGAGAAAAATTATATCTAAGGTATTATATTTTAAGTTTTTCTTTGGCTATTTGGCTACTTGGTGGAGTTCATCAGAGCAGCAGTCTGGCCCTGGATTTTTGTTTTTCTCTCGATAGGTGTTGATTACTATGCTTACAGGTATCTTCAGACTTTTTGTTACTCCATAGTTAACTGGTAGAAAGTTACATGCATTCAGGAACTTCACCACTTCTTAAAGAATATTCAGTTTGCTGGCACATCTTTATCCTTGCCCATGTCTTGTGATCATGTTGTTTGTGTGCTTTCATTGTAACCTCTCTTTTTTTCCTGTGTTTTATGTTTTCTGCATTTTCTTTTAAAATTAGTTTGAGGATTTTTCAGGCTTCTTTATTGTTTTCAGCTGAACAGCTTTAGGTTTTTAGGGTTTCTTTTAAGGGTTTATTGAGTTGGTATGATTTGCCCATTTCCTTATTCATTCATTTCTGACTTCTACCTTGGACTTGGCTCTTTTTCTGACTCTTCAGATAACTCATTTTGAACTGGTCTTCTTTAAGGTGGGCATATTAGTATGAACTCTCTTAATGCTGTTCTTGCTCATAGCTTTCATATATTTTGTTTTTAGTTTTGTTTGTTTCAGGACATTATTTAAGCACATAGAACTAAAAAATTAATGTACTCACATCTATCTTTCTCAGTTAGTCACACACTGACCAACTCCAGAAGTTCCTCCTTTACATCTTACTCATTTGCCACCAAGGAGAATCAGCTCAGAGATAGATTTCTGATGTCATAAGAAGGAAAAATACTGACTTGCATTGTGGCTTGCTGCTAATGCTAAGAAATTCTAGATTTTTTAAAAAATAATTTCCTACTATAACTTCATTCTCTGCACTCATACGTACTCTTATACCCATAAAGATGATTAAGACATAGTCTTTAACAAGCGAAAAGTGGACGATGGGAAGATGACTCAGGGCTTAGAGGCATTTGCATACAAAGCCTGTGGTCCAGGTTCAATTCCTATGCCACCCCATGTAAACCAAACACAAAACGTGGTAAAAGCACTGGAGAGATGGCTTAGTGGTTATGGTGCTTGCCTGCAAAGCTTAAGGTCTCATGTTCAACTCTCCAGGTCCCACATAAGCCAGATGCACAAAGTGACACAACCATGCAAGACTGCACACACACACAAGGTGGTGCATGCATCTAGAGTTCAATTGCAGTAGCTGGAGGCCCGTGGCATGCCAATTCTTTCTTTCTTGCATAAAAAAGGCCAGTCTGTTGGGCTTGCCTCAAAAAATAGTGGCACAAGCATCTGGTGTTCATTTGCAGCAGCAAGAGGCTCTGCCCCTCTCCATACATGCAAATAAAAATAATTAATTAAAAAACAAGTGATAAGTGACATTCCTTCATTCAGGGTGAAAATATTTGCTGAGCAATATTGGGCAAGAAGCACTGTTCTTCCCACTAGAGATTTATTTAAAAATATGAGACTCAAATGCTTATTCAAAAAGAGTTTCATTTTTATGGGCGGAGTACACATAAACAAGAAAATTTAGTAAACATGCATAAGAAGTTACTTAAACATCAAAAAAAAAAAAAAAGAATCAATCAGGGGAGGACATGAGATATTGGACATTCACAGTAATAGATAGTGTGATGTAAGCCACGAGATAATTGGAGGTAAGCTTTATGAAGCCTTATTCCACAACTGTGTATTGAATGTGTACTCTGTGTGAGACATTTCAAGGTAAGCTGCCTAGAGTAGACAATGTTCTCTTTGAGCTTGAAGTTTAGATGTTAATACCTTAGAAGCAATCCTTAGCTTTCCAAGTCAATGGTTGATTAAGGCTTTAGAATTGCCCAAAAAGTGAACTTAAAGAGGAAAGTAAATTAGAATTAAGTGAATAACTGGCTTCATTAAAGATTATGTTCCAAAGCCAAAGCCAAAATGCTTTAGCAGAGGTTGGAAAGCAGCAACAAACTGCAGTTGGAGTCTACACCCTCCTCACTCACCCGGGCTCCACTCACGGTGTGTTGTGAACGGGCATATGGACCACTGAGGGAGACTGGCTTTGCTGATCTTGTGTTCAATGTCATAAATTTATGAGTCCATGATAATAAAGAGAATTATAAAGAATGGAAAATGGTCTACTGTTTTCATTTAAAAACTTCTTTAGGGGATAGAGAGATGGCTCAGTGGTTAAAGGTACTTGCTTGCAAAATCCTATGGCCTGGGTTGGCTTCCCCCATACCTACATAAAGCGAGATGCACAGGGTGGGGCATGTGTCTGGAGTTCTTTGCAGCGGGCAGAGGCCTTGACATGCCCATTCTCTCTCTCTCTCTTAAATACATAAACATTTATTATTTATTTATTTTTAATTTTCTGTGTCATTTGGAAAACTCACTCTTGGTACTATGGCCGAAGTTCAGTTAGGGCCCTTCAAAAGGCACATATACATGTAGACATTTTTGTCTCTGTCTGCTCTATGCTTTCTTCTGTCTGGAGCAACATTTTGAGGCCTTAGTAACTAAATTTTTTTGGTTAAATCACAAGATTTGGGGGAGATACTTAAATTGGTCTGTTAATTGATTTTAGTGTGCTTGCTCCTTGTGACTTGGGAAGAAAGTTGCTGGCAGTTCCTGGAGAGGGCACAGGAAACACCTGAAAAGTGGGTTGAAGACAGTCTTTATGTGAGTCTTGTCTCTGCTCTTGATTTCACAGAATGTAATCTTATATTTTATAATGACATAAATTGTATAGCATCATATGATATTAATTATATTTTTGCACTTAAATGAAAATAATCATAGTTTAGACTCATCAAAAGTCACACAACCAAAGGTAAATCTTCAATTTTTATACATTTCTTAGAGAATATTCCCCCACATGTCACTTTTTCCCCACTGGATTTTAACTCCTTTCTATACATGAGGTGATCTCTTTTCAGTTCCATCTTTCATTTCTAGCTTAGCATTTCTATGTGAGGATCTAACAGGCATCTCAGATGTAACAAGCTCTTTGTTTCATTCCTACCACAATCTTACTATTCCAGTCTTGGTAGGTCAAAACTTTATTTTCTCCCTTTGCTCATGGAAACAAAGATCTATCTTGATTGACTTTTCCCTTTGCCAGTGAAACTCACAACACTCAAACCACATCTAATCTCTCAACACTGCCCTGCAGCATTAATTATAGTAAATGTCTGATGACTTCAAGATTTCCTATCACTAGTCATAATCTCTCCCGTGCGCTTATTATAATGAAGGAGGCTCTGTGCCTTCATCCAGGTCTGCTGCTGACTTCATTCTAGGTACCAAGAGAAGATGAGACCCAAATGTGAGAACACAGACAGATTTAAAACAGATTTAAAACACTCTCTTCAAAGGATATATCCTTCTGTTTTTTTTTTCTGCTATTGTTTTATTTATTTTTTATTTTTTATTAGATATAGACATATTTAGTGTGTAAACAACACATGTTGGTATCATCCTTTCCCTCCTCCCTGCCCCGTTTTCTGAAGAGGCCTTCATCTTTGGGGATGCAGATCAACCCCATGGGGATTGTGGGTAATGCATTATGGTGGGGGGGGGGGAAGGCCATGTCTCTGTGCAAAATGTCCCAACTTGTGGCTCTAACAATCTTTCAGCCCACTCTTCCACAAAAGTCCCTGAGCCATGCTGGGAGCATTTTAAGTCTACTTCAGTGATGGACACTTAGGAGCCTCTGGACCTCTGCCTTGGTAGGTGTTGAGTGTCCTCATTATCTATCTCCATCACCCTTGTTCTGATACTAGATTCACTAAGAAAGCAGCACTCTTGTTTATTTCCCCATTTCCTCTGTTGTTTCAGCTGGGGCCAGGGTGGAGTGCATTGGGTCATTTATGTCTTCAGGTCCAGCTCCCATCTGAAAAAGAAAAGCAGATTCTCCAATGGAGAATGAAGTCAGCACTGGTTAAATGGGATAACCATTATTTAGTTTGGAGAGAATTAAAAGGGTATAGACCTCTTATAGTCTAAGGTTAGAGGGAGCTTGACAATGGAAAGCAGAATCATTATTTGGATATGATTCTGACTTGTTTTCCAGTTACAAATGTAGTTTCCTTTCCACTGAGTGAATCTGTTAGCCAATCCAAGAGCAGTTAGTTACCCATCATGGCTGTGTGCCACTATTGCACTTGTGTTAGTATCACATCAGATTGTTTGCTTCTGAGTCACTTCGACTTTGAATTGCTGGAACAGATGTTGGCCACTTTCCCTTGGTAGCTTATGTAGCACCTTCCAGCACTAGATGGGCTAATTATCTAGTGACTGGCTCTCCTCCAGATTTCCAGGTCTCCCCATGAACCATGCCAACAGCATATGTTGTCTTCAGCAGTAGGGTCTTACCATTAACCTCTGGTGGGTAATCAAGTGCTCTGACAGAAGTCTGTCTTATTTGTTTTGGGAGATCTAGTAGGTTCCTCTGATCAACAGCTCATAGTGGATGTAGATCACATCCTGGCACAGGGAATTACAGGACAGGCCAAAGGGAAAAGAAAAAAGAGAAAGAGAAGAAAGAGGAACAAAAGAAATGTGAGGTTAGGTTTCATCTCAACCTCTCCAGGGCCCTTTGATTCAGGTGCTCCCCTTAAGGTCCTCTTGAGGGTTCCACCTTTTAGTCTGACTTCCAGGATACAGAATTCTATGATACCAGTTCACTTTGGGTTCATTTTTGTGCCCCCTCATTCTTTCCTTTTCCCCAAACCCTACCTTCCCTATTGTCCAAGCCTATTCGTGTATGTCAGCAACTCAGGCTGATCCAGGTTAGGAATTGCAGAATGAATGAGATCATGCGACAGTTGTCTTTCTGTGATTGTGTGAGTTCACTTAGAATGATCTGTTCCAAGTTTGACCATTTTTCTACAAATTTCAGTGTGTCATATTTTCTTACTACTGAGTAGAATTCCATCTTGTAGATATACCACATCTTGGTTATTCATTCATCCAAGGATAGGCACCTGGGTTGATTCCAATTTTTAGCTGTTATGAATTGAGCAGCTATAACCATGGTTAAGCTAATAACTCTGAACTGAGATGTGGAGTTTTTAGGGTAAATGCCAAGTAAGGGGATAACAGGGTCTGTTGGTAACTTTATATTCATCCTTTTAAGGAGTTTCCATATTGATTTCCATAGTGGTTGTACAAGCTTACATTCCCACCAACAGTAAATGAGTGTTCCTACTTCTCCACATCCTCACTAACATTTGTTTTCGTTCGATTTTTTTTAATGTTTGTTATCCTTACTGGGATAAGTTCTTTTAATTTTCATTTCCCTAATGGTTAGGGATGTTAAACATTTTCTTAAATGTGTGTTATCCATTTGTAATTCTTCCTCTGACAACTCGCTATTTAGTTCTCTGCCCCACTTTTAAAGAGCATTGTTTGATTCTTTTATTTATTTATTTTTTATTTATTTTATTTTATTTACTTTTTTGTGTTCCTTGTAGATTCTAGATATTAGGCTTATGTCAGTGGCACAGATGGTAAAAATTTTCTCCCATTTAGTGGGTAATCTATTGGCTCTGCCTATGGTATGTTTGTCTGTGCAAAAGCCTTTTAGCTTCATGAGATCCCATTGGTTGAGTGCTTGTTTAATTTCCTGGGTTACTAGGTTTTGTTCGAGAATTCTTTTCCTAGTCCTATATGGTGGAGAGTGCCTCCAATTTTTTCTTCCAGTAGTTGAAGAGGTTCAGGTCTTATATTGAGGTCCTTAATCCATATGGACTTCATTTTTGTATACGGCAAAATGAGTGGGTTTAATTTTATTTTTCTACATATGGTCATCCAATTTTTCCAACACCATTTGTTGAAGATGCTGCCTTTTCTCCAGTCTACATTATTGACACCTTCATCAAAGATCAAGCAGCTGTAGTTGCTTGACCTAAGATCTGGGTCTTCAATTCTGTACCATTGGCTATTTTTCTATTTTTATTCCAGTACCATGATGTTTTTGTCACTATGGCTTTGTAATATAGCTTTACATCAAGTATGGTGATACTGCAAGTGTTTTTTTTTTTTTTTCCTGAGGATATGTTTGGATATCTGAGGCCTTCTGCCATTCCATATGAATGTTGAGATCATTTTTTTCAGTCTCAGTGATGAATGATGCTGGTATTTTTATTGTTATTGCATTAAATCTGTATATTACTTTTGGTAGAATTGCCATTTTCACAATATTAATTCACATATCCTGGAATGTGGGAGGTATTTCCACCTTCTCAAGTCTTTCTCTACTTCTTTCTTGAGTATTTTATGTTTTTATCATATAGGTCTTTCACATCCTTGGTTAATGTTATTCCAAGGTACTTAATTTTTTTGTTGCTATTGAAAATGGGACAGCCTCACTGATTTCCTTCTCTGAATATTTTTCCTTTGCATATAGAAAGGCTACTGATGTTTGTGCATTGACTTTGTATCCTGCCACTTTGCTGAAGAAATTTATGACTTTTAGAAGTTTTGAGATGGAGACTTTTGACCACTTATATATAGGATTATGTCATCTGCAAATAGGGCTAACTTAACTTCTTCTTTTCCAATTGAATCCCTTTTATTTTTGTCTCCTGTCTTATTGATTGAGCTAGGACTTCTAGTACTATGTTGAAGAGCAGTGGTGAGAGTGGGCTTCCTGTCTTGTTCCCGATCTCAGTGGGAGCTCCTTGTGCACTTCCCCATTAAGTATTAGTTATGCTTTAGGAGCTTCATATACAGCCTTTATTGTGCTGAGATATAAACCCTCCATGCCTATTCTTTCCAGTGTTGATCATGAAGTGGTGTTGTATTTTGTCAAAGGTCTTCTCTGCATCAATTGAGATGACCATGTAATTCTTATGGTTCAGTGTATTAATATGGTGTATTACATGGACCATTTTCCATATGTTAAACCATCCCTGCATCCCTGGCATGAAGCCTGCTTGATCAAGGTGGATAATGCTTTTGGTGTGTGGTTGAATTTGGTTAGCAAGGATGTTGTTCAGGATCTTTGCATCTAAGTTCATTAGGGATATAGGCCTATAGATTTTTTTTCCCCTGATGCATCTCTGACTGGTTTTGGTATTAGGGTGATACTATCTTCATAAAAGGAGTTGGTGAGGATTCCCTGGTCTTTGATTATGTGGAATACTTTGAGAAAAATTGGTTTCAGTTCTTCAATAAAGGTTTGACAGAATTCAGCTGAGAAGATATCCAGTCCTGGACTATTCTTTGTGGGGAGGTTTTTGATTAACTTTTCAATCTCAATGGACGTGACAGGTTTGTTTAGGAGACTGATCTGCTCTGAGATTAGTTTGGGTAGGTGGTATATGTCTAGGAATTCATCTATTTCTTCCAGATTATTTAATTTTGTGGAGTAGAGGTTTTGGAAGTATGCCCTGATGGTTCTTCCAATTTCATTGATGTCTCTTGTGATCTCTCCTTTTTCTTTCTGATTTTGTTAATTTGAGACTTCTCTCTCTCACTTTTTTTTTTTTGCTTGATCAATTTGGCCAGGAGTTTGTCAATCATATTTATTTTTTCAAAGAACCAGCTCTTCATTTCATTGATTTTTTTCTTATTTTTTAATTTTTATTTATTTATTTTGACAGTGACATACAGAGAGAGAAAGAGGCAGAGAAAGGCAGGGAGAAAGAATGGGCATACCAAGGCCTCCAGCCACTGCAAACGAACTCCAGACACATGCGCCCCCTTGTGCATCTGGTTAACATTGGTCCTGGGGAATCAAGTCTCAAACTGGGGTCCTTAGGCTTCACAGACAAGCGCTTAACTGCTAAGCCATCTCTCCAGCCCCATTTCATTGATTTTTTAAAAAATTGTTTTCTTAGTTTCCAATTCATTCATTTCTGCCCTAATCTTTATTATTTCTTTCCATCTGGAGCTCTTTGGGTTGGATTCTTCTTGTTTTTCCAGTGTGTTTAGGTGGACAATCAGGTTATTGATTTGGGATCTCTCTGTTTTTGTAATGAAGGCATTTAGGGCTATGAATTTTCCCCTTGTGACTGCCTTCATTGAGTCCCATATTTTTTGGTAGATTGTGTTTTCATTATCATTCAATTCTAGGAATTTTACAATTTCCTCATTTGATTTCTTCCACAGCCCATTCATTGCTTAAAAGTGTGTTGTTTAGTCTCGAGGAGCTGGTGGTTCTTGATATGTCTCTTGTTGCTAATTTCTAGCTTTAAAGTATTGTGATCTGACATGATGCAGGAAGTTACTTCAATTTTCCTGACTTCAGGAAGGCATGCTTTATGGCCTAATATATGGTCAATTTTGGAGAAGGCTCCATGGGCTACTGAGAAGAATGTGTATTCTGTAGAGTTGGGGTGGAAAGTTCTGTAGATATCTGTCAGGTCTAGTTGATCTATGATGTTGTTGAGCTCTATTATTTCCCTATTAATTTTCTGCTTGGATGATCTCTGTACTGATGATAGTGGAATATTGAATTCTCCAACTATGATGGTGTTGGTGTTTATTTCTGCTTTATTATCGAGTAGATTTTTGTTTTATAAACTGTCATGCACCTGTGTTTGTTGTATATATATTTATGATTGTGATGTGCTCATGTTGGATCATTCCCTTGATAAGTAAAAAGTGGCCTTCTTTTTCCTTTTTGATTTCTTTTGGTTTGAAGTCTATTTTATCAGGTATTAATATATTAATACCTGCTTATTTTTTATTTCCATTTGCTTGGAATATAATTTTCTAACCATTCACCCTGAGTAGGTGTCTATCTTTAGTGATGAGGTAGGTTGCTTGAAGACAGCAGATAGAAGGGTCCAGTTTTTTGATCCATCCTGATAACCTGTGTCTTTTGATGGGTGAGTTATGACCATTAATATTTAAGGTTATTACTGTGATGTTTCAATTAATCCCTGCCATGATGAGGTGTTTTATGGGGTTTGGTGCTTCCTTATGTTTTGTACTATTTTGGGCCTGGCCAATTTTGGTTATTGTGATCTTATTCTTGTTGGCTCTTGAGATTGGTTGTTTGACTTTTCTGTGTGGAGTATTCCTTCAAGTATTCTCTGTAGGATTGGCTTTGTGTTCATATAATCATAGAATTGACATTTTTCATGGAAAGTTTTTCTTTCACCATCTATTATGAAGGATACTTTTGCTGGGTAGAGTAGCATGTGTTGGAAGCCATAGTTTTTCAGACTGAAGTATTCCATTCCAGACCCTTCTGTATGTCAGGATTTCCATTGAGAAATCTGATGTAGTTCTAATGGGATTGACTTTGCATGTTTTGAATTGTGTCTCTTTTGCTGCTTTTAACACTCTCTCTTTGTTTTCATTGTTAAAAGTTTTTACTATGATGTGTCTTTGAGTGTTTCTTCTTTGATCCTGTCTGTTTGGTGTTCTGTGGGCTTCTTGTTTCTGGATGGGCCTCTCTTTTGAGAGATTCAGAAAATTTTCTGCAATAAATTTTTTGAATATGTTGTCTATGCCTCTGGCCTGGATTTCCTCTCCTTCTGGTATACTCATGATCCAGATGTTTGGTTGTTTTAGGGTGTCCCACAGTTCCCTCTTATTCTATTCACTTGATTTTTTGAACTTAGCCTCCCAATCATTTTCTTCTGGCTTATCTTCCAGGTCAGAGACTCTGTCTCCCACATGAGTAACTCTGTTGGTGAGGGGTTCTAAAGAGACTTTTATAATTTCTATTTGATTTTTGTTTTCTGTTGTGTTATTTTGCATCATGTCCATCTCTTTTTTGAGGTATGATTTCAATTTGAGTTCTGATTTTTTTGATGCTTCCTGTAGGTAATTCTTACATTTGATCAAGTCTTCATTAAACTTAATCAACCAGTTGTTGAGATCTTCCATTTCTTGACTTACCTTCAATTTGTTCATATCTCTTTGGAGAGTTCTAACATTTTCTTCAATCAAGTTAAGCCTACTGCCAAAAGCTGAATGCTCTAGGAGATGATTCTGTTCACTTTTATTGATATGATTGTTGGTTCTTTGATAGTTTGCTTCCAGTTCAGTGATTTTTTTTTTTTTTTAAATCAGGCTCTCATTGGTTGTTGTGTTTTCATTTGGGGAATGAATTTTTGTTGATTTCTCTGGAGGCCTTCATCATAGGACTAGGCATCCTTTGTGGAGATCTCTCAGTTTATTTTTTTTTTTTTTTACTTTCATGGGCTTTTTTGTGTTTTTGTCTACCCATTTTAGGAAGATTCTTTATTTTATTGAGGAAGATGCAAGCTTTTGTCCTTTGTGCTATGCACCCTCTGACTCAGGTAAGCAGGGATGTTGGTACCCAGTGGCCAGTCAGGATACCAGAGCCAAAGGCCTGATTCCACAGCTCACACAGGGACTAGCCCCCTCCCCCCAAGCAAGGCACAAAGGGATCTACCAGTACCAGGGGATAGGGAGGAGCAAGAGAACAGGGATCTGGCCTATTTCATGCCAAGTCCTCCAGCACACAGAGGGGTATAGGGAACCCAGACTGGGATGTGGGAGGAGCCAGGAAAGAGGGTTCTGGCCTACTCACTCCAGACTGCCATGCTTGCCTGCACTCTATCAGCACAGGCAACCCAGACCAGGGAGGTGGGAGGAGCCCGGAAACAGGAGTCTGTCTTACTCACTCCATATTGCCATGCCTGCCCACACACTGTACCAGCAAGGAACTCAGACTGGGGAGGAGCAGCCCAGAAACAGGGGTGTGGCCTAGTCACTCCAGACTACCAGGCACCCGGCACACTCTCTCTGCAGGCAACCCAGACTGGGGGAGGTGAGAGGAAACAGGGGCCTGCTCACTCCAGACCACTGCACCTGCCTGCACACTGTCCCTGCAGGCAACCCAGATTCTCCTACTGTTTTTAGCAAAGAAGGTTTACAAATTTAAAAAGTTGTAACATAAGGACTGGAGAGATGGCATAGCAGTTAAGGCACTTGGCTATGAAGCCTAAGGACCTGTGTTCGATTTCTCTCCAGATCGCACATAAGCCAGATGCACAAAGGTGATGAAAAGCACAAGGTTGCATGTGTACACTAGGTGGCCAAAGTGTTTGGGGTTCCATTGCAGTGGCTGAGGCCCTGGCATGCCAATTTCTCTCTCTCTCTTCTCTCTAAACAAATAAAAAAAAATTAAAAAGTTGTAACATAAGAAGATATGCAAAAAAACCCTTTTCTTTCTTTCTTTTTCTTTTTCTTTCTTTTTTTTTTTTTGACAGAGTAGAGAACTGTTTTTAGTAAACAAGTGCTGTTTGGAAGTAGTGTCAGAAATCCTAACACAACCTGTGTTGCTTGGGCCTTTGTATTCCCAAAAATTCATTTGAAGTAGACTCTGTAGGGGGAACAGAATTTTGGAAAACAAAGACTTAGTAGGAATGGGGGAAATCCTTGACTCTGCTACATATCCACAAATAAAAGAAGAATCTAGACAGCTGAAGCACATGGGGAATTCAGCTGCCTACGATTATGGCTCTAATGACCTCCCCTTAATCACTACCACCCCCACATGAGCACAGAAAATATAACACAGAAGACATTTGCAGCAGTTGTGGAAATGTACATCTATTAGAGGAAAACTTGGAGAAATATGAGTCATTGCATTTTTAAAATTCCTAACTGCCAATAATTAACTTGTTATGAGAACTTTAACATATCTCATCTCAATATTACAATGCATAAAATATATGAGGATATAAACCACTTTATGAATTGAAAAGTTTTATTCAGCCATGACTATTTTCCTATGACAAATGTTTGGCCTACATGGAATTTTAAATTCTTTAACAATTCCATCATTATTACCTATACTCCCATCATCCCAGAGTCATCATTATGCTGGAGTGATAGGGTATTTGAAAAAAAAAAAAAGTCAAATTCTTTTGAATTTCCATTTGTGAAAAGGAATAAAGAAATATGAGTAAAAATACAAGACATAAGTGGAATATAGTGCAAGCCAGAGAGAAAGAGGTATTATGTTAATCAGACATAATTCATGTTCAAACTTGAAATACTACCCATCTATTATCATAATTTTTACTTGTTGGATAGCTTTTTTATTTTTAGTAAATGATGTAGATACATTCATCATGTAAAACAGCATTAGGAAACAAAATCAGTATCCCGATTTCCTTGTTTTCATAACTCTATCTGGGATTGTGTTTCTTTAAATATACTATAGCCTTATGATATTGCAAAGAAATTGGCACTGGTGAAAGTTTTGCTGTGTGTTATTCTTGGTTCTGACTATTTTGATGATCATAACTTAATTCTCATGGAACTTTTTGAAGTGAATCATACATCCTTCTTTTCGTTGCCAAAGAAAATCATTCTATGAGAATCTACAATTTTACATCCAGCATAAGACCTAGCTCTAGTTCTTCCCCTGCTGAAAGAGGGTGCTGAGATGTCAGGGGTGGGAGGAAAACATAAGCCTTCATTTACTATTCTACTTTCAAGGAAGATCTTAAGGATTTTTTTCCATCGAAATTTTTTATAGGCAAGTTTATAAGATTAAAAAATTATTGATTGTTAAAACAGTGAGGAGGAAGACATTATCCATGTTGTAATTATTTGCATACTGCTTTACACACACACACACACACACACACACACACACACACACACCATGCTTCTCACAAACCTCATGACATATTTTTGTGCCAAGATTCTGGTAGAATGATCAATCACTAGATTTGGGTCCATCAACCGTATGACTAAATTATGCTCTCTATCTCTAGATTCTGCAGTTACAGAAGTATCAGAGTACTGTGGATAGTCCCCTCTACACTATAATATTTGATTTATGATTTCTTTTTCTTCTGTAAGGGCTGGAGAGATGGCTTAGTGGTTAAGGTGCATGCCTGCAAAACCTAAGGACACAGGTTTGATTCTCCAGGTCCCACATAACACAGATGCACATGGTGTTACATGTGTCTGGAGTTCATTTGAAGTGGCTAGAGGCCTTGGCGCACCTATTCCCACTCTCTGTCTCTGATTCTCTCTGAACTCCCCTCTCTCTATCTCTAATATATAAATAAAATTTTTTTTTTTTTAAAAAACGAAGCTTCTGTAAGCCAAAAAGAAAAAAAAAAATCCTTTCTTCTCATCAGCAGCTTTTGGTCAAGTGCTTGATTCCAGCAATAAGAAGGGAACCACATCATAAAAATTGGTATTAGCAGTGGGGTTGTTGCTGCTAGAAACCTGATTGGGTGGATTTGGGTCTTTTAGAACTGATTGGTGGAGGAATGTAGAAGGATTTGAAACCTTGGTCTCAGAAATGCCTTATGACATAAATGCAGAAAGAACTGTAGATTGTGAGGCTTGACTTATGAGGGAAAGAAAATGTTTTGTCCACACTGAGCTAGAAGCAGTTTGTGTGTCAGACTTGCTGCATTATGCCCATCATCTACACATTGATGTATCATATATCATATATCTAAATCTATCATCTGTATGTCTAAGGTACTTTCTCGTAGATGGGACAAAACACAGAACAAACTTAAAGAAGACTGGGCTTATTTCGGCTTACAGTTTGAAGTTGTGGCCCATCGCGGTGGGAAGGCATGGTAGCAGAAGCTTGAGGTAATGGGTCAAACTCAGACCACAGTGAGAAATCAGATAACAATGAGTGTCGGCACTCACTTCAGCTCCCCAGCCTATGGAATATTACTGCCCACACTTAAAGTGGGTCTCCTCACCCCAGTAAACTGAATCAAGATAGTCCCTCACTGGCATTCACAGAGGCTAACTTTATTTAGGTCATCCCTCACCAGTGATTCTAGGTCCTGTCAAGTCTCCAACTAACAAAAGCCATCACACTACCTGCCAGTCTGTCATCTATCATTTTTCATTTATCTCCAGTCATCCATCTATACCATGTAGGTGTACATTGAAGTTCTCCATTTTTGAATAATTTATAATCTTAATAGGAATCTGAACTATCGGATTTGAATTTTCTCAAGCTTCTTTTCCTAGTTACAGCTGATCCAAATGTTAGTAAAATCCAACTATACAACATATAGAAGTACTTAAACAAATTTTTACATCATCATGAGATATTCAACAAAGACATGCATTTTCATTTGTCTGTTAAGGAAAAGTATATTAAAGTTTGTCCTGCTCAGTATTCAGGAAAGAATAGCTTTACTTAGAGACTGTTGCCTCTGAAAGTATGACTTTTATGGAAGAGTTATCACTCCCACACTACTGTGTCCTACATGAAAGTATAGAAGTTGTTCAGGGTATTCTGTATTTTTATCTGAATTTGTCACATCAGTGCATACTGAATATTGCCCTACTGTAGGTCAGACACATGATGTTTTGTGCAAAGAGCCCTTTCAGCATTTGTATTCAAATTTATGGCTTCCTGTTCATCAATTATCTACAACCTGCAACATACAGCCATTTCTCACCACTCTTCCCAATTTGTCAGGAAAGGTCCTTCTAGAATTATAGAGCAGGTGCCATGATAGATTTAAAGTTTGCTTAATATTATCCTGTGCACTTTAGCGCATCTGTTCCCAAGGTACTGCAAATACTTGAGACTTTAAATCATATTTATAGCTTATCTGTGATTGGCTTACAGATCATGGAGCAAAACTGGTGCATGAGGGCAGTGACGGTGGGCTGAACAGAGGGAGGAAGCCTGGTGTGCACATTAATTTTGGAAGGTCACCCTGAGATAGACCTGAGAGAGAATAAGCAGAAGCTTTTATTGCTTAACTTGTAGCTTGCAGGGTAGTTGTATTGCTTTTCTTGATATATTTATTGGAATAAATTATCAGTGTGTTTTGCAAAGTATTGTGGAGTGGTAAAAATTATCCAAGAAACACACTTATATAGTTTTTCATGCATGTATGTATTCAAGCACAATTCATTCTATCAGTTAATTTTATTCCTAATAGATACAGCAATGAAATCATCATATTTCTTATACCTTCAATTGAATCAGCATTAATATAACAAACAGCTATCCAGTCCAATATTTCTTAAGTATGTTCAATGAAATACAGACTTTCTCTACAGCATTATAATACAGTGTCTTACATTTTTATCTTATTTTGTTGATTGTACAGCTATTACATGAGTCAGACATGGCAAAAGATGGACTGTGCAAAAAAAAAAAGGTCACTAAGTATACAATGTTAAATAAACCAAGACAATAATAATTTTGACAACTAAAATTGTACATTTGTATATTCTATAAATCTTTGATGGGTTTTCTAACTCAAAACAGGGTAACAAAGTAATACAAGGGAAGGCTTCTGAGCTACTGTCCTGAACTTAAATCCTCCTCCAACTCATATAAGCCTTGAGATTTATTTCTTCTCAGCCAGCATAATTCTAACACACCATCCATGTTGTTGGTGTGACAATAGTTCTTTATGTTGCCATGGTTGTTAATTCCACTGAGAAGCTGAGGCCACAGACTTCATTTTATATACTACATGTAGTCATGTACTTAGGGTATATATAATTAGTATTACTGTACTGTGCAATGAGTTTGTCCAAACAAGTGTACTCATGCAGCCCTACTATAGAGAAGATATAAAAATGTGTAGAATGAGGGTAATATCAGTGTCCTGTGACATGTGGATTAAACAGTACTAACTGTGCAAGTTCTTAGAGAAGTACTTTGTACATGTTGAGTATCCATAGACTTTACCATCATTGATATTCTTTCTGTCAGATAAAAGAAGGTGCAATTTTTAGAAACCTGTATATGTAGTTATCACGCATGCGTTTCTGAGGCTTTGGGTCAGGATATTCCTAATATAGGATGCTTCTCTGAACTATAGATTAACAAAAGCCATTTCTCTGGTGAGCTCTTTCTTTAATATCACATTTAAAAAGCCTTTATGGTTGCTTACTTATCATTTGTCCTTCAGTTCTTCTACTCTGCTATGCACCTTAATAAATATAGCATGTGACCCAAATAATATTTAAACATTTTCAAATTATTGGTACTAAGGAGATGGAAATTGAGGAAAAGTGTGATAGTAATAAGAATTTATTACAAAAACTAAAATGACTAAAGATCATCTTACAAATGTTGACAAAAATGTGAAAGATCTGACTTTGATGTGTTTCTGGTAGAATGTGAAATTCATCCAAGTACATTAGCATGCGAAAACTGTCAGTTTCTTGAGGCAAATATATATGGGAGAAACATAACATTCATAAAATACTGCTAATAGATGTCCATAACAACATCTATTATAATAGCCCAAACTGGAAACAATTCAAATCCACTATTACATGAATAAATATCCTATGCTATTCATACTTTATAATATGAGTATTAAATGTATGGATTTTGCCACATGGAACAACATGGGCGAATCTTAAACTAGTTAAGCTGAGAAGAGAGGGACAGATAAAACAGAATCACTGCAGTTACGTGCAGTTATATAAAATACATGGATATGAAAACTTGTGATGACAGAAGATGGGTAATAAATATCCAAAGACAGGCTTGGGTAATGTGGAGGAGCAAATGGGAAAGATTTCAAAGGAGCACAAAGCAACTTTTGTAGTTGATGGGTACGTTTACTGTCTTGTCTCAACGCATTCACAGCATTTATTTGTTAAAGTGTCAAACTGTATAATTTTAATGTGTGTAATTTATTTCACGTCAATTTTACCTTAACTAGAAAGGATATATATATCATCAGACTATCACAATAAGTAATAGAAGACATATTGAAAGCATTGAGATCTTAGGGTCCCAGTTGTCATGTATTAATAAAGTGTATTTAATATTAATATTAACTAGAAGGATAAAATTAAAATAAGGACACCAGAATTTTAATAATCAAAATGCAACCCTCCCAGATATTATAGTATGTTTCTTACAGGCTGTATTCCTTCATATATTGAATTGTTCAGTGATTTATCAATCACATTCATTCTGAGGATGAGAAAAAGCTATATTGTTAAAAGTCCAGGATTAGCGATGAGTTTATCTGAACTGTACGGCTTTGGGGAATTTCATTACTGTTTCAGGATTTTATTTCCTCACCTACACAACTAGTAGAACAAAGAGTCCAGAAATGCTGTAAGACTTAATATACAAATCTCCAAATTCTGAGCTCTATTTTTAAATTATTAAGGTACTGATATGAACCTGAGTTAAGTGTGAGTAGTGCTCTCTCTCTCTCTCTCTCTCTGTGTGTGTGTGTGTGTGTGTGTGTGTGCGCGTGTATGTATGAATACTCACAAATGCTTATTTCAATTTGACCAGCATAGGACGGGAGCAAAATCTATAAGCAATCATCATTAAATTTAGAATGAAAATGAAATAATGATTATAATAAATATTTTCTGTTTTTATTTTGTGCCAAAGGATTTGTATTTTGTACTGTGCATTTTATAAAATGGTGGGTTTAAACTTTTTACATTGTTGGCATTCAATATCAAAGCCATGCAGTCTTTTTTGACAGTAACCTCTGTGTGTTTAATGGCTTTTGAACTTTAGTACATTGTAAAGCTGCATAAAGAGATTAAAAATAGAATCTTGTAGCATATGACTTTCATCTTCAGAACAGTATTTCCTACACGTTTCCTTTTTGAAAAAATAATCATTATTTTTTTTGAAGTAAACTACTTTTCAATAGCTGACGGACAAGCTGCAGGTTTGCTCTCTTTGGAATTGTATACATCAGAGAGCACTCTGCTCCCGGCACGGGGTCATGTGTGCGCACTGGGATCTGACTACAGAATAACAGTGTCGGAATAACTCCTCCTGGTTTGTTCAGAGCACTTCCTCAAACAAAAAGAACTGTAGAAATGACACGAAGCCATTTTCCTTCTGTTCAGCTTTAGTCTGCAGATTACTGCCTCTGGGCTTATGCAGAATGTATGTATATTCAATTTTCCACTTGGAGGATTTCTAAATTGATTTAATTTACTCTCCCAAACAATCTTAATTGATATACAATTATTTTCAACTTCAGGAATTCCACACTACTCACACTTTTTATGTTGACAGGACTCTTTTGTTTTGGGGCTGTAATTGAAATGTCTTCAGTGGCATCAGGCAAGCACGCTTATTTTCTTAATTAAGGTGGTTTGACATTCTAAATTAGGTACTGTGTTCCTCATACATACTGTCGATTGTCAGAGTGCTCTCTCACAATTAAATATACATGTATGTCTATATGTGCACATACATGGCCCCACATGTCTTTAAGTTAGTGTGTACTCAAATAATCAAATTATATTGTCAAATCTGACATGATATTTTTTGCTGTACTGTTGGGTGGGGTAAGCTTGGTGGCAAAACCCAAGCTCAGTGTCTTTTAGAAACACATACACAATAGACAATGCTGCATCCATGAAAATCAATCATGAATGTGACCACAGTAGTCTAGAACTAATCAAAAAGTTGTGTTTTTGAAGCAAAAGTCGGACAATGAACATGTAATGATTTAATTATGCATGTGACCACCAAGAAGCTATTTGGAATATGTCTTCTATTCTTCACGAAATCCAATGACATTTTCCAGAAGATGTTAACATTTCAGGAAAGCATAGTCCGTAGGTGATTCTACCAACTTCCCTACACTGAACTTTCCAAGAGCAACTTTTATAACTCAATTTCACACATATGCAACCAGGACCTACGGTATGAAGAGAAACTTTTCCTGCATCAGGCAACCCTCTCATTTTCTTTCCCAAAACCCCTTTCATCAGCACCCTAGTTTCTAATAAAGCAGATTAAATCTGCTCGTTGGTATAATTCATATAAATGAAATAAAACTGTGTTGGGCATCCCAAGGAGCATCATCTACCATGATGATTTTCTTGAAGCTTTCAGAATGCTCAGAATCTACTGTCACACTTACTACAGAAGACAGTTACCGAATAAAATCTGCTACAGCAGATGGAGCAAAGTTTAGGCGAAACCTAGCACAAGCTTCCAGGTGTCACCCTGTAAGTGGATTTGTATGGCGAAGTACTTAATTCTCCCAGCAGGGGTGTGTGACAGCAGGACAATAAATGTCAACCACAAAAGCACATGTTGTCTGCGTCCAGTCTTCAGCTGGGGTCAGCAGTGTTGTTCAGGTGACCTCAGTTACTTAGTCTTGATGGAATAACCTTGTACATTTTACTATTTGATCTGTTAACCTTTTATTAACTATTGTTTTACTTACTTATTTTATTTACTATTGTTTAACTTATTGTTTTACGTGTGGCAGGATTATTTATCTGATAGTATCTCTGCTTAGGAACTAAATAACATTCTTCTACACTAGTAATGAAAATGTAAACTCATTTTGCAAACATTCAGAATCTACATAGTCAGAAATCCTTTGTACAAAATTGTCAAAAGATTTAGGGCTGGGCTGGAGAGATGGCTTAGTGGTTAAGGCACTTGCCTGTGAAGCCAAAGGACCCAGGTTGGATTGCCCAGGACCCACGTAAGCCAGATGCACAAGGGGCGCATGTGTCTGCAGTTTGATTTCAGTGGCTAGAGGTCCTGGCATGCCCATTCTCTCTGTCATTCTTCTCTCTCTCTCTCTCTCTCTCTCTACTTGCAAATAAACAAAATTAAAAAAAGATCTAGGGCTATAAAGAGATATTATATAAGAATATATATAGTGTTATTTATGAAGGAAAAAAGAAACAACATAAAGTGCAATGATGGAAGCTATGTGATAGCGTGGAATGTCATCATAAAAATATACACTATGTAAATATTTAAATAATTTTATTTAATATTTAGATAAAATGCTTACACTAAAATTAATACCTCTTTATGCATAAATACAAGCACATACATACATACACACATATTTCTGTATACTCACCAACCTGCACACATCACCACATACAAGTACATGCATCCATAGTCTTTCTGAATTGTTGATTATATTGCCCAGAGAAGTTTCTAGAGGTATAATTTTTCATCAGGTTATGGGTATATTTTGTAGTATACTGCTGCTCATTGAAAAATTACCTGCTGCAAGGTTTTAGCAATTGCCATCTTATAAATTTTATAGTTATAATTTTAAAAATGCACTAAAATATTAACACTGGTACTATCTCCTAATAAATTATTGGTAATTTTAATTTCTTGCTTTAATTTTTTTGTGCCATAAATCTGTTATGCCAAAAGCAGAGACATTCTTTTCCTTAGCAGCCTTTTAATGGGCAAAGTAGAGGTGAGTTTTAAAAAAAGTATATATTTTATTTATTTGAGAGAGCAAAAGAGGAAGAGAGAGAGAGAGAGAGAGAGGGAGAGAGAGAATGGGCACACCAGGGCCTCCAGCCACTGCAGACGAACTCCAGATGCATGTGCCCCTCTGTGCATCTGGCTTATGTGGGTCCTGGAGAATCGAACTTGGATCCTTTGGCTTTGCAGGCAAATGCCTTAACTGCTAAGCCATCTCTCCAGCCCCAGAGGTGGGTTATGACAGAGATAAGAACCCTGGAGAGGTCCTGGCAATGCTTTTTCTGTATCCTTAAGAATATCTATATTCTTCCATCCCAGGATAGTTCCACAATAAGTAATATCAGTATGACTCCTATTTCTGATCAAGATTTAAAGCCAATTTATTCATCCATAACCAGGGTTGCAGTAATACTGAAAGAAATTTAAGCTTAATAGCTTATCAGTTAAGGAACTTGCCTGCAAAACCAAAGGACTCAAGTTTGATTTCCAACAACCCACGTAATCCAAATGGACATGGTGGCACACGTGTCTAGAATTCACTTGCAGTGACTGGAAGCCCTGGCATACCCATTCTCTCTCTCTCTCTCACCAAGAAAAATAAATAAATAAATAAAAGAAATTGGAGAAAACCCTTAACTCTTTCTTAAAGAATTTTTCATTGGAATTTACGCGTATTTTGATCAATGAATAAAGTGTTATGTCTGGCGTGCTCATCCTTTTGAGTAACTGCTCTGCCAGCCTAACCGCCTATTATCAAAATATGGGCAAAGCCATATGCTTCTTGCTCATGGATGAGAAACAGCAGAGATGTGAATGGCAATTCCAGAAGTCCTGGTTTTAGGGCCTATTAGAATCTTGATTACAAAGAAGAAGAAAGGATTTTGAAAACATATAATATATGTTTGTATATGTCGATAGTATTCAACAGTTAGGATCTTGTGACATTAACAGTGTCACTGACTTACTTAGTCAATTAAGAGAGACCTTAGTGCCAAAAGTGTTTTGCTGCTGCTTACAGTTGATCTTTCTGGAGAGACTGTGATATATGTATCACTAAGTTAGGATGGATAAAAGGAGAGATTGGGAAGCTGGAGAGGTTTTAAGACAACTGAAGAGCATCATTCAAATCATGACCAATAATACATGTTCAGGGGCTGGGGAGATGCCTCAGTGGGTAAATGTATTTGCCTTGCAAGCACAAGGAATTGAGTTCAATCCTCAACACTCAAATAAAATGCCTATTATGGTGAAGAATGCTTGCAGCCCTAGTGCTGAGGGACGAAGAGACAGGAGGGCTGTTGGGGACCCTCATCAGTTAGTCTAACCTAAACTCGGAGAGATAGTGATTCAGTGACACTCTGGTGTAGCAAAATAAGGCAGGAAAGTGTTAGCATGGGGCATCTGCTGTCTTCTACCTGTCACATACATGCACCATGCACATGGGGTGGATGCATCTGCACGTATGTGTGTATACCAAATAATAATCATAATAATCAACAACACATTTTCAAAAGTGATAATTTTATTCAGAAACTGTCACATTGGGTTACTTTTGAATTAAAAAATATATTTGTTGAAAAAAATCCAAAACTAAAAACATGGAGAAAAAATATGAAAAATTTAAAGATCTCCAAATGAAGATAAAAGGCAACTATAACAGAGTTGGAAATAAAATTATGCCAAACTTCAGTGGCAAAAACATGTTTATTCTGCAAGATGTAACAAAGAAAAACAAAGGCAGCGAGCCCAAAAGGCTAATTTACATTCCGAATGTTGAACTTGCCAGGAAGCAGGACAGATATGAGCTCCACCGGGAACCAAATGCGCACAGGGAGCAAGAGCCCCGAGAGAAGAGAGACGGCTCTTGGCAGGTGGATCAACATCCATGGGTGACTTTCCCTCTACTTGAATTTCTCTGTTAAGGTCAAAGAATCAAAGTTTCTGAGGAGCAGCAGTATTTGTGTGACCGAAACTTAGAAGCTAAGTCAAAGCAAGAGCCTCAGATGTGTAATAAAATATCGACATTTATTTATGGTCATCTGGGGAAGAAGCATGTATACTAGAGAACCAGCGAATAAAAAGATGTGAAATCTGGACATGAGTGTGGTACCGCTAACTTCTCTGAAACCCACTTTTTGATTTCTTCTGTGCATCTCAGGCAGGCTTTATGAGGAAGGGATGGATTAACTAATAGGAATCTTCTCTTTATTTTTATTTATTTTATGGATGGAAGGAAGAGAGAGAGAGAGAGAGAGAGAGAGACAGAGACAGAGAGAGAGCTACAGGGCTTCTAGCTGCTGCAAACCAACTATAGGCACAAGTACTACATTGTCTATCTGGCTTTACGTGGGTAAATGGATCCCAGGCCAGCAGGCTTTGTAAACAAGCACTTTACCCCATGAGCCATCTTCTCAGTCCATCAATCTTTTCTTAAGATGATAATGTGTCTTGGAGACAGTTTGACTGAGTGGCTATTAGTATTGGCTCTAGTGAGAGACTTACATGAGGAATTCAAGGCAGCTTTCTAACTTACTAGCTATGTGATCATGCCTTATCTCTTCTGGGTTACATTTTCCTGAACTATAAAACCACTGTGTTAGTGTTTTGTGTCTTAGGATGTCATTGTGAAATGAGACTACACATTTTGTTCTGAAAACATTAGTTACTAGTATACATATATGAATTTTTTTCTAGTGGCCATGTAGCACTTTGACAAACTCCAGAAATTATAATAGTTTATATGAGAATTAATACTGACTGAAGGCATTAAATTAGAGGCTGGAGAGATTGTTCAGTGGTTAAGACACTTGCCTACATGCCTAAGGAACCAGGTTTGATTCCCCAGTACCCAAGTAAAGTCAAATGCACAGTGATGCATGCAGTTGGAGTTCATTTGCAGTAGTTGGAGACCCTGGCATGCTCTGTCTCTCTCTCCCCCTCTCTCTCCTCTTTCTCTACTTGCAAATAAATAAAAAGAGTTAAATTATTTCCAAGAAATCCCTCCTTTACCCCCCTTTTTAAGCCCAACTGATTTTACTTATGTATAAATCATTACAACAAAACAAGTAGAATACTGGTTTGTTAATTATACCCACAAAAACCTTTTAGTTAATGCTATACTCTCATTCGGTACTTATGCCTTTGCAAGAGGCTTACTTCATGACTTGCAGGAAAGTTTTCAAGAAAAGAACTGGGTTGGAAATATTGCCTAATGGTTAAGGCACTTGCCTGCAAAGTCTAAGGACCCAAGTTTGATTCTCCAGTACTGACATAATGCTAGGTGTACATGGTGGCACATGTGTCTGGAGTTTGTTGGCAGTGGCTAGAGACCCTGGCCCACTCATTCTCTCTCTTTCTATCTGCCTCTTTACCTCTCTCTCTCTCTCTTAAATAAATAATAAATAGATAAAATATTTTTCATAAAGAAAGGAAACACATATTCTCATTGATACCAATTGATCAAGTCACAAACATGTTAAAGGAAATTCAAGGCTGCTGAAATTGCCTTCATGTTGCTGGCATAACATACCTGACCAAAAGCAGCTTGAGGGAGGAAAGGGTTTATTCTGCTCGACAGACTTGAGGGGAAGCTCCATGATGGCTGGGAAAACCATAGCATGAGCAGAGGGTGGACATCACCTACTGACCAACATCAGGTGGAAAACAGCAGGAGGAGACTATGCCAAGTAACACTGTCAAACTGAGGGTTAATAAACCCCCAAGGTTCACCCCCTAATGACAAAACCTTCTCCAAGAAAGTCCCCCCTTCCAAATTACCACTAGCTAGGAAAACTAGCACATGAGTTTACAAGGGCCACCTAATTCAAGCCACCACAAAGGCTCTTCCCTTCCAATTTGCTCCCCTCATACATATATATATATCTAATATATTATGTCTCTAATATATATAAAACTATTATATATTAGTTATATATATTATCTATTACATATATAATATATGTATATTTTAGTTAGAGCCAGGGTTTTGCAGTCCCATTGACTGTGTTCCCCAGTTACTAGTTGTCAAATTACTAAGACTCTCTGGGATTACATTTTTTTCATTCATGAAAAGACAAAGTAGGAGAATGGATAAAATTCTTAGCATGATGATTGGTATGTTTTGAAATGGCAAAAGTAAGTCAGTCATTCTTATCATTGTCATAAATCCCTTATTAGTGACTGTAAGTTGACAGTGTTGGAGCCATAAAATCCACAAAGATGGCCCATCTGAACTAACGGATTAAAAAAGAAACACTCGCCTTTGAACCTCTATATGAAATCTTTGTAGCTATCAAAAATGTATTCTAAAACAAATTTGGCAATAAATCCTCTCAATGAGAATTTGGGGTCCCGTCTTATACCACACTTAGTTTAGAAATCCTATATACTGTCTTGGAAGAAATTCTATCAGTGAAAAGTTCCAATATATGTTTATATACACTAAAGACTTTTTCTTTTAATTTGTCAAATCTATGTACAAAGAAGTTTTTTTTCTTTTTTCTTTATTTATCCATTTGTAGTGTGAGAGAGAGGCAGAGAGAGAGAGAGAATGGGCACACCAGGACATCTAGCCACTGCAAATGAACTCCAGATGCATGCACCCCCTTGTGCATCTAGCTTACGTGGGTCCTAGGGAATTGAACCTGGGTCCTTAGGTTTCACGGGCAAACATCTTAACTGCTAAGCCATCTCTCCAGCCCTGAGATATTTTTCTTAATGTCTAAGAACTAAAATATTGCCACAGAAACCAAACTACCATTTTCCTTCTTTCTTTTTTTTTTTTTTTTTGTACATTTCTTTTTGCTTTCAGTAAAACTAGAATATTATGGCTTTTCCATTCCATTTTCCCTTAGAGCTGAGAAATAAAAATAAGGATGTTTTATTGTGATGTGAACAAATAATTTACACATAAAATCCCAAAACTGTGGTATGCCTCCGTAATCCCAGTGTTGTAGTCAGCTCTACATCACTGGTCACTGGGATGAACCTCCAAACCAGACAGTTTATGGGAGGAGAGGAATTATTTGAAGCTTACAGATCCAGGGGAAGCTTCATAATGGCAGAAGAAGCTGACCCCCTTTTCAAGATCCACTAAGAGAGAAAAACCATCACTAGCACCACAAAAAGCACCCCCCAGGGAACCCAGGCAGAGCTCTTTGCATAACTTGAAGATGGAATTCAGATCCATCCCCCCACCCCCCCTAACACCTTAGGGCTGGACTCCAGAATCTTCATATAGTGACACCTCTTCCAGCCACACAGCTGGAAATCCAAGTTACAAGCTTTAATAAAACACTTGAGTATTGGAGGACATAAATTCAAACTACCCCACTCAGCATGCCTATAGCAAGGTAGGAGGGAGACACCGGATTTCCTGCAAAGTTGCCAATACACACACTGAAAACGGACGGCTAGATGTCTCTTCAGATACAGGAAACTGAATTTCTTCTAGGAGGGTTGGGATGAAAGAAGGAGGGCAGGTGATAGAAGACCAGTTTCATAGACAGAAAACCAGGTACAGAGGTGGTCCGTCCTTCCATAAAGGTTTAAGTGAGAGGACTCTGCTGTATATCATCAAAGTTGAACAGCTTATGTGGTACTTATTATAACTTTCACATTGGAGTTGATGGGATGACTCAGAGAAAATATTTATGGGAACTAGAGCCTCTACAGAGATTATGGGTGTGGGAGACCCTTTGCACTTTAGCCTGTCATGGGCTATAGATCTGAACTTAGAAAAGAGAATGAAACCGTATTTCTTCTTATTTACAAGGTCCTAGACACACTTAGAATACACTTGGGCTGGAGAGATGGCTTAGCGGTTAAGCGCTTGCCTGTGAAGCCTAAAGACCCCGGTTCGAGGCTTGATTCTCCAGGACCCACGTTAGCCAGATGCACAAGGGGGCGCACGCGTCTGGAGTTCGTTTGCAGTGGCTGGAAGCCCTGGCGCGCCCATTCTCTCTCTTTCTCTCTATCTGCCTCTTCCTCTCTCTGTCACTCTCAAATAAAATAAATAAAACTGAACAAAAAAAAAATTTTAAAAAAAAGAATACACTTAAAACCACCCAAAAGTCCATTTTAATTAAGACTGATGACAATAGTCAAGCAAGGCTTTTCAATATCACTGCACCCTTTCAATATCAAATAATTTTTTCCATTAGTATTTTTTTTTTGAGGAAGTTAGCTAAGTGTGTGATAGGGCAATGTTCTTCCAAAAAGTCTTTGGATTTCAAACATGCTGGGATTTTTAAAGCAATGATTGAGATTTTACTTAAATGTATCATTACCATTGATTAAAGAACATTGATGATAAGCTAGATACTATGAAATGCATAATTACTAGTAAAGAGGTGAGGATATAACTAGAAGACTTTTCAACACGATTTGAAAATAAAGATAGTGGTGACAAGCGAGTAATTCATGGGAAACCTACCTTCAGGACTTCCTCACTGACTTTTTCCTATAAACTCTGACCAACGCTTCACTGTTCTTTCCCTGTTCTCCCTCTGTCTGTAGCCTATCGTGAGTAGGCAATCAATGTGCAATGACTTCTAAGCCACCTTTCCTACAGGGTAGCAGTGTCGTATGTGCAAGGCTTGCACATAATTGACAAGAAGTGCTAATCGTTGGGCTGCACATGTCGCTTCCAACTGTCATGTTAGGTTCTGGGAAGCTTTGATTGAGGGTGTCACAAATAGAAACATACATTGTCCTAGCTTATTCTAGCATTTGTTTTCAAACTTAAACCATTCCAAATATGTTTACTGTCTGGACACAGAGGAACGCATTTTGATAAAGTCATTTGGCATCTTTCAACCAAAGATGAGCCAAAATTCCCAACCCTGTAAACACCTGCGGGCTAAGAGACTTTGTACTTTCATGCTGAATGCTCACTCAAACCAACACTAAGCAGAAGCTTTCTTCTTAGGCAAAGCTTTCTTTCATTTGTTTTTTGAGAATAATTTTGTCGATTTACCTTTATTATATAATATTTCAAAAATTTTAAGGGGCTGGAGAGATTTCTTAGCTGTTAAGGTGTTTGACTGTGAAGCCTAAGGACCCAGTTCAATTCTCCAGGACCCACAGAAGCCAGATGCACATGGTGGAACATGCATCTGGAGGTAGTTTGCAGTGGCTGGAGGCCTTGCCATGCCCACTCTCTCTCTCTCTCTCAAGTAAATAAATAAAATAAAATAAAGCAATTTAAAAATAAATATCTGTTTTAAAAATGTTAAGGCAAAGGTAAAGGAACACGTCTTACCTTTCTTTCTATCTCACGCATTGCTTGTTTGACAACAAAGCTTCTCTCAAGCTTATAATAAATATTATTTGAAATTTTTTCAATTGTTCTGCTCTGAATCACAATGGTGTGTAGATTCCTTTTCATTCATTTGGACTAATACAGGTTAATAGTAAATGTTTGTTTGATTGATGACTGTGACTCATGAAAAAATAAGATGAATAACACATATTAACTGATCTTCATACTGACTTACATGATGTGGTCAACTTAATAATAAATATTAGTATGTGAAGTGTCTGCAAGATCATACTTTCAATCATGTAAAGCATCATGTATTTGTTTTTAATGGTAAAATCTAAGTGTTTGGTTATAAAGAAGTGGAATGGTATCATGAATTAAAAATGACTCTTCTTTGTAAGTCTAAGTACTTGATAGGTATTTATTTAGAGCAGTCTTCAATATTTGCACCTTTGGAAGTTTAGGCAGTAAGTAATGTGTTGTACCTACCAATAAAATTTGTGTATTCTAAACATAAGAGAGTAATACAGCCATTAGCTTTTTTCTCACTGCCTCTTGGAGGCCTAGTTGGGAGTTTGAAACATACTAAGATCTTAATTCTCTAGAAAATTCACAACACTAAACTTTGAAAGCTATTTTTAAAGATACAAAAATATGTACCTATTAGTAAACATTCCGTTATACTTATAACTCATGAATTTTAATAAATATGATTTAATGAGCACCTATGAAATACTAGATATTTTTACCAATTTACATTAGCAATTTATAAAGAGAAATTATCAATTCCTAGCAAGGAGGCTCTCCACAAATCTAACCAACTCCGCCTCCAAACAGGTCTGGAGACTGCCACAAAACAGCGGGCAATGCACTGCCCCCTAGTGGGGATAACAGTTAATCCCAAAGACCAGGTGGAAACGTCCATTCAGAGTTTTAGTATTGGAAAGACCCCAGGAGCCAAAACAAAGAAAGCCCATTCTCACTCTATCTCTCCTTCTCTCTCTCTGTCTCAAATAAATAAATAGAATAGATAAAATGTTAACCCGGGAGTGGTGGGGCATGCCTTTAATCCCAGCATTCGGGAGGCAGAGGTAGGAGGATCGCAGTGAGTTCGAGTTTGAGGACACCCTGAGACTGCATAGTAAATTCCAGGTCAGCCGGAGCTTAGGTAGTTCTGGCAAAAGTGACAATGAGTCACCTCAGGCTTTTAGTCCCACTGGTCATCTCTTATAATCCGCCTAAATCCGTAGGAAAGTCCATCTTGGGCAACTGACTGAAATGGCAGAAGACCACTTCCTGGAGCACAAAGCTATTTTAAATATGTAATATATGTAGCAATAATTATTAAATAAGAGTAATTATACAATTTTTCATGAGTGTTTTTATTTTGATCTTTCCATGCGAGTGAAAATACTGTTTTATATACTCTTAGTTTTCATTACTGGAATAAGCCATACTACAATTAGCTGTGGACAAAAAAAAAAAAAAAAGGATCTACTTTCAAAAAATTACTTGAAAATGCGTAAAAAGGAAAGAACACCCATAATGTCACTACCCATTGATAACTAATTTTAAAATACAAAATTTGTTTTCATAAGACTCACAGTTAACTGATTCATAGTTAACAATTTGATTCATTATTAGTCACTTCAGCATAGCAATATATGTATTATTTTGGCTTTAATCCACTTTAGTAATATATATAATTGAAATTAAATGCAACTTTTATTGTTATCTAATATAAAATTAATTAAATAGTCATGATAAATTTGTTTAAACAGAAGAACTTTTTTTCTAGCAATTTAGGACTTCTGCTTGTTATTTTGATGATTAATATTAAAGTCATGTATAATATCACTCTCAAAGGATATTGTAACATTAAACTATCTAAATTAGTTATTTGAATCAATTTAAAATGCAAGAAGTAAAATATGAATGACTTTATTTTGGGTCACACTGTCACCGTCATAAAAACTTCAAGTAGTTCTTGGATCATAGGAAATGTGAATATGCTCATCTTTGAAAATTTAATTAAGTAATTTTTCAGTTCTTTTGAAATTGATATGGAAAAATGGTCTCTTTTAAAAGGATTTGGTAAGGCTCCTGTCTTCAAGAATGGTGAGGACTCAACAACATAATGCTTATGCATACCGTTGTCTGCACAAGGCCATAACACTGTCAGTTTTATTCTTTCTGTCATAAGAATGAAGAGTTTTACCAAATAATGTTTTAAATGGCTGGCTTTCACTTTGATAAACTTGATCTGAACCCTGAAAAGTCTCTCTGGAAAGAGTGAGCAACTTTCTGATGAAGGGTGCACACGCTTTCAAGGCCTCAGAGTAACACGAGGGCTTGTTAAAACCACACTGCTGGCTCCATCCCTCGTGCTCTGTCTCACTCTCTCAGCAGAGGCAAGACCCAGAATTCTCCTCTTGAACAAGTTCCTGAAAGATGGCCAGCAGACTGCATTTTGAGCAACAGTTTTTCAATGATAGTTTATTTGCACATGTTCTTGTGTTAAATCAGTTATGATTAAATTAAAAGGAACACATCTCAAAGATAAATATTCATTGTCAAATTTTTGTAGATACTGTCTGAGTCCTAAACATCACACAAATGTGGAAGATATGACAGATTTTCAAAAGCGAATAAAACCCTTCTTAAGTGTTTAGACAAACCTCAGCTTAGTATATTGTTTTCTTAGCAACCATACCAAATCCAGAAATATTTTACTGTTTATAACACAGAAAAACTAGACTCAATTTTATACTGGGTACAAAGCCTCCCTTTGTTACCATGGAAAAGCTTTCTTTAAACCACTAAATAAAGTCCCTGTGGGTGATGACAGTGTTCTGTAGAAAAGAGGTCTGTGTTGATACACATATAAAACACAGTTAAATTTCCACAATAGCCATTACTTTAGGACATAAACACTGAAAGCTTATCCAAAATAAAGATCATAATTCAAACAGAAAGAAGCAAACAATGACAGAAATATGTTATGCTTGTAATTTATCTGATGATATTTTAGTATGAAGCAGTATGGATTTATTTAGAAAGGAGATGTTGGCTCACTTTTAGTGGCTGCCCTTCTCTGATAGCTGTGCAGCTTCAGAATGTCAGTGTTCCTGAGGTGCTTGGCAGAAACGTTTCAGCTCTCCGTGCCTTGCTCAACATGACGCTTTTGCTGGTTGGAGTGCGGAAATACCACACTGAAGACTGCCTTGTTTGTAACAACACAGTGACTCTCGTTAGTAAAAGCAACAGTGTGCAAGATGTGTGGATAGTATAACATGTAAATTTCTATTTGGGCTGGTAGCTGGCAGTTGTAGGAAATTATCCCTAAGGAATCTTACGACAAGGAATTGGTTCCTGGAAGGTTTTTTTTTTTTTTTTTTTGGTGTGATATTAATGC
This sequence comes from Dipus sagitta, assembly GCA_036346955.1. Taxonomy (NCBI): domain Eukaryota; kingdom Metazoa; phylum Chordata; class Mammalia; order Rodentia; family Dipodidae; genus Dipus; species Dipus sagitta. Next base: position 23,284,181 of record CM070784.1, on the reverse strand, counting down.
AAAGAGTCATGGAATCCTGCTTGAGGAAGATTGTTATGTCTGTCTCAATATAATAGGATATGGAGTGTAATGATCAGGCTGGTATAAACTATGGAGAGACTGCTTGTTAGTGAATGCTTTGTAAATATATCTTGCGAGCCCTGCTTTAATTATATCCTGGTAGTCAAATTGTAGGGAAATACTGAATCCTCCCCTACACTACCACACACACAAAAGAATCCTTTTTGACAGCTTCCATTACAAATGGGAAGAACCTAAGTATTATGAATGATCAGAACAGTTTAGGTGACAGTTCAGTGATACACTGGGCTGGCTTACAACAGGTTCAAATGCCCACTGCCGTTGTCTGTTTCTGTAGCTGCCTCCTCCTCCTCCTTCTTCCTCTTCTTCTTTTTTTTTTTGGGGGGGGGTCAAGGTAGGGTCTCACTCTAGTCCAGGCTGACATGGAATTCCCTATGTAGTCTCAGGATGGCCTCGAACTCATGGCGATCCTCCTACCTCTGCCTCCCGAGTGCTGGAATTACAGGCGTGCGCCACAATGCCCAGCTGTAGCTGCATTCTTGATGGAGATTAGAATAATTTTTTTTTCCTATTCGTTAAGACTTCAACTGAATCAAATTATAGCTGATCAAATAAACTGAGTATTTTTATAGCAGTCCTAGACAAGCTGAGCTGATTTTGTAAATATCTGCAATTTTTGATAGTTTATAATCAATGAAAGGGACAGAACGTCACACATTTATAATTTTTTTTCATAAAAATATCCTAACATAGATTGCATGAATAAAGCTTTCACTAATCTGGGTACATAATTTGAAATGCTTTGGGGAAATAAAATCAAGAAGCAAATAGTAAGAACATGAAAAATGCAATGAGATCATTTTTCTTCTTAAAAATTCATGCAAGATACATGATGCTTTAACCCTATCGTTTGAATAGATGGGTGCTTTAATCTGCCAGTTGAACAACACGATTTTTGTTTTCTACAAACCCTTCAGCATAAGTGCTATGGCAGGAACTGGCCATGGTGGGCCCTAAAGAAACAGCAGTTCTGATGTAGGCGAGTTTCCATGGGAGGGTGTGCTGAGAATGGGAAGTGATTCCAGGAATATGACTTGCTCTTGTTGGCAGGAGGGGTTTCTTAGCCTGGCTACTTCTTCCTTAGAAGAGAGATATAAAAATAGCAAATTGTAGGCTTCAAGGCCCAATTTAGCAACTTAAGATAACCCCACGGATAGAGTAAGTTTTAAATTGCGCCCAGGAGTGGGTGTTGGAGATGGATACTTACCATCAGTAACTTAGATTTAGTTTCGGCCTGGAGAGAACTGACTTTTTTTTTTTTTTTTTTTTTTTTCGGTTTTTCAAAGTAGGGTCTCACTCTGGTCCAGGCTGACCTGGAATTCACTATGCAGTCTCAGGGTGGCCTCAAACTCACAGCGATCCTCCTACCTCTGCCTTCCAAGTGCTGGGATTAAAGGCGGAGAACTGACCTTTGATCCAGAGGAGTGTCCTCTTGTGAGCTTCCCACTGACTTCCCACAGACACTTCCGAAGGATGTAAAACCACGGTTAAAGAGTAGTCTTGCCAGGTGTGGTGGCGCACGCCTTTAATCCCAGCACTCAGGAGGCAGAGGTAGAAGGATTGCTGTGAGTTCGAGGCCACCCTGAGACTCCATAGTGAATTCCAGCTCAGCCTGAGCCAGAGTGAGACCCTACCTCAAAAAACCAAAAAAAAAAAAAAAAAAAAAAAAAAAAAAAAAGAGTAGTCTTGTCATGGTGTCTATTATTTTCATGAGTTTGGTAGAAGAAGGAACACAGGAATGGTTGAAATATTAAAAAGCTCTATCAAAGGCATGTTTATGACAACAAATTAGCTTCATTCAAGGAGCCATTGGTCAAATTCTACCCCCTTGTAGGAGATAGGGGTACCCAGCCCTCTCTCCCTTACAAAACATCAGTATATTTGGCTTACCAATAATTCCTTTCTTACACATCTGAAGTTCTAGGTGGCAAGGGTATCATTATTATGAACACCATTACTATGAGGGATTTCTACATGATTTTTAGTGGCTGGAGCCAGCGTGAGGTCTATACATCTGCGCTTTATGATATCATAGCTTTATGGAAGCTGGGCTCTGAGCGTAACAACAGAAGAACATCTATTCTTGTGAAAACTGCCGTAGTTTGGTGCTATTTCATGAACTCCTTTCTGGGGAGAAGTTGAGATAAGAACGTGCTTCCCTAGGCAGGGAATCCCTGACAAACTAAAGGCTAAGTACACCAAAGTTTACCTTGAAGAACCAGTGAGCTTATATTTGTTGTTATTTTTTATCTTTACAGAGCATGGGCAAGGGATTACTTAGACAAGCCCGAAGCAGCCACATTGAATGGCCTCATCCCAACACGGATAAGAACCTCCTGATGGCTGGATAGACAGAGTCCCTGCCCAGGGGTCTTCCACACACTAAATACTCTGTCCGCCTCTGAGGCACTATTGGGTACACGCGGCACGGAGGCAGCTGAGGTCTCAGGTGAGCTTCTGTTGATTCCTCTTGACCACTCTCCTTTTGTGCAGGACATCAGCAGGCTCAATCTGGAGAGTCTCTTTTGTGCAATTGCAGCTGCTTCTAATAAAGACAGCAATAGTTGTTTTCCTTGGAGGACCACACCGCACAGCACAAGCTGTTTGTTTTAAGAATCATTGCTGGTCTATAGAGTTTAATTATATTACATCTCATTATTGAATTTACTTGTTATCATTAAGTGTTCTGATAGTTCACCACTTAACAGAATTGAGATCTACCACATGCTGATTGCCCACTATAGTCCAAGCAGCATGTAAGGCTCTTTACATGCTATATAGGTGTACATGGGGGTAGGTATTCTTTGTACTAATAAACCTAAAATCCTTGCAATGCTAGGCAAAAAAATATACTACTTACTTTTCCAGTATCCTGTGTTTTTATGGCAATAAACATGCAGCATGGGATTTAATCTCATTAAAACGTTCCAAGTTGAGTCGTAGCTCACCTCCTGGGTTAATCACTTCTCTCCGGTTATACAGGCAGTGGAATGGATATGTAGAACTGAATTTGCCCAAGTCTATTTTTTTTTTGGCCACTGTACTCTATGAGAGATGAGATCAATTGCATCTTAACCAACTGATTTTCCTTAATTTTTGTCTTTGCGTTCATCTTCTCATGTAGGATAAGTTAACTGAGGACCACTGATGCCTCCGAGTTCTTCATGGCACCCCAGTACTCCTCACGGCATCCCTCCCACACAGTAAGCATCTGATATGAATGAATGAATATTGTCAGCGATTACAGAAGCTTTCTTTAATATTTTATTTATCTGAGATAGAGAAAGAAGCAGATAGAGGGAAAGAATGGGCACACCAGAACCTCTAGCCACTGAAAATGAACTTCAGATGCATGTGCTACCTTGTGATTCTGGCTTACGTGGGTACTGGTGAATTGAACCCGAGTCCTTAGGCTCCGCACGCTAGTGCTTTAACTACTGAGCCATCTTGCTAGCCCCCAAAACAGCTTTCTAAGAAGAATTCCTTTCCGTCCTTTAAAAGTCATGGTTTTATGACCAGCAAGGAGTTTTGGCATTTTGGTGGCTGAAAGAAAGTTCACTGCAAAGCTGAGGAAACAATTTAATTTTATTGTAATTTATACACCACAAGAATACGGCTTCTTTGATCTTCTTTTGTTCTTCTACTGCCCTCCCTGCCCCATGCATGGGTTCAGTGCTCCAGTCAGAGTTCCTGGCATCATTATAAACATTTGTACAAACTCAACGGAGCCAAGAAAACTGTTCATCCCAATAGCATAGAGGAAATCACATGCATCTGTGGTGACTTAGATGCAGTACTGCAGCAGCCATGCTGGCTGTTTTGTTTGTGTATCTCATGCTTTCTGGAACATCTCCAAAGCAAAGATTCTTCCAAAATGCAGAAAGACATAAGCCAATAATTTTAAGTCAGTGGACTTATCTATGCAATGTCTTGCAGCTAGTAGCTCTTAGTTTTCACTCTTCAGAGACCACAGGGTGTTTGGGGAGGTGACTTTTGATGTGAAGCTGCACTTAGATGAAATGGGGACAGTGTTTATACAGCTGCTGTCTGAGTAGAAACTCTGCTCTGCGAGCAGAACGTTAACAGGAAAGGAAAAAGCAGAGAAACCTTGTGGTTTAAGAACTCTTTTATGGCATCCCAACTTGATATTACTTTTCCTCTTTCCCAAATTACATATTTCATCTGAAAATTACATTTTTTTCCTTTTAGTGAGAAGGGATGCTTCATTTTCCCCTTATAATAAAACAGCAAGTATTCTTTTGTATTATTTCTAAACTATCTAAACATGGGTATTGCTCTGTCTATCTATTATCTCTATCTGTCTATCATCATGGTCATCGTCTATCTATTCTTTGTTGTATTTGTTCCTTGATATTGGACTGCACATTTATTGTAAATGAGATTTTAAACAAGTTTTGTTGATTCGTCTGCAGCTCTCTCACCAGAGCTCAAATCAGCTGTCTTCTTGTTTTGTTTCCCTAATTGTCAATACTGTCACTAAAGCAGGGACAACACATCTGGCACAATGGCAAGAAAGGGAGGAGAAACCATGTGGAGAAGGAACAGAGGAGAGGCATCAGGAAAGGAACTGTGAAGGGGACACATGGTGAGGAAAAAGAAGGAGAGGGGAAAGAAGCTCAGAAGGAAGAGCTCTAGGAGGCAAAAGCGAGGTCAAGGGTAGGGTAACCACAGTGTCTCTCCTCGTACTTCACATGGGTGCAGCGAGTTCATCTTTCAGTTAGCTATGGCAGGAGGATTGTGAGTCTGAGGTCGATCTACTCTACATAGTGAGATTCTGTCTCATAGAAAGAAAGATTTTGCATGGTGTTCTACATAGGACATTCATCTAGCACCTGGAAATGACCCTTCCCACCTCAAAACACATCAACAACAAACTAGCACATGATAGCAAGAACGAAAAGATGGGACTGAAGTGTAGCACCCAAAATGCATGTGGAACCAAAATCAGATCCAAATCAAATAACTACTGAATAAATAAACTTTCTCTAATGATCTGAGGGATGATCATATTTTAAGTCTCTCAGTAACGTTATAGTACATTTGACTGACAGCTGACATTTAGGAATGACAGTTTTTTAAACCGCTGACTTGACTCAAAGGGTGATTCAAATGTCACTATTATTTTCTCAGAGAAATATGTCTAACTATTCAAATTCTGAGTTGTGAAAGTCTAAATGCCACCTATAGCCCATAGTCTGGGCTGGAGATGTACACCTATTTCAGTCTGGTCATAGGGATGTCAATTAGCCTGAATATAATTGAATCTCATGTTTGTCTGTCCGACTGAGTCAAGCTTTGTAGCCTACTCTACTGTAACAATAAAAGAAACTTAAGAAAAAGCTCTCGATGACTAACACAGGGGAAAATGTATTGGGATACACATATCTTGATAAATTAGGTAAAACAGCTTTTCTTTTTCTCTTTTATTTCACTTCTATTTTTTTTTGTTTCTAATTTTGTAAGTAGAACATGTAATTCGTCTCTCAAACATCTGTGAATATAAATAGCTAAGCATATTTTTCTTCTTTCAATTATATGATTCCTTGGATGTTCAAATTCAGCTTTTGATCTGTGCTCTCTTCTTTGGCTACAAGTTACAAAATCCAAGCAAATCTTCATATCTACTTTGAAAGGAGGAAATTTTTTTTTTTTTTTTTTTGGTTTTTCAAGGTAGGGTCTCACTCTAGCCCAGGCTGACCTGGAATTCACTATGGAGTCTCAGGGTGGCCTCGAACTCATGTCAATCCTTCTACCTCTGCCTCCCGAGTGCTGGGATTAAAGGCGTGCGCCACCACGCCCGGCAAGGAGGAAATTTGACTTGTATGAAACCTCATTTTAATCTTGACAAGCTACTTGAACTATGTGAGTGAGAACAAAGTGAGCAGCACTTCGTATGCTCTTATGAGAGTGGGGCGTGTGTAAAGTTCCTATTCACCGGCAAACCTTTTCACATCTGAACTGCTCCTCACCTATACGCTTGCAAGGATCAAGTTGGTCAGCAAGTCCTCTTACGAAGCATTAGCTCATGTTCAGTCTGCATAGAAGGAAGTTTTATTTCTTGATTCTGATACTCTTGTTGATTAAATAGCTCCCAAGTTCCCATTTAAATTCTTTTCTCATAAAATGTTGTGAAGTCGTACTAAATAAAGTTATAGCTGCATGTTATAGGTCTAAACTTGATTATTTAGAGATTTTTATTTGTATTTACTTATCTTTTGTGTTCTTACATGTGTGTTTGTGTATGTGTGTGCCAATGTATTTGTGCATATACGAGTGAAGGTCAGAGGACAACCATTGATGTTATTCTTCCAATACTGTCTACATTTAAAAAATATTTATTTATTTACTTAGTTATGAGAGAGAGAGACAGAGAAAGAAAGAGAGAGAATTGGCATGCGAGGGCCTCTAGCCACTACAAACGAACTCCAGACCCATGTGCCACCGTGTACATCTGGCTTATGTGGGTACTGGGGAATCAAATCTGGGTCCTTAGGCTTCACAGTCAAGAACCTTAACCATTAAGTTATCTCTCCAGCCCCCTAACTACCTTTATTTTGAGAGAGGGTCTTTCACTGGCCTGGAACTTGGCAAGTAGGCAAGACTGGCTGGCCGGTTTACTCCAGGAGTCTTTCTATGTCTCTTTCCACAGCACTGGGATTTCAAGTACTTGGATCACCATGCCCAACCTTGTTCATGTAGATCTGAGAAATCTAACTCAAGTCCTCATGCTTGAAAGGCAAGCACTTTCTGACTGAGCTTTCTCCCCAGCATCAATTTCTTATTTTAATAACAAGAAAGGGGTGAGGATTTCATCAATACTTTTCTTTGTAGATGTTAGCTGTAGAGCTGTAGTTTGAGGGCAAGGAGCTTAAGATTCTAACACTTGGCGCAAGTGATTCAGTGTAATCTTGAGTTGTAGATAGGTCATCCTCATATGTACCTTTAAGACAGAAGGTATCAGCTTCCAGGGATGGAGGAATAAGCATGTAGATAGGGCATGTACATATGTACCTGTACAACAGTAGGTACCACCTTCCAAAGATAGTGGAATAAAACTTAATGGTAGATTGGTTTATAGCGGCTTTCTAGAAAGAAGGGTAACTTGTGTGAGAATTGGGCACTCAAATCTCTTCAAGAGTCCTTACAGCTAAATCTGAATATTTTCCCAGGAAGAAATTTTTGGTGTATGGATTTGAATTTATTTGGTTATTGCCATCAACTCACAATGACAAGATTTATGTGCATCAATTATAGGGTAAACCATGGTGCCTTTGGATCAGAGGATATTCTTCTCCAGTCACAGTGGAAGACCTATTGCAAACAAATGTCCTTTCAAACTCATTCTTCCTATTTCTTTTGCACAAGCCAGCAAGGAACTTTATTTTCTAACATACTTAAGGACCCCACTAATGATGGAAGATTTTTTTTTTTCAAGATGGACTTCTAAAACAGTAAAGGATGGGCTGGAGAGATTGCTTTGTGGTTAAGGTGCTTGCCTGCAAAGCCTAAGGATCCAGGTTTAATTCCTCAGTACCCATGTAAGACAGATGCACAAGATGGCACATATGTTTGGAGTTTGTTTGCAGTGGTTAGAGGCCTTGGCATGTTGTCTCCATCTCTTTGTTTCTTTTACTCTCTCAAAAATAAATAAAATATTTTTAAAAAATTGTAAACAATTTCACTTCTCATTACATGCTTTTGCCAAGAAGTGACTTCAGTCTACCCGTACTTAATTAGTTAGTAAAGTCACATACTCATATCTAATTTTTAAAAGTGCAACAAAATGACATTTTATCACAAATGTAGAAGAAAGATCTGAATATTTGTGGACTTTCCTAATGAGTAGCTGAAAAGTCAAAGCAACCTTCAGAATGTAGGTTGGTCTCTTGTATCCTTATGCTCCCAAAGCCAAAGGAAGAGTTACAGGCCTGGTAAGCTACTTCTGCTCAGGTGAGCATCAACTAACCAAAAAGAATGCCATCTCTCCTAAGTAAAGACTGCTAAAGCAAAGTGAATTAAAGTTCAACATTAATTTATAAACTTTATTTTTTATGTTGAACAGTAATGTATCATCTGGTTAACATGTAGAAATGAAATTAAAGCAGTAACACTACTGTTACTACTGTTAAAGCAGTAACTACACTGTAACATTTCATTTTTCCTATGTCATTGTTTATGTTACCATCAATTCGGCCCCTGTTCCTGTTAGATTCTTATATATTTTCTTAGTATGTTATTGTGTGAATAACTTTTATTTCTTTATATTGTTTTCTTTACTTTTTATTTATTTATTTGGAGATAGATAGGGAAAGTGAGAAAGACAGAGAGAGAGAGAGAAAGAAGGAAGAGAAAGAGAACCTGTATGGACACACCAGAGCCTTTTGCCTCTCCAAACTCCAGAAGCATGCACCGCTTTGAGTATCTGGCTTTAAATGAATGCTAGAGAATTGAACCTGAATCAACAGGCTTTGCAAGCAAGTGCCCTTAACAATCTCCCCAGCCCCATGATACTTCCTTTATAACACAGGTCTTAACATTCTTTATTGACTGTTTGTATCTTGTTATTTTTACCACACAACATATCCTGGAAATTTTTTCCATATTACCTTATATAGAGAGAATCCTTATGTTTTTATGATTTTTAAAAGTGTGGCTGTTTGTGCAGGACACTTACCACGGAAAACACACTACAAACCTTGTATATGTGGAGAGTGTCTGAGGAATCAAAGCCTTGAAATGGGATTGCAGCATCTCAGACAAAGGATTTTATGGTTAAAAGCTATTGCCAAGTTACTCTCCATACATGAGAAATTCATCACGAACTTACTAATGAGTATATTGAAAATCTTTTTAATCTTTTGATTGCGATACATAAAAAGTTTAAACCACCAGACATCAGTTATTTGAAATTCTTGGCCAATTTCTCAATATAGCACCAACAAGCTATCACTGAATACAGAGGGATCTTCTTACTTTCAAGACTCTGCCAATGCTCAGATGAGCCTTTCTCTTCGGACATGTTGAATGACGTCATCATTCTTCATGCAACCTCATTGCAACCCGTGCGTAACTTAGTTCTCTGACATTTGTCTCAAATATGTGTTAGTGACCATAGATCTGCATAGAGCATGAGTTGCTGGTACCAGCCTCGTGATGATAGAAAGAATGACCAAGCAGAGGGCTCTCTTTACCCTTCCGTTCTTCCTAACTCCAGCCCATACTAAAGTGAACCTAAAAGAAGAGCAGATTCTGGGCTGGAGAGATGGCTTAGTGGTTAAGCGCTTCTCTGTGAGGCCTAAGGACCCCAGGTTCGAGGCTCCGTTCCCTAGGTTGGCCAGATGCACAAGGGGGCGCACGCGTTTGTAGTTCGTTTGCAGTGGCTTGAGGCCCTGGCACGCCCATTCTCTCTCTCTCTCTCTCTCTATCTGCCTCTTTCTCTCTCTGTCACTCTCAAATAAATAAATAAAAGTGAACAAAAAAAAAAAAAAGAAGAAGAAGAAGAGCAGATTCCTATGGCTTGAAGAATGAAAATTTCACTATGGGGCAATGATGTTTTCACTCATTTGGCCCATCCCACCTGGAAAAGTGCTTGATCCCCTCGATTTCTCTAATTAGTACCCTTGGATAAAGAGGCAACTTTGTTGTAATCATTCACATTCAGCATTTTATTTTATTAGTCATTCCTTTTCTGAGCTATGTTAAATGCACATTTATTTATTTACTTAGGTGAGAGAGAGAGAGAGAGACAGAGAGAAAGAGGGAGAGAGTACTGGCATGCCAGGGCCTCTAGCCACTGCAAATGAACTCCAGAATCTAGCTTAGTTCTTGAAATACCCTAAGTATCTGGTCAGTTTTGGTTTTATTTATTTATTTATTTATTTTTTGATTGCCTACAGAATAAATGCGTTCATGGCTTATGAACGCAGTGTTTGAGTTTTTAAAAACATATGTCTGTTAGCTTTCATACATGCTAATAAGAGCTCTTCCACCAATAATAGAAAAACGTGGTAAGATTTCTTCTATGAAGTCTGTTACAGGCAAGATGGAGAAAGTAAAGAAGGGAGAAATTTTAATAATCTTTCTTTTCATCTGTGGAAAGCCAATCACTTTATGTGACCTCAAGGTTAACAGTAACGAGCACACATGAGGAAACAAGATAGCTCTTTATTTGGAGAAATGAGGCAAAAAATTCAACAAGAGTAGATAGTTGACTGCTCACTACAAGATGTGCCACCTCTACTACATTCACTGGGGTCCAGTAGCAGCCCCAGAGAAAGCTGCAGCATGAGCATTGCTCTGAAATGCTATCCTGACAACGTCTCCAGGGAAATAGCAATAAACATGGAGATGAACTGAAACACATTATAACAGAAATATAGAGGCTACAGACAACTCAACACTAAAAACAATGTGCTAACACACCCAAGGCTCAAGGAATGTTAAGAAAGGTTGTGGAAGAGGGGACAGGAAGATTAAAAGAGGTACAGAGTGGGTAGAAATACTTTGAGGCACAGCCACCCCAGAAACTAACAGAGATCGTAAGTGTCCCACAATAATACCAAGGACCCTACAGAGGTAATGGAGACTAGGGATAAGGCAGCACAAGAGGAAAATCTATGTAAATAAAAAGCATATTTTAAATACCCCCAAAATGAAACTACAATGTGACTATCAAAGCATCTTCTTATTTGATTTACATTTTTCTTTTCATTTCTATATTTGCTATTACCAACTCACTAATATTCTAAGATGCCTAAGAGTCATATTCTAATATGTCTAAGAGTCATATTGTGACCTTGTACACAGTTTGTGCTTGAGGAACTTTTGAACCAAGGAATCAAGGCAGGGAGCATTGAATACCTGTTGCTAGGAGGCATTCTAGAGGGTAAAATAAAGGTCAGTAAAGATCCATTTCTAATAATTGTGTTCACTTTAAAATAGCCATGCTTATTTCTTTCTGTTTAATCTCCACCACTATTTTAGAAAATAATTACATTTGCAATTTCAGAATTGTGCTAAAATTTGTATTTTATTACTTCCATTAAAGTAAAGTAGAATATCATGTAGATTGTTACATAAATGATGACTATCTAGATGATTCTAGGAGAAAAGATTGTAAATATACGTTCAAGTGATATTAATGTATTCTATGTCATTTATTTTTGTTCATAGAGAATTTTATAAAGCCATAAAATATCTTTTAGAAAGGCAAGGATATTTAGAGGAGGGGTAAATGATGGAATTTTACATTGACAACATATTCGAGTATGCACAATTGCAATGATGGAATTTTAACTAGATGACATATTTGAGTATGCACAATTACTTGAGGATACTACAGTTACTGGGGAGATATAGAAGATTTTTCTATGCTGATTACATTCAAAGAATGCTAAAGCACTTAAGCTATTCATCACTCCCCTAGTGTACTACGGGAATTGATTGTTGCTGATAAAAATTAAGGTTCATTCATAAAAATCACTATTTTCTACCAGCAAAAATAACTGGGAAGTAATGAAACTGATGGAAAGAATCATATCATGGAATATTTTTAGAGAAGACACCAATGCTCCCTACTGTGAGATGATCATCTGCAGGCAAGCTGTACATGCCCTGCTCCTTAATAGCTCTCAGTTTGTACTTATGCCATGGCAGTGAAAGGTAGTCCAATTTCCTGGTCACCACTGTCAGGCTGAATACAGTGATCTCAGTGGACACTGTTAGGTCACTATGCATTGCCCATCAAGGTTAAATTGCTTTTGTTTACTAACCTTATCTAGATAAATTTGACTAGTGGAGGGAATGTTGTGTCTGTAAAATATGCATTGGACGATTCTTCAGGGCCCTTCTAACATTTTTTGACATGTGATTGTCTCCTTTCTTTACTTCCAAAATAGGCCTTCACCCCTAACACTACTCACTAAGGTACTTACTGATCAAATGCTACTGAACATAGGAAACATATTTTCTCTTTTGTCAAAGGCTCTGTCTGTCTGCAGATTAGTGAACCTTGAACTATCTGTGAGGAAAATCTCAGTTTTATTTTGTTATGTTTTGTCTCTTATACAGCATAGAAGAGTATGAAATGCAATAAAACTTAATTTCTAGAAAGGAAAAAATTAAACTAAAATCAGAAGACATTCAAAATATATTCCAAAGTACATATTGTTAGTTTCCACAGATATGAAAATATCAAATTCTATTAAATGTTACACATTAAAAACTTCTTTAAGGGGTCTTTGTTAATTTTGTGGATACAGATTGTATGGTTTTTGAAATGGCTACCAGATAACAATTATTATTATTATTATTTTAGAGAGAGCAAGAACAAGAGAGACAGACAGAGGGAGAGAGCATTGGTGAGCCAGGGCCTCACCCACAGCAATAAAACTCCAGATGCTGTCGCCACCTTGTGGGCATGTGCAACCTTGCGCTTGCCTCACCTTTGTGCATCTCACTAAGGTGGGATCTGGACATTAGGCTTCTCAGGCAACCACCTTAGCTGCTAAGCCATCTCTCCAGCTTGGTAACAATTACTTTTATCACTCAGGTGGTCAAGGGCCTTATCACAATAGCATTTGGATCAACCCTAAAAGGATTCTACCTCAAAAAGATTAGTATATTTGATATCAGTCTTAAATTCTGGAATTCAATGATTATAAGAGTATATAGTGATTATTGGTGTCTTAAAATTCATCACTAATTCTACCATTCTACCTTTTATGTTTAACATGGAAAAAATGAATTCAAAACCTTAAACTTTTTTAACTTTGATATTTTATTGATCAGTTATGGATGCTAGTAAAAGTGAGAAATAAAAGCCATATAGTAAAACTGTGGTTGCATACAAAACTACACATTCATCATTTGTTGTAGGACAGCAAGATTATCCTTGATTTGTGTGGCTATAAAGTGGCAAAGCACCTAATCCTTTCAGAATAATGGAAGTTATCACTAAAACCCAAATGCTGCAATCCTCTTTATTCTCTTATCAGCAGTCATTGTCTGTGAAGGTTTATTGTTATTGGATCTAAAACTCTCTTGGAAATAATCTCTATGCATGCCTATGAGGAATTACGGAGATTATGTTAAGGGTTATCTTGATTAGATTGAGTGGCAAGACCCACTTTAACCATGAGTAGTACCATTCCTTGGTCTGGGGTTCTGGGCTGCACCAGGAAGAAACATGAATCTGAGCGCTAGTGCTCATCATTCTCTGCTTCCTTACTGTGGATGCAATGTGACTGGTGGCCTCAAGAGCCTTCTGGAATGTCTTTGCTTCCATGTTGGACTGTGACCTCGAACTGTTAGCGATAATGTTAATATAAAATGTCAGAAAATAATCTTTATATGTGATGAAATTTTTAGTCAATGCACTTATACATTATATCTGCTTTAAATATTAAATAAATAGCAATTAGTAAATGAAGATGACTTAAGTGGTCTACATATGTGGTAGTTTGAATTTATGTCTCCCAATAGACTCAAATATTTTATGAAAGCTTGTGACTTGGATTTCCACCCACCTGGCTGGAAGAGGTGTCACCGTGGGCAGATCCTGGGGTCCAGCCCTAAGGTGTTACTGGGGGCGGATCTGAATTCCTGCCCAAGGTACAGAATGTTTGAGTTCTGCCTGGGTTTCTCTTTCTGTGGATTTGGTAAAGGGGTCTGGCTTCTTCTGCCATGCTAGAACTTCCCCTGGATCTGTAAGCCTGAAATAAATCCCTTCCTCCCATAACCTGTGTTGGGTTTCGATTAAATGTTACAGCACTGACTATGACAACATATTACTTGATGAAACTAGCCCACAGACAGGCGACGTAATTGTCTCTGTGTGAGTTTGATCTGCATGATCCCTTCTGACTTTGGAAGCATACTTCATGTTTTTGGACTTACTGCTGCAATATGGTTACAGAATGCCAAGTACAAAGACTAAAGTTTGTGCAATTGCCTCCTTTCACTGGGTATATTCAGTAAATTTAGTGTCTCTGTTAGATAATCAAATCTGTTTGGACATTCTTTATTCTCTTGAGATAAAATGGGATCTTCTTGAATACCCTCACACTTAATTTACATTAACTTGCATCATAATCTGTCAAATTCACTGCCGAAAGATCATGAGGATATGGGAAATTAAATTAGGAGAGTAAATGATAAAAAAAAAAAAAAAAGAAGCCAAGAAACACTGCTTTCTGTGCTTCTTTCTTGCTGTATTCCCAACAAATTCTCTGGGGAAAAGAGATTTTCAAGCTATTCTGGGCTCAACTTAACTTTCATTGTAGTGTCCAAATTCTACTCATGAGCTCTGATTTAAATAAGTATAAGTAGAATTGCAAACATTTATGTTCCTGTTGCAATTGCTGGAACTCTGAAATTTTTAAATTTAGATTTAAAGTATTACCCTCAAATCCTTCAGACACAAATTAAACTTTTAAGAAATCAGGCTTATGTACCCCATGCAGACCTAACTAAAAGGTAACAATTGCCTTAAGACCTCTACTTAAAATTGTTGAGGGCAACTAGCCTGAACTTGTTTTTCAGTCTTAGCAATCACAGCTGTTAGGAGTTGTTAGGTTTTTAGCTTTGAATAGTAATCTGAGATAGTTTACAGATTAGAGGAACAAAGTTCTACAACAGCTTGTTAAAATGGTTTTAACAGAGCCACATTTTTTAACAATAAAACTTCACTAATCCATCATGGGCTTGGATTGAAAACATTTCCCTTTAGCAATCATTTGGAAGGCATTAACGATCTAAGTCAATTAAACAGTACTTTAAAAAGGAACCTAAAATCAGATTCACATTTTATTTCAAATAAATTCAGTTGTGTTGTTCATATATTTTGAATCTATTCCTAGAAATTGTTGAGACATCATTTTTTTTAACCTCCTAAACCACGGAAGATATAAAATTGAATACAATTCCAAGCTCTAATGATTTTGAGTCTGAGGAATTCCCATAGCATTAAGTAAGATTTTTCCATTGCTTTTGGCCTCAACACTTATTTATGTGATTACTTACTCCAGTCCAATGTGATGACTTTGAATAATGAAAGGGAATATGAAAGGTGAAATGTAGACAAGACATTGTTAACAGTAACTAATGCTATTCTTCAGCCCACAATAGACCTATGATACCCTTTTCCTTTTCTAAGATATTTTTTTCCGCTTTTTCTTATTTCCTCTCTTCCCTTCTTTCTTCCACACTACCTTCCTTCCTTCTTTGCTTTCTTCTCTCTCTGTCCTCCCTTACTCCTTACCCTCCCTCTTTTTTTAAAAAAGAATTTTATTATTATTTATTATTTATTATTTATTATTTATTATTTATTTGAGAGAGAGAGAGAGAGAGAATATGGATACACCTGGGCATCCAGCCTCTGAAAATAAACTCCAGATGTATGCCTCACTTTGTGCACCTGCTTTATGTAGGTACTGGGGAATCACATCTGGGTCTTTAGGCTTTGCAGGCAAGTGCCTTAACCACTAAGGCATCTCTCAAGCCTCTAATCCTCCCTCCCTCCCTTCCTTCTTTCCTTCCTTCCTTTCTTTTTTCTTCTCTTTTCTTTACTTTCTTCCTTTCTTTCTCCCTCCCTCCCTCCCTCTCTCCCTTCCTTCCTTCTTTTCTGTCTCTTTTTCTTTCATTTTTCTTTCTTTCTCATTCTTTCCTTGATACTCTTTCCAGACTCTTGTTTTTCTCTAAATTTCTATGCTGTCAAGCTCTTTGTTGTGCAAGTGAGTGAGATCCTGTGGCAGTGTTTAATCTGTGCCTGACTTATTTCATTCAGTGAATTATCTCCATCTCTATTCATATTGTTGCGAGTAACAGGATTTCATTGTCTTCTGATGGCTGAGTAGCATTCTATTTTATACTTTCTAAAATTTAGTCATGAAACTTCTACATGTCTGTGATGAATGGTGCTAGAATTCTATTTTGGGTTGCATTGAATATGTAGACTGCTTCTTGTAAGAGGGCCATTCTTACAGTACTAACTCTTCCAATCCATGAGCACAGGAGGAGGAGTTCTTCCCAACTTCTAATGTCTTCCTCGGTTCCCTTTTTAGTACTTCAAAGCTTTCATTTTAGAGGTCTTTCACTCTTCCTAGTTTTTTTTTCCATGTATTTAATTTTTTTTTTTTGAGATAATTGTGAACGGCATCCTTTCCCATGCTTCCCTGTTTTTCAGCATGTGCGTTATTGGTCTATAGGAAGAGTATAGAGGAAGATTTTTGTATATGAATTTTGTGTCCTGCAACTTTGCTGGAAGTGTTTATTACTTTCAAGAATTTCTGGTGAAATCTTTAGTATCTCTTTTATATAGTATCATATCAACTGTAAATAAGGATACTTTGGCTTCTTTCTTGTATCTATTTTATTTACTTCTTTTGAAATTGCACTCTTGCTGACTTTAAATATTATATTGAGTAGGAGTAGAAAAATGAATATCCTAGTCTTGTTCCTGAATTTGGTGAAATGCTTCGGGGTTCCTCTCCATCAGCATTATGATGGCTGTATGTTCCTCATGAATAGTCTTTATTTGGTTGAGATATATTCCTCCCATGCCTAGTTTCTCCAGGGTGTTTATCATAAAGGGGATGTGGGGTTTTGTCTATAGCTTTCCAGTAGCTATTGAGATGATCATGTGATTTCTGTGCTTAAGTACACTTATATAAAGTATTATATTTATTCCCTTGCATATATTGAAACATTCCTGCATCTTTATTCCAACTTTTCTGAAAGTACTTGTAATAAAGCCAACTTGATTGTGGTGAATGATCTTTTCAATGTGTTCTGGAATTCAATTTGGAAGTACTTCATTGAGAAGTTTTCAATCTGTTCCTCAGGGAAATTATGCTATCATTTTTATCTTCTACTTTTTGTTATATCTTTATCTGGTTTAAATATCAGGGTAATAGTGGCTTTATGAGAAGATCCTGCAAACATTCCTTGATATTTTTTTTCAGAAATGTTTGAGAGGGAGTGGTGTTGGTTCTTTGAAAGTCTAGTATAATTCAGCAGTGAATCGGTATGGGTCTGGACTTTTATTATTTACCTATTTGTGGGTACAGGTGTACAGGGGGAGCATATGAACATGTGTACACACGTGCAGAAGCCATGGGACAATCTCGGGTGTCATTCCACTTAGGTGCTTTCCCCTTGACCCTCATGTTTTAAAGTCATGTTTTCTCATTGTCGTGGCCTAGAGATTTTTGGGTAAGCTAGACTAGCTGACTGTCATGCCCTAGGGCTCTGCCTGCCTCCAGCTTTTCAGTGCTGGAAGCACATGGCGGCACCACCAATGGTCAGCTTTTCTACTGATTCCGCGGCTTGGATCGAGGTGGTCTCCCTTGTCTAGAAAGCACTTTACTGCCATGGACATTTTTTAGTTGGGGGGATTTTTATGACTCTAGGAATCACGGTGTTTCTTATAGATCTGTTTAAATGGTTTATCCCACCTCAGTTTAATTTCGTTAGATCATAGGCATCTAGAAATTTACCCATTTCTTTTAAATTTTCCAATATAGTGGAATATAAAGTTTGAAGTTATGCCCTAATGATTTTATAAATTTTATTGGTATCTGTGTTGTGTCTTCATTTTTTTCCCTCTAGCTTTATTAATTTGGATCTTCTCTTTCTTTTGGCTTATCTGGCTAAGGGTTTGTCAATCTTGTTCATCAGTTAACAGAGCAACTCTTCATTAAGTCATTTAACTCAGACATTTCTTTGCTTCTTTATTCATTTATTTTTTTTGTTTTGTTTTTTGATTTTTTTCGAGATAGGATCTCACTCTAGCCCAGGCTGACCTGGAATTCACTATGGAGTCTCAGGGTGGCCTCGAACTCACAGCAATCCTCATACCTCTGCCTCCCAAGTGCTGGGATTAAAGGCGTGCGCCACCACGCCTGGCAGCTTCTTTATTTTTTAATATTTCATATATGAGAGAGATAAGTTAGGAGGGAGAGAGGAAGCTGAAAGAGAAAGTATGGACACACCAAGGCCTCTTGCCACTGCAAACAAGTAGGCTACCTTTGTCCTGCTCTGTTCTTATTCTGTCTCTCTTGCTCTCTCTCTTTCTCTGTGTGTGTGTGTTTCTCTCTCTCTCTCTTCCTCCCTCCTTTTTTGCTCCTTATCTCAAAGCAAAGAATATAAATGTTGTACATCTGGTTTTACACGTGTACTGGGGAATCCAATCTGGTGTGTCAGGCTTTGCAAACAAATGCCTTTAACCACTGAGCCATCTCTAAAACCCTCAGTGTTTATTTATTTATTTATTTTGTTGAGATGACCTGTGTACTGAAGTCACTGTTACTGTGTTGGAGTTAATCTGTGACTTTACATCTAAGTGTATTTTTTTTTTTGTTTTGTTTTGTTTGGAGGTAGTGTTTCACTCTAGTCCAGGCTGACCTGGAATTCACTCTGTAGTCTCAGGGTGGCCTCAAACTCATGGCGATTCTCCTACCTCTGCCTCCCAAGTACTGGGATTAAAGGTGTGCGCCACCACGCCTGGTGCTGAGTGTATTTTTAAATGATATTGGGTGCACTCGGGTTTTGTGTACATGTATTTAGAGTTATAATCTCCTTTTACTGGATTGTTCCCTTAATGAGTATGATGTCACTCTTTATTGATTCTAACTACTTTTGATTTGAAATCTATCTTGTCAGATATTAGCACAGCGACACTTACTTGGTTCCTAATTCCATTTGTTTGGAATACATTTAACCAATCCTGTTGGTAGTGTGTTAATTTTGAGGCAATAAACCAATCCTAGTTTTCCTGCTGCTGCTGCTGTGTGCGTGCAGGTTTATGGAGATGGGCACGCGTATAGATGCACTTGTACATGTGGAAGCCAGAGGATTGCAATGACCCCTCACTTTCCAGATAGGCTGAACTGCTATCAAGCCTGGGGATCCATTGGTTAAAGCCTCCTCAGCACTGAGATTACAACTACAAGCTCCTACATCCAGCTTATTTATTTATTTATTAATTTTTTTTTTTTTTTTTTTTTTTTTGGTTTTTGAGGTAGGGTTTCACTCTAGCTCAGGCTGACCTGGAATTCACTCTGTAGTCTCAGGGTGGCCTCGAACTCACGGCGATCCTCCTACCTCTGCCTCCCGAGTGCTGGGATTAAAGGCGTGCGCCACCACGCCCGGCTTTTATTTATTTATTTTTAAATGTAGGTTCTGCAGGTTGGACTCAGGTCCTCATGTTTACATGACAAGAAGTTTTCTGGCTGAGCTATCTCTCCAGATCCCTGATCCTGATTCTCGTTTTTTTTTTTTTTTCTTTCTTTCTTTCTTTCTTTTTTTTTTTCCAACTAAACCTGATAGTCTGTTACTTTTGGGAACTGAGGCCCTTAATATTCAGGTTTATTATTGAAAAGTATCTTTTGATTTCTATCATTTTGTTGATTTCATAGTGTTTGGTGATTTTGTTTTTATATTCCTCATTTGCTTACCTGCTGTGGTTTATTCTTACCTGTAGTCTCATGGGAAGGCTTACCTTTCTTTTCAGTCCTAGGGATTTCTTCCACTGTCTTCCGTAGAGATAGCTTAGTGATCATGAGTTTCTTTCATGTTTTGAAACTGAAGCACATTATTCCAAGTACTTATTTATGGCTTATGTTTCTGTTGAGATATCAACTGTTACTTAGGTAAAATGCCTCTTGTACCAGAATGGGCATCTCATTCTCTGGATTTGGAAATGTTTTCTGCTGTAGTATCATTGAAAAGGCTTTTTTTGTTTGGGGCAAGTAATTATTCTTCTTACATACACATGATTCAGATATTTGGTCTTTCATATTGTCCCAAGTATCTTACATGTACATTCATACATTTTTATTAATGAAATTTTGTCTTTGACTGAATGTTCCATTTTCTCTATCTTGTCTTCAAGCCCTGATATTCTAGCCTCCCAGTCACTCATGGAAAGGTGATAATTTGCCATGGAGATTTTTATTTGACTTATTGAATCCTTTGCTTCCAGTATTTCAGTTTGGTTTCTCTTCAGAATTCCATTTTCCCCTTCTGAATTCCATTCATTTGCCATTGGCTGATCCAGCTGTTGTGTTCTGTTGGAATTTGTTCAGGAGGTTAGACAGTACTGTGTCTTATAGTATAGTAAAAACAAAAAGAAAAGGTTGGAGATATGGGCAGTTTTGGGCTAAAGGAGGATGGAAAAGAGAGGAATGAAAATTTGATCAGATAAAACATAGGGCAGATGGGCCTTGACTTTCAGGAGACTGAGACACATAGACCCTACAGACCAGGCAAGTCTATGTTCTTTGCTGTGAGGTAAGGAAGAAAAGGAAGGAGGAAAGAGGAGGAGAAGGAGCAGGAAGATGAGGAAGAGAAACAAGAATAGAGCAGGACCAAGTTAGCATGCTAATTCACCATTGAGAATTAAGTGAAGGAGGAATAAATGCAAAGGCAAGAAAGCCTGATAGGAATATAACATATGTTTGCTGCCTGACTTGATTGCTAGATCTTTTCTGGCTTCTAGAAGCCCATCTCACCTTTAGGAGTTTGTTTGAAAGATTGAGTCTCAGATGCTGGTTGCACATCTGGAAGGTTTAGTTCTCACCTCAGGATTATCTTTGTGAGATCAGGTTATAGGTGCTGGTTGAATCCCTGGGCGATGCTTTCTGGGTAGAGTCTTGGATGCTGGCCACAACTCTGTGGTCTTCCAGAAGTCTGCCTATGACTGCATGCCCCACCCCGTACAATCCTATCTGATGTCCGTCATAAGACTTGGAGCCTGTATGAAATTTCTTTTCTGTTAATCTTGCTTGTGAGGTGTCACCTGTATTTTGATATTTATGTGTCAATTTTCATTTACTTCAATAAACTTTTAAATTTTCTTATTGATTTTTAAATTTTAAATGAAAATATTCCTAATGCAAATGAGTATTACAAATATACTACTACCAAATAGTCCCTTCATTTTCAATGTACTTTGTCTTATAAATACATTTCTATATCCTAAACATTTTCCATTATTATTTCCCTGTCCTAGAATATTTAAAATTTATATTTTATGAATCAAATAAAAAGAAGCACACTTGTAGCATACAGATTAATCATTATTTCTATTTATTTAGCTTTGATGTACTGAATATATCAGGTCACATGCCAGGCAGTGATATTTCGCTATAAGATAAACACATGTAATATTTGTTCCTATGAAGCTATCACCCAGCAAAACTAATGATGATCCATTTGAAATATGGGTGGTACAGAATGTGAACATTTGTCCTTAATTTATTCCACAAGTATTTATTTGGTATTAAAATTGGCAAGGCACTATTCTTGCAGCTAGGAAGTACAGAATAAGAAAATATTTCAAACTTTTATGAATCAGAAAGAGAGACACATTTATGAATGTAACTACTTCTATATAATTAGGATAATGGGTGATTAAATTTCAAATAAGAAGTGTAAACAGACAAACATATTCATAAAAGTATGTATCACATTGTTAAGGACTGGACCTGATTCTATTTTCGTACGATGTCTTGTTACATTTTGTACTTATAGTTTGTACTTAGTGCTCTAATAATAGGAATTTATGACAGAAGGATGGTAGGTTTATGTATTTGCTGTTCAGACAACATTTTGAACAGGTTTATTTTGAAGTATCAATGAAAGATGTGTTAGAATAGGTCTGGAAGTCAGTTGTGTGTAAGGAAGGTAGCTAGCTATGCCTAGGAAGAATCAGGGGGTGGCACAGCAGTAAACTTGTGTTTTCATGAAATTCATAGGGCAATAGAAAAGCTTAGTGAAGTTATTTGCATAAAATACTTAGGTTCTTTATTGATAAATTGTAATAATAACTAAGTGCCAACTGTTACTACTTTTTGACATTTTTTCAAATCTTTTGTATCAACAAGAAATATGTTTCATACATAGTTGACTCTGGAGATTTTTTTTTTTTTTTTTTTTTTTGGTTTTTCAAGGTGGGGTCTCACTCTAGCCCAGGCTGACCTGGAATTCACTATGGAGTCTCAGGGTGGCCTCGAACTCAAGGCGATCCGCCTACCTCTGCCTCCCGAGTGCTGGGATTAAAGGCATGCGCCCACCACGCCCGGCTAACTCTGGAGATGTTAATACTGCTTGATATTCTTCTCTTATGATTTTTCATCCATTTATAGATAAGAATTTAGTGTTAAGTATAATTGAGTGTATAAAAAGTCTGGGAACTGGACTGGAGAGATGTCTCAGTGGTTTAGGCTCTTTCCTTCAAAGCCAAACAATCCAGGTTCACTTCCCCAGTACCCATATAAAGCCAGATGCCCAAAGTGCCACATGTGTCTGGAGTTTGTTTGTAGCAGCTGGAGGCCCTGGTGTGCTCATTTTCTCTCTCTCTTTGTCTGTCTCTATCTGCTTGCAAATAGATAAATAGAAATAGTTTTTAAAAGTATCTGTGAACTTTCTTGCATCCCCAATTCTCCTCTTATCTGCCCGTACAGACACACATTTTTCTTTTGTTCATTAATCCATTCAGTCAACAATATACAAGGGAAACTACGGTAAACTTTGGGAAAACAGTCTAGAGAATGAAACAATATTTGATGATAGTTGTGTTACGGTTAGCGTGTTTCCAGTTTCTTGACATCTTGTTCAAAGACTTGAAGAAGGGAACCTACAAGTGGTTAGGCAGCAAGACGTGTTCTTAAGAGCAAAGCGATAGCAATGGTTTTAATATGCCTGACAAAGGGGCAGTGGGACACTTGGGTGGAGAGTACTTAAGAGTCATAGGAAGTGGTCTGTGACTTCTATTTATAGTGGCAAAACTTGGGTGGGACTCTAGTTTGGTAGATAGTTTTCAGTTCTCTGATGTTTTCTCTACTCCTTATGTTCCTTTCCACGATGTGTCTGATTTGAATCATATGTGTTTCAAGTACTGCACTGGCATAAGATGGTTCAATAGGGACTTATCCCTAAAAACTGTGCCACTGAGAGGGCAGTTTTCCTTATTGCACATGCACCCAAAGTTGGTTCAGGCTGGATGGTGTCCTGATGTTCTGATCTCAGATCTACTTAAGACTGTGCTGAAATGGGTACTGATCATAGAGAATGGTGGTTAAGAAGAGGAAAACCAGTTCGTCATGTGGAACAAAGTGCGCTTGCACTCAATACAGGTGAGGGTCTCAGATTCCCAACAGGTATCTAGGTGTATTATGCAGGAGAAGGATGTGTTTACTGCTCAAGACTAGCTGTGTCCTGGGTGGCTAAGCTAGTCCCAGTTGGCCATAGGGTTGTAAAAATGACTCCAGTGTGAAGCCAGGATTCTTCCAGGAGCAGGTTGGACTAAGTCCTTTTATATTAAGGGTTCTTGATAAGTGATAAGTAATTGATTATTATTATGTTAATTCTATTAATGGTAGTGCTACCTTCGTGTGTGTGTGTGTGTGTGTGTGTGTGTGTGTGTTAGAAGGAGGTGGTGAAAAGTGGTAGCCTGGGGAACAATGTCAGAGTCCCTTAGGAAAGCTTACTTACATGACTTGCTTTCTTGCCACTACATCTTTTAGTCAACTATCTTTCTCTTGTCTGATAAAAAGGAAGGGGCATAGATAATGGTTTGCTGGAAACTGCTCTCCTGTTTTATAAGCATTGATTTTGCTTATCTCTTCTCAAATCCACTTTAAACTGGGCTGAAGAGATGGCTCATCAATTAAAGGTACCTGCTTGCAACACCTGAAAGCCTGGATTCCATTCCCCAGTACCCACATAAAGCCAGATGCACAAAGCAGTGCATGTGTCTGTAGTTTGTTTGCAGTGACACTAGGGCCTGGCATGTCCATTCTCATTTTCTTTCATTCTCTCTCTCTCTCTGTCTTTCTACTTTCAAATAAACTTAAAAGTATGAAAGAATACCATGGAAACCAATATTAAAAATGTGCCAGTGGTGAAATATTTATCATTATGTCACTGCCTACTATAGCCACTTGCAGAGTATCTTGGATAATGAAGAGGCAGCATGAGATGTTGTTTTGCTGATGTAAAGGCATTATGCAAGGAGGTGAAGGTGAGAATTATGATAAGAAAATGTTGTGTCACTATTTAATATTCTGAGATTTTTCAGCTCTTTTTCAATGTGTTTAAATATATTAATTTATATATGTCTTTCAATGATTTAATAAAGTGGGTATGTGGAGGAATGTGTTTAATCCTATTTAAAAGAGGTTTGATCAATCTGGATGAGGAAAAACAGTGACAAAGAAATCACAAAGGCAATTAACCATTTCAATAGAATTGGTTCCACACAGTTATTTTTCTTGGTTATATATTGACAATGACCTTTGGGATAAGTACCTTGGAATTTCTTCATTGTCTAACATATTTACCATACATTTCAAATGTTCAAATATACTTTTCTTCAGTAGGTAGCTGCATATTTTATCATACTGAAATAGCAGAGTTCAACCCAACTTCTACTTATCTTTTTTTTTTTTTTTTTTTTTTGGCTTCTAAATAGCATACTGCTGACAAGTGCTACACAATAGTGATTTGACAAAGTTTTATTCATTTGTATGCAATGACTTATATATAATGAGGAAATGTTTTCTCAAATCTACAGAGAGAATTTATATTCTGTTCTGTTTCCTTTTCTTTTCTGGTTGACAATACATCAACAATATTTATATGTTAGTCACCATATGTGAAATAAGTGGTTTATGTGAAATTTTGAGCCCTAAATAACTTTTTATTCACTCTAGTACCTATGACTATAATACTGTCCAAGAATGATTACTTACAACAATAAAATAATATAATAGCAAACATAGACTTGCTAGAAAAACATTGTAAATATAATTTTACCTGTTAAAAATGAATGCCAAGCTCCAAACAAAAGTGATGATGGGTCCTGAAGCAAAAAGGGTGGTTTAAATGAAATTGATTTTTTCCCAAAACACTCAAAAAGTAATCATTAGATGCAGCTTGTCTTGAACATCAGTCAATGTTGTCATCACCTGGTTGGTTGAAACCTACTCTGGTGTTTCATGCCTGTTAATGAGGGGGTGAAGCACTGTCAACTGAGACACTGAGGATGTAGAACAGGTCCCTAAGCAGAAATCATCCTCTGTGAAGAAAAGACTCAAAAGAGTTCTTCTACATTGTCTCTGAGTAATCCCATTTTACTTTTGATCCAAAAGATCTCAACTCTTATTCAAGAAGATAACTATTCAAAACTCCACCTGCTTATATCTCACAACACAATAATAATCTATATTTAATTGTTGGGAAATGCTGATCTTTTAATTAAAATGAAAATTTAACTCCTTAGTATTGAAATACTTTCTATTTTTATTAGTCTTTGGGTTATTTTTCTATATACAAAATACAATTTGGCATCTTCTGAAGTCATAAGTAACTTGACTAACAATACAAAATTCAGTAGGTTTAGGGTAGTTCACATTTTTAAGGCATGACTAACATTACACAATTAATAGCTCTAACTTGTCTTTAAAATACATGAGCTGCATGCTCTGAAAACACTGATGTAATGATGCTTTTTATAACATGAATACAAAAGTTTGACGGCAAGAAACCACTGTAATCTAGAATTTAAACAACTAACTAAAAGGTCCTTTTGTAGATAGAAATTCTTAATTTATCACATTAGAAAAATGGATGATTTTTTTTTTTAACCTGAAAAGTAGATACTGAGTATTCTAGGCTTTTAGAGATACAATTGTCAGGGATACAATTTGAATTCGAAACATTAAATGTCTAAAAGTGCAAAATAACACTTAGCTTATAGGCCACACAAAATTCCATTTCTCCAGCATGGCTGCTCAAAGCTCAGGGAAAACTTCATCCTGAGCCAGAAACCCTCCTTGGCAACTATTCCAACATCCTTGTGTATCAAAAGCATCCTTAAGTCTACACTGTAAATTATGGTTCATCTTCATAGCTCAATCTAATGGCATTACAGGGTCTCCATACAGAGATTTTTAACCCTGCTTCATACTGCCACATTTCAGCAGCTCCTAGGATTTTGTGCCATTCATGACCCACTCTCTTGATTGTCATACTTCCCAAACCAGTGCCATGTGGGTGGCTTAGCCAAATATATAAATCCAGGGGAGAATAAAGCTTGACCTTGAAGAGTCGGATACTCCTTAGGATTCTTCCTTCAAGCATTCCCCTGGCAAAAGCACTTAAATTCCTCCAAGCTTGATCCTTCCATGGGTTGCTTCCACCATCAGGGCTTATCTTTTCCATTGTCCCGAATGCAATTGGGGACAAAAGTTGGCCTAACTTTAAGGATGATAATCTTATTAATTGCAGTTTAACTCTAAAACCAGTCTCTGTGCCCATAACTTCAGACTTGCTTGAAGTTTTTTTTTTTTTTTTTTTTTGTGATACATTGTCCACCTTTTATATCTTTCTGTTTTATACTTCCAGCAAGAAATATAACTTTTAAATTCAACTTTACTCAATTTATGTCTCTCTCTCTCTCTCTTTGTTTTTCTAGCTAGGGTCTCTCTTTAGCCCAGGCTCACCTAGAATTTACCATGTAGTCTCAAGGTAGCCTTGAACTCACAGCAGTCCTCCTACCTCTGCCTCCCAAGTCCTGGGATTAAAAGCGTGTGCCACCATACCCAGCTTTGCTCAATTTGTAAGGGTATAGTTGGAACATATCCAGCCTTTTGGCTAGTAGCTCAGTTCCTTCCTCTTTGAGAGTTCACCAACCAACCCTTCACAATCCAACATTCTTTCTGTGTTTAGCATTTCCAAACTCTCACCATAATAGTCCATTAAGCGCTGCTTATAACACTGAAAGCCTTCTCCAGTCCAAAGTACCACATCCTGCCATCTTCTTCCTGCAAACACCTTCTAAAAGACAGAAAAAAATAAAATAAAACAACAACAAAAATCATGGTTAGATTCATTGTAGTAAAAACACCACTTCCTGGTACGACTTTTCTGTTTCAGTTACCTTATCATCGCTGGATAAATACATGAGTAGAAGCAGTTTATGGGTGGAAAGGGTTTATTTGGTTTACTTCAAGCTTACAGATTCCGCAGGAAGCTTTATCATGGTGGAAGACTTCGTCACACATCCATAGTAGAGAGAGCAAAGCAAGCATTCAGAGCTTGAGCTGGCTCAGTATACACCTAGCAAGGCTGGATTCAAGATTTGTCCTCAGTGACGCCTCTTTCAGCAGGGTTCTCCCTGCCTGAGAGTTAAGTAGGAAGGATAATCTGAAAACTATGTCAGCCTATGGGATATACATTTAAACCACCACACAATATAAACTTAAAGAAGTTATGCTTAACTTCTATTGCCTACGTCAGTGTGTTGTGCATATTTGTAAACGTGTTTTTATGTGTGTGGGCACATGTATTTAGAACGGTGCATGCATGTGGAGGGCATATATTAACCCCGGGGTCTTCCACAGTCACTTTTGACTTTGTTATTTTTTTTTAGACAGGGTCTGTTGTTGAACTCATAACTTCCTGATTTGACAATTTTGCTAGATGAGCTAGTTAGTGTGTCTCAGGGATTTCCTGTCTACCTCCCCAGTGCTAGGATTACAGGTCTGTGTATCATTCCCTGTATTTTATGTAGGTTTTGGCATGAACTCACATCTTCATGTTTGCACAGCAAGCACTTACCCGCTTTACCATCTCCCCAGTCCACAGATTTTAATAGTACTTAGTATCTTCATGGTGTCCTAGGAAGAGGTGGATCCTTATCATCAGTCTAAGTTCAGAAGGGTCAGGGTTCTGACCTCAGTTCAATTCTCATAAGGGCCTTTTCTTCTGTTTTGCATTATGAAGAGTGCCAATGGCAGGGATATTTGTTGGAAGAAAATCATCTCCTCATGTAAAGAATCCAGAAAAAAAGGAGAGACTCACAGCTAAGACTCATGTATTTTTTAACTTGCTATCTCTAGAAATTAGTGTAGGAAATAATTATTCTTTTCCAACAGGTAAGAACCTAGTGACCTAATGATCTCCTGTTAGGACCCACTTCGTCAATGTTCAAGAGTCTCAATACTATCAGACTGAGGACCAATCTTCTGATAAATGGACTGACCCTTGGGAGGCAAACTCATAAATACTTGAAAAGAGATGCTATTATTCTTGTCATTTATTGTTGGAGACATTGAGGCAGAAAGAGATTCAGCCTTCTTCAGGGCGAATTCTGAACCCTTAGTTATCCTTCCCCTCTATGACTTGCAGGGTAATATTATAAATATGTTGTCATGGAGTCTATGATCATCAAAATACTAGAATGCATTCTTATAAAGGTTTCATATTTCTCATTATCTACATATGGATGCCTGCCTATTTGAAATATTTATATGTAAATATATATGATTAATAACGTGATATATAACTATATATAATATATAAAATACTTGCAGTTTATATATAATTTATACACACACACACACACACACACACATATATATATATATATACATATATATATATAAAGATAGATAGATAGATAGATTCTACGTATGTATGAGGCCTTGATAATTGTTTTCTAAATAATTTACAATAGTATAAACTCAGTATAGTCAGCGTGTGTGTGTTACTAAGTCCCTTTGGAGAACTTTGCCAACTGTGACTTCTCATGTGTGTATTTTTAAAATTTTTATTTATTTATTTATTTATTAATTATTATTTTTTTCCATTTTTATTTTTTATTTTATTTTCTTTTTACAGTCAGTTTGGTACCATTATTAGGCTCATCCATGACCTACCCCCTCCTCTTGGCCCCTCCTTGATATTTATTTATTTGCAAAGTGACAGACATAGATAGATAGACAGACAGAAGAGAATGGGTGTGCCAGGTCCTCTAGTTGCTACAAACAAACTCCTGATGCATGGCCCACATTGTTCATCTGGCTTTATGTGGGTACTGGGGAATTGAACCCAGGTCGTTGTTTTTTGAGCAGCTTCTTTACTCCCTATTGTTTACTGCTGAAGGCAAAATAGCAGGTGCATGCATGTAAGTGCCTGCACAGGCCTGCCGCCCCCTCACTGGAATTCCTGTGTTAGAATGCTGACTTAAGCTAGCATCTTTTAAGATCGCTGTGTGGCATGAGATTGAGATTGCTTCTGAATATTTTGCCCCTAGGTATGATTCAGATAAGATATATCTGGAGTTCCATCAATCATTCTATCTGGTAAAAGCTTTGTTCCACCCTTTGGAGAGATTTGTTCTTTGCCACACTATTAATCATATCATGTAGCACTGGTAACAGTTTCACCATCAAAGTTGCAGCAATAATAGTTGACAGTTGAAATATCAAATGACACTCGTGGAGATGTATCAGACACATTAAAGCAAGATTCCATGAACGTCCAGGCCAATAAACAGATTTTGCTATCTTGAGAAATTAACATTTAGAGTTGTATTACTTGGTCAAGCTAATATTTACTATTTGCCTAACTTGCTACATTCTTGATATCACTCAGATTTATGTGATACATACTATATTCATTTCCATTGGACAGATGACAAAACAATAAAGAGAAGTTAAGTAACTGTGTTGTTTAAGCCTTGCTGTTTGCTAAGAGCCCAGCTTATGAGGTCTTCAGCTCCCATTCAAACAACACTCTACCATTTCTTAGCTGAAGAAAGGTACATTCTCTATACTTCAGTTCTCTCTGCACTCTAATGGGGAGTCAGAAGTGCTGTGAGGGCTCTTGTGACGACTGAACATGGAAATGTTACATCTCTCCCTACTGTGCAAGTGATCTAGTCCTAACTTCGATCCTGTTAGATTTCACAGTCTGGATTTTAACGATTGTATCATTCTGTTCAGTGCATGTTTTATCTTCTGCTTTGAAGCTTCCCCCATACAGAGACTAACTCCCTTCTAGCAGCAAAATTAATTCCCACCCTAACATCCTACAGTAATTACTCTGTGTTTTGAGCAGTCTTTTCACTTCATAGACTCACCTCTATGACCCACATAACATCACCTGGGCACAGGTGAAAAAGGTATAATGGATGTGGCTAAGTGGTAGATCTCATACTTAGTGTCTGCAAAGCCTTGCAGTCAATTTTGGGGCACACACACACACAAAAAAGAAAATGAAAAAAAAAAACACACGAGGGAGAAAAACCACAGCAGTGTCACAACCTGGGTTCTGGTTATACACTTTCCTGAAAACCCATTCATTGAACTGAAGAATATATTTGCAGCCTCAGAAGAGGATTCTATGAAAGGCTTAATGTGAGAAGCAACTTGAGAAATTTGGGATTCCAGTTAGTGAGCTTGGGCAGAAAGGAAAGACAAACTATTCAGCATTTTTTTAAAAAAAATTGTACCCATAATTACCAGCTGTATTCTATTCTTTACCCTAGAAGCTCTTGTTCTCTGTAGAGATGGGGCTGTGCATTGCCTTCTGTGAGTAATGGCTCTATCCGATTCAATAAATACCATTTCACACTAATGCAGTTCTCAAGAGGATTTAGAAACCATTAAGAATTTGCTATTTAAAATCCCACAATGGACTCTATCACTGTTCTCTGGAACAAATTATAGGTTTGTAACACATTAAAATTATGGCTTAAAAGTATTCTCTGAACATTTTCCAAAAGTGAGAATTCAGTACCCCACTGGAAAAAAAAATAGAAAGAAAGCATAGAGCATTTTCTATTAAAATCATGAAGGAAAGAGTGGTTCTATTTTTTGCATAGCAAATTATCTGGCTACATCGTTAGCAAAATAATGCCAGATTAAAGTAGTCTTAATTATTTCACTTTTTTGTATTAAGTGAAGATTACCTTATATAATCCCTTATTAATTTCCTGCTTAGGAATATAGATTCTAGCCTACCAGTATATAGGGTAGAATAAATAAATTAATTAAATGTTTTCAAGATAGCTCTACCTTGCTGCTAGAAAAAAAAAAAAGCCCAAGATAAAAATCCTGAAGCAATTTCCTTCTCCCCTCCCTTCTTATTTTCCCACTCTGTCTTCCTCTCCCCACTCCCTCCCTTGCTTTTTCCCTCTCACCTTTCCTCCCTCTCTGCTTATCGGTTCTTGTTGCTGTCTTCTATATCCCAACCCTCCTCCCAGGTCACAAGTGTTCTGTGAAGTCACCCGGTCTGTCACTGTCCTTACTTGCAGCACCTCAAGAAAACATGCCTTCTCTTCGTCCATTCTTCAGCTGAGGGACTGTGTTGAAATCCAGCCAGCTGAGTGCACTATCCTGAATTCACCTTTTCTATATAGTCTGTATCTAGAAGACAAGGTCATTACGGTGAATATTTTGGATTATTTAAGAAAATATGAAGAGAGCTGGGTGTGTTGGCACATGCCATTAATCCCAGCACTTGGGAGGCAGAGGTCAGGGGATTGCTGTGAGTTCAAGGCCACCCTGAGACTACACAGTGAATTCCAGATCAGCCTGGACTAGAAAAGACCCTACCTGGAAACCACCCCAAAACAACAACAACAAAAAAGTATGGGGAATACCCTGAGCCGGATGGTGCATGCAGCAGGTGTGGAGTGAGTAGGCCAGATCCTTGTTCCCTGGGACTCCTCTCAGTTTCCTGGTCCCAGTAGGTCCAAATTCAGGTGACTTGGGGCTGCTTCGACCCTGAGAGCTTGCTGCAGAATCAGGCTCCTTATGCTGCATTCCTGATCAAAGTGCCCCTGGGTGCCCAACTCCCAGATACCCTGCGTCTCCGGAGGGTGTGTGCCAGAGGGTGCATGTGGTGCAGATTGAGTAAACCCTGTTCCCAGGCTCCTTCCAGTTTCTTGGTCCCTGTTGGTTCCCCTGCGCCTGGATTGGGGAGGCCTGGTCCCTGTGTGGGAGGGAGCTGTGGAAACAGGCCTTTTGCTCTGGTATCCTGGCTGTCCCCTGGGTACCGACATCCCTATTCCTCTGAGCCAGAGGGTGCACAGGCCACTGTAGGAGCAGGCCTCTTGCCTCTGGCTATCTATCTTTCTGGTGCCTGGATCCCCAATCCACAATTCCTATCTGCTGAAGAGTAGGTACAAGTGGAGTGAGTAGGCCAAAGTTACCAGTTCCCAGGTACCTTTGATATACCTGCAACCTCTACATCTGTGGTATAACCCCATTATACAATACACCAATCTGGTTCACATTTAAAACAGAACACCGTCTGATCCTACAAGAACAAAAACTTGCTTCCTCCTCAATAGAATAAATTGTCTTTCTAAGACGGGTAGACCACAATGCAAAAAAAGCAATTGAAACTCAGAAAACTGAGAGATATCTACCAAGGATGTCTAGTTCCACAATGAAAGCCTCCAATGAAATCGTAGAGAAATAAACAGACATTCAATCACAAAATAAAAGCACAACAACCAATGTGACCCTGATTAAAAAAAAAATGCTGAAATAGAAGCAAACCATCAAAAACCAACAATCACATCAATAAAATTGGACAGAATCATCTCTTAGAGCATCCAGCTTTTGACAGTAGGATTAACTTGATTGAAGAAAACAGTTAGAACCCTCAAAAGAGATATGAATGAATTAAAGGTGAGTCAAGAAATGGAAGATCTCAACAACTGATTGATTAAGCTTAACAAATAATTGATCAAATGTAAGAATGAATTCCAGGAAGCATAAATAAAATCAGAATTCAAACTGAAATTGTACCTCAAAAAAGAGATGGATGTGATGCGAAATAATATAACAGAAAACAAAAATCAAATAGAGTTTTCAAATAGAGCTCTCTAAGCCGGGCGTGGTGGCGCACGCCTTTAATCAAAATTC
The DNA here is from genome assembly GCA_036346955.1 of Dipus sagitta. NCBI lineage: Eukaryota > Metazoa > Chordata > Mammalia > Rodentia > Dipodidae > Dipus > Dipus sagitta. Next base: position 23,251,356 of record CM070784.1, on the reverse strand, counting down.
AACTGAAATTGTGCCTCAAAAAAAAGATGGATGTGATGCAAAATAATATAACAGAAAACAAAAATCAAATAGAGTTTTCAAATAGAGCTCTCTAGAACCCCACACTAACAGAGCTACTCATGTAGAAGACAGAACCTCAGAGCTGGAAGACAAAAAAGAAGAAATTGATAGAGAGGCCAAAAAACTTTACTAAGTTTAAAAAAATCAAGTGAAGAAAATACAAGGGGACTGTGGGATACCCTAAAACAACAAAACATCCAGATCATGGGTATACCAGAAGGAGAAGAAATCCAGGCCAGAGGCATAGAGAACATATTCAACAAAATTATTCAAGAAAAAATTTTCCCAATCTCTCAAAAGAGAGGCCCATCTGAATACAAGAAGCCACTGAACACCAAACAGACAGGACCATGGCATGGTGGTGCACACCTTTAATCCCAGAACTCAGGAGGCAGAGATAGGAGGATCACCATGAGTTTGAGGACACCCTGAGACTACATAGTGAATTCCAGGTCAGCCTGAGCTAGAGTGAAACCCTACCTCGAAAAGCCAAAAATTTAAAATTAAAAAAAAACCACCTCTGGATCTAAAGCTATATTACAAAGCCATAATAACAAAAACAGAACAGTACTGCCATAAGAACACAAACATAGACCAATGGGGCAGAACTGAAGACTAAGACCTCAGGTCAAGTAACTGCAGTTACTTGATCTTTGACAAAAAAGACAGCATCTTCAACAGATGGTGTTGGACAAATTGGATGACCATATGTAGAAACACAAAAGTAGACCCACTCATCTCTCCATACACAAAAATCAAGTCCAAATGGATTAAAGACCTCAATGTAAGACCTGAAATTCTTCTACTGGAAGAAAAAATAGGAGGCACTCTCCACGACATAGGGGTGGGGAAAGATTTCCTAAACCAAGTCCCAGTATCCCAGGAAATTAAACAATCAATCAATCAATGGGATCTCATGAAGCTAAAAAGCTTTTACACAGACAAACACACGATAAGGAGAGCCAATAGATTACCCACTGAATAGGAGAAAATCTTCGCAGCTATACCTCTGACAGAAGCCTAATATCTAGAATCTACAAGGAACTCAAAATAACTAAACAATAAAAAAAATATCAAACAACCCACTCCAAAAATGGGGCAGAAAACTGAATAGGGAGTTATCAGAGGAAGAATTACAAATGGCTACCACACACTTAGGAAAACGTTCAACATCACTAAACATTAGGGAAATCCAAATTAAAACACCATGAGATTCCACCTTACTCCAGTAAGGATGGAAGCCATTAAAAATATCTAACAATGACAAATGTTGGTGAGGATGTGGGGACAGAGGAACCCTCATCCACTGTTGGTGGGAATGTAAACTTGTACATCCACTATGGAAATCAATTTGGAGATTTCTGAAAAGGATGAATATTGAGCTGCAAACAGACCCACTTATTCCTTTACTGAGCATTTATTCTAAATGCTTCATGCATCAATACAGAGATATTTTCTCAACTATGTTTATAGCTGCTCAATTCATTATAGCTAAGAACTAGAATCAACCCAGATGCCCATCATTGGATGAGTGCACAATGAAGTTGTGGTACATTTACACAATGGAATTCTACTCATCAGTAAGAAAAAAACAGTACAATGAAATTTGTAGAAAAACAGACGGACTTGGAACAGATCATACTCAATGAACTCACACAGTCACAGAAGACAGACATCACATGGTATCACTTATCTGTGGTTCCTAACCTAGACTAGGCAACTCAAGACCCAGACAATAGGAATGGAAGGGTTTGGAGGGAGGGGAAGAGGAGGGGAGAAAATAAACACAAAATTATATCCAGAATGAGCTGATACTATAGAAACCTTTATCCTTGGAGATAGGCTAAAAAGATATAACCCTCAAAAGGAATAATGGGTAAGCACATGAAAACTAGGGCTATGGTGAGTATGGGAGGAAACCTAAGCTTAAAAATATTATTTTTCTATCTCTGACCTGAAACTCCCAGAGCTGTTGATCAGAGAGACCTAGGAGGTCCCCAAATCAAGACAGCTTTCTGTCAAAGCACTTGATTACCTGCCTGAGGCAAAAGCTAAGACCATAGTGCTAAAGACACCATACGATGTTGACACAGGGCACAGAGAGACCTGGCTGGAACTCAGAAGTAAGTAAGTCCTCAGACAGTGAGCCTATTTAGTGCTGGAAAGTGCTACATGAGCTACTGGGGGAAAATGGCCAACAATGGTCTGAGCAACCAGAGGTCTAAGCTACTCAGAAGCAAACACCCTGATACAATGGAAACAGCAGTACAATAGTGACACACAGCCTCAGTGGGTAACCAATAGCTTTCTGATTGGCTAAGAGATCTGCTAAGTGTAAAGAAACCCATATCTGGAATTGGGAACCAGATCAGAATTTTATGGACAAAAACACTATGTTCTCCAGTGTCAAGCTCTCACTAATCTTTGGCTAAAAAAAGGGGTCATATAAATCAAATTCTCCCTAAATTAATAATGCGTATCCCATTTAAGCTATGCTGACTTCAGTCTCTGTTGGAGAATCTGTTCTTTTTCAGAAGGTAGTGAGACCAGAGTAGGTAAGCTACCCCCACCCCCACTCTTCAGCCAAGCCACAGCTGAATCCACAGAGGAATGGAAAGATGAGCAATAGTGTTGCTTCCATGCTGTTCCTCATAATCAGCACCAGGGTGTAGGAGACAGACCCTGAGGATACTCAACACCTATCAAAGTAGAGATCCAGAGCCTCCTAAGATCTCTTCACTGAAGTAAACTTAAAAGTCATTCTCCATGGCTCAGGAAATTTTGTCGAAGTGGGGGACAGAAAGATGAGAAGAGCCACAGGTTGAGACATCAGACCCAGAGGCATTCTCTGACGCCCCCCCCCCTCAAATAACTGACTGCTGCTCCCACAACACATAAACTACAACCCACAGGGAATACCTGCAACCCTACTGAGAAGCGTCCCCAGTGGAAAGGGGGCAGAGAGAAGGTTAAAGAGGGTTCCAGCACATGGTGTATCCATAAGAAGCATCTTGTTTAATAATAATAATACACATAAAAAAGAACTGGAGTTCAGAAAATGTACTTCTCTGTTCTATCCTGGTGTGGCACTGCCCACTTGCAAAGGCTGGAACAAGAACCTTTTGAATCTGAAAGATGTCTAGGATATATAGTGAGATCTTTCCATCCTAATCCATGATCTATCCTATGCAGTGATGCTAATTCAGAGTACCACAATTATTAAGATACGAAAACAAGAAAAATTAAGTTGGTTGATGTATTGAAAATCTATTATGGTAGTCTGTGTATACTTAAGAACCTGTGTATGCTATGTACTAACAAGGGTAATTCTCCAAATGTACCGTCTTTGACGCTCAGTTTTAAATTCATGTAAGTCTCCCTACTGGATTGACTAGCTTTGTGAAATATACTAGATCTTGTGGTATTAAACTTAAGATTGACTCTAATTAACATGATCAAACCATCATTTGATTATTAGGACATTAAATGGCAACCTTCTTTCTCAAGCCAAAAGAATTCATTGTTAAATCTCTTTCTATAGTGTTAATAGTTTTTTTCCTTTTTAATAAGAGTAAGAACTTTTCTTACTAGCAAATGGTCTCTAACTGAACTACATTCCAAACTCTTAAATTTATTTTTATAATCTGAGACAGGCTCTCTCTGACATTCCCAGGATAGCCTGAAATCACTACATGTCACAGACTATCTGTTTATGAACCTATTCTGTAGCTCAGCCTAGCCTTGAACACGTAATTTTTCCTCCTCAACCCTAAGTAGCTGGTGTTATAAAAGTATGCCACAATGCCCACTTTGAAAAAAAAATATTTTTTCAAATTTTTATTAACAACTTCCATGACTGTAAAAAATATCCCATGGTAATACCCTCCCTTCCCCCACGTTCCCCTTTGAAACTCCATTCTCTATCATATCCCCTCCCCATCTCAATCAGTCTCTCTTTTATTTTGATGTCATGATCTTTTCCTCCTCTAATGATGGTCTTGTTTAGGTAGTGTCGGGCACTGGGAGGTCATGAAAAAATTTTTGATGTAGTAAAAATATGGTGTATGAACATAAAAAATATGAAGAGATAGTTAGGGAGTCAGGGAGGACCTTCTAGACCCCTCCAAATCCCACGGTTGAGCAGCTGCCAGCTTAGCTACAGGACCAGCCCTAGCCAGCTGCTTTGATTATCAAGATTTTCATCTTAGAAATGGCAGGCAGTTACATCCCAGGACTGCAAAAAGTAAAATGTAGCATACTGAGAATAAATTCTGATTTAGGATCAGGTGAATAACTGTAGGTGGAAAAGGTCAGAAATAGAAAACTGAATCTGTGAAACTAATCTAAACTGGGGATCTGGAAGATGGCCCAGGGGCTAAGCTGCTTGCTTACAAAACCTGCCAGCCCAGATTCAATTCCCAGGACCCATGTGAAGCCAAATGCATGAAGTGGTGCTCATTCTCTCTCTCTCTCCTCTCTCCCTTTCTCTTAAATAAATAAGTAAAAATAATTTCTAAAAGGAAACTAATGTAATGAGAAAGTAATTTAGTACAAAATAATGCACTGATATCCAAGTTACCGAGAACTCAGACTAATTACGAAAAGCATATTTTAGCTTGGAATTTATCTATAGTGATTATGAAATTTATGTATTTACAAGCAGAGAGAGGCAGAATGGGTGAATCAGGGCTTCTACCTGCTGCAAACAAACCCCATAGGCATGCGCCACTTTGTGTACCTGGCTTTACATGAGTATTGGAGAATTAAACCTGTGTCATTAGGTCTTGCAGGCAAGCACCTTAACCACTGAGAAATCTCTACAGCAATAGCGATGATTAAACATTATTGAACCTATTCTAACTGTAGTAAGTATCCTAACATGAACACAGAAAAAAATGACAAAGGCTCCAAAACCATAACATAGTTTATGTAGTAAACTTATCTTCCTGAGGATCAGACAAAATTTATAAGAAAGTGTCAGATTACATATAATTCCAAACTAATTATTCTAATGTTTTTTTAAAAATTCTACAGAGGTAGCTATGCTGCCCTCTGAACATGGGTGGTGACTGAACACCTTATGTGCCAATGAATTAAAAAGAACCTGGATTTTGAAGACTTCAAAATAATAAAATGTGGGTTTTTTTTTTTTACATTTTTGATGCTTGCTTGTATGTCTTTATTGACAATTTTTATAATATATATAATGTATTTTTATTATAATCCCTTCTAATTACTTTGTTTTGTCTCTCATCCCTTCTCCGCTGAACCCATTCTTCTTGCTAACTAGTTCCTCCTTTATTTTAATGTCTTTTTTTTCTCCTCCATCATCCATGACAACCTGCTGATGGGCCCAATTTATATAGGTTATGTGCGGGTAATGACAGTTGCTGTGAGGTAAAGAGTGCAATGAGCACTTTATGTCTGGAAAACTGTGTTCGAAAGCATTCCTCCCCTCTCCGTGACTGCTACATTCCTTTGGCCACCTCTTCTGCAATTGCCTCTGAGCCTTGGGGAGTGTGATACAGATGTCCCACTTAGTGCTTCCTCTCAGTGTATTGATGAGTTTTGAATTTACCAGTCATAAGAAAATGTTTTTTATTATTATTATTGATTACACACTACTAATCTAGGGGGAAACACTCAATCTCCCTACAGATATGAGGGAAACACCAAATCTCTATGGTCCACTTATAACAAGAAATATGTCAGTATTAAAGTCATAGTGCATATCTCTAATACCAGTGCTTTGGAGGGAGACTGAAGCTTGACCATCATGAATTCAAGGATATATTTTGCTACATGGTGAGAATTGTGTCACAAAAAGAAATCATAACTGTTCCCATTAAGCTTAGAAATAATAGCAAATAACTTACTTATCATAAGTACTTATGATAAATCTTAATTTCTAGAATGATTTGGGGGATAGGTGAGAGAGAAGCAGGTCACATTCATCTCAGTTCCCTTTTATGACAGCAAAAATTCACAGATTTGTGAACTTTTTTATTTGCCTTTATAAGGAATTGGGTAAAAGGATTTTGAGAAATAATTAGTAATTAAATAAGTAGCTTCTTTCATTCCCTGTAAGCTGTTATTTGTATGATGGAATAAATTTAGAGATGCATATGCACTCAAACTTACAACAGACAAGATTTAATTCAAGAACGTCTCCAGTTAATATCTACAGGAGCCAAGTAAACATAGACAAGTGCTTGGCTAACAGATGATTATGTAACTCTATCTTCTTACTGTTTTGCTTTGATATTCATTTTCAAATATTTATTTACTTATTTATTTATTTTAGAGATAGAGAAGGAGAGATAAATAAGAGAGAGAATGGGCGTGTCAGGGCCTTCTGTCACTGCAAATAAACACCAGACTCATGCACCACTTTGAGCATCTGGCTTTACATAGGGTACTTGGAAATCAGTCTCAGACCAGTAGGCTTTGTACTGCTGAGCCATCTCTTCAGTCCTATTTTGATATTTACGAAACTTTTCTCCCTCTTATTTCCATCAATGTACTTATCTGACAAATGAAAACAGAAAGAAGCACAATAAGGAACTCAGATGTACTTAACTATCCATAATAAGTTTTTTTTTCTCATTTCTGATATATGGACTCGATTTTGAATTTCCTGTGACAATAAATACTTAGTTTATTGGCTGGGGAGATGGCTATTGTTTAAAGGTGCTTGGTTACAAAGCCTGCTGGTTCAAGTTCTATCCCCAGTACCCACATAAAGCCAGATGCACAAAATGGAGCATGCATCTGAAGTTCATTTGCAGTGGCAAGAGGCTTAAGCCTGCCCATTCTTCTTTCTTGCAAAAAAAATTAAAAATATTTAAAAAATATTTAGTTTTCAATATCTCCAGGTTTAAGTTAGACTAGATTCTTAGCAGAAATGAAAAAACCTTTAGTGTGAAAGTAATCAGAATTTTATTTGGCAATGCTAACACACTTGTGGAAGTCACAGAACTGGCTACTGAATATTACATGGTGTACTTGGAGACTGTGTTATAGCAGTAATGATGTTTGGAATAGTATATAAGACTCATGTGTAGTTCTGTGATCAATCTTGTGTTTCTAAAATAAAAAAGAAAAATAACTAATGCACATGAGTATTGCCTTACCAAATAAAAATTTGTATCAGCAATGTATATTTTATTTTCTTACATAGGAAAATTCTAGGATCATAATTACAATTCCAGTGAGGAATTAATTATAAGTTTTGGTTGGGTCCTAATTTAGTTGACACATAGCTAGGGCTAAATTTAGGAAGATTTTCATTTCTTTTTTTTATTTCCCATACAAAGAAAACATTGTCTCCATTGTAATTACTGTAGAGAATAGCAACGTGGCTGAAAATTGGAATCTAAACTGTACATGTAATTGAGACAGACACCAAGAAAATATTAATGCATAAGCTCTTACAACCTCTCTCTCATTTCAAACTATTTTAGAAAACAAATATTGAAATGGAGTTACCTCAAAGCAGCATATATTTCTGTTGATTATAGGTGGATTGAGGCCATGCTATTTTAAATTGCAATTTTCTGTAAAGGCTGAAATGGGCTATTTATCATAATGCTGCAGACCTCAGGATTGTCTCTGCATGGACTGGCTTTGCTAAGATTTCTTTTCTTTAAGTTTCTTTATTTATTTATTCATAAGGAGAGAGAGAGAGAGAGAAGAGACAGAGAGAATGGGCATGCCATGGTCTCCTACCACTGCAAACAAACTCCAGACACATGCACCACTTTGAGCATCTGCCTTTACATGGGTACTAGAGAATCGAACCCAGGTCATTAGGCTTTGCAGGCAAACATCGTAACTGATAAGCCATCTAGCTAGCCCCGGCTCTGTGATTTATTTGTGCTCCTTATGCAAGTTTGGGAAACTAGGACACATTTAAACTCAATGTGAGTATGTCAACTTTGTACATACTTGCTTGGTTATGTCAATGCATGGTTCAAAAAACCCACCTTGTCACATAATGAAAAAGAATTCTTAACTGTGGCTTTTTGAACTAACCTTGAGCTAAGCATGTTTTAAAAAGTACCTATTTTTCTTCTTGAACTGTAACTTTAAACTGAGCAAGCTCAGGAATGTGCCCTCCCTAAAGGTATATTTCTGTGAGAATATGTAAAAGTTCTTGAAAAAGAAATCCCATGCTTTTTGCATCCATGGGATAAAGACAACTTGGTCAGGGTGAATAATCTTTTTGATATATTCTTGTATTCTGTTTGCCAATATTTTGTTCAGAATTTTTGCATTTGGATGGAATGTTCTGTAGATATATGTTAGGTCCGTTTGTTCCATGACATCATTTAATTCAGATGTCTCTCTGTTTATTTTTGTCAGGATGGCCTGTCAATTGATGAGAGTGGGGTATTGAAGTCTCCCACTACAATTGTGTTATCTGTACCTTAACCCTAATAGTGTTTGTTTGATGAAACTTGGAGCCCCCATGTTAGGTGCATATACATTTAGGATTGTAATGTCCTCCTGTTGGAGTGTTCATTTAATCAGTATAAAATGACCTTCTTTATCTTTCCTCACTAATGTTGGTTTGAAGTCTATCCTGTCAGATATTAGGATAGCAACCCCTGCTTGTTTCCTAGGCCCATTTGCTTGAAATACCAATTTCCATCCTTTCACCCTAAGACAGTGTCTATCTTTTATTGAGAGATGAGTTTCCTGGAGGTAACAAATGGCAGGATCCTGCCTTTTAATCCAGTCTTCAAGCCTGTGTCTTTTGGTTGGTGCATTAAGGCCATTGATATTAAGAGCTATTATTGAGAGGTATGCATTTATTCTCACCATTCTTCTTATTTTGTAGTGTTTCATGTTTGTTTCAACTGTTATTTGAGTGTGGTTTATTTTTTCCTATTTCCTCCTGTGTGTGTTTTGCTTTCTCTTCAGCATTAAGAATTCCTTCGAATATTTTATGTAGAGTTGGTTTAGTTGTCATAAATTCCTTTAGTCTGTTTTTGTTGTGGAAAGTCCTTATTTCTCTATCAGTTTGGATAGATAGCTTTTCAAGGTAAAGTAATCCTTGTTGACAGTTGTTATCTTTCAGAATTGAAATACTTCATTCCAAGGCCTTCTGGCTTTTAAAGTTTGTGTTGAGTAATCTGCAGTTATTCTGATGGACTTGCCTTTGTAGATGATTCGCTTCTTTTCTCTGACTGCTTTCTATATATATGTTGGCTTGTGTATAATTATAACATGGTGTGGAGAGGTTCTTTCCAGGTTTTGTCTGTTTGGTGTTCTAAAAGCTTCTTGTATCTGTATTGTCATTTCTTCCCAACTTGGGGAAATTTTTCTTCTTTGATTTTGTTAAAAACACCTACTAAGCCTCTGGATTGAAATTCTTCTCCTTCTATTATACCCAGAATTCTTATGTTTGATCTTTTCATAGTGTCCCAGATATCTTGAAATTCCCATTAATATCTTGATATTAGCTTGTCTTTCTCTCTGCTAGATTGTGTTAGGTCTGCTGTCTTCTAGTTTAGATATTCTGTTCTCTCCATCACCCATTCTACTGGTAAGACTTTGCACAGAGGTTTTTTTTTTTTTTTTTAATTTCACTGACTATATTCTTCACACATAGGATTTCAGCCTGGTTTTTCTTCAGTATTTCTATTTCCTTACTCATGTCTTATAATGACCTCTTTATTTCATTAAGCTGGTTTCTTGTGTTCTCTTACAGAAGTTTGTTTTCTTCTTTAATTCCTTTGTTTTCTTCTTTGATTCCCCTCATTTCTTTTCTGATTTCTTTGCACATAGATACCATCATTTTCCTGAAATCATTGTCAGGCATTTCATCTAAAACAGTCTCATTGGTGATCATTTCTGATGGATTTATAATTTTTGGTGGGACTATATTGTCTTGATTCTTTGAGTTTCTTGTATTATAATGTAGCGACTTTTGCATCATGAATTGATTGGATGCCTTGGTTTTCTACTTATCTGCAGTGTTTCCAGAGGTGGCAATCCACTTCTATATACCCTCAGGGTATGATTTCAAGGCTCCAGGTGTAGCTCTTGTCCCCCAATCCAGCTGCAGAAGTAATTCTAGGTGTTGAGTTTGCTTTCTAAGTAAGTATTCTAGTGGACTGGGTGGAACAATTTACTGGCAAATTCTAAACTTCAACCAAGCAACATACACAATCAATAAGAACCAGCACAAAGTATGAAATTGTGGGGATTAAAACAAACAGACAGTTTTATAAAGCCAAATTCCCTAAGGGCATGTGTTGTTCTGCAACCTTAATCTTGTCAGCTGGGAGGTAGAGATTTCTATTATGAATTGTGTTCCAGGTCAACCTGGATATGGACCAGACTTTGCCCCCAATAATGACAGAAGCAAAGGACAAAGGCCCTATTAAATATGAAAGCATCAAAGGCAACAATATTCAATCCCCAATTACAGGTTATTTGAAAATGGTAAAGCCAACCAAGAATATACAACCCATAACCTGCCCTGACAAGGAAAGAGAGATTAGTTCTTCCAATGCAGGCCTATGTACCTTTTTTTTTTTTTTGGTCAGTCAGCCTTGTTAGCTTTTGAGTGGCTTCCAATCTCACCAATGCTGAGTGCCCACCTCCATCCCTCCGTGTTGTGCTGTGGAGCTGGAGCTCTGATCAGCTGCGCTGGCTGCGCCGCCACTGGGGCCTGAATGCTGGAGGTCCACCATTCTGATGGTGGGGATGGGAGAGTTCAGACTTCTGTAGTCGCTCACGCAGTTCCACCTGTATCCCTTTCAGTAGCTCCTTAGTTGATCTCAGCTGTCTTTCCTTCAGATTTCTTAACTTTGCAGGGAGGCCGATGAAGTTGAAAAATCCCCTTGTTTGGTCTCTGCTGCTGCCACCTCTTGGCATTCCTGGCAGGGCAGTGTCCCATGGGTGGGACATGGGTGGGGTCTAAATGAGGTCAGGGGAAGAGATTGAGTAAGGAAAGGTGGAGGGAGGACTAATTAAAATCTAACAGAATATAAGTGGGACTCCAGTCATTTTCCTCCTTCCTGGTGGATCTTGGTCTCCCTGGCTTCTCTGCTGTGTCTAAGAATAACCTATACTCATTCACTTTTGAGAAGAAGAGTGTATTTTGCTTGGGTTTTGCTGAAAAAGCTCCCTAGGCTGGCTTAGCATGGCTCCGATGCCACCATCTTACCTGGAAGCCCTCAATATAATTTTTAGTATTTTATTTATTTATTTATTCTTTTACAAGGAGAGAGAGAGCGTGAGAGCGAGAGCACACCAGGGTCTCTAGCCAGTGCAAATGAACTCCAAATATATGTGCTACTTTCTGCATGTGGCTTTACATTGGTACCAGGGATTTGAACCAGGGTCATTAGGCTTTGCAGGTAACCACTAAGCCATCTCTCCAGCCCTCAGTGTATATTTTTTAAGTGGAAAGGATTATACTAGATAAGGTAACCCAGGCCCAGAAAAGCAAACATTGCATGTTCTCTCTCATATGTGGATCCTAGCTACAAATAACTGGACTTCTGTGTAAGTAGGAAGAAAACTCAGTAGCATAGGCCAGTAAGCTAGAAAGGAGATATAAAGGGAATAGAAAGGGAGGGATGAGGGACCTAGTAGGATGGTATTGTATATATGTAAGTAGAAGAACAGATTAATGGGGGTGAAAAGGTCTAAGTGAGGTCAGGGGAAGAGATTGAGTAAGGAAAGGTGGAGGGAGGGACTAATTAAAATCTAACAGAATATAAGTAAGTCATATGGAAACCTACTTTTTTAGATAAAGGAACACACAGGAGCCATACATTGTTACTAGAAAATTTTCAGTGCCGAGGAAGGGATACCTTCCAGTGAGTTGTTGGCCAGGGAGGTCCCTGATGCCCCCAAAACATTACAGGCCATTGCAAGGCCCTTGGTTTCCCACCAGGAATAGATGGTAAGACTCTATTGTTGAAGACTCCATATACTTGGGCTGCAAGGTCATTGAGAAACCCTGCTGGAGCTGAGCTGAACATCTCCTCCATGTAGACCAGCTGACAGAAAGCTGGAAAAAGCCATGCTGCACGCAGCTCAATGGGCAAGAGAGAAATCACCAGTTAAGATACCCAACAGTGGACACTGCAAGCCTTATATTTGGCCAGCCAGGCCAAATGAGCCAACATGTGCAATAGTGGCACATATGTTATGGGGGAAATCAACTGTCCTCTAATTTGACTGGAGGCCTGCTCCATGAGAGGGAATATATCCCTGATACTGAAAACCTACAACAGGGGTAGTCATGAGCCCTAGGAGTGTAGTGTCTGATGCTGTCTGGCTAAATGTATATACTATGCTCACCAAACTGCCCAGTAAGCACTTCTCTTAATGTTCATACCCATGCATTAATGCTACTCTCACTTTTGGCCAGAGAACCTTCTCTTTTCAGATGGCAGTGACTTTGCGATGACTCAGGAGGCATCATGGTGCTGAGGAGTGACAGAGAAGTGCTCAACACTAACATATCTCAATCACATCTTCCATGGCTCAGGGTCCATTGCAGAATAGGTGGCAGAAAGAATGGAAGAGCCAAAGGAAGGGTAGGACTCCTTACAACGTGCTCCTCCAGACACAAAATGGCCTGAATATCCATGACCTCACAGTGCCTGACACTACCTACACAAGACCATTGTAATAGGAAGAAAAGATCATGATATCAAAATAAAAGAGAGACTGATTGAGAGGGGGAGGGCATATGATGGAAAGTAGTTTCAAAGGGGAAAGTGGGGGGAGGCAGGGAATTACCATGAGATATTGTTTATAATTATGGAAGTTGTCAATAAAAAATATTTTTAAAAAATGTCTCAGAGTTGTGTGGAGATGAGGAGATGGTTCATCAGTTAGGAACACTTGCTGCTTAAGCATTAGTGCTTTTTAAGTCAGAAACCACCAAGTTCAACTCCTCAGAATTGATGTAAAAAGTTGGGCATGATCAAACATGTCTGTAATCCCCATCAGTGGGGTGGTAGGGTTGGGGAGTGGAGAATAAAGAATCACTGGGACTTGCTGACAGACAGCAGCTCCAATTGAGAGAGAAACAAAATAAATGGATGAACAACAAAAAAAAAGACACTTGACATTTTCCTCTGGCCCACACATGCCTGTGTATGGGGTGCTGACATCTCCATGCACATGTGAATATACCACACATAACACACACCCCAGACTCTACACACACACACACACACACACACACACAATATCTCAGTATTTAAGAAAAACTATGTCTGTTTATTGCAATATACTATTTACTAGTCTGGTATCATTATCTTATGAGTTTATAATTGATCTAATGATAGGATCTAGCCATTAAAATTAGCAATTGCCAGTTGATAGTGATACTTACTAAGGCAAAGAAAAAACAGATCCAATATCTAACTTGTTCATCCCTTCAGAGATATTACATAGTATTTTAAGTGATATGTTTTCAAACTTATAAATGGACTCATTTTGATGTAATAAAGCTAGAATGTAGGAAAGTTTAATGTTTTTAAATTTAGCTGTTTCCAGGGGAATTCAAAAAGAGGGATATATTTATGTTTCATATTTTCTATGAATAGCGATAATAGCTTACTGGATTTTCAACTCTTATAAGTTTTATATAATATAAATAATATGATTTTTACTGCTGGTGATAGAGAAACATTAGTTAAATTTAGAAATATGTGGGAAGTAAAATCTAGACCACCTGTTATAAATACAGTTACTCTGAATACTTTTTGCATTATTTTAAATTGGCTAAACAGCATAAAAATAATATTATTCAAAATAGAAAGTATAATTTAAATTTCAAATCTTTTTTTTTTTTTTTTTTGAGGTAGGGTCTCACTTTAGCTCAGGCTGACCTGGAATTCTCTATGTAGTCTCAGGGTGGCCTTGAATTCACGGTGATCCTCCTACCTCTGCCTCCCAAGTACTGGGATTAAAGGCATGCGCCACCATGCCCATCTTAAATTTCAAATATTTTCAAACATCAGTTGGCTTTAAAATTTTTTATTAATAAATAAGCTTTCAAAATACACCTTATATTGGTCTCATGAATCATGTCTGCACACCCCAAACTACATAAATTGAAGGAACCATAGAAATGCTTCTGTGTTAAGCTGAAATCACACTTTGTCCTTAGTAGTATATGACTTTATTATCCCTATCACATAAAAGTGTTTAGGACACATGGGAATGTTCAGAAAGCTGATTTTTATGCACAAACTTGGAGAGTTAGTAAATAAAATACCAGTATATACATTTTTAATATTTTATTTTACTTGAGAAAAAAGCAGAAAGATAGATAGATGTGTGTGTGTGTGTGTGTGTGTGAGAGAGAGAGAGAGAGAGAGAGAGAGGTAGAATGGGTGCACCAGAGCCTCTAGGCCTGCAAACGTATTCCAGACACAAGTGCCACCTTGTACATCTGGCTTACACGGGTCCTGGGGAATCAAACCTGGGTTCTTTGGCTTTGCAGGCAAGCCTCATAACCACTAAGCAATCTCTCCAGCCCCCAGTATATTAATAAGTGTTTTCCTAACACTAATATTCATTATCTTATCACCTCAGGGCAAAAACAAACTCAGCTTAATCAATGGAGATATATTTGTCTTTTAGTGATGTAAAGTGTTCCATTGGTCTTCTGGAAGAGGCCCAAGCTAGAATTTTTTGTGAGGGAGAAATCCCCTCATCTAATTATGTGGTTAGCTTAAAAACTGTATGATTGACTGAGGACTGTCTGAAGCTCTGGGAGGTCAGCCAGAAAAGTTGGGGTGGAGGCAGTCATGAATGACTGCTTCTGTAATTAGCGTGTCCCTTGCTCTGTTCTCTTCTCAACACATAGGATTTTCAGTTACTATTGAAGAATTCTCAGTGCATAACCAGCCTACAACACTCTCAATTCTAGTTAGAGACAGCTCCAATATACTAAAAAAAAACCTTGAATTCAGTCCTCAGTTGAGTCCTCACCTTGGGGCTCCCATCCATTCCCTATTGGGTTGCTGTCTTGCTTGTAATTTAGCCTGCCTGTTGTTTCTAAGTCCTGTTTAATAAATCTTGTTGCATTTATTCCCCTCTCTTCCACCAACCTCTGGCTTACGTAGGTACTGTGGAATCGAAATGGGTCTTTAGTCTTCACAAGGCAAGAGCCTTAACCACTAAGCCATCTCCCCAGCCCTATTTTTTTAATTATTTAATTTATTTATTTATGAGATTTTTACTAAGTTAGTAAACAAAATGAACTTAAAATCGTACATAATTTATTTATCATCAGGTTTAAGTCTTTTATACCTCCATATATGCTCATTAATGTTATATGTCTGGATGAAATAGTCTTCCTAGATTATTGTTTCAATTCAGTAGGCTAATACAGTAATCCATGGGATGGTCAAATGATATCAAAGTAGCAAAATTTGATGGCACAATACAATTTTACTAGTCTAATGATATGCATGAAAGGGTCTTAGCAAAGTCTCAGTATAATAGGTGATAGTTGATGTCACTCTCTGAACAAGTACATTATAATTTTTTGTTTGTTTTTGTTTTGTTTTTGGAGGTAGGGTTTCACTGTAGTCCAGACTGACCTGGAATTCACTATGTAGTCTCAGGCTGGCCTTGAACTCATGGTGATCCTCCTACCTCTGTCTCCCAAGTGCTGGGATTAAAGGTATGCACCACCATGCCTGGCTCTTTTTCAATCTTTTGAGTAAGGTTATCAAAGTGTGCCTTTATAGTACACATTCATTTGTTCACAATCCATCTTTTTATGGACACCCATTTTCTGATATTAGTAAATGGACAGAATAGTGAATAAAAAGTACCCCTCATTATAGATTCAAAAGAGATGCCCGGCACATGTAAGGCCTGGGTTCAATCTCCAGGACTGACCCCCAGCATGGCCAAAAATATTCAGAGAGGTCTTGGAAATTTTGGTGTCCTCTTAATCTCCAAATCAAGTTTCTGACCCACATGTATTGTAATAATAGTTAACACTCGAATTAACAGAGGGAGTACATTCCACTCACCTCCCAGCAGCCTCAAGAGGCAGGTCTTCCCCCCCCCCCTAAGGCTACGTTGCAGTCTAGCCCAGTTTGACCTGGAGTTTACTGTTTGCCCCAGGCTGGCCTCGAACTCACAGAGATCCTTCTTCCTCAGAGGCAGCCCTTTTTATTTGGTTGAGACAGGGTCTCTTAGCCCAGACTGGCCTTGAACTATCTCTTGCCTTCATTTGCCAAGTGCTGGGATTATAGGCATGCAGTACTTGGCTAAAATTACCAAGTCATACACTTAACTTTCTTCAGTGCTGGGTATTGAACCTAGGTTCTCATGTTAGGCAGGTGCCCAGCCACTGAGCTATATCCCCAATGAGGAGACAAAGCCAGAGAGGCTCAGTGACTTCCTAAGGCGACAGAGCTACAAATGTTAGCAAAGCAGGAATTTAAATCCATGGTGATAGAAGTTCCACACCACCTTGGAGACGTTTTGGGGCCTGGTACCGAGTAGGTTAAGATGTTTTTTGTTACTTTGTTCTTGAGAGAAATGTTCCCGAGATACCTTTTCTTGGTTGTGTTGTAATTAAAGTTTCCATGTACCATACGTAGCATCTGGCAGTGATATTAATATGCCACCTACGGCGTGTATTTGATGGAATGCTCCATTGTTCCCTTGTCTTGACTCTGCATTTGTTACGTTTCCCCACAAAACTTATTCTAATAAATGAGTATGAAAGTAAAAAAAAAAAAACACCCCTTTAACCAAATACTGCTTAGACAATTAAGGGCCTCCATCTTCCTCTGCCTCCCTCCACAGCTTCTGATCCATAGGAGGACATGTGTGATAGCAGTACCAAGCTAGAGTACCTGTCTTTGATAATACTTTCAATTCCTAGAATAAACCTTTAAGAAATATTCTAAAGGCCTAGAATAAAATATTATAAACAGAAGCAAGTGGAGGAAGAATCGAGACAGGGACAGACTGACTAGTGCATTTGTCTAGATACTTGATTCTAGTCATCCTTGAATATAGTGATGTATTGAATTTTTTTTGATTCATTAGATTTTGTCTTTTCTAACTGGAAATACTGTCATTAATTTTTGTTCTCTTGTGTTCATCTTGTATGAAATACAAAATAATAACATTTGTGAATGGTATTCAGTTCAGTTTTGTTTTGGATTAATGAGAACTGTGATACTTGTAATGGTAATCATCTTGACTAACATCTTATAGCTTCACACATATGAGCCAGCTCATCCTTTTAACCAGTCTATTGTTGTGAAGATATTTTCTCCTCTGCTTAAGGTGAGGAAGATAAGGCACAGAGAATGCAATGACTTTTTTTCAGGATTAGCCAATCATGAAGATTGAAAACTGGGATACAAATGTAGTTTATATTTAATCTATTCCATTTATTCTCTATATGAGGAACAAAAAGTGTTTTTTATGAAAGACTTAAAAGAGTAAGACAGAAAGGAAAAGTGGGAGGGAGGGAGGGAGGGAGGGAGAAAAAGAAATAGAGAGAGAGGAAGATATGACTCACAGGTATCTGTCACCCATGTTTAATTGTTACAAACTTTCTTTAAAAGAGTGCTTCTTTAGTGTACTAATGGCTTAGTTTGTAAGTGTGTACTTAGGAAAATGTCATTATATAGACATTAGTGAAATCTTTCTTATGCCTCATCAAAAGAATAAAAAGATGCACATTTGTCTTTTCATAATAAATACCAGTTTTTCTGCAGGACTTCAGATGAACCTTAGTCAGTGATCTTTTAAAAAATATTTGGCAGAAATGAAAATGTTATGTGCTTATGATGAATATTAAACAGTGATACTTGTTTGTGGAAATGGAATTGATTAGACTTTTCTTCTTAAGTTGGTAATGTGTACATTTGACATGAGGGACAACATAAACATCTGTGTGTGGCTCCAGTGATGAGAGCAAGTTCCCGCCTACATCTGAAGAGGTGGTGAAGAGGAATATCTTTATGTATAATAAGTCTGATACAGGAGGGTTTTCTCTGTTTCCTCCATCTTCTGGAGAATTCTTCTGGCTGAAATACTTTGTCGTAATTTAATTCTATGCTTAGCAAATCAGATGTAGGTTACTTTTGGCTGAGTTCAGTCTTTGCAAAGTGCACTTGAATTTCTTTTTTTGAGGTTAAAAAGGCTCTAGGAGGCTGGGGAGATGGTTTAGCAGTTAAGGTGCTTGCCTACAAATCCAAAGATCCCATATTCGATTCTACAGGATGCACGTAAACCAGGAGCACAAGGTGGGACATGCATCTGGAGTTCGGTTGCAGAGGCTGATGGCCTTGATGTGCCCATTTCTCCTTCTCCCTCTCCCCCCCTCTCTATCCGCCTCATTCTCTCTGAAATAAGTAAATAAAGTATTTTGAAAAAGGTTTTGGAAACATATTTTTATTATCAGTAAGGAGAAAAAAAACCCTGACTTATGGCCTATGCCACTCTCCAAAACTTCTTGTTAAGGGTGTCACATGAAGTATGGCATCAACGAATAGAAAAATAGCGTCTGGACCAGTTCTGATGTGTGCACATGTTATGAAAAATCCTTTGGTGGAGCTCTGTAGGGTGAAGTCAAGCTGGGAAATTTAACTGTCATTAAATTGGCTACTCCAGAAATGAAGTTACGCCAACCCTTAGTTAACCTTATAATACTGAGAATTCCCTGTACGGAAAAAGAAGTGCAGAGCAGCGGCTGTGAGCAGCCTCTTTCAAGAGTGACTTTTACGCACATGTTTCCATAACTTAGTGAAACTTATTTTGGGTGAACTGGAAAATCATTTGTACCCAGTCAAGACCATAATCAGACCCTTGGGCTATATTCATTAAAAGTCCGGTACCAACATGCAGTAATCTATTCCTGCCAATATCTATTTTCTTGTGAGTCTCTACATTTTCCACTTAGTAGTTATTTTTAAAATATGTTTTTATTTATTTGAGACAGAGTGAGAGAGAGAGAGAAAAATGCAGATAGATAGAGAATAGGCACACCAGGGCCTCCAGCTACTGCAAACAAACTTCAGCCGCATGTGCTACCTTGTGCATCTGGCTTTATGGGGGTACTGGGAAACTGAACCTGGGTCTTTAGGCTTTGCAGTTAAGTGCCTTAACAACTAAGCCATCTCTCTAGCCCCTAGTTAGTAGTTTTTTTTTTTAATTTTTAAAGATTTTATTTACTTTATGTGTTTGTGGAGACCGGGGTGTGCAAGCATATATGGCCTGTGTGTGGTGGTCAGAAGGTAACTTTAGAGTCCATCCTCAGTGCTCCAGCTAACTTGAGGCAGGATTTCTCAGGATATCCCATGGCTGTGCTTTTGCTCCCCTTGCCAAGAGTTTCTGGGAAATTCTCCTCTCTCTGCCTCCCATCTCCCATTAGTGTGCTGGAATTACATACAGAAGCCTTCCACAGCTTTTGACTATATATATATGATGGACTCCAATTAGAAGTTCCCACTAGCTTTTGTCCAAAAGTGAGGTTACACTCATCAGAATCTCTCTAAAGTAACAATGCTTATCCCCTTTAACCTATCCTATCTCACTCTCTGTTGGGAGAATCTGTTTTTGTTTTTCAGAAATCTGAGAGAACTGAGGACAACCACAACCTACCAGCGAGACAAGGCTAGATAGCTGACTCCCTGACAGAAGATGAACCCCCCCTCACAAGGCAGCCAAGGCCCAAGTGCAAACACAGGAATGGGAGAGAAGAGCAAGTGTACTGTGTCCACAGCGAGCCCGACAACCTGGGCCGGGATGGTGCACACAGACACTGAGGACACTCAAAATGCACCAAAACAGAAATCCAGAAGCTGCTGAGAACTCAGCACTAAAGTAGAATTTAAGCACACCACCCAGGCTCAGGGTAGTTTGCGGAAGAGAGGGCAGAAAGAGTGTAAGAGCCACGGGTGAGAAGAATATCCACCGACACAGCCCTCCCCACAATGACAGACTGCAGCTCTCACAACTCATAAACCTACAGCTCCATGGTGAACACCAGCAATCCCCCTAAGGAGGGATCTCAGAGTGGGGGCAGGGAGGAGTTAAATGATTTACTGACATATAGTGTGTCCATACAACGTTTCACACACACGCACGCACACACACACACACACACACACACACACACACACACTATTTGCAAGGACAGAGAGACAAATTGGGTGCCCCAGGGCTCTAGCCACTGCAGATGAACTTCAGATGCCTGCACCACTTTATTCATTTGGCTTTACATTAGTACTGGGGAACTGAACTCTAGTCATTAGGCATTGTACACAACAGCCTTAACTGCTAAGCCTTATCTCCAACCAAGCTTCTGGCTTGTTATGTGCTCTTGAAGTTAACTACCTTTATGTTGCTAAGACAAAAGACCTGATCAAAACCAGCAGATACCAGGAAAGGGTTGATTCTGGTTTACAGTCTCCAGGAACAGCTTTGGCTTGGCAAGGAAAGGATGGTAGAGTGGGCACAGGGGCATTATATTTTGCCACAGCTGCTGGCAGGAAGCAGCATGCATGAGCTGAGCTACTAGTGGAAAAGGGCCATGAGCTGTAAAACCTCTAAGCTCACACCCACAACACACATCCTCCAGCAAGTCTCCACTTCCCAAATTGCCACCATCTCTGGACCAGTCATTCAAAACCCATGAGGCTACGGGAGAGATATAACATTGAAACTACCACACTTGGGATCTGACGTTTAAATTTGGGTCCTCAGGCTTGAGTGATGAGTGGTGAGCTCTTTGTCCACTGAGCCAGCTTCCCAGCACTGTAATTCAGGTTTCAATAGCATATATTTATTTAAGACTGTTCCAGGATGACAAAATAAGAAATGCTTCCTATGATGATTCAGCATCATGTATTGTTATTTCTTACAAATGAAAACAAAATTTTCAGTTACCCAACAGAAACATCTTGGTGCACATTACACAGATGTTACATGTTTCCAACAGATCTTCTATTATAAAGTTTTTTTTTTTTTTTATCAGGAATGATGTCCCTATCAGCAACAAAAGAACTCCATGTGACATCTGGGGCTGTGAACATAGAATGATTCCTTCGGGCTAGAGAGATGGCTTAGTGGTAAGGCGCTTGCCCATGAAGCCTAAGGAACCAGGTTTGATTACCCAGTACAAACATAAGCCAAATGCACAAGGGGGTGCATTTGTCTGGAGTCTGTTTACAGTGGCTAGTGGCCCTGGCACACTTATTCATTCTCAATTTCTCATAAAAAATAAGTTATTTTTTTTAATTGGATGATCCCTTTATTTCCACACTAACTGAAATTAACTTAGTCATTGAAGCAACTTCCATGTCTGGGTAAAAACAGTGACTGTAAAGTCCCAGAAATCTGCAGCATATTAAGATGTTGGAGGTTGAGTGAAAGCACCACACACTTTGCCACAGTAGAGCAACTGAGGTATAAATTCCCATGTAGATTTAAAAAGTAGCTTCAAAAGTTAAAATAGCATTGCTCTGCTTTCTATTATCACTGTGTGCTGGAAATTCTAAAGAACTCCAGTTATAACTCTTCCTTCTGCTTGGAACTTGGTATTCTCTTTACAACCCTCCCCCTCAGGAGGTATGGCTTTAACTGTAAGCTTTTGGAAAAAATTTGTAGTTCAAATTATTTATGTTACGTTAGTCTAGTATTAACAGGTAGCCTATCCATCTGCCTTATACTTTTTTCTACTGACATTATGTTAACATCTAGTGATTGTAAGAGCAATTCCTCATTTTAAAAGTTTTTTTCTTGAGAGTTCTAACACATGAGCAAACTGACTTGAGTCCACTCCTGTCCTGTTTCCTTCTTTTGTCCTCTTCCTGAGTGGCCCCTCTCTCCAAATAGCTCTTCTTCTGTATTGTTCAGTGCATTACCTTCTTTACAAATTAAATAAATGCAAGCTGATATATCACTTTAATTTCTGTGCCTTTGGATAGTAATGAACTTTAGTCATTTTATTCAGTTATTGAAGGACATAAAAATCTACTTGAGAAAGTTCAGCTACTGACTCCCAGTCCTGCAGATTGCAGGGTGCTCATGCTTCTCTTCCACTTCTGATTCTCTTTGTACATTTTTTAGTGTATTGGTCCTTAGTTCTCATTCTTATCCACAAATAATCCATGTGCAGACTCTGCCAGAGGAACTTATTCTTTGAACAGAAGAGTTTCTTCTCATAAAAGACCAGGTTTCTACTTCTGTGCTAAGATTAGTTTATTACAATATTGAACATCCGCAAGTACCACTGTGCAGCCTGCCTAGCAGATTGAAATACCTTATAGAAATATAAGAAACCATCAAATGGAGTTTTAATTGTTATAAGTGGTGAATATACTTATAGTATTGGGGTTTCTGTTGGATATTTTTATAAAATATTTTATTTATAAGCAGAGAGAGAGAGATTGAGAAAGAGAGAGAATGAATGAATGAATGAATGAATGAATATGGGAGTGCGAGGCCCTGTAGCCACTACAAACAAACTCCAGATGCATGTGGGTACTGGGGAATCAAACCTGAGTTTTTAGGCTTTGCAGGAAAGTGTCTTAACCATGCAGCAATCTCTCTAGCCCTTCTTTTTGATATTTTAAGATAAGGAAACTGCTTGAGATTGGGCAAAGATGGTGATATTATAGTTTAAGTTTGGTAGATGTAGTGAACTAAGGGTTTGGTGGTGCCCAGAGAGTCCAACAATGCAGGTATTGTGGTTGTGAAAAGAAAGTGCTTTACAGAATGACTTTTAAAACATCACTTGGAAAAAGTGTCTTTCATATTTTACCTTAATTCTGACCACTTTTTATGGCACTGAACTTCACATGTAATGTTTTTAAACTGATTCTTGATTCTTCTGGCTTGTGAATTGCTTTACTCCCAATCAGTGGATACTAGAATAATTCAATTCATAAATAAGTGTTATTGAATTGTTTAGTTTATTTATTTAGTCTGTTAATGAGCAATGCTAGGTAGATTTTAGAGCATGCAAACCTCCTTAGATGTATAAATAAAGTTGACATAAAGGAAGTAAAACATAAAATTGGTTGTTTGAAATATGCTTTTCATAGCGTGGCATGGGTTGTATAAGTCAGGAAATAAAATTCAAACTCTGCTACCTGCTAGCTATCTAACTGTTTCTACATTAGATAACCTCTCTGGCCATAACTCTCCTCACCTATTACAAGGCAATAATAAAAATATTTTATGCTTTATTTGCTTTTTATCATGTGTCAAGCTAAGTCCTGACTTCATTGAAAAGTTGAAGTTTGAAAACTTTGTATGCAATAGAAATAGAACTTAGTTGATAGAGCTGCTATTAGATTTAAGAATGCATAAACATTATTTAAACTATAGAGGAAGAGAAAGTAATCACAAAATGGTATTAAGTGCTCTGAAATACATAAGGACACACTTTGTTGTGTTGACAAAATATTTTTAAAAATGAAGAGGTAAAATTTTAAAAATTCAATACGTAAACTATTGACATACAGTAAAAACATGAACAGTAAACATGGACAAAAAAAATCACAAATAAAATATACAAAGGAGAAAATTAAGTCAGGAAGAAATTCACAACCAAAGTCACAGAAGGAAAAATGTCCAAAGTCACCCAGTTTACATATGAAAATGATTCTCCAGTTTCCTGATGAAATTATACAGGATGGCAGCCATTGGACAGTGCTGGTATATCCAGAGCAGCTTCATGTATGCATTGCAAGGCACAGTCCATCTTCACGGCTCTATACAGGGGCCCTTTTTTGGCCTCCAATGGCGGGAATTCAACAACCCTGTTTCACATCCTGCATCTCCTGATTCAACTTCAGACAATGGCCTCATTGGCCTCTATGTGGGGTATCACCTTGTTTCTCATGCCACATTGCAGAAGTGGCTCCCAGTGTACACCATGACCAGATTTCCTGCATGTTTCATGCTTCTATAACCAGCACCAGGTGTGTGATATAGCCTAATCTGTTAATCCAGGGGGAAATAAATCTTGACCTTAAAGAGCAGAAAAGTGTCTTTTGAATTCTTCCTTTAAGTCATTTCTTTGTAAAAGGGTTTTAATTCCTACTTATGAAGCCTGCTCTGGGTGGGTCTCACCCTTAAGCATCATTCCCTCTGTTCCAATACAAAGCATTTGGCCCACCCTTAATGGTGGTAATCAAATTATAATTTAATTATAAAGAAAGCTTTAGTAACCCAAACCCAGTCTCTGTGCCAGAAACTTTAACTTCAGCCTTGCATGGATTTTTTCCTGTGATAAATCTTACATCTTTCATTTGCATATCTTCTGCAAAACACAGAAGTCCATTACTTTTAAATTCAACCTTGATCAAACTGTCTGGGCATGAGCAAAAGAATACAGCTGACCTTTATTCCACTAGCCTGGTTCCAATGGAGTTCTCTTCTGTATCTCCTCCTTTGAAAGTTCTTAAGCCAAGCCCTCACAGTCTACAATTCTCTCTGCATTTAGCATTTTCAAACACTCACCTTAATAGCCCATAAAATTTTGCTCGCTGCGCTGTGAGGCTTCTCCAGGTCCACGCACCAGGTTCATCCAGATTTGTCCAGAAGGCAAGTTCTAAAAGACCAAAATCCAAACAGTCAAAATCATCACAGCAACAGCCCCACTATTGGCACCAACTTACTTTTGCTTTCAGCTTCGTGTTGCTGGGACAAACATCCAACTAGAAGAAGTTTATGGGAGGAAAGGATTTATTTCAGGTTTATAAATTCTAGGGGAACATCACAAGTGGTGGAAGAAGCTGGATCCCTTCCACAGATCCAAGCAGAGAGACACAAACATCCAGCCAACATCAACACTGGGACACCCAGATTTCAAATTGCTCTCTCCTCACCTTGGGGTTGGACTCAAGATTTATCCCCAAACACACCTTAGGGCTGGACTCCATGATTCACCTCTAGTTTCATACCTTTTCCCCAGTAGGGTTTTATACACTAGAGATTCAAGATTCAAGCCTGAGTCTACGAGGCCATAAATTTAAAACACTACATAGAGAGAAACCTGTTGGATTGCAATTTGACAATGTATATGAAGAGAATAAACATATTCAAAACCTCTAACCCATGATTTTCATATCAATTTTCTATAGAGGAAAAGAAAATTAAATATTACTTAGCACTCTAAATCATATAGATATATTTTTTGGTGTTATATTAACAGCAAATTGTGTACAACATAATCACACATGTTTCTTGACATGAGAAAATGTAACATCATTAAAATATATCAACTCTGAGAATCTTACTTTTCTTAATCTATTACATGTATGCACAAGACATTAAATAAAGATTATCAAAATACTAACAGAAATTTTATTGGCCATATATATGTTTATTCCTTTTATATGACATATATTACCTAGTAAACTTGAAAAATTTTAAGCCAATTATTCTTTCTAAATTTTGCAAGAGATTTATTGTCTTTATTTTATAGAGGAGGAAAATATATGTATTAAAGAAATTGAATTCATTATTTAAAACTTTCGGAAAGAAAAATGTACAGAATTTCTGCAGAATTCTGTCAAATAAATGGAAGTAATCCTTTCTAGCACCCTTTCTGAAAACAGAGGAAAGATGAATATTTTTCACCTCAATTTATGAGGCAGGCATAAAGGTGCCCCACTGAAATCCTAATATTAAGAGAAAAACTGAAAAGAAAATAATCATAAAATATATTGATTATTGTTAGCTCTTATAACTATAAATGCAAAGTCCTTAAAATTCAGTTCAAAACTTTGTCTCAGGAATGTAAGGTTCATTTGATACTAACAATCAAATAATATAATTCATGTGATGAAAAGAACCAAGAGAAATGAACAATTATTTCAGCTAACATAGTAAAAACATTCGATAAGCATTATTTATTCATGATAAAGATTTCCAAAACATGAATCATATAAGGGTTTTCCAATCTTTAAAAACACCAACATTAGCTGGGCATGGTGGTGGGCACCTTTAATCCCACCATGCAGGAGACAGATAGGTAGGACTATTGCCATAAGTTCGAGGCCACCCTGAGACAACACAGTGAATTCCAGGTCAGCCTGGGCTAGAGTGAGACCCTACTTAGAAAGATAAAACAACAACAAAAGTAGAAGGCACCATTGCATTGGATAATTTATAGTTAACAGCACCCCAAATTGTAAAATATTATTTTCCTCATTCTACTAAACACAGTTATAGAAACGAATCTCAAAAAGTAAATGAAATATATACAGGTTGGAAAGAAATAAGTTTTTGCATTTTTAAAATTTTGTTATTAAAGGTAGCCCAGGCTGACCTGGGGGAATTCACTATGTAGTTTCAGGCTGGCCCTGAACTCATGGTACTCCACATACCTCTGCCCCCCAAGTGCTGGGATTAAAGGTGTGTGCCACAACACCAGGCAGTTTCTGCATTTCTAAGTGGTATGACTAGGTATGTAGAAATTTCACTTTTTTTTTGATTGGAAAATATACTTTTATTTCTTAACTGTTGTAAACAAATATGAAAACATTCAACCCAGGAAAATCAGATTAATTTCCATCTCCTTCTCATTGGAGCATACTTAGCCAAGTAATGGTACAGCTGGGGAGATAGTATTGAAAGGAAAAGCACATTTCTGGGGCTTAGCTTCCCAAATATTCTCATGGCAAATCCAAATTTGTTACATAAGCCTCCCAAGAAACTGCCCAAATTCTGTGGTGGTACTGACACTCTGTTATATTTAATAACACTTGCAATAAGTAGGCCATTCACTGAGGCTAAGACATTTCTTGAATCAAATAAAGAGCTATGCCTTTAGATTCTCTTCATTCATTGAGGATTGCTTCCTGTCCTAGACATTCTGACAGAGCCTGGAGTCCCTGGTCACCCAGGCTTCCTTCTGAGGATTTACACAATCAGATTATTTTTCAGTGAATTTAGTAATTGTGCAAGCACAGTCTGAAACACAGCTGGATCTGACCTAGGATGGAAAATGGAAACACATACATTGAACATGGATATCTGCTCAAGTCAGCAGTCTTTAGCTTCAGGATCGAATAGATTTTCCTTCTCAAGAAACTAGGAAGCATTCCAGAGGGCCCTTTCCTGCTGGAAATGGCACAGGGAGGGAAAGTGTCATACTAAAGGGACCACATCAGCCAATAGTGCCACCAGGAAGGAAATTAGAAAAAAGAACTGGATTTGTCCTCATGTCAAATATCTACACCATCCTTATGATGTGCTAGCAGTGGGTTAGGAATGAAGAAATTATGATGAGCCTGCTACTCCTGCCCACACCCAGCACTGGTATGTCACTTCTAGGATGATTAAGGGAAATTGTGATGCTCACAAAGTTGGAAGAAAGGACAAGTTCAGTGTACATAATGTATTTTGATCATACTCCCCATTACTTTCGACCCTTTTCCTCAAAACCTTTCACATAAGCCCTTCTTCTTATTCAACTAGATATCCTGATTTCAAGTTTTTTATTTCTTAATTTTTTTTCCTTCCTCCATAATCCATGATGAAATGTTGATAGCTCCAGTATTTGGCAATCAACAACGGCTGCTGTGAGGTCATAAATGCAATGGCCACTTTGTGTCCAAGGCACTCCTGACTGTCTGGTTCTTGAGTGGTTTCCGCTCCCTCTTTCACAATAGTCCCTGAGCCTTGGGGAGTGTGACAAACATATCTCATTTGGTATTGAGTCTTTAATCAATTCGAAGATTAAGAGTACTTTGATGACTCAGTCTTGGGTCTCCAAAAAAAGGTGACCTTTTAGCAACAAAGTCTGAGAATGTAACTATATGGCAGCATAGAGAACAGGAAGATACTGACAAAAAATTCAAGTTCAATTTCAAGAGAGCCTTGCACATCTGCCTACCTCAAGGTATACAAGGTAAAGACATGATTGATGAAGTTGGCTGATAGGATCATGAAGATCAGGACACTGGGTAAGTTGCTTAGTGCCCTTCCATCTGAGGAAGGGAGCAAGTCCTTCCCCTAGGGTGGCTCTGTCCTACAGGAAATAATCAAGTGCTCTTTAAGTTTGATCAAAATCAGGATTTTACTAACAAGAGTATGAGCACTAGATTCTGAAAAGAGCTTGATGAGAATGTTAATCTCCTCAAATTATGGTAAAAAAATGTTTCTTTCTGAAAAAGAATGACTACATTCTCAGAAAAAAAAAAAAATCACAGCCTTGACAATGTTTTTGTCGGTTGCTTGTTATTCTTATAATGTTCAACCATTTCAAAATGGTGTCTTTTTATAAACCCAGTGATTCACTTGCCAGTGCAATTAAATGACCGAAGCAGAAAATGGAGCTTTCAATACAGAACACTGCACCAGATGATCGTGGAAAGGAGCAGGGGCCGTGTGGTGGGCCAGGCTGGTGCTCAGCTTTGGGCTTTGATTTCAGATGAGTTGCAGCACTCATACTTACAGGCAGCGTGATTATGCGTAGCTAGCCATTTGGCTTACCCAGCAGTCAGGACAAAGGGTAATCTTAGCGCATTAGAAGGTGTCCCAGGACATCAGTTACTACTGGGGCCATTAACTATGCCAGTCTCACATGAAATGCGTGACAAGGATGTTGGGAAGTGGGCGCTCTACGAATTACACTGGTAGTCATATGATGGCTGGTATAAATTATCACAATTGGCAAGGCAATATTTAATGCTATGTTACAAAAACTGACTCTGGGAATCCGCTGTGATACCCCAGTGAGGCCTGTTAGCTAGACGATCGCTACTGTTGAAAGTAACAGTGACAAATAGCTGCGTGGGTGTCAGAGTTATTCTCCATACTTGGTCTGCCAGTTCTGACCGGGTCTTTGCTGTAGAATGTCTGTTCTTAGAATTCTAGGAGGAAATGATATTCTGACTGATTTTCACCTTCAACTCAGTACTGATTTGAATACAACAGGCACTGTAGAACTGTTTCTCATGGTAAAATTTTATTCCACCAGGATTTATGTGGAGCAAGTGGGCTAAGTGGGCTAAAAGCTGAAGAGTGTTCCCTCCCTCCCTCCCTCCCTCCTCCCTTCCTCCCTTCCTCCCTCCATTTCTTCCCCTCTTCCTCTCTTTTTCTTTCCCTCTCTTGGTGTACTTAAAGTTTTATTATAACTGTAAGACTCCAAACAAAGCCCGACCTGTCTTTTGTCATTTTTATTTGCCAGTTATTTTGCTAACAATATTTGTCAGTGTCTATAGCAACACACGAACTCGTTTTAGAAAAACGTAATTGGAAAGCTTATAAAAACTATTTCTGCACTTCAAATTAAAAATATCTTCTAAAGGCTAACCAAAATTGACGCTGTATCTAGTACATAAAAGGAATGCAAAAAAACAAAACAAAATTAAAAGCAGTTTCCATAAATACCTCTAAAATTTTGGGTATCAAAATATTTTTCATCTTTGTGATAAATCATATTTGTTGGTCTTTTTACATGATGACAAAATACGAGTATAATTTTATTGTCAGAAATGATACTCAAGTAGCAATGGAAAACAATGTAAGCTTTAAGTATTGCAGAGTAGCGTTAACCTAAGCTTCAGTGTGCAGGAGAAGCACGGGGTGGGGGGAGGAAGGAAAGGAAGAAGAGAGACGCCACTGTACTGGCTGTCCTCGTAAAGAACAGCCCAGACACTGTTCAGAGGACAGCAAATCTAGATGAAGCATAGACAGTTGTCGAGGACAGGTTCCACCACATCATAGGCATAACAGCTTCTCAAATCCTCCACTTTAGATTCACATATATTTGAATAGTTTTTGGAAGAATGCGGACTCCTTAAGCTCCGCCACAGGAGACAGAAATCAGAACTGTACCACGGACCTTGGCTTTTTTAAAACACAATCACTACTACGAGATAATGTTGTCATATTTGATTCAGAGAGTTTACAAGTCACTCCTCACAAGCTCCTGACAATGGCGGTGTCTTTCCTAACTATACTACTATACCTTAACCAGGAATGGATGTTGATAAAACTGGTGTATCTTTTCATCATGCCTCATCAACTTTATCTGTACTCATTTGTACAGTCTTAGCAAATGTGCTTGTGTGCTTTCAAATACGTTGATTCCCATGGCTTCTGCAGTCCTAGCTATCTGTTCTGGTCTAGGATTCTATGCCATCCTTTTATAATCACAGTCACTCCCTTTCCTTGCCTGTTAATCCCTGGTTACTATTAATTTGTTCCCTCAGCTATTAAATTGTTCCCAATTAACACTGGGAATGTTAATATCAAGAGACTCATAAAATTTGTAATCTTTTGACACTGGATTTAGTTTCTCCTCATCTACTTTTCCAGAGGTTTGTGCAGTTTGTGAGAATCTTCATCGCTAAGTAGTGCTCTGTGGTACTCTGTTTGGTTGTGGAAGCAGCAGTCAGTGCATTCTCTCCACGAGAGTGAAAGAACACGCTGATGCCTAGGTTAAGGCTTTTCACTGTTCATAGTGAAAGTGTTTCATTAGGGAGGTAGATTTGCCCAATGAGAAATCTGGCCTGCTGATACTGCTGACATATTGCTTTTCTCAAGTTTGGGGTGAAGGACAGGTATAATGTACACTAACCCTATATCTACTGTCATGAAGGAGTTTATTTAGTCAACTTTGTACCTAAGTCATATATTTTGGTAAATTCTGTCAAATCATACTCCAAGTTTATATTAATTTCTCTTCAAATTATGAGAAAAATATTTTTCTCATAACTTCTCCAATTATGTGCATCATGAATATGTTTTAAATTTGTCCATTGTTAATCTTTGTCTTTTAAAAATTGACATTATCCCAATCATGGAGAAAATGAAATGTCTGTTACTAGTTTAGTAGTTAAATATTTACTTGCTCATTTCATGTTTTTCTGTTGGGTTGTCTTTTTCTCATTTATTTTGAGTTTTGTAGATTAGAAAGATCTTATTTTTGTCTTTTACATTCATGTATATAGTTTCTATGCATCCATTTGTCTTTTGCAATGTTAAAATTACGTGACTAAAGGGGGGCATGCCAAGGCCTCTTAAGACTGGGATGAGACACCAGATACCTGAACCACTTTTTGTGTCTGGCTTTTGTCGGTGGCTTGGGAATTGAAACTGGGCCACTTGCATCCAAGCACCTTTAACCACTGAGCAATCTAATTTTTCTCACCCCTCTTTTATGTTTGTTTTTTTTTCTTTTTTTATTTCTTTCTTTTTTTCTTTATTAGTTAGTTTTGTATTCAGCAAATACAGTCAGTTTGGTACCATTATTAGGCTCATCCGTGACCTACCCCCTCCCCTTGGGCCCTCCTTGTTGAGGTATATGGGTCATGCATTGTGGAGTTAGCCCACAGTTATGGGTAGGATAAATGTCTCTGCATATCATGACCCAACATGTGGCTCTGACATTCTTTCCACCCCCTCTTCCGCAAAATTTCCCTGAGCCATGTTGGGTTCATTTTTGGTCTGCTTCAGTGATGAGGTGCTGGGAGCCTCTGAGGCTCTGGCTCTCTGATTTGGTAGGAGTTGATTTTTCTCTGTGTTGATCTCCTTCCCCCTTGTGCTGGTATCCGGTTCATCAGGAAAACAGCCCCCTTGCTTGTTTCGCCAATTTTTCTTAGTTTCAGCCAGGGCCCTTTTGAGGTTTGTTTTTAAATTTTAGTTTAAGTTATTTATTTGAGAGAGAGAAAAAGAAAAAGAGGGTGAGAGAGAGAAGAGAGAGAGAGGGAGAGAAGAGAGACAGAATTGACATGGCCAGGTCTTTGGCTGCTGCAAATGAACTCCGTGTGCCTGCACCACCTTGGGCATCTGGCTTACGTGGGTCTTGGGGAGTCAAACCTGTACTCTTAGGCTTTGCAGGCAAGTGCCCTAACCACTAAGCAATATCTCCATCCCTCTTTCTTATGCTTCTTCAAGATGCTTTTTTTTGTCAAGAAGAAGGTGAAGTCAAATATTTGGTCAAATACACCAAGGTTTTCTTAATGGCTCTTAGAATTTATATTCAGATGACAAATTTTCTCATCCAATTTTCTAAACATATTCCCTACAGTTTCTACTGGAAATATTCTCATCTATGCAGAGACTCGGTATTGTTGCACTCACCCCTTGAGGATACTCAGAGTCTGTTCTTCAACTGGAAGTGGACGAGGGCCTTGCCCTTCTTCTCCTGGTACCGCACTCATCCTGGGAGTTCCCTCAGGCTGATTTCCCATGTTACTATAGAGTACATAGCTTGCACTTGAGAGTACTACCCCAGCACCACAGTTACCCGGCCCTTTAATTAATTACCTTGCCAATTGCCCCAGGGACTACTCTGGCTCCCAAGCTCGAATGTCTCTGGTCTTGGGACACTCTTGGTGTTCTATGTGGAAAACATTCTTGTGCCAGGAGCTCCTATAGAGCCGTCATTTGCTCACCTCTATGGGGGGTTCTTTTCCAATTAAATCCCACCTGTTTTGCATATTTATGAAATTCTTCAATCATCCTTGCTCTCTGTAGGCCTCCTTCCTGTTTTTTCTAAGATTGAATCTTCTGGAATTTTATAGAGTTTTAGGGAGAAAAATCAGGTAAAGCTTACATGATAAGTCAGCTTGACTTAGAAATAAATAATGGATTATTAAATTATTTAAAAATATTATTGCATTCTAAAGTCAACATGAGGGATTAACACCTAATTGAAATAGTGCTTAAAAGATATATTTAACAGTGATGTCTAGATTAGATAAGTAATAGTAATTTCTTGACACACATGCAAATTGTCCTTTTACATTTTCCGATATGCAGTTAATTTAGTCAAAATATTTAATGTAGTTGATCTTAACATGATTTTTTAACCAAGATAAATTCTGCTTAAATAGTTATTAATATTAAAAAGAATTCGTTAGAGGTACTATTAACTAAATTATTAAAATATCAGGTATATTATGAAAGAAAGTATAATTTAACAAGACAAAATAACATTTGGAGATCCATCTTGAGATAAAGCTCGATTTTAAACTACTAATTTTTATCGTATAACTACAATGGCACTAGCTGAGACCACAGTGTCAGAAATAACTTGAAAGAATAAATGGTAGCACATTTTATGGGAGGTATAAGAGTCTCATGGTGCCCTGAGTAAGTTTCTTAAGAAGCAATAATCTAGCAGCAATGACGTGCTCATCAATCTTTTAGGGAGCGATGGGAGAGGTTACCATTTGCACAATAGCGGTCAATATACTAGCAGTGACAGGTAGTCCTAGGGCCAGAACAAGAGAAAGTAGCAGCAGATTCAGAGCTGTCACCATGAGCATGAGTTCCTTTAGAACTGCTGTAAAGGACTTGGCAAGATCCCAAATTTAAAAATCGATGTTTGGCAACAGCATAATGTACTCAGTTGACTTCCTTTTGGCGATACCACATAATGTATGCATTCAGAATATTACCTCATCAAAACTGGTGAGATTCTTCACCTAGATGATTTTACATCATGGGACTGAAATGCAAGTGTGTGAATAGAGAAGGCCCAGGGTACTGCATTTAGAGCAATTTTTTGTTAACTGTGAAATATATGCATTTTATATTAATCATGCAGTCAAACAAACTTAAAGAAATTCTTGATTGTAATATATCAACTCATTAGAACCAAAGGTATTGACTTTTAGCCTATGCTTTTTGGAAGTAATATTTTGGAGCACAGCCCAAATGATGTGGAGTCTGGTATTACTGTATCAATCACTACTCTCTCTCTCTCTCTTTCTCTCTCCCTCATGGGAGAGATGTTCCCTGAGTCCTGTACCAACACTGAACTGAATTAATTTAATCTAATACATATGTAGTATGGTCCCAGGAGGAGTAAACTATTGTCCTTAGTTTTTGTTTGGGGAAACACAGCGTTCAAAGCACAAACCCAGCAATGAAAGATTTATAGCCTAAATGAAGAGAAAGATATATCCAGGGCTAACCACAAAAGAAGAGAAATGCAGTGAATGCAAGTCAAAAGATAAGGAAAAGGGATGTTGAACCTTCCTGTCGGAATTAGAAAAAGCAACACCAGGAAGCACTCTAGTTAGTTCCTCATGAGGAATGTAATAAAAGCAAGGCAATATACAGAATAATAGACAAGGGACAATGGAGGAAGACAAGGTCAGAGAGACACTCCTGTGAGATGTGTTAACTGGATATATTGTGAGGTGTGTTAGTTTTGCATGAGAGGCTAGACTATAAAAATGATAACAAACTCTGTATGCTTCAACTTGGTCTTGTCTGTACTTTAAGAAATTAAAGTAAAATATTTTCAAGAAAATGAAAGGTGTCAAAACTTATTTGTTATATAGATATTTCAGGCATCTTATTGTCAATGGGGGTAAAGTGGAATATTTAAATCTCTGGATTATAAGGAAAGTTGTACTCAAGTTTTTGCTGCATCAAATCTGAATTAATATTCAGATATACTCTAGGAGGTGTTGCTTGGGATAACACTCATTTTACTGTATCTATTTTTAAAAATTCTATAATATATATAAAATTGATATAATAGAAAGTACTTTCACATTATGAAACACAGTTAATACTTTTATGCACTCTTTCCCCCTTACTTAATGCATAGGGCATTTTTTTTCAATTAATGACTCAAAAATATTAAATATCATAAGCTCCAAAAATTGTTTTTTTTCTAACAAAGTACTAATTTTCATTTACTTAGCAGTGTTTCACCAGTTTCCTCCTAACATTTTCAACATTGCTATTTTAAGAGCATACATGAGAGCCTAAACTTCTATGTAAAATCTCTGATGACTTCTGCTTTCCAAAGCTCTGTTGTGTGCCACCAACCAGTGACGCACAGACCAAGCAGATTAAAGCCCCCAGGATGTCTCCTGCTAAAAAATAATGAATAATAAATAAATAAATACATGAATAAAAAAGAACACAGTACAAATTCCACCCTTCCAAGAGCAAGACAAATCCACGGATCTTCAGGTCAACAGGTTTTTTTTTTTTTTTTTTGGCCAAAATAAAATATGTTTATCCTTCTTCCTCTGGCTTGACTACTTGTGACTTTTAAACATTTTATTACAAAACATTGGGGACCTCAATATCCCATGTTGATACAACCTCTAAGTTCAAGGACTCTGGGGCGCTATATTTTCTGTAACATGAGCTGGCACAATCCTCTCCCTATAGCTAGGGAAGACTCATTTTAATTGGCGCACGCCTTTAATCCCAGCACTCGGGAGGCAGAGGTAGGAGGATTGCTGTGAGTTCAAAGACACCCTGAAACTACATAGGGAATTCCAGGTCAGCCTGGGATAGAGTGAGACCCTACCTTGAAAAAACAAAAATAAATAAATAAATGAATAATTGGACAAAGCATATAAAGTATCTTTCGAATTGCTCCTTTTCTAGTTCACACCCAGACCCTGAGGGAACCGACACATTCAGGACATATTTCCTTGACTTGCTGAAGTGGACCCAGGGTATGCAGGGGCCCTGCGCTCAAAATGACTGTGAAACCATCACTTGCAGCCATAGACTGAGCTTCCCGGCCGCAGGTCACACACGCCACAATCTTCCCCAGAAGCTCACTGGAAGGACACCCGTGGGAAACGGCCAAAGCGCGGCTTGCACCCAGGGTTCTACTGCTAGAAAAGAATGTGTAGGTTAAAGGAGGAACCCGGTTTTAAGACAAAGAAAATTAAAGAGGCAGTGTGGTGTCCAACTAAACCAAGGTAAGGCAGAAGATGGAAGCTGTTCAGCATTCTCAGGAGAGATCCCACAGGGGACGCCCGGGAATCCACACACAACTCACCCTGCTCTTGTCTCCCAAGGGGTATCAGACCAGTGCTTCTCCATTTTCTTCCTTTCTCTCCATAGCAGGCCACCTTGGGGCTGGACCCCCACCTTGTAATATAGGCTTAATCACTGGAAAAAGGCTGAGCAGACAACTTCAGAAAAGAGTGTATTGTATTTTACTACAACATTGCCTGGCCCCAGAACAGGTAAGGTGATGGAAAGGTATGGTCTCAGAATGCAGCCTTAACTCTACTCACATGTTTCAGTTGATCTTTTTTTTTTTTTTTCTGTAAAGAATAAGCAAAATACTCTGAAATCCTTAATCTCCAAGGCTTTATGACCCTCAACTAAGAACCCTAAATTTACAAGGAGACCAGGGAAACCTAGGGGTCTCCTAACCTAACCCTGACATTGTTGATGACTGATCCACTCTGGAGAGGTCCACATGTCTCTCATGGGGAATCACAGCCTTCCCTACAGTTAGTCATTAATGGTTTATTGATCCACAGGCTAAGAATGTCCTCGGTATCTGAGGCGTATAACCAGAGATTTCCCTACCTTGCTGTTAGCTGTCCTCGGGATATTTCCTTCAATATACATACATACATACATATGTATATATATATAATATAATATAGATATAATATATTAAATATAAGAGGATTGGCTGGCCTCAGCCATTGCAATTGCACTCCAGAAGCTTGTGCCGCCTAGTGGGCCTGTGCGACCTTGCACTTGCCTCACCTGTGTACTTGACTACTGTGACTTTAGGTATGACACCCCTTTTGCACGTCCCATGTGAATGCTGTGATCGATAAAGAGGACAAAAAGAGAAAATCTGGCCCAGGTCGTGATGATTAGTAAACCTGATATGATATCGGGATTGCTATCTAAGTGACTTTACCAACTATTTCTCTCCTAGACTGCCTTCCTCCTTACTCAGCCTCATCTATACCTCATCCTGGAAATGAACCATCCTGGTGCTGTGGAACATAAGACAACATGCTCTCTGCCTCCTGGCTGTGGGGCCCATGTGACCTGCTGCCTCTTGCTCTGGCAGCCAGGCTTCCCCTGCAAGCCCAGATGAACCTTGCCTCACTTGCTTCTTACGCCTGATCACAGCAATGAGGAGACATGCCTTGGGTTTTGTCTTTATGAAGGAAACCATTTGTGCTCAGTGAGAGACTCCACATGGAATATTTTCTTTTCTTTTCTTATATGTTAGTGTGCAGCAAAGGTATAGAAACAAAATCCATGGAGTACTTTCAGAAGATAAGCATTATAGCCATGGATCTATTTCAGTAGTATTGGCTGTACATTATGAAAAAAAAAGGTCATTCAATTACCTTAGTAATAAGATATAGTTCTGAAGGGAAATCTGTAAGATTATAAAAGAAAAACCATAACCAGTATTGCTTCAATTATTAAAAATTCATTAACCTAGTTACTATCCGATATACTTAGTGTTCTTAATAACTTGAGTAATTTGATATTGTATGTTGTAGAATGCTAACATTGCTTGGAATTTAAGAAAATTCACAGAGTAAAAACAATCCGTTTCATCTCTTGGGCTTACTAATTAAAGCTAAGGCCCACGATTCTTAATAATGATTTAATCTGGAAAATTAATTTTTTTTCTTTTTCATGTTAAATGAGATTAAAAGTATCATTCTTTCATCTGAAGCCAACTCATGTATTAATGGTATTCTACTTCATAGGAGGGGTTTTGAGTCAGTAATGGTAAAGGACTTAGAAGTTGTCCTGCATTAATTTCTGGTCATGAAAGGATACACTGCAATAAATGGTGAGTCAGTCGTAAGAATTTTGAAAATGTCTTCTTGTGGCACACAGCCGTGGTGGGTAAGCAAGTGCTCTTGAATTGGCTCCGCTCAGTGGGATGGAACCCATAGCTGGAACTGGGAAACAAGTCAGAGCCATATCCAACAAATGAGCCCACTCTCCAATATCAAGCTCCCACCAATCTTGGGCTACAAGAGTGCCTACACCTATTAAATTCCCTCTAAAATAATAATGGTCATCCCATTTATCAGGTGCTGACTTCACTCTCTGTTGGAGAATCTGCTTCTCTTTTTCAGATGGACGCAGAACCTGAGGAGAGAATCAACCCATCACACCTCACCAGGGCCCCAGCTGAAACCATAGAGCAAGAGTGCTGCTTTCTTACTGAACCTGGTTCCAGCCCAAGGGCGGAGGAGATAGACACAGAGAACACTCAACTCCTATCAACCAGATATCCAGAGACACAGAGGCTCCCTCTTCATCCTCTTCATCACTGAACTAGACCTAAAACAACCCATCATGGCTCAGAGAAATTGGCAGAAGAGGGGACAGAAAGATTGTTAGAGCCACAAGTTGGGACATTATACACAGAGACATTGCCTCTTCCCCATAACCCCCATAACTGATAGCTAACCCCACAATGCACAACCCACATTCCCCAATGAGGAGGGTCTCTGCAGAGGAGGGAGGACAGGGAGGAGGCTAACGATGGTACTAACATGGCTGTTTACACACTGAGTATGTACATAACTAATAAAGAAAAAAAAGAAAACATGTCTTATTGTGAGGTATATACAGAAGGAAAAGCAGAAGCAGAGGTGGCTGACCAAAAGTTACATGCTTAGTAGGTGGCAGAGGCTGGGACAAGATTTCAGGCTCACGTAATTTTAAAATGTGGAGTTGTTCCTCCATTCACAGGACCTCTCTCTCAGAAAGCCGTGGTTTTCATCCTTAGCACTAATATGTGCCTGGTCATTTATGTTGTGGAGGGTTGCCTTCTAAACAGACTAAGCACCGTGAAGATGCACAAGGTTGTGTCTCAGAGGTCTTAGGGGGGTCCTCTATGTTTGTGTTTCTGCCACCACTATTTTATCAGTACCACTGGTTTGAAAACTTCCAAATTTAGTCAACCTTCCATGGCTAGCACTGTCTTATTCCCTCTTGTCTTTCTCAATTTGTCATTTCTCAGTAGAAATGTTTAAGTTCTCTTTGATTTATTCTGTGCTGCCTTTTCTCATTTGATCAGTCACTGGGCCTTATTTATAGAACCTCAAAATATCCTTTCATTCTCTCATCTCTGTCATGGAATTACTTCTAATCTGAACTGTTATCATATCTCACACTGACTCTTATTACAGTGTCTTTCTAAGTGCTCTGAGTTACATTCCCATTTCTGACCACTATCTTTCTAAATCATGGTTCTGATTATACCAGTCTCAAAAAGGAAATCACTACCTAAAAATGAAGCCCAAGTCTAATGTGGCAGATGACTCCCTTTGGACACAGATAAAGGTTATAATTCTTACTTCCCTTGCAGCATTCTTTCCCTTTCCTTAAAAAAAAAAAAAAACCATCTCAACTTTGTGCACCTGGAAATCCTTTATATGTCACTTAATCTCAAGCATGACATTCATGCATTTTTGCCTGGTCCTATCAGTTCTTTGTAGCTGGTAAGAACAATGGTTTCTTAATTTTGGGTTAACATAGTACTGAATACTTATTACTCACCTAATATCTGTCACACACCACCTCATTCTGTTTAATTGCCACTGGACTAAGTTTTTTTGTGTTTAACAACTAAATCTAAATCATGTTAGTTTGTGAGCTAAAGTTTATAATATAACACCTACCACACCAGAGGTGACAAACAGCAGTCATTTAAATGAACAAGAATAAATTAATGGCATTTATTTTCCTTAAAGAAACACACACAGCTGTTCATAGGAACATAAGCAACAATAATTCTGAATTCTAAACTTTAGTGTTATAAAATAACTCAAACTAAATATAACGTTGGATTCTTTCAGCACGATGCATTTTGTTTTACCAAAACAGGTTTCTTGGCAGAATTTTGGAGGCAAATTCTCAAAGTTCCAAGGTCTGACTATTCCTATCTTTATTCTTATCATCTAGTTCCTTCACATACGTGGGTCCATAGGTTGTCTTGAGGCTTTGCTTATTAAAGTCTTAATGTGCTCAGTCTATTTTTATTTATGAAAATAGCATCTCACATGCTTTTGTTTATTTTATATTTACAGTAACACTAGCTTAGGTAAACACTATTTAAAGATAATGAACTAAAGTGACTTAATAAAATAAAAATAACAACTTAATCCAAGACAAAAGAAAAGTTTCACTATTTCAGCTGTTGTCCTAACAGATACTTCTTTATGTAATGAGAATGGTGATGCTGGTGGTAAAAATGATGACAGCAAACTCTGTAAGAAACAAAATTCACAAAAATGGATAACTACCAAAACCTGACAACAGCCACCTAACGACAAAAGCATTAGAGAACACTGCATAAACAAACATTTAAAAAACAGAACATAGATCACAGTAAAATTACAAGGCCCTCTAGTGGCATAATAACAACATACCTTCAAAATTTTAAATCAATATAATATTTATTACTCTTTAACAATGATGAATTATTGTGTTTATGTTGCTTTAAATTGTGGTTAGAATTTAGAGTTTAATTAATTTCAGTAGAAAAAATACTAGTTCCAAGAACCTTCCATTCTTTCTATTGTGATTAGGTGTTGTGGAAGGCACTAAATAAAATACAGCCTGTAACATGGATGGAATCTACTCAGTGGTGACGTAAATCAGTAAACAACGATAGTTTTGCATGGTTAATGCTCCCCTTTAAGGGTAGGTGCAATGTGAGTAGGTGATATCAGATCATATGATTTCTGATGGCAGTCGGGACCATAAAGTTTTACACAGTTAGTGGCATGATAACTTCCTTGTAATGTTTTTTAATGTTATAATATTGTATTTCTTTTTAATATATTTTATTCATTTATAAGAGAGAGAAGGAGAGAAAAAAGATGGGCACACCAGGGCCTCTAGCCACTGCAAATGAACTCCAGACGCATGTGCCACCATGTATGTCTGGCTTATGTGGGAACTGGGGAATTGAGCCTGAGTCCTTAGGCTTTTCAGGCAAATGCTTTAACTGCTAGGCCATATCTCCAGCGCCTGCCCTGTGATATTTCAGGCTTACTTTTTATGTTAAGATTTAAAGCTATTTTTAAGCATTGCTTTTCAAACTCTGGACTTTCCTCCTTGAACCTTTCGAAAACACCTATATAAATGATGAAAGTATGTGGAAGACAGGTATGTTAGAGTGGTGAACAAAATAGATATAAGCAGAGTTAAGAGTATCTGTAGCGTATGAATTCCATTCAGGTTTACCTTGGCCAAGAAACCTCTCAGGCTTTGGGATGAGGTAGAGTCAATTGTTCCTTAGGCAAAATGTTTTGTTGCTGGCACACTTTTAACTAGCAGAGCTTATTCCCAGAGTCGTTCTCTTGAACTGCACATTCCGTGTCATCATATCTGCATCTCAGAGTTGCCTACACTGCAGTGCTTACAAACCAGCAAATGCTACTGTGAGTTGTTTTCTCTTTTCTATTTTTTCCCCTTTGCACAGCCAGTTTATTTGCATAGCATTACGCGCATGTGATGCCTGCCTAGCAATGCAAGCTTCGAGTAATGCCTTATCTCAGAAAGCTTTTCCACTGTCTCTGACCAGATAGGTCCCCTTTTCATTAAGTTTGGATGTCTTGTTCCCATTACTTACATAATGCTGAATTCATTCCATGCTAAGTTTGATTTCCTAAATTAACTATTGTTCTTGAAATATGTGTGGGTTTAGGTTTATCACTGATGTCCCATTTATCACCATTTTCTTCATCCCATACCTAGACTGTACACTGATGAATCTAATATTGAATATTTTCTTCTTTGTCAGCCAATAATATGTCGACTAGCAAGCCTTGCCAGCATGGGTGTTGTTACAGACTACTATTTTCCCATTCATTAGCAGTTTTCAAAATCAAGCAGGATTGTTCCATGAACTCTGGGCAAGTTCCAATAGTAATTCTACAAGTGTTGCATTACATGAAGTTAGTGATTTCTAAACACATCTTTAGGGACTCATGTCATGCAGAATTCTTGGCTTTCTTTTTGAGGATTTCAGCATTTTAAACAAGTGAACCAAGCATGAATATACTAGATACTTTGTCTCACACTGAGAAAACAAACAGTGGATATCAAAGTGACTGTGATTTTTTCCCGGTGTGGAACTCATATCAAACAATTCCAGCAAACCATTAAATTTGCTATAGACACATATTATAACCCTGGAAGATGAGTTGCTTAGCAAGGAAATACTTACCAATCTTTTGAGAATTGCATGCTGTTTTGCATTTCATTTTTCATGCACACTTAAAAAATTAAATTATGCAAATATCCTCTTGAATAACTACTATGTTG
Source organism: Dipus sagitta (assembly GCA_036346955.1). Classification (NCBI taxonomy): domain Eukaryota; kingdom Metazoa; phylum Chordata; class Mammalia; order Rodentia; family Dipodidae; genus Dipus; species Dipus sagitta. The sequence goes on along the minus strand of CM070784.1, from coordinate 23,209,248 downwards.
ATGTCAAAGAACCATATTTTTCTTTTTCTTTTTCTTTATTTTATTTTATTTTTTATTAACAACTTCCATATTTGTAAACAATATCCCAGGCAATTTCCTCCCTTCCCCTACTTCATTCCTGTTTGGTGAAATGATACCTTGCCAAAAGCAAAACCAATTTATAAATAGGATTCTGCTCCAGGCTCTGTGGACTCCACCTCTACCATGTTGATTATTTATTTATTTAGAGAGAAAGATGTACATAAAGAGAGAGAATGGATGTGCCAGGGTATCCAACCACAACTAACTCCAGATGCCTGCACCACCCTGTGCATTTGGCTTACATGGGTACTAGGGAATCCAACCTGGGTCCTTTTCAGGCAAGTGCCTTAACCATTAAGCCATCTCTCTAGCCCATGCTGAGAAAGTTTAAACAGTAAAGGACTGGTGTGCATATGTGCATGGTATTTGCTGAGATATTGCATTTGAAGTACTCCTGAAATGAAGAAAAAAAAAAAAAACTATTCCAAAAATTGGCTGGGTCCTGGAAATCCCATTTAAAGCTGTCCTGGTTTATATATAAACAACAATATGAATTTTTTGAGAATTCTTAGTTTAATAATCATCCGAGAGTAATGTAAAATAAACCTACATCTGATGCCAGGCTGAAGAAAACCTGTTATGCTTGGGACATATGTCCCAAAGTCAAGAATGATGACCATATTCCTTCTCATGCCTGTGAAAGAAACAGTTACCAATGTTTGACAGGATTTACTTTCCTAACCCTTATACCAAATTACACTTTGCTCATGCCATCTTTTTTTAAAGAAATCTTTGAGCATTATCAACTAACTGTCATACATTCATTTGAAATATAAATTGCAACATTATCTAGGCCAACTATTCCCAAAACTTTGTAGATTATCAGAACACGTTGGGGATCTTTCCAAACTTTATAGAAATAAAAAATAAAACACAAAACAGTATGACTAGCTCTTCAAAGGCCCTTTGGTGAAATAAACAGAGAAGGAGGGAGTGAAGTATATATGTATAATACCCATTCATTTATTCTCTGTGGAGATTTGTGTGTACGGAATGCTTTTCTAAATTACAAAAAAATTACAAAAAAATCAACTTTAAGGAGAAACAGCATAACTCCACACTTTTGAAAATTTTGCATAACATTAGCTTATTTATCCCCAATTCCCTCTCCCTATTTATCATAATGCTGGGTTTTTTGAGACTCTTCCTTTGGAAATAGAGCTTAATTCACTTCAAGTATGAGCTGGACTTAGAGATTTCTTGTACCGTTTTTCTAGGAAAAACAGTAACTTTACATCAAAAAATAATAGCATATACCATATATCCAAAAGGATCAAAGATCACCAGAAATAAATCATGTTGATATCATGTGTCATGTAATCACTAATATGGAATAATGAAGATACTTTAATTCTATGGTGTTCATCCCTCAAGAATACAAGTATTCAATCTAACCATAAGGAAGTGTCAAGACTAGACATAGTTAGGGGCATTCTGCAGAATAATTGCCCATTTATCTTTAAAAAAATATACCAAGAACATTAATACCAGGAAAAGCATGAGAAACTCTTACAGCATGGGGGAGACTAATAGGACATCACATCATAATGCAACATGGGTCCAGAATTGAATCCTTGAACTGAAAAAAGGATACTATTGGACACATTGTTTAACTCCAAATGAAATCTATTGCTAAAAGAATTAATAGTCACTAATAACAACAAATATGAAATGAAAGACATGTTTCCAGTTACAGGAAAATTTTAGAAAACATGCGAATAGCCTTTATCATATTTATTCCCATATAATTTTTATGGTCAAAAAGAATGTCATGGTTAAAATGATGAGGTCTTTAACCCTGGTGAAAAGAAACATGGGGGTTTGCAGCTGCATATGAGACTAGACAAAAGGTAGAAGAGGGCTCTGGGAAAACAATAAAGTTGGTCTCAACAGATTTATGCTAGCTCCCACAAATCCTCCCTGAGGGGTGCGTGTACAGCACTCTTGTACTTTCCTCTAGTAAATGTCTCAACTTTATGAGTACCTTAATACCTTTACATATGTATATGTATGTATATGTACATATACATATACATACACACACAGATATATATATAGATAGATATATATGTAAAGATATCAAATATATATATTCCGTTATCTAATGCATCTAATTGCAAACACACTGATCTGTGAGTAAGAAGGGTGAATGTATTCCAAGACAGCCTTCTTCTACTTCACTAAAAAGACCACCCTGGACTTCCTCAGAGAAGGACAAGGAAATAAAAAATAATGGATGAGGGCTAGAGAGATGACTTAGTGGTTAAGCCATTTGCCGGTGAAGCCTAAGGACCCATGTTGGACTCTCCAGATCCCATGTAAGCCAGATGTAAAAAGGTGATGCACGTGCAAAATTGTACATGCGCACTAGGTGGTGCAAGTATTTGGAGTTTAGTTGTAGTGGCTGATTCCCTGGCATGCCAATTCCTCTCTCTCTCTCTCTCTCTCTCTTGCTCTCCCTCTCTCTAAAAAAATTAATGGATGAAACCAGGCATGGTGGCATACACCTTTAATCCTAGCACTAAGGAGGCAGATGTAGGAGGATCAGTGTGAGTTTGAGGCCAGCCTGAGACTACATAGTGAATTCCAGGTCAACCTGAGCTAGACTGAGACCCTACCTCGAAAAACCAAAAAAAAAAAAAAAAAAAAAAAAAAAGAATGAAAACTTATAAGTCCAGGTGCTAGAGGAAGTTCTAATTATCCCTTACCTCAGTCCACCCTCAACTTTGGAGTGTATATTTTCCAATTTTGCTTTCTTACCTGCTAAAAATCTTTCTGCATACTAAAATAAATTTCCTTGCTCTTCCTGTTGCTATGGCATGAGTTCTATTTCAGAAGCACAAGAACCAGGACTGTTGCCTCAATTGGGATTGGAGAGAATGTAGGAAGAAAGTGTATCCTTGTTAATCACTTAACTACTCTTGATATTTTAGTGAATTCTGACATGTTGGTGTATATTTTACTTAACTGCGATCAAACTAACTACTGCATGTTGAATCTTGTTTTATAATTGCCATGTGAAACTTTTTACTTGGGGAGACATCTATTCATCCCAGATAGGGTTCAAACCACAGACCAAAGTATGCATGTACCAAAACCAGTTTTGCTGAACCAATGAGTCTATTGGGGCTACTTACAGAGCAGGGTGAAGGTTTGATTACAGGAGCATGGGTGACTCAAGGTCACTGTTACAGTCAAGTTCAAATGGCTGGTAGAAATCACCCAAACAAGAGAAGCTTCTGGAAAAAAGAGGTTTATTTTGGCTTACAGGCTCAAGGGGAAGCTCCATGATGGCACGGGAAAACGATGGCATGAGCAGAGGGTGGGCATCACCCCCTGGCCAACATAAGGTGGACAATAGCAACAGGAGAGTGTGCCAAACACTGGCATGGGGAAACTGGCAATAATACCTATAAGCCCACCCCCAACAATCCACTGCCTCCAGAAGCCATTAATTCCCAAATCTCCATCAGCTGGGAACCTAGCTTCAGAACACCTAAGTTTATGGGGGACACCTGAATCAAACCACCACATTCCACCCCTGGCCCCCATAAACTAATGAGCATGCATGATATAAAATACAATACATTCAGTCCAACTTTTAAAGTCCCCATAGTTTTTATCAATTCCAATGATGTTCAAACATCCCCATAATCCAAGATCTTTTAACTGAGCCATAATACCAAAAATCTCCCCAAACCCCATAATGGCACAGAATAAACATTCACATTGCAAAAGATGGCATTGGGCACAGCAAAGAAATATTCAGTCAATACAAGATTTAAAACAACCAGGGCAAACATCAAACTCTGTAGCTTCAAGTCTAACAACTCTAGCCAGTGACAAATCTCCAAGTTGGATAATTCTAACCAGCAACAAATTTCTGGCATTGCAATTCCACCCCTCCAGCTAGGCTACTCACAGTCCTGGAAAACTTCATCGGGGCCAGCAGCTCCTTAGCAGCCATCTCGTGGTCCCGGCATCTCCACTGGGTCTCCACTGCAATCCACAGTTCTCATGGCCCCATGGGGTCTCTATGCAGGCACCCAGCAAACCTGCTTCACAGTGCCCATGGTCATTTCCAAAACACAAGACCATGTTGCAAACTCAATGACCCTCTTTCCAGCATTTCTTATACTCCACAATACCAGGTAGGCTGTCAGTTTGTTAATACAGGGGGGAATAAAGCAGACTTTGAAGAACAGGACACTTCTTGAGCACTCGGGCCCCTCCAAAAGAGTCAACAGTCTTCTTGTTGCCCCAGTGAAGGACAGCTATCCCAGTCTCAAAGGTTGTAATCTCTTAATTGCAGCTGAATGGGCAACAATTCACCAAAAGATTTTTCTTTCTGTGCTATATCCTTCTGCTCACACTAGTTCACTTCTATGCAGAGCAACCCTGCACAACTTCTCAGGACACAGGCCTAACAGCCAGCTTCCCACACAAACTGCTAACCCAGTCCAAGAAAAGCTCTTTCTCACCCTCATAAGCCGAACCTCACAATCCATAGTTCTTACAGCATTCAGATCATTCAACTCTGAACAGAATAGTCCATCAAGCTGTACTTATAGCACTGCAAGGCACCTCTTAGGCTGAGGTTTCAAATCCTTCCACATTCCTCTTGAAAATCAGCTCCAAAAGGCCAAAGCCACACAATCAGGTGTTTAGCAGCAATCCCACTCCTTGGTAACACTTTACTGTTGTAGTCAGATTTGCGTTGCTGGTAGAAATCATCCAACCAAGAGAAGCTTCTGGGAAAAAAAGAGGTTTATTTTGACTTACAGGCTCAAGGGGAAGCTCCACAATGGCATGGGAAAATGATGCATGAGCAGAGGGTGCACATCACCCTCTGGCCTACATAAGGTGGACCATAGCAACAGGAGAGTGTGCCAAACACTGGCATGGGGAAACTGGCTATAACACCCATAAGCCCGTCCCCAGCAATACTAATTCCCAACTCTCCATCAGCTGGGAACCTAGCTTCAGAACACCTAAACTTATGGGGGACACCTGAGTCAAACCACCACAGCCACCGTATTACAGGAAAGCCAGCCTCCACATTGTGATGACTCATGGGAACTGCATCACTGGAGTGCACTGCATGACTCCCCAGGTCAGAAAGTCTCTCCAAGCAGTTGTTTACCCTTTTTATAACAATTCAGAGGGGTCTTTTGCTTTTAGCTCTCCTAAGTTTCCCAAGTCTCCTCTCTGTTTCCTTCAGAGAAAACTGCTATACCACATTGGTCAGAATCTGCCCCTCAGGCTTCTCCTTAAATTTTGGGGAGTAGTCATGTGACCTTTTAAATTTCAACTTTACCAGACTTGTTGACCTCTTCTGCTTCTTCTTCTTTTTTTTTCTTTGTTTGTTTTGGAGGTAGAGTTTCACACACTAGCCCAGGCTGACCTGGAATTCACTCTGTAGTCTCAGACTGGTCTTGAACTCACAGCAGTCCTCTTACTTCTGTCTCTCTCCATGTGCCACCACACCCAGCTCTAGATTTGTTGACCTCTTGATTCTTTCCTCTTTTTAGAAGAGAATATTTCAATTATGATACGTTCGCTCCACAACAATTCACACATATCATGGATATTTTGTCTTGTATCTAAGATTAGCAAAAATATCTGACAAAAACAACTGAAAGGAAAGAAGGAAGGGAGGACTGACTTTGGCTCACAGTTTGATGGTACAGCTCATCAAGGCCGAGGGGCGTGGCGGCAGGATCATGAAGCAACTGGTCACATTGAAGCCACAGCTAGGAAGCAGAGAGTGATGAATACCGGTGCTCAGCTTTCAGTACTTTGTATTTAGTCTGGGACTCCAGCTTACGGAATGGTGTGACTCCCAGAAGGAATGCATCTTCTCTCCTCAAGTAATTGAATCCAGAAACTCCCTCATAGACATGTCCAGAAGTTGGCTTCCTAGGTGAGTCTAAATCCTGTCAACTTGACAGTCAGTGTAAACTATCACGCTGTCTACCTCTGACACTACAAGTGAAATGTCACTTTCTGACACAATGCGATTTGATATTTACGATGCATTGTAATGAAGAAGAGTTCCAAACAGGAAGACTGAAATGGAATTCAGCCAAGTTTTCTTCAAGATGGTAGCCTAATTTTTCCAATAACAATTATTATATAATCATTGCTTTTTTCTCATTAATTTGATATGAAAAATTTATCAGTACTAATCCCCAAATGTATTTGGATATCCTTCTGTGGTCCCTAGGTTGTCTCCATGCACCAGCCCCACACTGAAGCAGTAACTTATAACTTTCTGATTAGACTACACTTCTTTGTCCAAAAATGTTAGGTGGGTTCTTGAATTATATTTTTTATCATGGAATTTAAAATTAGTTAGGCTAGTTTACACACACATATGTATAACATAATTTGATATGTTTTGATCATATAACTTTTGAGAATAATTCTGAGGTTATTCATGTATTACATTGAGAGATCTAGTTGGTGCTAGATCTATGATGACTTCATAATACTTTAATGATTTCTTTATATAGATATTGCAAAGTTCTTGTGAGATGTACTTGAAATAATTTTATTCTTTTAGTTGCTACTATAAAGTTAGTATTTCCTTTATTTTTATGCTCTTCTTAGTTGTTGAGTATAGAAATGATAGAAGTGATAATGTGATATAAGAAATACAATATTTAACTATCTCCTATGTATAGAATACATATAATGACAAAATTGTAATTAGATACTATTAACTACAAACTTCTAAAATTAAAGTCCAAGCACAATAGGTTTTGAGGTGATAAGAACTCCATTTTATTTTATTTTTAAAAAATATTTTTATTTATTTATTGGAAAGAAAGAGAGAGAGAAAGGAGAGAGAGAGAGAGAGAGAGAGAGAGAGGATGCCAGGGCCTCTAGCCACTGCAAATGAACTCCAGCCACATGCACTACTTTGTGCATCTGGCTTACGTGGGTCCGGAAAAATTGAACCTGCATTCCTTGGCTCTGCAGGGAAGTACTTTAACCACTAAGCTGTCTCTTCAGCCCAGAAACTCCATTTAAACCCAAGTGCTACTTTTTATTCATGTGTGTTTATGGAGATCTAATATACCCATGATTAAAGTAGTAATTCATGTGCCTATAATATTAAGGAACACATTCAAACTGCTAAGTTTTCAGAAATCCATGTTTCTTATGTCTTAACAGTTGGCTGCCTGGTAACTTGTGCCATGATGTATTGAAGAGGCTTGGGCACAGAGCTTTGAGATTATCTGCACTTATCTGAATGTTCATGCTTTTGCTTTTACACGTTTCTCACCCAGTTCCACCCTGTATGTTTTCATTCTTTCTGTACTCAACCAGTCAAGGTCGTTTCAGCCTGCTCTGTGCTCTTCAAATTAGTTTGCTTTCTGAAATATGTCTTCTTTTCTCAGCACGCGTGCTCTCTCTCTCTCTCTCTCTCTCTCTCTCTCTCTCTCTCTCTCTCACATTCGCACATCTTCCAACATAAGGTAATGAGCCAGATGCTATCTCGGCTGAAAGCAGCAGTTGTATTCTTTTTTTTTTTTTCTGGTTCCTTATTGGAAAAAGATGCACTGGCATTAAGACTCTTGAGGATGTTTTCTGTCCTTTGCAATGTGTTGGCCTTCTGCAAGTATCCTTGCTTGGTGTTTTATCAGCAAGGCTAGCAATGGTGCACTGGTTATCAAACTTGTCGCGAATTTCTTAGGAGTCAACTACTAAAATCCTCCTTCAGGAAGCTATTCTCCTACAGTTCAGGGTGCCAGAATGCTCCTATGGAAAGGGCTATGCTGGTACTTATAGCTACACAGAAAATTAGATACCTCCAAAGGCTAGGATCTGGGTATTAACATCTGGGGCTCTAGTACAAGAATTCATTCCTATGTAAGTTACCGACTGGTGGTTTGATTCAGGTGTCCCCCATAAACTTAATTGTTCTGAATGCTAGGTTCCCCAGCTGATGCAGATTTGGGAATTAATGCCTCCTGGAGGGGAGTGTATTGTTGGGGGAGGGCTTATGGGTCTTATAGCCAGTTTCCCCTTGCCAGTGTTTGGCACACTCTCCTGTTCCTGTTATCCATCTGATGTTGTCCAACATCTGTTCATGCCTTCATTTTCCCCTGCCATGATGGAGCTTCACCTCAATTCTGTAAGTCAAAATAAATAATTTTTTTTTTCAAAAGCTGACTGCAACACAGGCTCTTTGCATTCTAGTTCTTCACTATGATCTGTTCATGATCACAGTCACCTCTGTTCATCAGACATAGGATTTTAGCTTTAAACACTAAGGACCTAAGTCATGAATGCCTCAAAATAAGCCATTCCACATTTAAGTAAATTTGTAGGTGCCAATGTGTGCTGCCGTCACCTCATTGCCCACAGAATCTTCCAGTTAGGCCTTGGTGATGCAGATTTGTTCCTTCACAGTCACCCTATAGAGTAGGTGGGTTCCTCTGTTACATTTGGAAAGTCAAATGATTCTATGCAATTAGTTCTATCTAGAACAAAATGTTATCTATTTCGCTGGGGAAATGGCTCAGGGTGAAAGAATGGTTGCCTGCAAGAATGAGGGCTAGCGAGGTCTTAAGATGGCTTGAGTTCAGTCCCTAGCATCCATGTCAAGAGCTCAGTATGGCTTCACATTCCTGTGACCCAAGTTCTGTGTAGGGTGGTTAGCCAGTATGACCTAAAACTGGCTCTCCAAGTTTATTGAGAGACTCTGTCTCAAGGAAATATGGCACAAAGGGAGATACAGGAGGAAACCTGACATTTTTTTTTTTCTGGTGTAAGCACAAGGCATGAATAGGGCATACATATCTACACACATACTAGACACGCACAGAACGAGCAATAAAGGTAATCTACCATGGATTCTATCTTAAAAGAAAGGCATTTGCAACTAGTAATAAAGGCAAGTTTTTTTGTCATCATATTTTTAACATGGTGATTTCTTTACTAATCGAGTATTACACACTGATGAAAACATGTTAGTAGTAAGTCATGTAACATGTAGTCCTTTGTTTTTCTGTAATCAGAATGTTCAATAAAAACTTTGTGTAATCTGTGATTTTTACATGATTTTATTTTTGTACCATTGTGTATGAACCAAGAATAACCAATTAAAATGAAATCCCTTCGGCAAAAAAAAAGAAAAAGAAAAGAAAAGAAATCAAATGAAGAAGAGTGTGTTTGTAATTTGTGGATCGTTTTTCAGATTTATCTATGCTGTAAGACCAGCATTAGGTGATTCAAGGCTAATTCACTTCTCTCTCCAAGTCTACTTTCCTTTGAAACTTGGGGGCTTCTTATGGTCCCTGAAAGTCATGAATGAAAGCTGCCATCCCATTGGCCTCATTTCATCTGCAGACATTCCATTCAGTATGAGTTTGTCCTTGGAGAGCATCCTTTCGTATACTTCCCCTCCACTTTCCTTCTCTTCGCTCGTCTGTCTCTTCTGCCCTTTTGCTTTTTCACACATACCGTGTTCTACTGAGCTTCCTCTTGGCTCCCACCTTTCTTCTGCCCATCCTTTCTCTCTCCTCTTTCTCTCACTCTCCTTCCCAGCTTCATCATTTACTTTTCTCCTTCTGTTGCAGCCTCTTTATTTCCTTCCCATTTTACACTTCTAGTTTTCTTCTCTCTCTTCCTTCCTCTTTATCTGTTTCTTTTGCATGTAATTTCCACCTCTTTCTTATGTCTCTTTCCTCCTCATTTTCCTTTCTAAATACAGGAATTGTTTTTGTATCAAATATTTTTGAAAGTAGGAACACAGATCATTTAAAGTGATTAATTTTAGCAATGAAATTGTCTTCATATATTCTTTTTGAAGCGGGGGTCTCACTCTAGCCCAAACTGACCTGGAACTCAATCTATAGCCCAGGCTGACCTCAAACTCACAGTGATTCTCCTACCTCAGCCTTTCAAGTGCAGGCCTTAAAGACATCCATCACCATGCCTCGTTTTATCTGTATGTTTTAAAAAGTACATAGGTTCATATTCATTCATTTTTTGTATTCATATACTTGGAAAACATTCTTTTATTATGTTGCTTTAAACACCGTGGGAATAGAGTATAAAAAAAAACCAAGACAAAACAATAACCAGTCTCTTAATAAAGCCATTCATCATCTAGGAAGAATAAATTTACATAAGTGTGTCCAGATGGTCATACAAAATATTATTTCCAGGCTTTATATGTCTCTTATTTTGAATTTACATAACATTAGTTTGCTCCAGGAAACATACAATATGTATTCACTATCATTGTTGCTCTATTGTAAGCTACAAGAAGTGCACATTTCCATGCATATACGTATAGCTCTCAATCTCTTCTTAATGCATTGCTTATACATAGTAAGTGGCTTCTTACAAAAGTGCATGTGACACACGAGCCTATATAAGAATTTTAGTTGCACAGATACAGCACGAATTCTTTCAGTAAAGTCTTTTCTCCTTAAGAAGAGAAAGGACAAACCATCCAGCTCTTGCCTGGACATTTGGGTCTTTGTTACCTTGGAATTCACAAAGCAAAGTACATTTACTATCTGCGTGCACATATGCAGACACACAATCACGAGGGAATACATGAGTGAATACTCATTGCAAGCACTTTCCATCGTGTCATCTCTAAGACCCGGGATTCGAGGACAGTCTCTACACAAAAGGAATCCTTCTTCAAATTGGTCTCCGAGGTACTGTTATCCTGTCTGCTAGTGAGCAGCTCCATTCTCTGTGCAGAGGGAAGCAGAGCTCTCAACATAACGCAGGTCATGCTCCTTCGGAGACCTTTAGAAGCTGAGCAGAGACCACAGATGGCACTGCAAGCATAGCAATTACTTACAGTGCTCTTCAAAGCATTGTAACCCAGATTCTCCCCTGTCTACACAGGTCATCTTATAATTGAAATTTTCCTCTGTACTTTCTATAAGGAAGAAAGACTAAGTTTTTTTCAAGGTTACTGTATTTCTAAAATCTTCATTAAAAGTCAATAAGTAAGTGAATGCATGAAATGAGCAAAAAATGATTAGCTGAGAATAATTTACTTTGCATTTTTTTTTGATTCTGTGACACAATTAAAGGCCACAGTTATCTGTTACCCAGGTGGCTATCATTAGCTGCTCATTAGTATGCGTGGTCACTGTTGAACTGAATGGGAGAAGAGGAAAGTCCACTCATAATTCTTTAATCCTTTTGCTTTCCACTTAAAGGGGTATCCATTCACTAAAGTGTGTGAATACACAGTGAGCACATCCTCTGAAGAGTCAGCTGGGTTTATTCTTGCCAAACAAATGCCATCAAAATACGTAAATACAGTCACTGTTTCTATTCATGAACGCCTAGCACACTTTTATCAGGCTAATTATATTGAGTTGGCCCAAGGAAAACAGGCATCACATCATTTTCCCTTACATAAATTTATTATGATTCTGTTCCTCGGCCATGTTTGCATGCAGGCTTCCATAGGCAAAATGTGCCACACCATTCAAACGTTCTTTCTTTCACTGTGTTTATTCCTCCTTCTCACCCCTTTCAGCCCCTTGACTCTCAGTGTTCCTTGAATTATATTTATTTCATCCTGTGAAAGATTCAATGGTCACTTCTTGCCCCCTGCCGGAGACTTTTCATGTGATTTCAGAAATCATTATACTGAAAACAGAACTGGGGATGGCGAACGAAAAAAATCCACTGGGTTTGTCAAAATGGCTCTACTTTAGAAACTGGCAGACGAGGAAAGAAGCCCTTGAAAAATGAGTTACGTTCTAATAAAATGAACCAGGAAAAATCATTTGCTGCGGTCCAGTCATTTCCTGACCATGAGAAGCAGTTGGGACAATGCTTAATTGCCAGACTTTGCACGACACAAAGAGAATGTCACAATAGTCTACCATTGCCAGGTCCTCTGAGTTGCTGTCTCAGTTACTTTCTCATCGCTGTGAGAAAACCCCCAGTTAAAAGGCAACCTGTGGAAGCGAGGGGTTTGTTTTGCTTGACAGTTCAGTGGGGAAGAGTCTATAGTGGTGGGGAAAGCATGGCAGGAGTAGAACACTAGCATCGTCTCCTCATATTAGCAGAGAGGAGTTAGAGAGAAAGAACAAGAACTGTGGCTGAGTTATAAAGCCTCAAGGCATGTGCGCCCTGCCCACGGTGTACTTTCTTCATCAAGGGCACCTCCTAGTTTCCACATTCTTCTCAGACATCGACACCAACTGGGCTTTGAGTATTCGTACACATGAGTCTATGTGGGATGTTTTTACATTCAAGCCATCACAGTTAGATTTCTTGCCTTCCTTCCAGAAGAACTGTACTCCTTCCAGTCATACCTCACTGAAAACTGAAAGATTTATCTTGTATCTTTTGTACGATGTTATTATAGCTATAGAAGCATTTTCAGGATAAAAATAATAAATCAATCTGTAGTGGATGTAGTATTTCATGTGTGCTAGGAGTTAGTGTTGAAGCTGAATGATATGTGTTATTTACCAAAAAGGGAAATAAGAAGCATACAATATTAATGTAGTAGTAGCAATAATAATTTCTTAATACTTACTTAAACAAAAATATTCATATTTTTGCACTGAAAGTTTAATATTAAAGAATTATACAGTCGTGAGATGGAGGGATTGCTTAATGGTTAAGGCACTTGCCTGAAAAGCCAGAGGATTCAGTTTCAATTCCCCAGGACCCACGTTAGCCAGATACACAAGGGGGCACACGCATCTGGAGTTCGTTTGTAGTGGCTAGAGGCCCTGGTGCACCCATTCTCACTTTTGCTCTCTCTCTTCCTCTCTCTGACTCCAACAAATAAATAAAAATTTAAAAATAGTTAAAAAAGAATTATAGAGTCAGTACAATTGTTTGGTTTTAATGGGTCTATGAAATTACTTTGTAGAAAAAGCATTTGAATTACACAACTGTACTTTATGCATGTGTGTATTCAGTTAATATATATGTACCAATTCTTTACTGTATTATTTTCTCACATGTACATGTTCCTGTGCTTCCTTTGGTGTGCCACTTATCCCACACCCCACACTCGGATTTCTGGAGCTAAGGCTGTTTCTACATTCTACTGCACACTACAGTTTGCAAGATGTGGTGTTCTGCCTCTTGAATTAGAGGAATCCAGAAAGGCTTAAATTGTCTTTTCATAAGCCTAATTGTAATAATGGTGATTGTACAATGTTTTAGTATTAGTAGGAACTTGAATATTTATACAAATAGTTTTACTAAAAATAAAAATGCACTATTATTATTATGAATATAACTTAAGCCAGCAATTTTGTAATTGGGTTGATTAACATTATTTTATTAAAAATGAGTGGGATAGGGAGGAAAGAGGAGGGAAATGATGGTACCAACAAATGATGTGTCCATACAAAATTTCTACTTAATAACAATAATAAATTATAAATGAAGTGGTAAGAATGAAATGGTCTTTTTATATTTAAGAAGATGTTTATTTTAAGCAGTAAAAATCAGTAGTGCTTTTTTTTGTTTTTCTATATTTGTGTTTAATACACGTTGGAGAGTAGAGAAGTCATGTTATTACTGGTGAAATATTTTTTGTTCTTTTATTGATTTATGTATTTTATTTTGTGAGAGAGACAAAGAGGCAGAGGGAGGGAGAGAGAATAGGCATGCCAGTGCCGCTAGCTACTGAAAACAAACTCCAGATACTTGCAACACCTTGTGCATCTGGCTTACATGGGTACTGGTTCCTTAGTTTTTTTTTTCAGCAAGCACCTTAACTACAAAGCCATCTATCCAGCCTCTGGTGAAATAATTTTAATCAAAGAAAAAGGCTTCCACAGAAACCTCATAATACCTCCTGTTTCTGCTTTGTCAATACAACTGTAAAAGTAACAATTACCAAGGATTGTTTTATGGAATCTCTGTTTACTGTGTCACTAACTTGGGCTTTGAACATTTTAAATGTCTTATACTTCACTAAGGAAAGGGAGCTGGCTTTGTGTTTTGTACCTATTCAAGTACTATTTCCCCTTATGCATATGATTTTTCTCAAGGATGGGGTATTACAACATACTTGTAAGCAGGTGGTAAATCAAGTAAAGAGAAGGGAAAGGATCACACAGGAGAATGTAACACTATTGAAGGACTGATCTTGAGGAAGCAAAATCGAGGGTGTCCAGTAGAAAGACTCTGCCCCAAAGGTGTAAGGATGACTCCTGGCCGCAACAATATGAAACTTGTTCATGAGCACAGATACAGCTTGCTTGTGGGTTCTCGTGGTGAGATACATGAAGTTTCACTTCTAATTGTATTATCTTGGTGAGATACATTAAGTTATGAATTGAGAATGAAAAATAGGGAAGGGTGTTATTAGTTGCAGAGAGAAAAATGTGATGATGGTCTAAGGGAGAAGAAAAAGGGAAGAAGAGGATAAATTGCCTAGGGAAAGACTAATATTGACTGAATTTGAGATCTACTTGAGATCTGTGGTAACTAAGCCAGAGTAGGATGATGGAAAAAGAAAAGAGGAGCTGGAGAGATGGCTTAGCTGTTAAGCGCTTGCCTGTGAAGCCTAAGGACTCTGGTTCGAGGCTTCATTCCCCAAGACCCATGTAACCCACATGCACAAAGTGGTGCATGCATCTGGAGTTTGTTTTCAGTGGCTGGAGGCCCTGGCACACCCATTCTCTCTCTATCTATCTGCCTCTTTCTCTCTCTGTCTGTCGCTCTCAAATAAATAAACACACAAAAAAATTTAAAAAGAAGAAAAGAGCAAAAGAATGGAGAATAGAAGAAAGAAAAATATTTTTGTAAGTGGCCTTAGAATCTAAGCCTGTATTATGGTCTGAATGTTTCTCTCCAAATTTTTTATGTTGATACCTATTCCCTAGTGTGTCAGTATTAATAGTGGAGCCTTTGGGGTCATTAAAGCAGGGCTCTTGTGAATGGGATTAGCACTGTTACAAAAGGGACCTGTTAGAGTTTGTCTTTTCCACTGTATGAGGAACAGCAAGAAACAACCATCTCTGAAGCAAAGCGGGCCCATGTCTATGGATATCTTTGTCTTAAACATCCCACCCTTCATAGCTGTGAGCAATAAATTTTTGTTGTCTATAATTTTTTAAAACTCCTTATAATGTCCAACCACAGAAAAGATAGGCATAGCTAACATTTTTTTGAATTTTGATCTTCCTTTTACTATTGCCACCTGACTCCAATATAGACTTCCCACAGGGAGGTAGAAGACAAGCTTATATGTGGGCAAAAGATGATGTATGCCAGTGTCTTGTCCAAGTTCCCAAACAGACGACCACTTACTATTTTGTTAATATGACCACCTTCTCATGATTTCCTTGAATCCCATCATACCTTTAACCTAGTGAAGAAGTGTCTCAACATTACAGGACTTCCCTCCTCAGGACTTGGGGCCCACGTCGTCTGCTGCTTTGCCTCCTGACCTCCTTGTGTGTAAAAGGAAAAGAAGCAAGCTGACTGGTGGTGGGGGCCAGTATGAATAGTTTGCTCCCAGTTATTAACAGTTCAATGAGGGACACTGAGATTTCGGTTCATTAAGTTTTGATTCCTAGGCAAAAATCATAAAGAAATAAAGAGAATTCTCCTTGGCACTTTATGTTAAGATGATCTTAACATTATGGGAGGAAAGCATGATTTATTTTCTTATTCTTATATCTCATATAAAATATTACTAGTTAGGATTTTAAATCTATTATTCATGTCAAAAGTTGCTGTTATCAAAGCATTATTTTTCCATTAGTTTTCATTTGAAATATAAATGCGGTAAAGAAAAGACTTTTCTTCTTGTAATAATCACATTCATATCAAATTTTGGACTTAATTCTCTTCCTAGCTGAAAACAAACAAACAAACAAAAAACACTTCCCCGTGAAAGAACTCTTCATTCATGAAGTCTCTCACATCTTGTCTTTCCTTCCATCCCTCTATCCCTCTCTTCATGCCTTTTTCCTCCCCTCCTTCCTTTTAAATTTGCTTCCAAACAACTGAGAATCACACCCTTTTCTTTAAATGATTGTGATAGAAGAAAGACTTAAGTTTTCACTCTTGCTTTCTGCTAAAAAATAATAACAAAGTTATAATTGCACTCCTGCCTTCTGTAGAGATTCATTGAATCCATATTTAAAAATCTGCTACATAGAAAAAAAAGAAAGTGCCTGGTAATTCTCATGTTTATGCATTATTTAACTAACTCATTATAATTTGTAATCTATTTTTAGCATATTTCACAAGTACTGCCACATTGTCAAGTAGATATAATATCATCTTTGTTTACAAGGAGCATATCATAGAGTAGCAATGAAACAAATCAAAACATAAAACTTACTGCTATTCCCTAAAATGTCAAAATCACTCTAACCATACATAGCATACACAGTCAAAAGTTATTACAGTGTAAGTGTAGCCTACCTGCAATAGCATAATTTGCTAATTTATTTCTTAGTTCCATTATCCTTTCAAAAATATGTTGAGAATAATGAAAAATTCAAAATGGGAATTTCCAACTATTTAATCCATTCATTGTTTATACTTTTCTTCATCCAAGTGTATTTCTTTGAGTTGACAGTACCTTCTTTTGAGAAAGTTCAGAAATGCAATGTGGAGGGGGGAATGAAAAAACTAATTGACAGCCAACTTGAGCTCAATTTTTTTAATGCTTTATTTAAAAATTTATTTGAGAGAGAGACAGAAAGAGAAATAGAGATAGAGAGAGAGAAATAGATGCACCAGGGCCTCCAGCTGCTGCAAAAGAACACCAGATACATGCATCACCTTGTGCGGCTGGCTTACGTGGGTCCTGGGGAATTGAACCTGGGTCCTTTGGCTTTGCAGGCAAGTACCTTACCCTCCAAGCCATCCTCCCAGCCCTCAAGCTCAATACTGTTGCTACCCTCTAGCCTGCCACATTGCAGTGACATTTCAAAGTGCTTTGTTTGTGCTAATTCAATTCGCCCTACCAACGTTCTTATAAGAGAGGTAATGTCACTATCTGCAGTTACCCATGAAAGAATTGCTTTTCTAGCCCAAGACTACACACCCGAATGTATCATGCCTGCAATCTGGACCCAATGGCTCTTCTCGTCATCTCTGGGTCCCAGAGCCACGCATGGAAGCTGATCAGAATACAGTTCGCACAGCTGTACACGGAAGTCTTGAGTGTGCGGCCTCTGCTCTATCACCTCTCAGGTGAAAAAGGCCGACAAATATTTTCCAAAAAGAATATTTGGGTGGTGGCACATGCTTGGAATCCCAGCCAGCCCCCAGGAGGCTGAGGGCAGGGTCTGAAGGTCATTCATGCCCGCCTGTGCGATATCCACATTCCTTCCCAGAAGCCTTGCAGAAGTTCCACCGCGGTGGTTATGGAAGCAGCGTATCAGGTGATGTCTTGAAGGGACTGGCATAAACCCCCTTCCTGTGGACCTGCAGGAACAGCAGCGCTCCTTGAATCAACAGAGCAGGGCCTTCAACACTGAAAGAGTGGATGATGAAAGGCCTGAGGCTTCAGGACCCCAACTTTTGCCTGTGAGAGCACTAAATGAAGTCTTCTTTGGGGAGAGTCTGTCACCCAGGGCTTCCAACTATGAAATTTCGCTTGGTGATGGTCCATGGGAAAAACAGACGAGTTCTGGGCTCAGTTTGTGTACTGGAACAGGATCAAAGGCCTGGTCATTCAATATTAACAGGGTTGCAGCTCAGGCTGTTGAAGATGTTTTAAATATTGCAAGAAGACAGGGAAATTTGACTCTTCCATTGCACAAAGAACTGGTAGAGAAAGTGACAAATGAAGGTAATAAATCACTGCTGTACAGTCCAGAAGAACCAAAAATACTTTTCAGTATTCGAGAACCAATATCAAACAGAGTTTTCGCAAGCAGTCGTCAACGTTGTTTCTCCTCAAAGGTTTGTGTTCGATCTCGTTGTTGGGATGCCTGCTTGGTTGTGGATGGAGGAACGTCTTTTGAGTTCAACGATGGAGCAATTGCTTCCATGATGATCAATAAGGAAGATGAGCTTCGGACTGTTGTTATAGAACAGTGAAGGATTTTCTCAGGTGTCAAAGTTTGGTTCCTCGAAAAAATATTTTTACTGCAGAAACAGACTGCAAGTCATAAACCTGCCTTGAGACTAGTTACTGCTAGGCTCAAAGGTGACAAAGAATTCCGGCAGACAGAGGCTATTCACTGTATGAGAAAATGGATGGACTAAACAGGTCAGAACTGATACCAGGGAAAATCTGTATTTGCAATTGGTAACCAAGAATTTTGATACTCATAAATTTAGGGAGGCAGGCTTAAATAAAGGAGTGTTTAGGATTCGAAATTTAACTGTACAAACTATTTTTTTCTTCTTAACTTTGGGGAATTCGTCACATGCATCATTTGATTATTGTATTATTTTTATAATACCTACAAGTAAAAATTTTTTAAAATTTTGGTGGAGAATTTTGATAAATTCTGATATTGATCTAGTTGAAGTAGGTAAATGTGTTTTTATATATGCAAAGGATTTTCTAATTCCAGGACACAATGATATAATGACTATTGACAAAAGTTTCAATAACATTTGAAGTTATTTGTAGATGAATTCTGACTCATTCTGGTTAATGTCAACAGTGGTGGGTGAAATACATCCATTGAGATAAATCATGATGTTTTATAAATATATTCATTGTCCCATGGCTCTTTTAGGTCAATTTTTTTGAAAAAGTGACTTGAATCCAGTAAGAGTTTTACATCTTGAAACTCTTAACATGGATTCAAGTGCTAAAAGGATAACTTGATGGATTTGTTCTATTAGAAGTTTAGTACAATCTCTAAAGTTTTGTTTCATCTAGTTTTATAGTAGTACTATCAGAAAGAGAAAGAATTCTCTCAATATGTAACACAAAAGTTTTGGAGCCAGGCATGGTGACGCATGTCTTTAGCCCAGTACTCAGGAGGCAGAAGTAGGATAGCCATGTGTTCAGGGTCAACCTGGGACTGCATAATGAGTTACAGGTTACCCTGGGCTGAGTGAGACCTTACCTTGAAAACAACAACAGAAAAAAGTTTTGGAATTGCCTTTATTAGTATGGTGGTTTTCAGTTTTATTTCAAATTTCCATATCTTTCTGTAGAATAAGATGTCATAGCTTTTCTTTCTGACCCCCATCATGAAATCTCTATTTTTAGAAGTTTTCAGTTAATTCATTATCTACTTCTACTAAGCTGAGTTTTCACACCAAGCTCCTACGGCTTAATAATGAAATGTTATTCTCATGCCATTTATTTAGTTGCTTTTCACTTGGTGGTGCAAATTTCTCCTATTGGCAAATATTTATTGAACACCTACTCTGGGCCAGGTGTCACGTATTAGACACTAATGAGTGAAATACTCCGTCTTTATAGAACTTGAGCCCATTGTGCTCAAACAAATTGTGAAAACTAGGGTGGTATAATCAAATTGAATCCCCTAGTTTTGCCATTTAACATGTTGCTCTTACTGCTTTTTAAGAAAATGATTGTCAGTATGCAAAGGCAATCTAGGATCAGATGTATATACAGAACAGTATCTGTTTGCATAGACAGAGCATCTGCTGGAAATAAAAATTGGTATTTTCTTTAAAAAGAATATTTGAATAATCTGTGTATATGAACTACACAAAAATATTATTTAAATTATACAGTTTGTATGCAACACCTTCTGTCATACATTTGGGTTAATTTTGAGGGGATAAGGGGATTTTTGTGGCTTATGGGATAGAGAGCATCCTTCAGAGGTTAAGACAACAAGGTATGAATCAACACATAGCTGAAGGTAACTGGGCTCAAATAGTTACTTTTTAAAGATGCTTCTCTGTAATTACTTTAAAATAGGGAATACAAAACAGGGAATACAGCCAGGCATGGTGACACATGCCTTTAATCCCAGCATTTAGAAGGCAGAGGTAGGAGAATCGCCATGAATTTGAGGCCACTCCAAGACTACGTAGTGAATTCCACGTCAGCCTGGGCTAGAGCAAAACCTACCTCAAAATACATTGTGAATGATACAATCATACTTATCAGAGGCATGACCAGGTCCTGGTCTGGGTCTGGCCACAGGCTGGCTGCAATATTATCTAGATGGGAACGTGCTGAATGATACAGTGCAGTCCCCTCAGAGCCACACAATGGCAAGTCACCTTACAGAAAATGACTTCCAAGAAACACTACATAAAGCATCCAATGTGTGGTGTGATAAAATGCTCTTAAACACATGCTTTTTTTTTCATATCAGCTAAGGATCTACTATTAGAAAGAGACAACTTAAATGCTCATTACCATGTTTCTTCTTACTGAACCTGTATATCATGTTCTGTCCGTTTGAAACTATATGGAAGGTGAGTATATTGTTATTTTTAGATTCATCCTACTCAGCTGAAATAGTCCTATAGGATTAGCTTTATATTTTATAAGGCCTTTAAGACGCTCTGTGACAGCTTCTTAGTGGCTACGTTATGGTATCTATCTGGCCGTTGCTCCCAGGAAGATAGGCACATTTGTAGTGTTGACTTTCTGCTACTTCCTCAGCAGATAGAACAGTGTGTGTGACCCATTGTAGTTTCATAATAAGCCTGTGCAGGACAAATTCATTCCTTTAAAGTGGTGTCTATTTTTGTAGGTATATGTGTGTGTGGTATAAATATTGTGCATATGCATGTTCACATGTGTGTGTGTGTGTGTGTGTGTGTGTGTGTGTGTTTAGGCCAGAGGTTGACACTGGGGTTTTTCCCTAATCACTCTTCACCTTATTCATTGAAACAAGGTCTCTCAGTTGAATGCAGAGCTCACTGATTCAGCGAGTCTAGATAGGCAGCTTGTTCCAGGGATCCCATTCTCCTGCGCATTGGGGTTACAGGTGGCCGCCACATGCACCCAGCATTGACATGAGGGCTGGGGATCTGAATGTGAGCCTCATCCTCCTGAGGCAAGAGGTTGTCCACTGAGCCATCTCTCAGCCCACGTCCTTTCCTTTCTAAAATATTTAGTATTTTTATGAGTTTTACCAACTCTCAAGTATCCATGGAAATTAGTTTTCAAAACTTGAACACACACTTCCAATCATTTATAGAATAATTTTTTATATAATCCCACGTTTTGGGACATTAGGTTTATGTTTTTCTCTAATATGAACTTCATGGTATTGGACATGCAAATTTGATTAAATACATTTTTTTCTCTTTAATTTCCTTAAAAGAAATTTGGCAAAGTCATGTTAGTCTTTGTGCATAGTAATTTTAACAAATTGCTTACTGCATCCATTTGAAATAAGTACCAGTAACATAACACTCATTCCCAACATACTCACTAATTCAAATATTAAGAAACAATTGGAAAGTTTTATGATAACTAAACACATGCAGTTGATGTTTGAGCAGTTACCTCAGCGTTGGTCCTGGATTTGAAAATGCTCCTGGGGGTTATTGGGATTAGTTCCTTGGGTTCACATTCTTATCTCAGCTTGAATTCCTAATTTCTATTCATGCTGGGTCTCACAATCCTGACTATCATGAACATGCATCCCAATGATAAAGAATAAGCCATGGGGGCAAAATTATCCTATTAAAAAAAATCTTTCAGGTCAGTGCCCACAAAGAGAAGGAAGAAAAAGATAAGTAATATAAAAGAGTTAGAGAGAAGAGGGAGAGAGAGAGAGAGAGAGAGAGAGAGAGAGAGAGAGAAGCAGAAGAAGATTAAGGTCAGTCTTCATCGTACCCTCTCTAGGGCCATGTGACTCAGGTGTTACCTCTAAGGGCCTGGTAAAGGTTCAACCACTTGGTCTGTCACTCCCAGTACCAGCAGGTGGCTTTCATTCACAGTGAGCTTTTGATCAGAGAGACCTACAAGGTTTCCTAAAAGAAGACAGATTTCTGTCAGAGTACTAATGACCCACCAAAGATTAGTGGTAAGACCCTACTGCTGAAGACACCATATGCTGTTGGCACATAACGTGGAGTGATATGGCTGGAAGCTGGAAGAGAGTCAGTCCTCAGACAGCACATCTGGTGCCAGAAGGTGCTACATGGGCTACTGGGGGAAAATGATCAATATCTGTCCAAGCAACTCATGATCTAACCTACTTAGCAGCAAATAACCTGTCGTGGTGCTCACAAATGTGCAATAGTGATGCATAGCCATGGTGGAAAACCAACTGCTCTTGATTGTGCTAACTGATCTGTTTAGTGGAATGGAACCCATAGCTGGAGCTAGGAAAACAAGTCAGAGCCATATCCAAACATGAGCCCGCTCTCCATTATCAGGTTACCACCAATCATGGGTTACAAGAGGGCCTACACCTATTAAATTCTCTTTAAGAAAATAATGGTTATCCCATTTATCTGGTGCTAACTTTACTGTCCATCAGAGAATCTGCTTCTGTTTTTCAGATAGATGCAGATCCTAAGGAGAAAACCACCCCATTGCACCTCAACAGGGCTCCAGCTGAAACTAAAAGAATAATTGGCTAAACAAGCAAGAGTGCTGTTTTCTTCATGAACCTGGTACCAGCACAAGAGTGAAGGAGATTGACACAGAGAACAATCAACTCCTACCAAATCAGATATCCAGATACACAGAGGCTCCTAAGACCTCATCACTGAAGCAGACCTAAAATGAACCCAACATGGCTCAGGGAAATTTTTGGAAGAGGGGGCAGAAAGAAGGTCAGAGCCACACGTTGGGTCATGATAAACACATTTCCTCCTACCCATAACTGATGGCTAACCCCACAATGCATGGCCCATATACCCCAACAAGGAGGAGACAGGGGAAGGGGGGAGGACAGGGAGGAGGCAAACATTGGTACCAACTTGACTGTATTCACTGAGTACAAAACTAATAAAAAAATTCTTTCTAGTTAAAGGGAAACATCTAGAGATACAAATTATCATTTTCCTTAAGAGGACTACTTTCTCTTTCAAAAAGGAAGACTATCAAATATGCTAATTCAGTCAATCAGCCTGACACACAAATACTCCAAATGCAATTTTTTTTTTAAAGAAGTGCACTAATGTATAGACTTGTATAGGAAGAAATTTTCAGAACGTAATTGTTACTTCAGAATGAATGAAATAGAGTAGTTGGTCATTCTCAAGTTTCATGCCACACTTATACCCATGGGCATATCTTGCTCTCCAGGTTGGTTGTGAAGAGAACAGGAATGGCTACTGGAGAGGGCTGTTGATGACTTTTCTCTGCTGGCAGCTGGCATGGCTCCTTCTGCCAAAAAGAAAGCTAGCCATCAGGGAGGAAGCTTCCAGCTCAGCTCTAGTTCCGTTTCTGAGATTTATTTATTTATTTATTCATTGATTCATTTATGACAGGGAAGGAGAGAGAGAGAAAGAAAGAGAGAGTAAGAATGGGTGTGCCATGGCCTCTAGCCTCTGCAAACAAACTCCAGATGAGTGCGCCACCTTGTGCATCTGGCTTATTTGGGACCTGGAGTATTGAATCTGGGTCCTTAGGCTTCTCAGGCAAGCTTCTTAACCACTAAGCCTTCTCTCCAGCCATTAGTTCCATTTCCTTACGTTCTCCAAGCAAAGCATTCAGCAATGGGGACTTGCCATCTAGTTTTGGTGGCTAATCAATTGCAGTGTTGTGAGAAATGCAATTTGCTGAGAGGCCTTGCCTTGCATTGTGTTACTTTTTTGCCATCCCTTCTCAGTGCTGAGGGATTTCCTTCTTGGTCCTGGAGAGAGTTCCCTCCTTGTAGCGAGGCACTCTCTTCTCTGGTGGCTTTTTGCTCAGGGCAGATGCGGCTTCCTTTCAGAAGTCCATGTGCTTGATGCTCTCACCCACTTTGACAACACAACAGGATGGAACAGGCAGAGTGTAGGGTTCCAATCTTCATGCCTCTCATGAAGCAAGGGGATTCCTCTAGGCCACATGATGGTGTCACCAGGCATGCCAATAGTAACATTTACAATGACCTCTTAGTAATGTGACATAATCATAACGTAATTCTCATTGTCTTGCTCTGCAGACCCCACACAAGTCAAACCAAGTCTGCTCATCTTTGCAATCTCCTGTGAAAAGTCTGTTTGTTCTGTCAGCTCCCTCATAGGCTTCCATGAATTTCCTTTCCTACTTTAAGTCATTTGAGTTACTTTATTTCATTGAGTTGCAACTGCTAATAATTGAAGCAGAATTTATAACCTACAATTAAGATAATTAATCAGTATAAATATAGTAGATGATGGGAGATGTGTCTCTGATGAGCACCTTCATTTGCTTCAAGGTTAATTGCCCAAAGAGAACTCTAGTAAGTAGGGTACTGAAAATAGGGTAGCATGCTAAAATGAAGAATTGCAATGATAATTGGGAGTCATAAGTAAAATGACTCAGTATTGGTAGTTGAAATCATAGAGTCCACTTTGTAGCTATGATAAGTATGCTCCTCATGGGTCTGAACAGGAATCTGGATAGGGGTGAGAGCATTTTATACGTACGAAATGTGTTGGCCAGTGTTACACATGTCACCAAGAATTTGCCTGTATCTTGGCAGAGTCAAATCTCTTATTCTCACTTACACTAATACTGTATTCCTGTTACTGTATTAAAACTGTATTCTACAGTGTTAATATTCTCTTCCTTATCTAAAATATGTACTTTGGTAATCTATTTTAATTTCGCCATTATGTACACAGGTATTTCTCATTGCAATTTTAAAATCAAATATGAACTACCACCACTTACAGAGAATGTGCTACCTACAGCACCAGTCATTTTGGTGAGATGGCACTGATTCCTCAATTGTTTTCCTCTCCAGTGGACAAATTTGAGCTGCAATTGAGTCTTCTGAGACAGAATTCTACACAGAGATTTTTCCAATAGTTTCTTATGATCTTGGGAGAACACCTTCATTTCAACAGAAGTGCTATTTATAGTACTACTTCTGAAGATAAGAGAAATTCCTTTTGCTTTTTGGCTGATAAGCCCTTTAATGTGTTTCAGCCACTTCAGGAAGGAAATTTGTATGCTTCAACAATGAAGCTCATATCAGAACAGCCCTTACAATTTATGCTACAAACTAAGTTTTTGTTTTGATTTACTATTTTAATTAATTAATTTTATTTTATTTTTGGATTTTCGAGGTAGGGTCTCACTCTAGCCCAGGCTGACCTGGAATTCACTATGTAATCTCAGGGTGGCCTCGAACTCACCGCAATCCACCTACCTCTGCCTCCCAAGTGCTGGGATTAAAGGCATGTGCCACCATGCCCGGCTGATTTACTATTTTAAGAAAAATGTTTCTGACAGTTTGTGCTCTCATAAACCAATTTTTTTCTTTCTAGATTCTCTATCTCCAAAGTAATAATAAAAGTTAATATTTTTACTTTATATTTCATATGTTAACTTTTTAAATTCTTGGGAAATCTATTTGAGATACAGTATTATGGCACTTAAGTAAAAGAAAAAATAATTTAAGGAAATTTTGTGCAGAATAAAATTCATTATATGTAATTTAAATTAAAATGTGTTATGTTGCTGTCTTCAGTAAGGGTTACCTGAACATATCAGAATGCTATAGGAAGTCGCAGCTGTACACTAACACCACAGGGCATATAGAACACAAAGCACAGAGTTCATAGATGGGCAGCCAGAGTTCAGCGGCAGTCATCCATTGCTGTCAACTACATCTTGAATGTCGCTTTGTTTTCTTCACATATTCAAAGTGTTCCATTATCTGACAAATGAACTTTACTCTCTTATACCTTAGAGTTTCATCTTATTTATGTTGATTCTAACCAACTTACTTCCCTTCCTTTATTTTTTTTTAAATGGGCATTATTCATTTCTAGGTAATAGGTTTCATAAAGACATTTTCACATAATTATATACTGTAATGTGACCATGTTCATCACCACTACATCTTCCTACCCTCTAGTTTTTCTCCTGTTCTCTTCTCATTAGTTCCCTCAGTTTCCCCAGACAGTTCCACTTCTACTTCTATGAATACACATACATACATATACACACATATGTATATACATATATATGGTATACATAGGAGAGAATGCATGTGGTATTTGTCTTTCTTAGTCTGATTTAATTCAATTAATATGATAATCTTCACTTGCACCAATATTTCTACAAAAAATATAACTCCATTCTTATTTATTGCCACGCCAACTCCAGTGGAGTCCGCGTGACCTGTTCACCAGGCCGAGGTAAAAGCTTCAAGGAAGAAAGCCTCCTGGAAGGCTGTGCATTCTCCAGGCTTGTAGTGCCTTTTGCTGCTCTCTAATAGCTGTTTTCTTCATTACTACTGTTCTGATACATGACAGCAGCATGATGTTCTTTCACAATTTAGTAAAAATTAGATATGGGACAGTTTCCCAAAATTGAGTCACCTGATGGTGTGACGCTTCCTCCAAAGACCCCGCTGTTGTTTCAAGCCATAGTCAGAATTCCAAGGACCAGAACCAATCAATGAACCATTACCTTATACAGGAGTGTATAGGAATGGGGATACGCTAGTAAACAATGGTGGGAAGCATGTTTCTTGGTATTCTTTATCTTTTGTGGACAGACTTGCTAAGTTGAGGCCACCTTGGTGCTTGCTTACTAAAGCACAAAGAGAAAGCATTAGGAACAACTGGGATCCAATTATGAGAAGGCAGGCTTTGATACATCTACATTCTTATGGCATGGCTCAAGGAAGGAAATATATTAGAGTTATGAAGTTGCCCTGTTAGAACTTTTGTTAAAAATACTTGATGCTTGAAGCAGGCTGTTCATAGAAATTGTACTGCATGAATAAACAATGACTAAGCTTACGCAGGCAGAATTGTATATAACCAGGTGCTCTACTTCAGTAAAATACACTCAGATACATTAACCTTGTGTGTGTGTCTGCTTGTCACTTCGCCGACTCCTTGCCCACCTCCCAAGGCCCTGTTTTCCCTCGGACTGGTGGTCCCGGCTTTGCCAGTCCGCGGCAATTTATGGCTGGGTAAAATTCCATTGTGTGTATAAGCTACATTTTGTTTATTCATTCCTCTGTTGACAGACACCTGGTTTGCTTCCGTACATTAGCTATTATGAATTGTGCTGCAGAATATCTCTGTGATATGTTCACATGGTGTCTATTTTGTAAATATCCAGGAGTGGTATATCTGGATCATATGTTGTATCCATTTTTTTTGTTTTGTTTTTTGAGGAACCTCTGTACTGATTTCCATATTGTCAGGACTGGTTTAGAATCTCACTAGCGGTATATAGGTTCCATTTTCCCTTGAGTACAGCCAGCCTTTGTTGTTTTTTTATGATATTCATTCTGACTCAGAAGAAATGAAATCTCAATGTAGTTTTTAAAAAATATTTTTCTTTAATTATTTGCAAGCAAAGAGAGGTAGAGAGAAGAGAGACTGACACACAGAATAGGCATACCAGGGCCTCCAGCCACTACAAATGAACTTCAGATGCATGTGCCACTTTATGCATCTGGCTTTACATGGGTACTGGGGAATTGTGCCTGAATCATTAGGCTTCACAGGCAAGCACCTTAACTGCTGGCCATCTCTCCAGTCCTCAATGCAGTTTTAATGCGCATTTCCCCAATGTCTATCAAAGTTGAATATTTGTTTCATATGTGCATTGGCTGTGTTAATTTCATCTTTTACAAACTGTTTGTTCATCTCATTATCCAATTTATTAACTGGATTGCTTGTTTTTGTGGTCTTCAGTTTTTTTTTAACACTATATGTAGTCTAGATATTAATCCTTTGTTAGATACGTAGTGAGAAGAGCTATTTTCCATTTGGTAAGCTATTTCTTTACTTGATAAATTGTTTCTTTGCTGGGAGAGGCTTATTAATTTTAGAAAATTCCATTTGTCAGTTCTGAACTTTATTTCCTAAGCAACTAGAGTCCTTTCCAGAGAGTCCTTGCCTATCTCATGAAGTGCTTTTCCTGACTGTGGTTTGATTATAAAATGTCTTCCTTGTGTGTTTGAACACTTGGCTCCCAGCTGGTAGTGCTACTTGGTAAGGCTGAGGAACTTTTAAGAGATGGAGCCTCACTAGAGGAAATGGGTCACTATCGTACAAGCTTGATTTTTTTTTTTTTTTTTTTTTTTTTTTGTGATAGGGTCTCGCTCTAGCTCAGGCTGACCTGGAGTTCACTATGTGCTCTCAGGGTGGCCTCGAACTCTTGGCAATCCTCCTACCTCTGCCTCCCGAGTGCTGGGATTAAAGGTGTGCACCACCACGCCCGGCTCAATCTTGATGTTTAATAGTCTGGCCCTATTTCCTCTTAATTGTATCTAATTCTTGTCTTTGGATGGTAGAGAAGAGAAATAAATAAATAAATAATAAAGAAAGAAAGAAAGAAAGAGAGAAAGAAAGAAAGAAAGAAAGAAAGGAAGGAAGAGGACACACAGGAAAGGAAGAAGTTAAGCTATTTGTATTTGCATAAGATGGGATTTTTATATTTAGAGATCCTAAAGATTCCACCAGAAAACTCCTTGAGCTCATACGCACTTTCATCAAAGTGGCAGGATACACAATGTAGCCTTCTTATATACCAATTACAAACAGACTGAGTAAGAAATCAGGGAAATGGTCTGAATCATAGTAGCTACAAAAAAAAAAAAATACCTTGGCATAAGCCTAATCAAGGAAGTGAAAGATCTCTACAATGAAAACTAGAACAATAAAGAACTAAATTGAGGAAGACACTAGATGATGGAAAGCCCTCCCATGTTAAAGGTCGAGAAGAAACACTACTGTGAAAATGGGCATTCTATTATTGTCAATGGGAATCAATAGGTTAATCAAAATTCTAATATCATCCACAGAAATAGAAATCACAATCTCAAATTTCTTACAGAAGCACAAAAGACCCCAAATAACAAAAACAATCCTGAGGCAAAAGAATACTGCTGGAGGTATTACTGTATCTGATTTCAAGTAATACTGCAGCAGCATATTAATAAAAACAACATGGCACTGGTACAAAAATAGACACTAGACCAAGGGAATAGGATAGAGGATCCAGGAATGAGTCTAGATAACTATCGCCACCCAATTTTTGACAGAGATGCCAAAAAATAACACATATATAACTATTTCCTACTTCAAAAATGCCTGGATTTCCATGGATACCAGTTCTGCCATGGCAGGCTGGGTGACATCAGGGGTTTCTGTCCCTGATGAATTTCCTGAAAGAAGCTGTCTTTCTCTTGTCTCTCCTTCACTGTCCCCAAACACTGCCTGTCAGGATTTAGAGTCATCTGTAATAGTCACTGTTAATAGCACTGAAGACAATCCTGCGCCTAATGAGTGACTTAGTCCTTTGAAGGACTGTGGTGTGAATAGTTCTCTGAATCTCGCCAAGAGTGACTCCATCTTGTAGTGAGACACCAGCTAGCTGTTCCATGTGACAGATTGCAGCAAGGCAGACTGCCCTTCCTAAGATGGTTCAGTGTTTGCTGAGAGCAACAGCATCTCAGACAAAAACACAGATGGTGCTACGTGCTTATAATCCCAGGACATGGGAGGCTGAGCCAGGAGAGTCACTGTAATGTCTAGGACATTCTGGGCTCCATGTGAGACTCTTCTCAGAAAACAAACAAACAAGGGCTAGAGAGATGATTCAGTGGGTGAAGGGCTTGCAGGTAAGCACCAGAACCTGGGTTGGCATCTTCAACACTCAGGCAAAAAGCTGGCTGTGGTGGTAGCTAGTCTAGCGAATCAGTGAGCTGTACATTTAATCAGACACTGTCTCAAAAGATAAGGTGTACAACAGTTGAGGAAAATACGTGACCTTGATCTCTGGCTGCCATGTACATTCGCACACACACACACATATGTCCACCCAATATTAACATGCATACATGCATGTACAACACACATACATGTGTGTTCACCTAACATGAACATGCATACATACATGCACAACACCCACACATCTGTGCATTCACTCGATATGAACACGAATACATACATGGACAACACAATGTCCATCCAATATAAGCATGCATACATACATGCTCAATGCGCATGTGCCCACATGTATGTCCACCTAATATGAAAATGCATACATATATGCACAACACCCACACAACCCTAGGTCAAGGATGGAACACACGTAAACATAGCTTCCCCCCAGTTACAGTTTGGTTTTGTTAACGCCTCCCTTGTCACCTCTGCTGTTTTCACATCGGGGAACACTGAACCCACGTTCTCATTAATTGTGCTGCACACTTAGAGTCACATAAAATAGAAGTCTGCAGGTTGGGCCCACATCTGTAATCCCAGCACTCAGGATGCAGAGGCAGAGGCAGAGGATCAGGTGTTCAAGGTTATCCTCCTATCCCCCTCTAATTTAGAAGCGTAATACTGGACAGGGTTCTCCAAAACTTTGTCTCAAAAATTCCAGTAAAGGCTGGAGAGATGGCTGAGTGGTTAAGATGCTTTCCTGTGAAGCCTAAGGTCCAGGTTCGATTCCCCAGAACCCACATAAGCCAGATACACAAAGTGATACATGCATCTGGGGTTTATTTGCAGTGGCTAGCGGCCCTGGATTACCCATTCTCTCTCTCTCTTTCTCACTAGCTCTCTCTAGTAAATAAATAAAAATAAAATATAGAAAAAACATTTTGAAAATTATCAGTAAAGTAGAGTGAAATAAAATGTAATACATAGGAGGCTGGTAGGCAGCAGGGTGGGCTTTTTGGAGGTGCAGTTACCCATAAGTCACTCCAACTTGCATAAATAATTCTAATAAAGTCATTTATTTGCCCTAAATGTGTGAAAGATTTTAAAAGATAATCCAGTATTTTCCTATACCTCTAAATTTGATGGAGTCCCAGATATAATATGATTTGCACACACACACACACACACACACACACACACACACACACGGAGGTGGTTTACTATATATATATTAATATATCTACATGAACCAAGTTACTGTAAGGTTTTTAAATGATACTTAGTTAAGAAAATGTGTTCTATTAAATTGTGGACAATATTGTTCAAGTACTGTATTGTTTCTATTTTCTTCTTATTTTCTATACATCTTAACTTATTAATTACTAGTGATTTACTAGAATATTTTCATATTCTGTAGCACTTTATAATTACACATTCTTAACATAAAATTCAAGACAACAATGAGCCCTCAGGCTCATAATATGGATATACTCAATTGCTAATACATTAAATACAATTATCTTTTTAATGTTAGTCTTCTTTGTGAATGTACTTTCACAAATGTAGACTCTGGGTATTTTTATGTGATACAAATGAATATGTAATTAAAGCACACAATGAGGGCTGGAGAGATTGCTGAGTGATTTAGGTGTTTGCCTGTGAAGCCTAAGGACCCAGTACCCCATATAAGCAGATGCACAAGGGGCACATGCGTCTGGAGGTTGTTTGCAGTGGCAGGATGCCCTGGTGCACTCATTCTCTGTCTCTGTCTCTCTCTCTGTGTCTTTCAAATACATAAATAAGGGCTGGAGAGATGGCTTAGTGGTTAAGCGCTTGCCTGTGAAGCCTAAATATCCCGTTTTGAGGCTCGATTCTCCAGGACCCACATTAGCCAGATGCACAAGGGGGCACATGCGTCTGGAGTTTGTTTGCAGTGGCTGGAAGCCCTGGTGCACCATTCTCTGTCTCTGTCTCTCTCTTTTTCTCTCTGTCTTTCAAATAAATAAGTAAGGGCTAGAGAGATGGTTTAGCAGTTAAGCACTTGCCTGTGAAGCCTAAAGACCCCGTTTCAAGGCTTGATTCCCCAGGACTCACCTTTGCCAGATACACAAGGGGGCGCACGAATCTGGAGTTCGTTTGCAGTGGCTGGAGGCCCTGGCGCACCCATTCTTTCTCTCTCTCTCTTTCTCTCTCTCTCTTTCTCTCTCTCTCTGCCTCTTTCTCTCTCTCTCTCTCTTTCAAATAAATAAATATAAATTAAAGCACACAATTCTTTTCCCTGTATCCTAACTTCCTTTATGACTGTACTTCTGGAAAAGTTCTCTCAGCCGTCCTGGTCCTAGAACATTTTAAAGAATATAAATAATCAGAACAGAATTCCCCATTTCATTATAATTACATGTATGTTAAGAGTGACATGTTTAAATTGTATGTTGGTAGTATCTTGCATTTACTATATTTTGTGATTTCTCATAGTCTTCTGTATGCTTAATCCTTTTAAAATATACTTTTACCTCATGCCTTGGAAAAATTAACTTTTCCCCCGGGAAAAATAAGGCGCTAATTAAAACAATCTCGAACTCTGCGTTGGGAGCTGAGAAAGTCATGGCAGTATTCCCTGATGAACTCCAACTGCATCCGTCGCCCTCGGTTTGGTGCCACACGCTCTTCTCTGTTTAGTTTTGCTTCAATCAGGTAGAATTGTTCTGCAGCCTGCGAGTGAAGTTCCCGCATTTGAAGAAAATACGAGTCCATTTACCCGCAGCCCGAAGCACAAGCATTCCCTGCCGAAGTGCCTATCGCCATGACCACACTTCACATGCTTGCAGAGCGTTCACCTCGTCAGCCATCGTCGCGGGCAGGTCTACCGAAGCAAAGAGGCAAGCAAGACAAAAATAGACTGAAAGTAAAAAAATCATCACTCTAATTGGTTAAATATCAAAACTGAAAAGCTGTTAGCATGGGAATAGCTCAGCAGGCAGGTGCTGGAGGCGTACGTCCTCAATTGCATCTCCGTAGGCCTTGCTGTGGCCTTGGGCCCATCTTTCTGAAGGACTTCGCCTCCAGTTCTGCCTCCGCAGTTATGTGACCTTTTCATTTTTGTAACGTCAAGTGAGTGACTGCAAAAGAATTCGGAATGAGACTATATTCAAATTGTACTGTCAATATTGATCATTTTAAGAAAACATGCAGCCAACTTAAAGTAGGGTATCCTATCTTTACAGATAGCCACATAGTATAAAATTTATCATTCATCTAAATGATTTAAAGACGGAAGCAGGCATCTCATCATGATCTCGCTGCTGACACAATGTCATTTAGCTTATTTGCTCCATGTTAGCTTGTCAGATTGTCAAAAAAATGTATTATTGCTTTCCTTAAACAACTATGAGATTCCGCCTTACTCCAGTGAGGATAGCAGTCCTTTAAAAAGACCATTGCGGGCTGGAGAGATGGGTTAGTGGTTAAGCGCTTGCCTGTGAAGCCTAAGGACCCTGGTTCGAGGCTTGATTCCCCAGGACCCACATAAGCCAGTTGCACAAGGGGCGCATGCATCTGGAGTTCATTTACAGTGGCTGGAGGCCCTGGAGTGCCCATTCTCTCTATCTGCCTCTTTCTGTCTCTCTCTCAGAAATAAATAAATAAATAAATAAATAAATAAATAAATAAATAAGCAAGACCCGAGGGACTCTGTCATCATCTATTAAAAAAAAAAAAAAAAGACCATTGCTTTCCTTTTCACAGAAGCATGGGGAGTTTGAATAATAATCGGTCACTGGGGGCCAAAACACTGCGACTCCTCCAGCAGTCTTGAGCCTTGTTGCTAATGGTTCTGAGTCTCACTCTATGCGCAGCTGACTAGAGTTCCATGTTCCTTAGATGTTTCTGTGGAGTTTTGGATGTGGCCCCCGAAAGAGCCCAATCAAGGGTGACCAAGAGGAGGAAACGAAGCCCTGGTTCTTGTCCCACCACAACTGGCTGTGAAGGGAAGCAGGCTGAGGTCTGAGTTTGCTCGCTGCTTCCCTTGCTTGCTTACCACCTGCTCCTGCGAGCTGTCCCCAGCTGCAACTGCCTGCATAAGAGTCTGGTCCTCAGCTTTGCTTCCAGACGACTTACGCCATCTCTGGGACCCTTGTTCCCTGCTGTTGGGATAAGCTATTATACAAATTCCAGCTGCAGAGTAAATTTTAAAATGTGGGACAGCACGAGAACGCTATTAACTATATTAAGAATGCACACTTGGAAATTGTTAAGAGAACATTTCAATGTGCTCACTTCAAAGGCAAAAGTATGTGGTAAGCTAAATTGTAAGGTTAAATGGTCGGCTAATTAGCTTGATTTAATAATATGATTGTTGTACATTCAAAGTCTCATGACAACTTTTCTGTCAAGAGAAACTTTGTGCACATGTGACATAGGCTGTGCCCACTCATAAAGTATTAGTGCATTTAATACTCAGGATAACTTTTAGTTGGTTGTCACAATTTCATTGTTCGCACAATTCGTGGATTAGAGTAATAACACACGTGGTACCCAAAGTTAAAATGATTAGACAGCTTGTCCAAAGTCACAGTTTCCAAGGATTGGAGCTGGAGTAGATCAATTTGATTACAGAGGAGGTGCTTGGAACTCACAGAAAATCTGAGAAATTGTTGGAGTCGAGAATAGTTGTAGAAGAAAATAGAATATTTTATTTATTTTTTTGTTTATTTGTTTATTATTTGTTTAGTTGCAAGCAGAGAGAAACAGACACGGAGAGAGAATGGGCACACCAGGGCCTCGAGCCCACTGCAGATGAATCCCAAGCGCATGTGCACCTGGTGGGTGCTAGAAGATCAAACTTGGGTCATTAGGCTTTGAAGGCAAGCATTTTAATTGCTGAGCCACCTCTCCAGCCAAATGGTTTGTTTTATTTAGATCTTCAGCCAGTTATTTCTAGTTTCTAGGAAGGAGTACCGTAATAGACTTACAGCAAGAGGCACAACTCTTGTGCTATCCTGACATCTAGTGGGAGAATGAAGACATAAGCCAAAAGATGTTTGCTCTTTAAAAGCTTAGTCCACTTTGTGCTTTAAAAGGGCAAAGTTTTGGGGCTGGAGAGATGGCGTAGAGGTTAAGGAGCTTGCCTGCGATGCCTAAGAAATCGTGATCGAATCTCCAGGTCCCACATAAGCCAGAGGTACAGTGACACAATCCGGCAATGCTACACATGCACACGGGGGACACATGTGTCTGGAGTCTGTCTGCAGCGGCTGAGGCCTGGCACACCCATTCTCTCTCCCTCTCTCTCACAAATAAAGAAAAGTGCAAAGTTTTGTCTCAAGCAGGAGGGTGATTGAGTAAACATGAGCCTACTGTCTGGAAGGCATTCACTTCTCTTTCATGTTTTACATTCTGTATTTGCAGGCTAGTTTCTTTCTATTTCAAATCTATGAAACTGAATGGTCTATGCCCTGGATATGACACTGTGAATGTTGGAATCAACATATGTAAAACAAATAGATTCAACCAAAATCCAGCCTGGGTAAGAGCCTACCTCAAAAAAAAAAGGTAAAATAAATAAATAAAATAAAAATAAAACAAAACCAAACATCAAAATAAAACAGTACAAAAAATTGGCCTCCTTTTTGTACTTCTGGACTTGGAGACTGTTATGTGTCGCTTCCTTTAATCTTCACGGAGACCCACCGGCGGGCATCTCCCGCTCTTCACTTCCGTGGCTCATTCTGCTTCTCATCTCTTTCCTACCAATGCCACTTCCACACCTGACTTCTCCTTATCAAGATTCAAACATGCTCCACTCTCGCCCACACTTCTAACATTAGCCTAGAAAAACTATTGTCACAATAACTGTGACAACAAAGAAGTCGAGGATTTGACCACTTTGGACAGAACCTGATCCACACCCCAACATTCTCTATGGGGTCTTTCTGTGAGACAATGAACAAACACGCTTTGATTCTAAATCACTGAGAAATAGTAATCTTAGTCGTTTCCTTATAATCAGGACACTGACCTCTGTTTCCACTAAATCCTTTCCTGTACCAAGCAAAGGGAACTCTGATACAGGAGAATTGCAACATTCATTTGAGAATGTTTTCAACTTTTAATTTGAAACTATTAAAATGGTGGATCAATGAATGTGCAAGGAAATAGATCAGATTACTTGAATTTCCCCAAAATAAGAATTATCTTTGTGCTTTTTTATTTTTTGAGAGAGAGAGAGAGAGAGAGAGAGAGAGAAAGAGGCAGAGAAAGAGAGAAAGAGAGAGAATGGGCACGCCAGGGCCTTTCATCTGCTCTGAATGAACTCCAGACATGTGCGCCCCCTTGTGTGCATGTGTGACATTGCATGCTTGCATCACTGCATCTGGCTATGTGGGACCTTGAGATTTGAACATGTATTCTTAGGCTTCACAGACAAGTGCCTTAACTGCTAAGCCATCTCTCTTGCCCTGTGCTTTTCCTAAAAGTATGGCTTTTATTATGTGTATATGTGTATATGTGGTGTGTGTGTGTGTATGTTCACATGATTATGGACACGTGTGTATGCCAGTGCACATGCACATGTGGTCATGTGAAATCCAGAGGTTGAAGTTGGGTGTGTTCTATCACTTTCCACATTATACTTTGAACAGGGTCTCTTGCTGAACGTAGAGTTCACTGATTTGCATTGACTAGCTCACCAGAAAACCCCAGGCATTCTTTGTCTCCATCTCCCCGGTGCTGGGTGTACGTGTGTACCACCACGCCTGGCATCGCTCAGATGCTGGGTAGCTGAACTCAGGACTCATGTTCGCAGTGAGCGATCTCCCCAGCATCATCTTTCTGTTCTTCTTTCAGTGTTTTAAACCGCTGTGCTAGATTGTACCAAGGAGGTGGCAGAATCATCTTTGAAAAGCATAGACATTTGGGCTGGAGAGATGGCTTAGTGGTTAAGTGCATGCCTGTGAAGCCTAAGGACCCCGGTTCGAGGCTTGATTCTACAGGACCCACGTTAGCCAGATGCACAAGGGGGCGCACGCATCTGGAGTTCGTTTGCAGTGGCTGGAAGCCCTGGCACGCCCATTCTCTCTCTCTCTCTCTCTCTCTGCCTCTTTCTGTCTCTGTCACTCTCAAATAAATAAATAAAAATGAACAAAAAAATTAAAATAAGCATAGACATTTTAATTTGAAATAATTGTAGATTCACATGAGGTTGTTGAAATCACACGTGCCTAGCATTGATACAGTTCGCTGACTTTATTTACATTTTTTTTGGCTTCTCTTGTGCTATCTGCACCTGCAGGCATGAAATTTTATCATATGCATAAACTTATGCATTCACCAGCATGGTCCCAATGCAGAGTACTTTCATCACTTCAAGGCCCCTTTGTGCTGCCTTTTTCTAGCCTCCCCCACCTCTCTTCTCAAACACCCCTGTCATGCCTTGTACTGTTAATTTGCTAGCTTTCCTCATCTGTGTTATTTCATGTTATTTAAATAAAAGTATATATAATTTTTGAAATCCACTTTTTTTTTCATTCAGCAAATTTTCTTTGAGAGTTTCCCAGATTATATGTGCGTAAATAGTTCATTCACACTGATTTACAAGTGGTATTCCACAGTATGGAATAATCACAGTACCTACTCCCTATTGAGAGGGTCCAGGTTTTGACTACCATGAATAAAGCTGTTTTGAACATTTGCATACACATTTTTACTTGCACAAATGTTTACATTACCATAATATAGCTATCCAAGAGCACAATTTCTGGATCATATATAATTCACATTTAGGTTTATAAAGCATTGACAATCTAACACCCCCTTCCCCCGCCCCCCAAAAAATCCACCATTTTTCATTCCCACCGGTGTTAGGAGCTTGGATCAGCTTCTGCCTCCTCGCCAGCGTCTGGCTGTCACAGGTCATGCTGATGACAGTCCTGCTGTCCCCTCCGCTCTCCATTTGCTCTTCTCCAGTGACTGCTGCTGGATACCCTCCTAGCGCTCATCTCCATCGTGACATCTTCACCACTAGTTTACCCGCTTCTATCATTCACCCGGGTTCAATCGGATGGTTTACATTTTGAGTTTTCAGAGTTCATTAGATATCCTAAATGCCAGACCTTTCTCATATATAAGGCGTAAAATTATTTTTCCCCATTTCATGTGGTTATCTTTCATAGGATACAGCATGCTTTATTTTCACAGAGTGAAGGTGTTCAGCTATGATGACTCACAGCTCTTCTTTATGTATCTGGTGTCCTGCCAAATCTAAGAACATTCCGCTTACCCCTAAAGCATGAACATGTACTTTTTCTAAAACCTTTATGACCTACATTTTACACTGTTTATGAACCTTTTAGGGTTTTTTATTTAGTTTTTATAACCTGTGAGTTTTTGGTTGAATTTCCTGTTTGTGTTGGTGAATGTTTCGTTTTTTACGGCACCATGTGTTAGACTGAGTTTTCTTAAGTTAAAAAAACTTAAGTACGTTTTTAATTTTTTAAACTATAGTTCCTATGTGTTACCACTAGGTGGCATGATTGGCTATTCAAATTTATAAATCACTGGCAACTGGTGTCTGAAACGTTAATGTGAGCCATGAAATTTATTTTGTACTCAGAGTCTCTAATTTGTTATAGCTATCAAAAGATACATTTAATAAGAGTCTTAATATTTAACAAGTTAGAAGTAAGATATGCGTGTATTTAGAAATCCCCTTCAGTTTTAGATAGTTAGGTAAATATTACTGTACTTCTCTTATATATAAGTCCTAATAACACATTTTGAATAAAGTTACCTATGATTTAAGTCATTGGAATGTGATAGAATAGCTTTATGGATATTTCCCAGAATAACAGGTAAAATTTTTCGAATAATTAGAAATCCACACATATAGTGTAACCTTTGATTTCTAAAGCCTATCCCTTTCAATAGAGAAGTGTAGATTAATTTTGGAAGAAATGAAATGAAGGACAGTGTGGTAGTTTGAATAGATGGACCCCAATATATTCAGTTTTTTATTTGTTTGTAGTTTGCCACCTGGCTGGAGTCAGTGCCATTGTGTGGATCTTAAGGTGTGGTGGTGTTTCAGATTTCAGTCTAAAGACATGCAAAGTGTGCCTAGCTGGAGTTCCTGAAGTGTGCTGTGCTGTGTGGCTTTTGGCTGTTGCTTCTCTCTCTCTGCCTGGTCCTGTGAAGGCAGGCCAGCTTCTTCTGCCATTATGGAACTTCTCCTGGATCTGTAAGCTTCAATAAATATCCCTTCCTCCATAACTGTGCCTGGTCTGGAAGTTTATCTCAGTGAACCTGAAGCTTTCTGCTGCAGACAGTAATCTTTCAAGCAAATTAAGTAGAAAATAAATTTATTGGGAAGTATTTATTTTGCAAAAGAGTCTTCTGCTATATTGTTGCTAACACTGGTTTTCTTGCATTGCACTTACGTTTACCTGAAGCTCTGTTTTTTTAGCATTTTAGTCACAGCATTCCCAGTTGAGGACATTTCTTTGGTGACGAGAGAGCTTCAAATGGCTGTCCACTACTGGAATCCAGTATGCACAAAGCTGAAGAAAGAAATCGGGGTTTTGGGCAAAGAGCAGACTTCCTACTCTTTCTGTTGCTGCTTTCTTGGGAGTGTCAGTTTATCCTGTCATTCAGCAAGATCTGGTTTCCTCTCAGCATAGCATGCGCTTGGAGACATGGGGGAAGGTCTGGTGGTGGTTGTGGCTTTGAGAATAGCTTCAGATTGTTGAGATGGGGATGAAAACTGGAGGACCCTAACCTGTGTCTCTCTTTCCTGTGAGTCTGGAAAACTTCTCAAGGCTGGGAACTGTAGTGCTTACTGACGACTTTGTCTTCGAGGATGTCAGGGGAGGACACCATGGGGTTATCAGGAATGTTTTCAGCCAAGATGACCTTGTAGTATAGGAGCATGATTGCAAATGGCAGGGCCGACAATTGGCCTTTGTGTGGGCTTCTGCAGAGTGGAATCCCACTTTTCCGTTTTCATGGTGGTCCACCCAGGTGAAGGTGATGTCCCCAAGATGCCTCTTGCTGAATCTTAATAAAACAAGGTCCCCGGGAGGGGAAGAATGTACTTCTTTTTTTTTAAATTTTTGTTCATTTTTATTTATTTATTTGAGAGTGACAGACAGAGAGAGAAAGAGGCAGATAGAGAGGGAGAGAGAGAGAGAGAGAGAGAGAGAGAGAGAGAGAGAGAGAGAATGGGCCCGCCAAGGCCTCCAGCCACTGCAAATGAACTCCAGATGCGTGCGCCCCCTTGTGCATCTGGCTAACATGGGTCCTGGGGAATTAAGCCTCAAACTGGGGTCCTTAGGCTTCACAGGAAAGCGCTTAACCACCAAGCCATCTCTCCAGCCCAAGAATGTATTTCTTAACTAGGTCCATTATGCTTCAAGCCATGTCCAAAAGGTGAATGAATGCTTTACCTGGCAACTTTTGGCATAGCTCTAAGTATACGTACCACAATGCAATTCCTGTCATTAATATGAAGTGTGATTAGGTGCAATTGTGTCAGTAAAATGAAACTGGGATTAGAATGTTCTTCCAATCTGTCAAGCACCAAAGGAAGTGTGAGATGGTCATGACCTGATGGCGCTGAGCAGCACAGAGAAAAGCCCCTTAAAGGGGAGGGGATTCCAGGTGCTTCCCAATAGTCTACTACATTGTCCTGCCTATCTACTGACTGTCAACTGCCACTTTTACTTTGAAGCAAGGAATTTTTAACTTGGGAACTTGTGTGGTTGAGATGATTTTCACATATTTTAGAGAAATGCAGGATAGGATATATTATATATATATAATGTACATAAAAAACTGTGACTATAATTTTGTAGTTATTTATATATTTGTGGCTTTTAAGCTTGTCAGGCTTTCATCCACTGGGAGAATACATTTGCTAATTACCTAAGTTATATTTAATTTTTTTATTCACTGTTTACATTTTCAAGAAACAACTTATTACCTCGGGATTGTTGTGACACATTCCTTGCTCCTCTTCACAGTTCTGCCAGGTCATCATTGAGTCCCTGGAAGCTCAATGCTCAATCGTATGCAAAGCCTTGGCTTAAAACTTAGGTTCTAGATCTAGACTTTTCATTTTTTTAATTGTTTTTTTAACCACAGCACAGAGTTTTATTAAGGATTTCTTTAAGGCTTAATTCTCTAGGAATGACGGAGTCGTAGTTAGAGGGCAAGAAAGCCCATGAAGCATCCTCAGATCTCATAGTGAACCACTGGCTCAGGTTCTTTGGTGGGATCACCGCCTCGTTCCAGGTACAGATTATTATAGGGGTACTGCTTTGGACCCATAGGCTGGTAGCAGGGCAATGTTTCCCCCACCCAGGACATGAAAATCATGAAAGCTGTGAAGCCAAAGAGCTGCTTACACATGGCATTCCAAGAAACAGGTGTGGGGGATGTATCCACACAGTTCCTGGTGTGCATATCTAGGTCCCAGTGTAACGGTTCACCCCAGTTCAACCTCAAGTCTGGGTGGTCCCATTTATACCATGGATCCCTCTCATGCTGTGAGCGGTCAGGGAGCTTTGGATAGTCACCAAACCCTTCACCATCATCTGGGTAAGGCCAGTAATCCTCCACGTGCATATTATACTTCTTGGCTGCGGCGGCTCGGTCTTCTGGGGTCCTAGGGTAGGACCTGGGCAGCATGTCCTTGGCAAAGTGGTAGGCTGTCCGTGCCCCTAATGGCACCATGCTGCTCGTTGCCCTTTGCAGCAGCCACCGGACACCCAAGGGCCCTGCCTTGGCTGCCGCCATCTTCACCTTCCTAGACTTTTCATTTTAACTTAATATGTAGCTTATTTTTTTTTACATTCTTATATATGCAGGCACTATTATGAAATATATATATATATATATATTTCTCTCATATAATGCTACACTGTAGATAGGTTTAGTGGTTGGACTGAGACAATGAAATGGTAATGAAGGAAGTGTTTCTTTCTTTCTTTCTTTTTTCTGAGGTAGAGTCTCATTCTAGTTAGTGCAGGCTGACCAGGAATTAGTCTCAGGCTGGCCTTGAACTCACAGTATGATCCTTCTACTTCTGCCTTCTGAGTGCTGGGATTGAAGGTGTGCACCACCATGCCCGACTAAAGCCAAGCCTTTTATGATTGATATTTAGGTTGTTTTATGAAGTTTTATATTTCTCTCTCTGTGTGTGTGTGTGTGTGTGTGTGTGTGTGGTGGTTGGTGGTGGTGGTGGTGTGTGTAGAAGCATGAGTGTACTAGAGTGCACATGGAGGCAAGAGGAAACCTTAGGTTGCTCGTCCTTTCTGGACCTCTTATTTGATAGTGTCTCTTTTATTTTTTTTTAAATTAAAAAAAAATTGGCACTAGGGAGGCCATACTTGCTGGCTTATAAGCTTTGGGGTCCTCCTCACTACATGGCCTCTTGTCATAAGTGCTTTGGGATTACAGACTTTGTGCCGTCTTGCATCTGGCTTTACATGGGTTTTGGGGGTCTAATCTCTGGCAGACAGGCTTTCAGAGTGAGTGTGTTAAACCACTGAGCCAGCACCCCAGCAAATCGTACAGTTATTATTAGTATTACTATTTTATTTATTTACTTTTTTGATGATACTGTGGCCACTGCAGTGCTTGGTAAGCACTCTGTCACTGAGAACAAGGACAGCCCCCGATGTGTATTTGATCCTCATTATACTCAGAAGCCCGTTTTTCCCTCAATTATATCAAGTTAATATGGACAACCTTCTAGTCCTAAACTTTTCTCTTCATGAGGCTAAAACTTTCCCCTCATGAGGCCATTAGTGAATTAGAATTCACAGAGGCACAGCGAACAAGTTGGGGAACAAGGGACATCCTATGGAAATGTGTGGTAAAATTAATATGCATGCGTATTCTTGTGAGAGCAGCGATGAAATCGTAAAATATATGATGGTGTTGGATAGTTCTGTGGACGAAGACTTACTCTTCTGTGATTACTGCTGCAAGGATATGCCGACTAGTAGAAAATAGGAGATGTGGTCATGGGATGAAATGGAAGAGAACATTTCAGTCCTATTGGTGCAAAGAAGGTTCTCCTGACTGTAATGTGGACTGAGTTGGAAAGCTGATGCCCAGGAAGTAATCAAATTACCCACATTCCAAGACACAGCTTTAAATCCAGGAAAAAAAAAATTGTTCCTTGATCTGGTTCTACAATGA
Source organism: Dipus sagitta (assembly GCA_036346955.1). Taxonomy (NCBI): domain Eukaryota; kingdom Metazoa; phylum Chordata; class Mammalia; order Rodentia; family Dipodidae; genus Dipus; species Dipus sagitta. The sequence continues at coordinate 23,166,294 of CM070784.1, read as the reverse complement.
AAGCAATAGACACAAGCAATTATTCACTATCTTTATATGTTAGTCTGCCTATAATGTTCAGGGATCATTTTATTTATAACATTCTCACATGTTGTATTTTACCAAGCATCCCCAAAATGATTCCTCTCGTGAGCAAATTGAAGGTACCAATTTCATATACTATTAATACAAAAAATTCCTCACCCACTTCTATAAAGTAGCATATGAGGAAATAAGAAAACTTCATTGTCATCTGTGTGCGTTTGCGAGTCACTGATTTAATTTTAAAAGATTTACAAATAGTTAGTTAGTAGTAATGAGAGGATTGTATGCGGAGCTTTGTAGCCACTAGATGGAGAGCTTGGTTTGAAAAATAGTATATAGAGATAGGAAATAGAGACAACTAAACTGCTGTTTGGGCAACATTTGCTAATTTGGGTCATATATTGACTCTTCTGTTTTGCGGTCAATGTGTTTTTATTTTTTCAAAAAGGTCCTAATTTGTATAATAAATAAAGTTGAAATTAATACTCAAAGCAAACCGTACTTTATGTAGAAGTAAAATCCATTAAGCCCCCTGCATTAATGTAAGAAGCTGACCAAAAGATATCTGGAGCAGCTGAACTGCCGAGAAACTCTACATAGCAAGGAAGCAGAAGAATGGGCTTAGCTCAAGTGAGGTCTTTTCTTTTAATTTCAACTCCCCAGGAAAGCACACTTCAAACTATTTTAAATGACACCTGGGATAATAACACTATTGTGAACTTTTTCCTTCCTTCCTTCCTTTCTTATTTTCCTTCCTTCCTTCCCTCTTTCCTTCCTTTCTTTCTTCCTTCCTTCCTTCCTTCCTTCCTTCCTTCCTTCCTTCCTTCCTTCCTTCCTTTCTTCCTTCCTTCCCTCTTTCCTTCCTTTTCTGGGAACATGAAAGAATGGTTAGCAGTTCCTTCTCAGCTTTTAAACAAACTCATCTGGACCTTATCCAAAATCTTCATGGAGGGCTATTTATCTACTTTTGACCCTTTTGTGAAGGTTAAATGAAGATGTATCAGTGTGATTCCAGCATCATAATTACAGGTATGTGAGAGACAACATAAATTATGCCACCCAAACTGAGAATTTGGTATACCAAAATAGAGGTAACTCTTGTAAGACCTGATTCTGATCCTCTTAGTCAAATGTTTATCTTGAATATCTACATGGTTAAGTCATTTATACAGGAAAGAGAAGAATCTCTATGAAGAAATGGGCAGAAGGAAGGAGTTTCTATGCCAGAGAAATGCTGCATGCTTGGGAAGTAGTTCCAGTGTTATTGTCCAAGAATGGGAAAGCAACTCCTGCCAAAATAATTCAATGTTCCACAAGCATAACACCATATGTATACACCAGAGTCACAGCAACTCAGTAGTCCCAACTACACCAGTGGTTCTGTGTTGTTTGTAAATGCCACTAAATAGATTCTATACTAAGAAACATTTGGGTCATCCAAAAATAACCTTTTAAAAACCTTAGCATTAAAGTACTAAAATGATATTTTATTACATTTATTTCTGAAGGCTTTACATTATAATTTTATGAGGTCTATATTTTAGTTTATATCATTGTGTATATTATTTTTTAATATTTTATTATTGACTTATTAATTTGTGATAGAGGGAGAGAGAGAATGGGTATGCAAGGGCCTCTGACCAGTGCAAACAAACTCCAGATGCATACACTACCATGTGCATCTGGTTTACCTGGGTTCTACATAATTGAACCTACGTCCTTAGTCTTTGCAGGCAAGCACCTTAGTCACTAAGTCATCTCTATAGCCTGTGTTATTATTTTATATTATTAACAATATATTCAACTCTGCAGGTGTAGTAAAGTAACCAAAGGCACAAAACAGTAGAATAAATGTTATGTCAATATCCAAGTTCAATAAGAAGATAGCACTTAGTATTTATTTATTTATTTATTTATTACTGATCAAAATCATTTGGAAAGTTTTTGTCACTTTTTATTTTCTATTAATACAGACATTTCATGTGGAACCATCAAGATTAAAATTTGATATGACAGAATTTTTTCTGGGTATTCCAAATTCGAAGTCATATGTTACACCTGTGGACTTCACAGTGGTGACCAGACTGCCCCTGCCATTGTAGCACTTGTACCCAATACCATGTGCAGATATGAACTTCATGAATTGTGAGTGACTAAATGAATAGGGATGCCCCTAGCTGTTATAGAAGCAATATTACCTTAACTGTGTGAAAACCTGTTATCCTTATTCTTCTCTATCTCACTTTATCTCCATTGTCTTATATATGGCTTACAGTACAGAAAATGCTCAGAGAACTTCTAAAATTAATCAGTGAACATTCAAAATACTTTAAAATAAAAGTGTTCTTACCAAATAACATATAAATCTTATGAAATCCATGATTAAAGTTTATTTTTTCAAAGTCTCACATTTGCTCACTTGCAAGGATGGTTTTCAGCAACTTTGGTCGTCTCCATCCTAATCAATTTGCTCCCACACAATTTTCCAATATGTTGACTTTTTTTCTTGTAATTGGGACAGGGTTTATGTACATAACCCAGACGTGCCTCTGAGTGTATCTCAGAGTGGCCTCAGATTTGTGGTCCTTGTGCTTTGGTATCCTGTGTGAAGGGATTACAGGCTTATGCCATCCTATGTAGTTGAATGTTTTTGAATGCAGGAATTTGACACATCTTGGAACTTTAGGATAAAAAAAAATGCTCTTAGTAGTTTAAGAAGAATTATTATGAAACTGAATTTTAACCTTTTTTAATAATGCATTTGCACTCTTACTTCATGTTAGGATTGCTACAACAAAGCAGCATAATATCCGATTCCATTTGCTTATAGGGGGCAAAAAGGAGATGATGTGTTTTGAGGGTTTTTTTTTTTCCTTCTATACACTTTTCTGTAATTTTGCGAGGTGTTTGATGCCTCAACTACAAAGTAGAATTCAAACATATATTATTTTGTGTCTTTTTAAGAAAAGTGCTTCATACCTCCAGTGACCATTTTTTTTCCCATTTACTGTTTCAAATTATATTTTATTATCTAAACCTAAACTAAGGAAAGAAAGGAAAAAAAAAAAAAAAACCTTACTTTCCCATTCAACAAGTGGATCCACATTTTATTTGAAGTGATACCAGTAAACCATGTGCAGGATTCTTTTTAATTGTATAGTGCAATCTAAATGGCAATACGCTTCATTTGAAAGAAATAAAGAAGTTTCAAAATTCCACTCTGATGTTAGCAGTGGCTTGTAGATACAAGGCTTAGGTTTCACAGGAAGTCCTGGCAAACATGACACGTGGTATAAGAAAGTCAGTAAGAAAATATCAGAGAGAACTGGGGCTCTTCTGTATTGAAGGCTGTTGAATTACCATGGAGTTATAAAAGGTATGGCTGTAATTGGCTGTAATTAAGTGTTTCCCAGGCCCCATACTTCATCTCGTAGAAGTCTCTGTCATTCTTCCAGGTCTCATATTCTTCCTTGTCCTATCCTGATATCCTAGAATGTAGCAAGGACAACATATAACTACCCGAAAGCATACACATTGCACACTGGTGTGTATTTTTTTAAGCTTTTAACTGTTATTCACCCAGACTAATTGAGCAGCTCATTATTCAAGGCTCTGTACACACACCATTTCTAACATTTCCCTAATTCACATTAATTTAATTGCAGTGCCCTTCCATGGGATCCTTTAATTTCCTTTCATACTTATGTAGCAGTAGTTATCAACAGGGCCTATTGGTATCAGGTAATGAGCTTTGGCCCCTACACCTAGAGATTCTGTATTTGTTAGGTTGCTTTTTATTTCTCTGTAATTTTGGATTTTTTTAATTAATTAATTAATTAATTTTTTTTTGCTTTTGGATTTTTATGTGCATCTGGCTTTATATGCGTACTGGGGAACAGAACCTGAGCTGTCAGACTTTGCAAGCAAGCGCCTTTAACTGCTGAGCCGCCATCTTCCCAGCCCTTATATTTGGATTTTCAAAAGCCATGAGGGTGAATGTAACGTAAAACCAAGGCTGAGCATCATACCCTTCATACTTTACGTTATTGAAATTTTCTGCTTCTGTGTCTGAAATCTCCTTGTTGTCAACAGTTAAACCATATTTATTTGATTTTCTTTTGAGTTCAACACCGAATTACTTCAAGACAGCAAAGATGTTCAAGAGAGAGAGAGAGAGAGAGAGAGACAGACAGACAGACAGACAGACAGATAGAAAGTGAGTATGGATATTCCAGGGCCTCCTACCACTGCAAACTAACTCCAGACACATGCACCACTTTGTGCATCTGGATTTACATGGGTAATAAGGAATCAAACCTGGGCTATCAGCTTTCAAGCAAGTGTCTTTAACCACTTAGCCATCTCTCTAGCCACAGGGTTCTTTTAACTAGTCAAATATGAATAAACAGAGAGAAATAGATGATAAGGGTCATGTGGTAGAGATAGATTATTTCTTCAGTTATTACATATATTTATCAGACAAGTGAGGAAGAAAGCAATAGAAACCTAGCCTGACCCAGTTAAGGAAGTATTCTAAGTTGAAAGTAAAAGTTACTAACGACATTGCTAACCCAAACATAGCAAAGTGGAGTTTCTAAGAGAAAGAGATGACTTTACCATCAACTTTTTCAAGTACAAGAAAATCCAACAAGCAGTGAAAAATTCCAGTCTTATAAAACGGAAACACAAGTAGGAACTGAAAACAATGGAAATGGAATTCCCTAAAAGGCAATGTATACAACATTTTTATTATATAAAAGATTTTATTCTTTGTTAATTTTTTTATATAAAACATGTTTAACTATTTTATTTATTTATTTACTCAAGAGAGAGAAAGAGGCAGATAGAGGTGGAGAAAGAATTGGCCTGCCAGGGCCTCTAGCCACTGCAAACAAACTGCAGACGCCTGAGCCACTTTGTGCATCTGGTTTTGCCTGGGTCCTTAGGCTGTGCATGCAAGGGCCTCAGTGGCTGAGCCATCTCTCCAGCTCTTCTTTAACCTTTGTTTCCTTGATTTTCTCATTTCCCTGGTTCTGATTTCTTTCTTTTTTAAAGAGCTCCCTGAGATACTTAACTTGAAGAGGACTAGAGGAAAGGTTTAACTGAAAATTTAGGAAGTAAACTGAAATTTAAGCAATGACCTTCCCTTCCCTCAGACGTTCACACATGTAACAAATTTATATGCCTTATTGTAAACATTCTGCTACATCTTTCCTCCACCTGCTAGAGGGAGTTAGAGAATCTGCTTTTAACAAGAATGATAAATGCACCAAATGTCACAGAGCCCCAAGGGGATCAGAGATGGTAAGGCAAGTGGTTTAGAGTTCTGATTTCCTTTTTCTAATGCATGCACTGAGTTATGTTTTCATCCAATCTTTGAAACCACGCAGCTGAGTCTAGCCTCTGCACAGGCCAAGAAACATTTGAACCAAAGAACCAAACAGATAAGTAATCATTGTCTCATTTTAGGTGTGCGAAAGTTTTGGAAGAAGTGATGTCAATGCACAAGGCTGTATTTTCATTCTATTAGGGAAACAATCTATTGCAGAGCACAACAATGATACTTGTTTAGATTTTTAAAACTTACTTCCAAGCTAGCTTCTTTTCCACAGTAAAAGATGTAGCACGTTGATGACACTGTTTTTCATAACTGGCTTTCACCATAGCACATCAGGACGCTACTGAAGATTGATGGGCCTTAAGACACTGCAGTTAATGTGCTTTCTTCACCAATCTCCCTTACTGACATATTTAGAAGTGAAATGTACTTAAAACTGAGGTGGATTTACAACAACCATGAATGGTTTTTATTTTCACAAAAGGGAGAAAGCCAGCAAGTAGGATTGAAAACAAGAATTAAACTATGACAGAAAGGAGGGAGGTTTTGTTTGAAGGTTTAATTCAATGGGAGGAAAAATTTTAACCAAGTACTAAAACTTGTTGTAACATTTTTGACAGGTGAAATAAGGAAAAACAAAAACAAAAGTGAGTAAAGTTATAAAGCATTAAAATTTCTGTTGTACTTACTGTGTATCATATATTTATGTCATCTATTCTAATCAGTGCTCCAGCTACATAGCACTGATTATTTGGGGATCAATAAGCCTAAGGCATGCTATTTAGAATATGCTTTTTTAACCCAGGAGTTATCTTCTTTTGATTACTATATCTAAAACACCTAGTCTAGATGACGCTTGCTTCTAAGTTTTATTATCAGTGCAATAAGAAGTCTGGAACTTACATTTAAAGAAATGAATATTATAGATACTGGATAAATGCATTTTGGCAGGAGCTGATACAGGGATAAGAGGATCATGCTAAAAGAATTAAGGAAAATGGTAATAAGTATAGAATAACCTTTTTCTTTATCTACATTTGGACTTGCTCAAAGGGAAGGGTTCTAACCAAAGTTATCCTAGATAAGATCTGTAGGTAATTTTTAAATATTACACAACATAGATTTGCATATGTTTAATGCATTGAAACATGTTGAATTATGTTTAATTAGGTTATATTCATATGCACACACTACCCTGTAAGCACATATGTGCCTGCCTATATCTATCTGTCATCTATCTATCTATCATCCATTTCACCATTTATATATGTATGAGTTTACAATCTATAACTATGTAAAAGTAAAGATCTAGATATGAAAAAATATCAGGTAGATAGATATATTTGCAAATAATTTCATAGTAACTTACTCTTTTTTTGGAAATTTTTTCATGACAGAGAGGGGGAGAAGAAGAGGAGGGAGAGAAACAGAGAACTGGCATGCTAGAGCCTTCAGCCACAAAATCGAACTCTAGACATGTGCCCCACCTTGTGCTCACGTGCGACCTTGTGTGCTTGTGTTACCTTGTACATCTGGCTTATGTGGAAACTGGAACATGGGTCTTAGGCTTTGCAGGCAAGCAACTTAAACCACTAAGCCGTTTCTCCAGGCCCATACTAACTCAATCTTGTTAGTGCTCTAATAGGTGAATGTTTATAACTTTAGAAATTAAATAATTCAATATATCCTGATTGCTACTGTATGACTCATGTAAATTGTTAGAACACTGTTCAGCTACTTTTACTGCCTTTTCATGCATTTTCCATAAGTCCTTGTATATAATGTGAAATAATAGGTTCTTCTCAACTTTATGATAAATTTAAAAAGCAATCATGTGCATACTATTTCCCAATATAAGTTTGAGGTAGATATCCATGTTTGCAGGACATGGCTCTCTTTCTGCTTATACAAATATTCATTCCTCATCTTCTTCTGTTATTTGAATTTTATCCATTTTCCCATAAAATGACTCAATTTTCATGTCAAGTGCCTAATTACCTCAGAAAATCCTCCACAGTCCTACATTTATCATTAAAAATACTGAAACTCTTCAACTACTGGAAGAAAAAATAGGAGGCACTCTCCATGATATAGTACTGGAAAAAGATTTCCTGAACAAACCCCAGTAACCCAGGAAATTAAATAAGCACTCAAACAATGGAATCTCATGTAGCTAAAAAGCTTTTGCACAGACAAACATACAATAAGCAGAGCCAATAGATTACCCACTGAATGGGAGAAAATTTTTGCCAGCTATACCACTGACAGAAGCCTAATATCTAGAATCTACAAAGAACTCAAAAAACTAAACAATAAAAAATCAAATAACCCACTACAAAAGTGGGACAGGAAACTAAATAGGGAGTTCTCAGAGGAAGAATTACAAATGGCTAACACACACTTAAGAAAATGTTCAACAAAAATGCAAATTAAAACAAATATGAGATTCCACCTTACCCCAGTAAGGATAGCAAACATAAAAAAAATCAAATGAAAACAAATGTTGGTGAGGATGTGGTGAAATAGGAACACTCATTCACTGTTGGTGGGAATGTAAGCTAGTACAACCACTATGGAAATCAATATGGAGACTCCTGAGAAGGATGAATATAGAATTACTAACAGACCCTGTTATTCCCTTACTGGGCATTTACCCTAAAAGTTCCACATCTCAGTTCAGAGATATTTGCTCAACCATGTTTATAGCTGCTTAATTCATAATAGCTAAAAACTGGAATCAACACAGGTGCCCATCATTGAATGAATGGATAACCAAGATGTGGTATATCCACATGATGGAATTCTACTCAGAAGTAAGAAAAAAATGACACATTGAAATTTGTAGAAAAATGGTTGAAATTGGAACAGATCATTCTGAGTGAACTCATACAATCACAGAAAGACAACCATCCACATGGCCTCACTCATTTCTGGTTCCTAACCTGGATCAGGCAGACTGGCTGGCATGCCTGAATAGTATTTTGGGGCTTGAACAATAGGGAGGGTAAGGCTTGGGAGAAGGGGAAAGGTGGTGGTGGGGGGGAGAAAACTGAACCCAAATTGAACTGGTACCATAAAATCCTATATCCTGGAAGTCAGATAAAATGTGGAATGAGGACCTTAGGGGGAGCACCTGAATTGAAGGGCCCTGGAGAGAGTGAGATGAAGCCTAATCTTAAATTTCTCCTATTTCTCTTTCTTCTTTATAGTTTTCTTTTCCCTTGGTGCTGGCCTCTAATTCCCTGTAGCAAGATGTGGTTTACATCCACAATGAGCTGTTGATAAGAGACACCTACTAGATCTCCCAAAACAAACAAGACAGACTTCTGTCAGAGCACTTGATTACCCACCAGAGGTTAGTGGTAAGACCATACTGCTGAAGAAACCATATGCTACGGGCACAGACCATGGAGAGATCTCGTTGGAATCTGGAAGAGAGCCAGTCCCCAGAAAATTAGCCCACCTAGTGATGGAAGGCACTACATGAGCTACCAGAGGAAAGTGGCCAAAATCTGTCCAAGCAACTCAAAATCTAAGTGACTCAAAAGCAAACAACCTGAGGTGATGCTCACACAAGTGCAATAGTGGCACACAAGCCATGGTGAGTAACCAGCTGCTCTTGGATTGGCTAATGGATCTGCTCAGTGGAAAGGAAACCATATCTGGAACTGGGAAAAAAAGTCAGAATCATATCAAGATAATGATTCTGCTTTCCATTGTCAAGCTCCCACTAACCTTGGTCTATAAGAGGGTCTACACCCTTTAAATTCTTTCTAAATTAATAATGGCCATCCTATTAAACCAGTGATGACTTCACTCTCTGTTGGAGAATCTACTTCTGTTTTTCAGATGGGAGCTGGACCTGAGGAAATAAATGACCCTGTGCACTCCACCCCGTCCCCTGTCTGAAACCACAGAGGAATTGGGGAAATGAGCAAGAATGCTGCTTTCTTAGTGAATCTGATATCAGCACAAGGGTGAAGGAGATAGAAACTGAGGACACTCAATACCTACCAAAGCAGAGATCCAGAGGCTCCTGAGTACCCATCACTGAAGTAGACTTAAAATGCTCCCAGCATGGCTCAGGGAATTTTGCGGAAGAGAGGGTAGAAAGATTGTTAATGACACAATTTGGGACATTTTGCAAAGAGACATTGCCTCTCCCTCCCCCATAGTACATGACCCACCATCCCCATGGGGTTGACCTGTATGTATTTCCAATGAGGAAGGCCTCTTCAGAAAAGGGGCAGGGAGGAAGGGAAGGATGGTACCAACATGTATTATTTACATACTAAATATTTCCTTATCTAATAAAGTACTGCAAGTAGTGCATTACCTTTATTTGTGTCAGAACACATGTGACACCAGAAGAGCATTTTACAGAATAACTTAAAAGCTTACAAAAGGAAAACAAAATGAAGCTCAGCTATCCTCCAAATACATAGCTCATTATCTAATTATTTGTGAGTATATTTTAAGAATTTATTTTATGGATGGCATGAAGCTTAGAATCGTATGGTGAAGTGTGCATGTGCATGTGTGTGTGTGGTGTGCATTCATTTAGCTGTATATATTGAACAAGTTTCTATTAATATTGAATCTTGGAACTAAATTGCTAGTGGAAAACACCATCAATTGAAAAGAAATATGTTGACATTGTCTATCTTTCCATGTAAAGGAATAGGTTGTTATCCCTTTTCTTATAACCCAGTGTCAACTCAAATGGAATTGTGGAAGGTAGTCATACACACTGTCTTAGCCATTAGGATTTTCATATTCTGAAAAGTCTGAGTTGTACATACAGCTTCCAAATCCATGCCCTTCTTGCTTAGCATCATTCTTACGTAATACAAATGTTAACCAGATATCCGCTTTGAACTCATTCTTTTGCTAGGCACTAGAGATGGTAAAAATACATTAAAATTTTTAAAAAACAGCCATTTGCTTCAATTTTCAGATACTCACACTGTAGTTATATATGTATTTATATTATTTCATTCCCTTGCTGATTCATTAGATGCATGCATATTGGAATTACCCCTGACTTTAATGTTTCCTTCTGAAGTCTCTAATAGTTCCTTATACAAAAGAAGTATTCATTGTGCGTTTGTTACCTTGAATTGGCCTGATTCAACATAAGTTTTAAAAGAGGATTGAAATGTTTATAGTAAAGAAGCACACTGACACCTACTAAAATATATATAGGCCAATACTTGTCAATGCATCTGTACTCAGCTGCCTGATTTCAACTTTCATGTTCATACGAAGACTAAAACTCCTTGTGTTTGAGTCTTTTTCCTTTGATGTTGAGTTATGTGCACATTATTATATCAGATATCACCCTCTAGTACTTACTCAGTCCTTTAACCTAGTTTATTGGAACTCATTGTATTATTCTGTATTCATATTTTTACAAAACATTCACCAGTATGACACATTGCCTGCTTGACCACTTTGGAAATGCTCAGTTACCATGTGCACAAAGTCGAAGGGTTTATTTTAACATACATTTATATTTCAAATCAATTTCCAGCTGTTTTATTTTTCTGCTCATGGTCACATAAGGGAAAGTGAATAGTGCTGAACCAATTATGAAATCATGTGTCATTCCACTGGTGATGAAAAATAGGCTAGACATAGAATGTCATCAACTTCACTAAGTACAGACATTCCATCAACCTTAGGAACTGAGTAAGTATTTCGAGGCAGCCAGGCTTGCTTAATGGCTGTCAGGTGTGCACTAAAAATTTGGTACTCCCTTGGGGAGTTTGTAACAATCCATCAAGGCTGAAGCTGGAGTCCCTTTCAACATGCATAGATTGCCAGGCAACATCTTCAGCCTTTTCCACTGTCAGGTGGGCATTTGCTGGACTACAGTGACTTTGCAAATTTTATTTCTGCATGAGAAGACCTGGGTGAAAATGGGGGATTTCTCACATTCATTAAATCTCTCTATTCTTATTCTAAAAAAAAAAAATAGATACTTAAGACGGTAACCAAATGATATCATGCTCTCAAGGGAAACAATCTATAGATATTTAAATAAACACCACCAGAACTTCCCAATTCGAAAGAGCTAGGGACATCATCCAACTGCACAATCTAAACTTTAGGATGCATTTCAGTATTCGTATGTTCCTCTGGAATCCAGAATTCTTCCATAGTTTTGTTTGTGTTTGAGGAAATGAAGGAAAGATCGAAGTTATTATTATGAGTTGATAGGGACTGGATTTGAATGTTATAACAACTGTAGTTTGTTATCCAAGCATTAGAAAATTTCTTGTAAAAATGCATATTCTTGTGCAAGTATAAAACAAAATTGTTGGAAATCTTATGAAAACATTTGAATTCTACATTAATATTACCTGCAATTCTTTTTACCGTGATTTATATAGGAAGTAAAAATGTAAATTGAAGAAAACAATCTCAAGGAAAAATTTTTGGAAACATTTGGTTAGCAAATCAGTGTTTAAAATAATATAAATTGCTACCTTCCTGGCTCTAAAATATATTTGCTTATCTTTTACCTTGTTAATCCTTATAGTTTCTTATGAAATTTGAGCTGTTTTTAAGTCATATGTTTTAAAGATAAAAATTGCTAGACTCGGAGGTTTTCATAACTTGGGTATAGTTGTTCAGCTGATTTGAACCCGAGCCATCTCAATTCACAGGCTACTCTGCATTTTCAAATGTAGTCTTTCTTGCAATTAATGGTCAAGAGAATCCTATCATTTATGCATGTGGGAATTCAGGATTATAAAACCTTTAGAGTGTACATAAATTGCCTGAAATAACTATTGTCTTTGCTTGAGTTAGTTTAATACCAAACTTAATTTGTGTTATTTAACATCTATGATTAAGAAGTGAAAATTTTTTTTATTTCATTCATTGTGTTAAAAATAATGCATAGACGGTAAATGCACGATGCTGGGGACACACTGCTAAAATAAACATAGATCACCCTTCATGGATCTCAGGAGAAGCCAGGCATAATGCAAATTCATGTAAGTATTATGTAAGAAAAGCTCTTTGAGAGAGCATAACATTTGACCAAATTCAAAGTAATGGTTTTGCAAGAAACACCACTCTTTCTTCCACATTGAGAGAATTCTGTTACATCATAGCATAAACATAAAATCCATCTATTATTATAAAATTGTACTTATTCTATCAAAATAGGGTCTGTAATAGTACATACTGCAGGCCAGATTGTGTACACTGTGTGCTCTTGTTTCTACAATTTAAGTAGTTACATTTTAAAATCATATATTTATGTATATATAACATCTTTGATAGTATCCCTTAACTCCCAAAAGCTAAAATCATTATCACCTAAAATATTATCTCTTATCACCTTTATTATTTTTTAAGTGGTCATTTAATAGCAAAATGAAACCTTGGTAGCACTATCTTTATGTATTTCAAAATTAGTCATTATGTGTTGGAGAATTAAAGTCAATAACCCTTTAGAAGGCTGGACACAATGACTACTAAAGTCCCTTTTAGCTTTGATTGTATGATTTTCATTTGACCTTTGATAGTGAGAGTATTGAAAGGATGAGGCAATAGGAATTGTGCCCAAAGCACTGGTTCCTACACTTTCTGCCTCACGGGTTCTGTTTCGACAGCTGGATCTCCCTGCAGACAAACGCACTAATATTTTGAAAGTTTCCTAGAGTTGCTGATGAATCTGGCCTCTCTGCTTCCTACTCAGGCACTATAAAGATATTTACGTGCCACAGATTTAGAATGTCTACTCCATTTCTTTTAACAAAAGTTTGGTTGTTCATATTAATAATGATTGCAAAATCTATAGAAACAGAACGATTCATTCGCATTGTCTGTCTGCATTCCCTTTAGGTCAAGGAAATGAACTGGCCTTGAGTGAGAAATTGCTTGGTAGATAGGACTTTTTTTTTCCCTTCAGTTTGATTCAGGAGTTGATTTTAGTGCTTCTTTCTCTTTCAATTGCTATAATATCATTTTCAAAAGCAAATTATAAATATGAGGAATATAAGCAGCTACATTATAATTCTCCAATTTGATTTCCATCCATCTTTCATTTAGATATTAAGGAGGCAAAAATATTTATGTCAAAGTAAAAGTTTTGATCAAGCTTTTAGGACTTTAATGCACTCCAACCTCCTAGGTTTGGCTCCATCCTCTGGAGCTGAAAATAGCCAACAAATGGCTTTCCAGCACCACTTGAGCTTTATTTTATTTCTGTTCTGCTTGTTGACATGCAAGATATAGAAAAATGACATCATATCTATTAAGTATTCTGTATGAAGCAACTTATTTTAAGTTTCTCTTAGACATTTTATTTCATCTACAATTGGGATATTACTGGATAAATTTATAAAATAAAATCCTTTCAGAAACAGAAGTAATAGAATCAAAGTATTTGGGATATGTATAAAGAGAATACATACCCACATATTTGGTGTGTAGAATTATGTCCCGGATTGTCTGTCATAGCTTTGTAGTATGTCTTTCAATATTAGAGCATTCTATTTATTTATTTATTTGAGAGAGAGAGAGAGAATTGACATGCAAGGGCCTTTTGCCACTGCAAACCAACTCCAGATGCATGTTCCACCTTGTACATCTGACTTACATGGGTCATAAGGAATAGAACCTGGGTCCTTTGGCTTTGCAGGCATGCACCTTAACTCCTAAGCCATTTTTCCAGCCCAGATAATTCTTTCTTAGGGAATAATCTCAGAGGAGTCATCTACAATAAAATTTACAGTAGATCTCTCCTGTCCTCTGGAAGAATTCAAGAAGATGAATTTCTGATGGAATATGTTTTCTACAAAAAAGAAGAGATCCCTATTTTGTATGATCTTGGATAAATAAAGATTTTGGAAAAATGAGTTTCTGTGGGCCAGAGGATAGCTAAGGCAGATAATGCTTGATGCAGGATAGAACAGAATGTTCCAAGAAGCCCAGACTATTCCTTTGAGGGGATGTTCAACTACTCCATATCTTTATACAATTTTGTAAGGTGACAAGGGACCCTTTGGAATTCAACACATATTTATTTGATTGAACTTTGGGTGAAGTTATTATAAAGGTCTATGGGAGTCATAAAGATAAAGAAATAAGCCTTTGCCTCAAAGAGCTTACAATGTAAAGGGTGAAAGAAAAGTTGCACATGAATAACTCTAGCAGAAAATGCATGATAGAATTTCAGAAATTAAAAACAGAAATCTGCCTCAAATCATAGTAGCAGATGTGACCCAGAAGGAAAGATTTCTTCCAAGAATTTTTCTTGCACTCTGATCATTTACTCCTTCAGTGGCTCCTTAAGGCCCACATGGTTCAGGCAACGTATCTAAGTTTGAAATTTCTCTTTTTTTTTTTTTCCAGTGAGTTACCCATGTTATACTTAAGTCAATTTTTAAGATTTTAATTCTCCAGTATATAATGGCAATTCAAAATTCCTGAAATAAAATTTAGCTTCACACTTAGGATTCTCAGACACTCTCTGAACATATTTGAAGTGACTTGATTTTTCTACTTCACAACAGATATCATGCAAGAAAGCTCAAATTTGTCTTATTATTGGCCTCTTGTAAAAATAAAAATTGTCACATAGCATCCTGAGACAATGAGAGAAGATAGCAACTGAAAAATCTATACTTTAGATGGAAAAGAGAAATTAAATGGAGACAAGTCTATAGATTTTTTTATAGTAATAACTTTCATTTAATCTTTAAGAATTGATTAAATAATTTTCTTGGTCTTAAATATAGTGTAGGAAAATGCATGCTATGTTATTAAAAGTTACCTATCAAAATGTAGTTAAAAGCAATTTTGGAACTTGAAAAGGAAACTTGGGTTACTAATTTTTTAAAATTTATATGAAGACCTTATAAATCATGTGTGTTAAATAAAGGTAGTATCATTATATTTATAAACCATATGGTATATATAGACCATTAAAGGAAGGTAATACATTTACGTCTAGTTTGTTTGACTCCAATAGTTAATTCAGGTTAAGTTTCTTTTTATTATGTTGTATTATATTTTTTTTATTTGAAGAGAGAGAGAGAGAACGAGGGAAGGGAAAAGATAGAAAGAATAGATGCAACGGGGCCTCCAGCCATGCAAATGTGCCACCATGTGCATCTAGCTTTATGTGTGTACTAGAAATCAAACCTGGGTCCTTTGACATTGCAGTCAAATACCTTAGCTGCTAAGCCATCTTTCCAACCTATGGTTGGATTTCTTGATTCAGTAATACTCGTGAAACCTACAGCATATTTGAGTGTACTTAAATTCATGGCCTATTGAATACTACTTTTAAAACAACAAGAAAACCCTGAAAGTTATTAAATCTTTATCTCTAAACTTCAGTGCCTTTAACATAAATAATAAGTGCTTTCTTTCCTTTTTCTAGTTGTCAAGGCAAAGAACTACATGAATTTGTACATGCATGTATATGTATAATTTAATAAACTCAAGTTTAATCACAATGCTGTCTTTGAACATCACAGATCATTTGTAAAGAGACTCATTATAAACATCAGGACTCTCACAATGTACCAGTCAAAAAAAAAAAAAGCATTTTTGTTATGGTGACATTTGCTAAGTTAAAATCTTTATCTGTGTCTGAGAAGTTGATTTCAAGATGAAATTAATTCAGTTTCTTCCACGTAAATAAAGATGTCATTTTAAATTAATAACTGTGACTAATAACTATATAGGGTGATAATGCCTTCTTATAAAATTATACAAATGCGGGCTGGAGAGATGGCTTAGCGGTTAGGCGCTTGCCTGTGAAGCCTAAGGACCCCGGTTCAAGGCTCGATTCCCCAGGACCCACGTTAGCCAGATGCACAAGGGGGCGTAGTGGCTGGAAGCCCTGGCACGCTCATTCTCTCTCTCTCTCTCTCTCTCTCTCTCTCTCTGCCTCTTTCTCTCTCTCTCTCTCTCTGTCACTCTCAAATAAATAAATAATGAAAAATTTTTTTAAAAATTATACAAATGAAAGAATATATGTCAAACAAATACATATGCAGAGAAATTTCAGTGACCTCCAGGTGTGGCTATAATCTTTACACTTCACTGAAATTTAGTAAAGATATTAACAAATAAAATCTACATGTCATTGTTAAAATTTTTTTATTTTAGAGACAGTGAGAAAGAGAAAGACAGAATTGGCACACCAGGTCCTCAGCCATTAAAATTGAGCTCCAGATGCTTGTGCCACCTAGTGGGCATGTGTGACCTTGTGCTTGCCTCACCTTTGTGTGTCTGGCTTACTTGGGATCTGGAGTGTCAAACATAGGTCCTTAGGCTTCACAGGCAAGGGCCTTAACCACTAAGCCATCTCTCCAGCCCTGCATGTCATTTTAAAATATAATATTCACTTATTCTTGAAGCTCAGCCCCTCCCATTGATTTATGCATTTATGATGTAATGAATATGTGGGCACTAGGGCAGTATAACCCCTGGCTAGGCATGAAAAATGCCTCATAAGATGCAACACTCTTTGAATATTTTGTGTACATGTGTTTTTTAAATTTATTTTTATTAAATATGGACATATTTAGTATGTAAACAACACATGTTACTACCATCCTTTCCCTCCTCCTCTGAAGAGGTCTTCCTCATTGGGGACGCAGGGCAACTCCATGGGGATTGTGGGTCATGCGTTATTGGGGGAGGGAGAGGCAATGTCTCTTTGCAAAATGTCCCAACTTGTGGCTCTAACAATCTTTCCACATTCTCTTCTGCAAAATTCCCTGAGCCATGCTGGGAACATTTTAAGTCTAGTTCAGTGATGGACACTCAGGAGCCTCTGGATCTCTGCTTTGGTAGGTGTTGAGTGTCCTCAGTGTCTATCTCCTTCACCCTTGTGCTGATATCAGATTCACTAAGAAAGTAGCATTCTTGCTCATTTCCCCAATTCCTCTGTGGTTTCAGATGGGGCTGAGATGGAGTGCACTGGGTCATTTATTTCCTCAGGTCCAGCTCCCATCTGAAAAACTGAAGCAGATTCTCCAATGGAGAATGGTTAAATGGGATAACCATTATTAATTTAGAGAGAATTTATAGGGTGTAGACCCTTTTATAGCCCAAAGTTAGTGGGAACTTGACAATGGAAAGCAGAATCATTATCTTGATATGATTCTGACTTGTTTCCCAGTTCCAGATATGGTTTCCTTTCCACTAAGCAGATCCATTAGCCAATCCAAGAGCAGCTGGTTACTCACCATGGCTGTGTGCCACTATTGCACTTGTGTGAGCATCACCTCAGGTTGTTTGCTTCTGAGTCACTTAGATTTTGAGTTGCTCGGACAGATGTTGGCCACTTTCTCCTGGTAGATCATGTAGCACCTTCCAGCACTAGATGGACTAATTTTCTGGGGACTGGCTCTCTTCTGGATTCCAACCAGGTCTCTGCATGGTCCATGCTGACAGAGTATGGTGTCTTCAGCAGTAGGGTCTTACCATTAATCTTTGGTGGGTATGTGTGTTTTTTTTGATAGGGATATATTTGATTAATCTTCATTGTAAAAATGTAGATATTGGTTTTATGTGAAAATTAGCATATGTTTAAAAATTAAGCTTTTCAAGTATGTGTTACCACAACCCTTTCTCACCTGGATCTCATGATCTCATTCTAGCTTAGACAATAATCTTATTTAGCAATGTTTGGCAATTTCTTTTTCATTAGCTTATTATTATTATTTTATTACTTATTGTGTGCACATGTCTGTGTGTATGAATGTGCTTGAGTACTGTCTAATATATATATATATATATATATATATATATATATATATATATATATATTAGAGTATACATATATATGTATATGTATATATACATATACATATATATGTATATTTTCAGTTGAATCTTGCTTGTCAATTTTTAAACTTGCTCAGAATGTGCTATTTATTTAAAAAGAAATATCTCCTTCATTTATTTTAGCATCTCCTTGTAGCTACCTGCTGTCATTATCTCCTTATATGCATATATATGTCATAGCCATCACTTCACCTACTGCAGTGTACACTCATGCGGGGATGAGGTTGTTTCAATGATCATGGCAGAAGTACGGTTATCAGTAACGCCTCACCTCATCCAATAGGAATCCTCACATTGGCCTCTTGTTACACTTTTTTCTTTTGAATAATACATCTCATTAGAATGAGACCAGATATTAACATTTTATTATGACTTACTCTTTTGGCTATAATTATGTACAAACTCTCAGTATATATACTTAGCTGGGTTTGAACTAACAATCCTCCTGCCTTAGCCTCATTCTTCCAAATTTTGAGATTATAAATGTACACAACCTGCCTTTATTACTTTAAAAAAAAATAGATATCCAGGTATCTAAGCCAAAAACTAATAATCACACATAACTATTGAAAAATATACTTTTATAGGCTGGAAAGATTGCTTAGTGGTTAAAGCACTTGTCTGAAGCCTCAGGACCCAAGTTCAATTCCCCACTACTCTTGTATACCAGATACACAAGGTGGGGCATGCACCTGAAGTTGTTTGCAGTGGCAAGAGTCTCTGGCATGCCCATTCTCTCTCTCTCTCTCTCTCTCTCTCCCTCTGTCTGCTTCTGTTTCTCTCTGTCTCTTAAACAAATAAATAAATATAAGTAGATAAATAAAATATTCTTAAAAAGAAAAATATACTTTTATAAATCAGAGGAACACACATATCCCCCCGCTGTTAATTTGTAGTAGTCACAAGTGATCTAAGTGCATCTCGCAATTATCATGTATAAAGCCACACTGAACATATTCCCCTAAAACTGCAGACTCAGTATTTTCTAGGGGATGCAGCCTTTATGCACCAGTGAGCCAATCATTTAACCACAACAACCTAAACACTCTCAAGGCTTACAAATTTTGTATGTCAAACATTAATTAAATGCTATATGTTGTCTCAATCAGAGCCCACTCCTAACTGGTTTTATAGTCTTATTTTATTTTTTAAAAATATGTCTGTTTGTGTGCATGCGTGTGTGTGCGTGCGTGTGTGTGTGTGTGTCCACGTGCATGGCATGGATTGTGGCATGCCAAAGCCCTTTGCTGCAGTAAATGAACTGCACATGCAGGCACGATGTTTTCATTTTGGCTTCACATGGATGCTGGGGAAGTGAATCTGGGCCAACAAACTTTGCAAGTAAGCACCTTTAACCACTGGGCTATCTTCCTACTCCTGTTGTGACAGTTTTATATACTAGAATATATAAGTATAATAAAGTGTTGTACTTAATTTATACAAATATATAGTTGAATGTATTATGATGGCATAGGTTACATAATAGTGACTTACAATATCATATTACATATTTCAATATTACATTGTTGGCAAATATTAACATATTATACATCTTACTGATACATCACTTATAATATGTAATACAAACATTTTATATAAATATGATATAAATATATATCACAGAAACTATCCATTTTTAAAAATGTGCTTGTGGTGGTTTGAGTTAGATGTCCCTCATCAACTTATGTTTTTAAAAATATGTTTATTTTTCATTTCTTTATTTATTTGAGAGAGAGAGAGAGGCAGATACAGAAAGAGAGAGAATGGGTGTGCCAGGGTCTCCAGTCGCTGCAAACGAACTCCAGACGCATGTGCCATCTTGTGCCCCTGGTTTATGTGGGTCCTGGAGAAATGAACCTGGATCCTTTAGCTTTGCATGCAAGTGCCTCAACTGCTAAGCCATCTCTCCAGCCCCAACTCATATTTTCTGATTGTTTGGTCTCTATCTGGTGGCAATTTGGTTGGAGGAGCCTGTGTGGAAGAGGTGTGCTGTTAGGGACAGGCTCTGGGGTGCTACACCCAGCTCCTCCTTGCCAAAGCTTGGCTCATTTTCTTGCTGACATTTTTCTCCTGCTGTGGCAGAAGTGATGTCGTCTGTTTGTGCCAGGTTCCCCGACCATCAGGAAACTCCCCGTCAAGACTCTAAGCCAAAATAAACTCTTTCCTCCCATCAGCTGTCCCAGCAATGAGAAGGTGACTATGACAGAGTTTGTACAGAGCTACTTGCCAAATCACTTGAGTTCACTTGCAACCCCAAACAATGGTTGAGTTCCTGCTTTGTTTTTTTTCAGCAATGTCTAAGACATTTGTACCAAAACTTGCTCAAGTAAGTTTCTGACCTTCAAGATTCTCAGTCCAGAACTGTTTCTGATTTTATGACTGACCTTGCAGCAAGCCAGATTATTACATTCTTTTATCCCTGAAAACTTTAATGTTTTTTTTTTTTTGTACAGTCTGAACTCTGTTCCTTTCCCTAAGTTCATATGTTAAAGTTGTAACCCCTAGCAGGTCAGAATGTGATGATACTTGGTAATAGGCTAATTTGGAAGAAAAACTAAAACAAAGACGTATGAGTGGATCCTAATCCACTATAACCAATGCCTTTATAAGGAGGGGAGCTTAGGACACAGGCACACATAGACAGGGAAGGCCATCCAAGGACACAGAAAGAAGGGAACCACCCACATACACATCAAGCAAAGGGGTCTTACACCTCTACTGTCACTTTCTTTTATTTTATTAAAACTTTTGTTTATTTTTTATTTATTTATTTGAGAGCAACAGACAGAGAGAAATAGGGAGAGAGAGAGAGAGAGAGAGAGAGAGAGAGAGAGGGAGGGAGGGAGAATTCGTGTGCCAGGGCATTCAGCCACTGCAAACGAACTCCAGACGCGTGTCCCCCCTTGTGCATCTGGCTAATGTAGGTCCTGGGGAATCGAGCCTTGAACCGGGGTCCTTAGCCTTCACCGGCAAGTGCTTAACCGCTAAACCATATTTCCAGCCCTCTACTGTCACTTTCATCTCAAATCTCAAGCCTCCTGAAACATGAATATATTAATTTCTGTCGTGTAAGCTACCTCCTCTGTGAAACATTGTAATGAGAGCCCTAGCAAATGAATCTGTCCTTTCCCTTTCTCTAGATCTTTATTTATTCATCATTCATTTTTGTGTGTGTTGCTTGTGTCTTTTGTATGCATGTTCTAGTGTGTGTTGGTGCATGCGTATACAGGTGTGTGAAGGTCAGAAGTGGACATTGGATGTCCTCAGTCACTCTCCACTCTTTTTTTTTTGTGACAAGATCCCTCACTGAACTCACTGATTTGGCTAGACTAGCTAGCCAGTGAGTCCTATGGATCTGTCTGTCTCTGCTTACCCTGTGCTGGGCATGTGACACTATGTTCGACATTTTGCATAGATTCTGGAAAAGTAAATTCAGATATTCATGCCTACACAGCTTAATCCATTGAGCCATCTCCCCAGTCCCATAGGTTCTTACATTCGAGATCTTGGCTTGCTCTGTAACAGAATTCATTTAAAATGTTTGGATAATAATAACTGAAGCTTATATAGGACTTTAAAACTTAAATAATTGTGTATATATCATACCTTATTTAGGGCTGTGGAGGTAGCTTAGAGGGGGAGAGTGCTTGTCACACAAATATGAGGACGTAAGTTTGATCTCCAGTATACACATAACATGCTGGATTTGGAGGCCTGGGCTGGAACCCAGGGGAGGCAGAGATAGGTTGACCCAAGACAGGCTGGTAAGAAAGACTAAACCAATCAATGAGCTCCAAAACAATGAGACATCCTGACTCACAGAAAAGGGGGAGCTGGAGAGAGCCTTCAGCAGTTAAGGCTTGCCTGGGAACCCATGTTTGACTCTTCAGAGCCCAGTAAGCCAGAGCAAGTGCATGGTCACACATGCCCACTAGGTGGCACAAGCGTCTGGGGTTTCATTGCAGTGGCTGAGGCCCTGGAGCCAATTTTCTCTCTCTCTCTCTCAAAAAAAAAAAAAAAAAGTGGATGACATTTCTGGATATAGCACCTCCTAAAGTTGTTCTCTGGCTCCCATGTGCATGCATTTGCACATGCAAACAAGTAAACACAACATACACACACACACACACACTTGTTTAATCCACACATCATCCCAAAGATTAGCGTCATTATCTCCTTTTTCCTCAATTACTGTTTCTTTGCACTCTCAGTTCCTAAATAATAACATCCTGCGTTTTGATTCTCAAGCTTATGGGTGTTTAAACAATTGCCTAAAATTTCCACGAAACTGTACAATGAGCATTGTGGAATCTGCTTCATCAGAAGCGGTTAACAACACAATAGGCCTCTTTGATGTGTCCCATCACGGAGTTCAGATGTGTGCGTGTGAGTCTGCAAGCTCTGGTGCCTCGCGGGGGCGTTTACAATCCACAGGCATCAAACACCTCGCAATGGTATTCTCCAAATGACGTTCATTAAGTGAAGCTTTCTTCGCTCACAACCTAAAATAATCTTGTTTTGAAGAAATAAACAAGAAGAAGTGGCCTGGGGATATTCGGGGAAGATTCCACCACATAAACAGGATGTGGAAGTTGTTAAGTCTTTTTGCCTCCATGAGCTGGTTTGGAGCTGCAATACTCAGTTTATCAATAGTCTGGGTGCTGAATTTGAAACTTTCCACCATAGGCTGCTACTTAGAGCTCCACCGAGATGAAATTTGACAGTATCTCATTTGTTTGTAATGTATCTGTATGTAATCAAACTAGGATGTCTGTTTAGAGTTTACAGAAATAAAATCCACATTTATGAGGTCTTTTTATATGAGAGTATCATTTCTTGCTTTTCCATAGTGGAAATTCTTTCCAAAAGCATATTTTCATTAGTCTCTTCATAATAACGGTATTTTATGAAAAACTTAATGTTTCACAGTTTTCTCAGTGTCTCAGAAGTAGAGGTTAACTGTTAACAGTGACCAAGCAAATGATTGCCTTTTCCTCACAACCACAATATCCAGGGTTTTCGTATGTTCATCTTTAGGAATATGCTATATGCTAGTAAGTAACATTGACTTATTGCTCAGCAATATATGTTCACTGAGTTTCTTGAGACCCTCATGTGAGCAGTTTTCTGTGAAGTGAAAGAATGAGGCAGTTCTGTGATGTGTCTCCAAACGCACAAAGTACTCACAGAAAAATCAAGCGAAATAATATATACATAAGAGAGTTGCCAACAACTATATGACTTATAAATAACAAATCTCTTGATATATCATTGTAGTTCAATCCTTTTGGAAAATTATAAGCACATGTTGTGTAGCAGGTGTTTTTATAGACTTTTGTTTGCTTTGCTATTAGCTATGTTTATTAGACAGTCAAGAAATCCTTAGTATGTGCCCTTAGCATATGGAAGTCCTAAATCACTATGTATCAAAAAGCATATCATCTCGTGTGGAAGATATTGAC
This sequence comes from Dipus sagitta, assembly GCA_036346955.1. NCBI lineage: Eukaryota > Metazoa > Chordata > Mammalia > Rodentia > Dipodidae > Dipus > Dipus sagitta. Next base: position 23,142,645 of record CM070784.1, on the reverse strand, counting down.
TCATATCCACCCTGAAAACATGAGTGTGCATATGTAGGCAGGAAGTGGGACAGAACAGCGTCTCTCAGAGTGACACAAGCGACACAGATGTGCATGACTTATGCATGGTTGTTTAAAGTGATTCAAGGCAATATTTTATATGTGATTATGTCTCAATGTCCTTTGGAGAACATATAGTTTATATATCGAGCTGGTATCTTTATGGTTAGAAAAAATAAAGTTAAATAATAAAGTGATTTAAAACTTATTTAATTATTAAAGATAGCATGCAAATTTGGCAAAGTCATGGAGGTAGTTTGTCAATGTCTGAAGTTTAAGGACCTGGAATGAAACAGATGTTAAAAACAATTTATTGGTTTAAAGATATGAAAGTCAAATTAAGCTAGCCCAAAGGACTTAGTGATAGCATGTCCTCTGAGATTGATTAAGGGGATCAATTTAAAGAAAAATATTAAAAGTAATCGAAACCTTGTGGCCACAAAGACAAAATGGTAGGTTAACTCTTTCAATGAGGAGTTGTAGACATCAAAGGCATAAATGAAAAATTTCTCTACATACTTCCAGAGTGCTAAACAATAATTTAAAACCATTTTTACGTGTTTTAACTATGTAGGTTTTCTTCCCATTCTCTTCTGTAAACTTTTTGTTTGGGAGAGGAAAAACACTATTTCATAGCTTACATTTTTATATGGCTCTCTCTCTCTCTCTCTCTCTCTCTCTCTCTCTCTCTTTTTCGAGGTAGGGTCTCACTTCAACTCAGGCTGACCTGGAATTCTCTACGTAGTCTCAGGGTGGCCTCAATCTCACAGTGATCCTCCTAACACTGCCTCCCGAGTGCTGGGATTAAAGGCATGTGCCAGCACACCCGGCATGTCTCTTTTTATGTAGAGAATATATTCTCACAGATTTTGAAATTCAGTAAACATTATTGATGTTATGTAAATATAAAATTACTTTAAGTGGTGCATATTAACAAAACTTCCAATAGAGATAATTAATTTAACCCTTAAGGACTATAAAAAGTAGAACACATTTTAAATATTAAAAAAATGTGTCACTTTTAAAGATGTAAAATGTGGCTAAGAAAATATTTAAACTGAAAATAAAAAAGAGTAAATATTTTAAGAGACTATCACTTTCAAAGCTACTTAAGTCATGAAATACTGTTATAAAAAACTCATTATGACTCAACTGAAATTCCATTTACTTAGATATAGAAAATGATATGAAAATCTCCCTAAAAACCTCTCCCCCTTTTAATATACATTGGTTCGTAGCTACCAGAGTGTCAAAGAACTTTTGTGCATAAAATTCTGAAAACAGAGATATTTTTCTCTGAGGAATTTTGTGAACTTTAGAAAGCATTATTCCTTTTCAGAGCTACTTTCTGTATGGAATTTCACCTAATGTCATTTCATATCTGAGAAAAATCAGAAAAATTTGAAGCTTTCTAAATATCTATATTTGAGCTTCTACCTTTTTCTATAATGAACATATCATGCACATCTGCTTTGCTAATTTTATTAAAGGTCCATATGTATTATCGTTGCTGTTTCCATGTCTGATCAGTTTGTTTTGTGTTTTTCTCTTTTCTTTTTCTCTTTGTTTACTTAATTGCACATTTTTTGTTTTAAAGTAGTGAGATTTATAATTGCCTAATAGATATTATAATTAATGTTACTTGGTTCATCAGCATTTCTTGTGGCTGAAAACATGATTATATTACCTAAGTGCTGCATGTTTACTTGGAAACAGCTTGTCTTTTGAAACAATATTTTACTGATTTATTTGAGGGTGGGAAAGAGAGATACAGAGAGAGAAAGAGAGAGAGAGAGAGAGAGAGAGAGAGAGAGAGAGAGAATGAATGAGAGAATAAATGGGCACACCAGGGCCTTTTACCATTGGAAACAAACTCCAGATTCATGTGCCACTTGGATTTACTTGGGCCCTGGGGAATCAAACCTGGGATTTCAGGGTTTGCAAGGAAGTATCTCTAACCCCTTGGCAATCTCTCTGGCCCCAGCTTCTCCTTTTTTAAAGGTGTGTTGTAGGTATATACCCATGAGAAAACTTTAATGTTTATTTAGCTCTTTTGTTTCCCTAGATCTTTATTTACCTACTCAATCATATTATTAGGAATGTTGTTAAATCTATTATTAGTTAGCCTATTTCTTCTTACTTTTATTGGGAAATAAATTTTGTTTTCCTATGAACTATGGTGTTATTTTTAAATAACTATGAGTAGCTATGTGTCATCTTTATAATTTTAACTTTGAATATATAATCCATCATCTTTGTTTCTTTTTTTTTGCTTTTGTAACTGAAATTTACTTCTTATATCAAAATTAAAATCATAGATTCCTTTTTGTGTTTATGTGTTTTATATCTCCTTTATTTTCAGACTTGAGGAATCCCTTTGAATCATAGTATTTAATGTACTATACAATTTTAAAGTTTGATTCTTCAGCCAACTTCAAAAGTTGTGTTTCATTAGGTTAATAAACCTCGATTTATTGATAAGGCCGATATGCCTAATCTCAGTTTTGAAAATTTTTTTAAATATATATAGTTATATAGTTATATATAGGTAGTTATACATAATTTGACCATTTCAGAATCTTTGATAGAAAATGAACAAACCAAGGATATATACAGTAAATGTACTTTCATTAGAGATAAAGTAATGATTGGATATAATGTCATCGATGTTTCTCATGTCCTGTCCTCCATCACACAACTTAAACTTTGTAAATCGTTCCAGATTTTTACAAGTAAAACTCTCACTGCTCTTAGCCTGATTACTTTGTAATCTGATTATTCACAGCTTGCTAATTTGTAATTGGGCTTTTACAACTAGAAAACCACCAGATTTCAGAAAAACTAATTTATTTTTTTTCTTTGGCTAATTGTAATGTTCACACTCAAAACAGTGAAGTGAGATGACTTCTAGTGGGTTTTGTGCAGTGTTCTGGAACCAATAAAATATATTATTGATTGCCTAATGAAAAGCACCATGTTCATACAAATTCACTGTGTCTGGGCAGGGAAACAACTGCTACTTTTATTCTGTTAGCAAATCACCTGCCATCTTACTAAGTTCTATTGCTACATAGCAAATGGCTTTAAATTAGGTTGAGTAACCCACCGGGAACTTAGCTAGGTGCTCTTATCCTCCTCCTTTCCCACAGAGCTGCCTATTCCTTCTAATTTAGCCAAAGATCATCAAAATTAATTATGATTGAGGTATAAAAATTGAAACAAAGTTAAGTCCTTTGACTCTTTCGAAATTATGGAGAAGAATCATGTATTTCAGCACACAGCTATGTAAGGCCAAAGCACACTGACCAGATAGGCAGACTGCAGTTTCTGATTTGAAAACCCATAATTTAAAGAACACATATAGAAGTGAGATAGTGTACAGAGTACTGGGCTTACCAAGATCAAATAAAAAACTTGAAAACATCTTTATTGAATTAAAAGTTTTAAGAATTATCATAATTGGAAGAATTAAACTGTCAGAGATTTTTGTCATTGGCTCTGCAAAATTCAAAATCACCAAGGCCTTCTTATATGAAATTAAATACAATCAAGCTATAAAGAAAAATAACATTTGTCTCAGTATGAAAAGGCAGGACCATGTATTGTAACAAACATTTCGAAAATCTCTGTGCTTTTATATCCTCAAGGTTCATTGATGACTTAGGCTCCACACTTAATCCAATGTGACAAAATTTTGAGAGATTCAGCACAATGAATCCAACATGTGTCTCACTGAAATGTGTCACACTGGCTAGTAAATATTCCAGCCCAGAAGTGGAACCCATTTCTTCTGCTCATAAGTGGAGTGCTTGGCCACATCCACACACAAGGTGTCAAACTTTCTGTTGTGCCAGTAGTTGGGAGAACAGTTAATAATTATTAAAGTATCCTAATATCTTCCACAGTACATATTAATTAAATTAAATTAAATGAGATACATTAGCTATTAGTTGGAAAAGACACAATTGGAATATTAAACTTTTTGGTCTTCCTCAACAAAATATTGATCTCTATCCTTGCTGTCCAAGATATTACCTTTAAATATCTTAAATAACTTCAAAAATACATAGAGTATGTAAAACAATGTGCATCTTATATCAAGGAAACTGAAAGGACACAGTGTATTGCCTGCTTATGCACTGACCAGTTTACAAGCACTGTTCAATCAGGAATGATAAAACTGTGTAAGAGGATTCATGAGCAATACCATTCGCGCTTTTGCTTGGAATGTCAAGAACACATCTCCTCTCCATGCTATAGATGTGGAAAGAGGCAGACCAGAGTTCTTCATTGCTTGATGTCAGTGTTAAGTGGTTTCTGTAGGATGCATTTAAAGGGGTGAAACCAAGAGTGAGGGCTCCAGAGAAGAATTTTACTTTTAAACCCTTATTAGTATTTTTATTTAAAAATATGTCTGTGTTACAGAATCTTAGCCAATATGAAACCACGCTGTATCTTCTGAGATTATGTCATAAGCTTTACAATTGCTTGGCATATTTTGTAGTCTCTTAGATGGATTGGAATACATGTTTGTTTGTTGGATTGATTTCTAAACAAGTCAGTGGCTTTCCCCCATAGCTCATATTATTTTCTTTCATGTGTTACTCTCTGATATCACAGTGAAGGTTCTTCTCTATAATCAATACAAAAGATGTACTGCTCTCTAAGAATGTAAAGTGCTGAAGAATGGTTTGCTCAGACCTTGGACATGGACTGTAATTTGCTCTGACAAATTCTGACTAGTTATTCAGATTACCTCATGTTGAGGAGAATAGGGTCTACAGCTTTGTTGAGATTAAGAAGAGATAACTTTGTGGAAGGTGTGGAAAGCAAAGAATTAAAGATGGCCAATGGACTATAGTGAGACAACATTGTACCTCTACAAACAATATATTTCTCCCTTTCTCTCTCTATTGCCTTATATCTACAGTGTGAATATCAGCACCTGTACATAAAACGCTATCAAGTAAGATCAAAAAGAACTCTAGAATGTGTGTGGGTTTTGCTTTCTCCTGAAATGCAAGCAAGAGGATGGTATCATGGAAGGATAGGGGCACATTTCTTACAAGTAGCCATTAAAGATAAAAGTGCTCAAAGGAACAGTTTCCTCTCAAATTCCAGGTCTACCTGGGACTTCAGAATGTGCAATCTTATAAGGCAGCAAACAGTCCCCATGGTTATTGTTAAGATAAGGTCCTATTAGGTTAGAGTGGACCTTAAAACCAATATAATTGGGATCCTCATAAGAAGATGAAAACATCCAGGCAGGAACACACAGGAAAAAGGCCAAATGACAATGGACACAAGAGCTGTATTTCTACTGCTACACCTTCCAACTTCTGAGGTCATTTGAAGTTAGAGAGAGGCAAGGCTGTAACCCTAGATCCTTCAGAGACAACATGATACCACCATACCTTGATTAAGACTTTAAGCCTCCTGAAATGTTTAAAGATAATTTTCTGTTACTTTAGGTTACCAAGCTCATAGTTTTTTTTTTTTATTGTTGTTGTTTTTACAGGCACCTTATGAAACTGCTAGAGATAGATATTCCTGGCTATGTGCTTTGTGTAGCTCAATGGCTGTTTGTCTTTTTTTTTTAATTTTTTTGTTTGTTTATTTATCTACTTGAGAGTGACAGAGAGAAGGAGGCAGAGAGAGAAAGAGAGAATGGGCGCACCAGAGTTTCCAGCCTCTGTAAACGAACTCCAGATGCGTGCGCCCCCTTGTGCATCTGGCTAACGTGGGTCCTGGGGAAGTGAGCCTTGAACTGGGGTCATTAGGCTTCACAGGCAAGTGCTTAACAGCTAAGCCATCTCTCCAGCCCTGCTTGTCTTTTTAAAAGTAATTATCACATTGTTTCAATTTGTTTTCTAAATTTAAATGCTGACTAAGTTAATTTATGGTTTTATTGATAAGAGAAACAGCTACTGCTGTCTGTGTGCTGCTGCTGCTGCTGTGTATGCATGAAGGACAGGATAGTTAATTTTAAGCATTTAAATAGGGGCCTTACATGTCATTGGATAATGAGTCGATGAATGATTCAAATATGAAACAAATTTCTAGTATAATAATTAAAACAGAATGAGATATCAAAGTAGGAATCAAAACATTTGGATTCCAAAGCAGTGGATCCTGTAAACTACAAAACCAACCAGACAGGCAAGATGTACACACCAGTGCAATAGTGGCAAACGAGCTGTGGGGTTAATCAACTGTTCTGTGATTGGACATGAAGCCCAATTAGCAGGAAGGATTTCATAATTGGTATTGAGAAATAAGTCAGAAGCCTATGGCCTAGAAGTACATAGACCCTAGTAGAAAGTGTCTAATGTTCGTTGGCTAAAAGGAAAAGTTATGCCTGTCAAAAAGTCTTCTAAATATCCATGATTATCCCCTTTTATCCATATTACTATCACTCTTGGCTAAAGAATCTGCTGTTTACAGAAGCCAGCAAATTACCAGGGAGATGCAAAACCCACCAGCATGACAAGAAAAGAAACCCAACTTCCAAGTAGGAAACAAGCCATCTGTATCACATCTGCTAGGGCTGAGCAAATATTACAGAGGAAGTGGCCTATCAAATATGAGTGCTGCTGTCATTGCTAGCCTGATAACCTCCTCCAAGGCAATGGCAGTCAACACTGAGGAGACTCAAGACTCATCAAAGCAGAAAATCAGAGGCTGCTGAGAGTTCAACACGAAAGATGACTTGCAGAACACTCTTCAAGACTCAAGGGAACATTGAAGAAGAGGGTGCAGAAAACAAAAATAAGAGCCACAGGGTGAGAAGGTTTATTCTGATGCATTGCCCCCGTCCCTGCCACAGACTGTTGCATTCACGACCTCACAGTGATTACCAAAACTCACTCCACTGAGGAGGACCCTCAGTGGCATGGGAGTGGAGGAGAGGCAACCTAAGAGCATAATATGATGGGAATGTGATCAATTTGTAATCTGTTCATATAATAAAGTTCTCAGTTAAAAAAATCTACCTAAGTGAGGGGACTGGGTAGATGATTCAGCAGTTAGGCTGCTTGCCTACAAAGTCGAAGGAACCAGGTTTGATTTCCTACTAACTCTGTAAAGCCAGATGCACAAGATGGTGCATGCATCTGGAGTTAGTTTGCAGGGGCCAGAGTCTCTGGCATGCCCATTTTTTTTTTCTCTCTAGTTGCCATTGTCTCTCATAATATAAATAAATAAAAATAAATAGAGCTACTTAAGTGACATACTATGATTCTATTTTTTACTTAATAATTATCATTTTCATTTATATAGATATGTTTGACAAATGAGTCTTCCATCCTTCTCGTAGCTCTGAAAATAACTCCCTATACAACTTTCCACATGATTAGCTAAAAAGCTAGGGTAAAATTAAAAGAAAAGATTTGTGTTTCACTGATGTCACTACTATTTACATTTAACCATAGGCAAACTGCTATATTTTCTATGTCTGTAATCAGATTTTAAAAAACATTAGACTTTCTTTTACACAAGATCATTTAAAAATGAATGAACATATTTGAACTACTTTATTTAAGTGTATGGTAATAGAAAGCTTATTACATTATAAAATTGTATAAGAAGGCACTTGAATGAAATGTGTATAAATTACATTTGCAAAGCATATATTCTGGTATGATATCAAGTCAGTGTAAATGTCCCTGTCTTCATGACTTAGGAGGGAAGATTTTAGGGTTGAAATTATTCTAACCATGCAGGGAATCATCTTCACAACATCATCTGGAGCCATTCTGTAGACCTAAGAGGAAGAGGACACTTGGCATTTGTAACTAATGACTGACTGGAAGCATAGTACTCAAACAGAACCAACAATTCACAAAATCAAAGCCTAAGTCTGTGTCACACTTTTTAGAAATACCCCTCAAAAGTTCTATGGCAGTTCCTCTTTCCAATTTGCTTTGTAGTGCTGTGTATCAGCCAGGGGAGAGCCCTGTGCCAGTCTAGGCACATGGGAGCTCTGAGATTACAGAGAAGGCACGTTTTATTGTTTATTTTCTAGACTTTTATCGATTTCCACATGCATCATGATCAAGGATTGGGGGAAGCCAATGATTTCTTCATACATGAAGAATTAAGAAAGTTTATGAGCATTAGAACTTTTCAAAAACTAATTTGTCAGGGCTGGGGAGATGATGGCTAAGTGGTTAAAGACTGTTACCTTACAAAGCCTGCCAGCCCGGATTCAATTCCCCAGACCCCCCTGTAAAGCCAGATGCACAAAATATAAACTGTCTTCATTTCAATCCCTTTGACATTCAGGCAGTTGGGGCCTGTGAATGTTGGTGTGGCCTGCTTGGAGCAGACTCAATCTGTCGCGTGTGGGTGTGGTTCAAAGGCACCACTCTTTTCTTTGCTAGCTTGTCTGCCTTCTTTACCCCGAAAAAGGGCTTATTCTGTATATTTCTTCCACGTCATATTCTCTATGTTATTTCTGTGAATTGAATTACTCTGCTTTATGGCTTCTTATCTTTTCTTCTGCTATGTCTTTATCTGCATTGATAGGGAGTTTAAGAGAGTGTAACAGAATGAGTGATAATCAATGAGAACCTTATTGAATAAATCTCCATCATGGCTCTTTAATATATATAATAACATGAGAATAATTAAGTGCCACTTAATGTCAACTGATTTTATTTAAAATGCAATTCTTAACATCTTCATAAATGGTGTCAAGTCTTTAGAAATCATTTACTTCATGTTTTATGAATTTTCCACACATACTAAAACTAACAATACATTATTAAAGCATGAAAACATTGATGCCATTAGGCAAAGCTTAGCATCCACTAGGAGGAGCTGACTACTTTGTCAAGAATGTGTGAGATTTAAGTCTTAAAACATTAAATAATATTGTCAGTGGGTTGGACTTCATGATGAGGAAAGTAATATTAACTTGAGATAAATTTCTTTTTTTTTTTTTTTTTTTGAGGTAGGGTCTCACTCTAGCCCAAACTGACCTGTAATTCACTATGTAGTCTCAGGGTGACTCGAACTTGCAGCAATCATCCCTATCTCTGCCTCCTGAATGCTGGGATTAAAGACGTGCGCCACCACGCCTGGCCTTGAGATAAATTTCAAGTTATGATTTGATGATAACATGGACATCAAGAGTAGCTGAACATATACAATAGACTTTATTCTTACTTTTACGTCCCAAATTATTATATAATCGTATTGACTAACTTAGCAAGGCATGTATCTATAAAGCATAATTTTGGAGTGTTTTTGACAGTATTATGCTGGTATAATACATACTGTGATCATAATTCACCTCCTTTACCCTCTTTTCTGCCCCCCTCCTGACTCCTGCTGACCCTCTTCTTTCCAACTAGTCCTCCCTCTACTTTCATGATTGTTTTCTTTTTGCACCAGTTGTGCAGGTAGCCACCGTTGCTATGTGTTCATGATTTCAAAGGCCACATCATATCCTAAAGACAGCATCTTATAGCACTCTTCCCACACTCCAGCTCTTGGTTGCTTCCTATCTTATCTTGCTTCTTGATCCCCAAGGAAGGAGCAAGGGGCCTCATGCTTTTGCTTCCATAGCCAGGAGGAACTCCAGACACCTTGACCCCCTGGACTGCACCCGCAAAGCAGGAGCCAAAATGGACTTCCTCCCTTCAGTTGATTCTTATCATGGATTTGGTCATTGCAACAAAGCAAGTGAAGCACAAGGGATCATACAAGGAAGAGACCTTTGGGAATTTTCTTAGAATTCTTTCTCTTGTGCAGACATTTTAATGGATAGAAGAAATTGAGTATCATTGTGCCATTTGCACATATTCTGCAATGAAATGCTCATTCAAATCTTTGCTCATTTAGAAATATGGATTTTTTTCTTATAAATGTTTTTGAGGAGTTTGTTTTTGAGGAGTTTAAGTACATTGTAGATACCAGATTGTCATCAGAAACTGAAAATTTGAAAATATTTATCCAGTCGGTCACTTGTTTGCTTAATGGTGGGTTTTATTTCACAGCAGTTTTACATTATAATAAGGCCCACAAAGACTTTTAGTTATATTTTAATTGTTTATTTTTATATTTTTATTTATTTATTTTATAGAGACTGAGAGAAAAAGAAGGAGAGAGAGAGATAGAGAGAGAGAATAGGTGCTCCAGGGCCTCTGGCCACTGCAGACGAACTCAAGATACATGTGCCACCTTGTGCATCTGGCTTACGTGGGTCCTGGGGAATTGAGTCTCAAACCCGGATCCTTAGGCTTCACAGGTAAGTGCTTATCTGCTAAGCCAACTCTCCAGCCCCTTAGTTATATTTTTTAATGTTTCATAGATTTTTCTTACACTTTGGAATATTATACATTTTAAGTTATTTTGATTTCTTAGTGTAAAGAGAAAGTATAAATTATTCATTTTGCTTTAGATATTCAATTGTCTCCAAACTACTAAAATAAAGAAAGCTGTCTTTCCTTCATTAAATTCTTCAATTATTTTTGTTGAAAATCAGTTGCCCATAAATTGATTTTTAAAATTTTAATCTGATTGTAGTCCCATTGGCAGGCTATACTGTTTACTATGAACATGTAGTATGCTGTGAAATTGGAAAGTATAAGTCTTCTACCTCTGAGCTTTCATTCATGCTAGAATTTCTGTATTTTCATTCATGTTTAACAATCAGACTACCAACTTTGACAAAAATGGCTACTGGGAATGGAAAACTGGACTAGAAAAATGGCTATTGGGAAGAAAAGATGGCTTTTCTAAGTAGGTAAACAGGTAATTGCCCTGTTAGCATACTAAGTCTTTGAAGTGCATCATATAAGTGGATTCATAATATATTTGCTTTCTTTATGACAGGCTTATTTTATTTAGTATACCACACATAACCACACTTGCAAAAACCTTTAAAGAAACATGTAATAGAAATTGCTGACAAAAGAGTTGGCAGCCCTCTTCACTGTGGGTAAGAATGAAAAATGGTAGAGCTTTTATTTATGAAAAACAGTATGACATCTCAAAATTGAGAATTAAATTACAAAAGGATATGAAAACTTCACTTGTGGATTCATTTACAAATGTTCTGAAGTCAGGTCTCATAGAGATATTTATGCACCCATGTTAATAGCCAAATTCAGTGTTCCCTCGTATATTATTATTGATGGTTGATTTTTGTGTCTAGCTTTTTTAAAAAAAATCAACTTATTTTTGAGGTTTATGCTTAATTTGCATGTCTTTTGCACCTTTGTTTTTCTTGATGAGTGGCCTTTTGTTTCAGAAAAATTATTTTCCCTTGGAGAAGACATACTTTTATTTACCTAGTCTTTCTTTTTTATTGAGATGCTGTCATGATATTTTCTCCATCTGTTTGTAGTACAACATGGCTGGTGATGTGATGTGATTGTAAGCCGTGGGTAATCATCAAATCAAGGTGACGAGAACTTTTCTCTTTCCAAACATTAATCACTTTTAATCACACTGTTTTTGTAACCTTTACATTTTATTCATTTGAAATTGAATCATATATTATCTTAGCTAATATTATCTTTACTGGGCTATAGAAAATCAGAACTAATCCTTTTTCTCTGTGTTTTAGTGCCCTTTGGCTAAATTGTACAATGAATATACTTTCTATTACTTTTTAAAATTTCTAAAAATTTTCCATACTCAAGATCATCTTTGCATTCAAATTAAGAAAATAAGGGTCTGGAGTGATGACTTAGCCATTAAGGTGTTTGTCTGGGAAGCCTAAGCACACAGGATTGATTCCCCAGGACCCATGTAACCCAGTTGTACAAGGTGGCACATGTGTCTGGAGTTCGTTTGCAGTGCTGGAGATCCTGGCGCACCCATTCCCCCACCCTGAGCCTCTTTATCTCTCTGTCAAGTAAACAAGTAGATAAAAATATAAAAAATAAATTAGGCTGGGCGTGGTGGCGCACACCTTTAATCCCAGCACCTTGCTGGCCTCTAAAGGCCCAGGTGTGAGGCCTAGTGGAACTTCCTGAGCCTAGCTAAAGTTTGGTGATCTGCCTCTGGCCAGACGTGACTCAGCAAGACGCCTAATGGCTTCTTACCTGCTACCTCCACATGGGAGTTAGAATTATCATTTCAATAGTCACAGTTTACTATTGGCCCTTACCTTTCCCCACCATCCTACAATCCCCGCCTTCACCCCCAACATTATATAGGCAACTGTTCATAGCAATAAATCGAGTTCCTGCTTCTACAAGACTCCCGACTCAGTGTGGTTTTTCTCCGGTGGCCAGGAGAGGTCTGAGTCGTCGGACGCTCATCTCCTCCTCAGCCCCTCGGGAGGAACCAGCGGGCCTGGTCCTTCCCTCGGCACTACCTGCCCCCGCCGGCGGAGCCCGGCATCTGGCGCCTAACGTGCGGCTCTTGGAATCCGGCAGACTAGTGCCCCGTGAGAGACATTCGTTGAGGAGGTCAATCGGTGTACATATGCGGGTGAGCGTACCCCTATAAGTAGTCTTTATATTTAATGTGCTAAACTTTGCTTCTATAACCTGTACTTGTTGATCAACGTCTCTTTGTTCTCTTTCTCTTTCCTTTCACTTTTAGTTTGCAGACAAGCTACATCTGCGGCTTTTGTACAGCATGTTTACCTATCTTTTGGATCCTTGTGGTTGTATTGTACTCATGTGTATGTGGGTTGCTATTGCCCTAATTTTATGGACATTTTTCTCTCAACTTTATAATGTGGGACAGTCTAACTGTAAATCCAATCCTGCCTTAGAATCTCTCAGGGCACTCCTAAAGAGTAGAGGGCTTAATTTGACTGATAATCAGGCTCAACAGACCTGGGATTGCCTTCTCAAACTGGCGCCATGGCTGCCGGAAGGAAATCTCTTTGATTGGGACACGTGGGATAGGGTAGAGGCCCTTGTTTGTCGGGCACATGTGGAGAAGGGTCAAATACCCCCCTCAGGGGTCCTCCCTATGATCTCAGCCCTCAAGGCCTGCTTCCCTCCAAGGCCAACCAAACATAAACAAAAGACAGAAGAAAAAGATAATATACAGCCTAATCCAGCTACTCCTCCTGGAGATACAGCTTTAAAAAAACCCCAAAAGGATGCATCTTTATGCTCCTCACTCGATCCCTTTGAGAGTGCTCCCTGGCCTTCCGGGGGACCTCCTCCACCTCCTCCATCAACTAACCCTTTCTGGACCCCCTCGGCCCCTCCTTCATATTCGGCCGCCGAGACCCCCTCAGCCCCTCCATATTCGGCAGCCAAGCCGTCAGAAAATAAAGCTACTTTTTTATTTCCCGTCAATCTAAATCCTGGGGGCAATCGCCCTGCTGCCTGGTATCCGTGGGAAGCTCAGGACCTTAAGGAGCTTAAAAAAGTGGTCTCGGAGGATGGACCCAACTCTCCTTGGGCTGAGACCCTATTACAGGGCCTTGCCCATCAACCTTGTACAACCCAAGATTGGAAAAATCTAGTCAGGGCTGTCTTGTCAGGTCCCCTATACATTAAGTGGTGTGCCTTTTTTAGAGATGAATGCCATGCACAGGCAGAACGAAACCAAAATCAACAGCCCCCTGTGCCGATAACTTTTGGGATGCTCTCTGGTACCTCTGATCAATATGCTACAGGCACTCAACAGGCGGCTATACCTGACCCGTATAGGGACCAGGTCAGGGCACTGGGCTTGGCGGCATGGAAAAAGCTTGATGAGGGACCCTCTGAAACTCCCCTTATGAGTATTACTCAAAAACCATCTGAGGATTTGGCTACATTTATAGATAGGGTGGAAAAAAGTCTCCAAAGAAAATTTCCCCCAGGGGCATTACGGGATCAGTTTACTAAAATGTTGGTCTGGGATGGGATGACGGCCGATCACCGCCTCGCCTGTGCGGGTCTCAAGGACAACTCCATGAGTAGATGGATTGTAGCCACCAAGGATGTTGGCACTATCTCCCATCAGGCTAGGGCCATGGCTGCCGCCCTTCAGGAAAATAAACAGAGAGATTTGGCCAATACGATCTGTGCATTACAGTTAAATTCTAAAAACTTGACATGTTTTGGATGCGGGGACGAGGGCCACTTTAAAAAGGAGTGCCCCAACAGGACAAAGCCTCCTCCGCGCTCTGGGGGGACGACCAACGCCCCTCACACCCTTTGCCCTAAATGCAATAAAGGGTTTCATTGGGCTAAGGAATGTAAATGGAAGTTTAACATACAGGGAAAGCCTTTAAACTCCTCCAGGGGCTTCCCCCAGCCCCGTTAAATAAGGGGAAAGAGACCATCAAAGCCTATTGGACCGTCCCCCTGGTCCCCGGCCTTAGACCCAAAATTATTTTGAATATTGGCAATAAAAAATTCAAACTTCTCATTGACACTGGAGCGGACCGAACGGTCCTGAGAAAGGAGGAAGTGCCCCCCTCCTGGCAGCTTGTGCCCGGCCCTCCCCTACTGGGAATTGGCGGGCAATCCACCTCCTGGGAGACTGCCACGTGGCTCCCTTGGACTGACCCAGGTGGGGACAGGGGAAAAGTCCGCCCTCTCGTGGTGACTGGGCTCACTGCTAACTTACTGGGGCAAGACATCCTTGGAGATGCCGAGGCTTTCATCACTACTGACCATAAGGCCTTTTATAATGATTTGTTAGATAAAAAAGAATATCAACAACAGTCTGAGGAAGGGAGGGAATATCATCCCAATTATAGAGATGACCCTTACTTTGAGCAACTCAGACAAAAGTACTCCAATAAACACCCCCAATTCTAAGGGCCACTGCCCAGCCCCCCCCATTTAAAATCCAGTGGAGACCGGGGGATCCTGTATGGGTTGAGCAGTGGCCTCTCCCTTCTTCTAAGTTACACCAACTCCACATACTTATTGATCAACAGTTGGAGGCCGGACATATTCGTCCCTCCACTAGTCCCTGGAACTCTCCTGTCTTTGTCATAAAAAAGCCTAATGGGTCCTGGAGATTTTTACATGATTTAAGAAAGATCAATGAACGCATGATCCCCTTCGGAACTCCCCAGAGGGGACTCCCATGGATCCCAGCTATTCCCAATATATACCATATTACTATCATTGACATTAAAGATTGCTTCTTCTCTATCCCTCTCCATCCAGGAGACATGGAAAAATTTGCATTCTCTGTACCTGCTGTTAATTTTTGTGGCCCAGATAGGAGATTTGAATGGACTGTCTTACCTCAGGGCATGGCAAATAGCCCACCCATTTGTCAATATTACCTGTCATCCATTTTCTCTTCTCTTATCAATCTCCCTGATACTCTGTTTTATATTTACATGGATGATATTATTCTTGGGTGCCTAGATTCCTCCACACTCCAGGACCTTACCCACCAATGTCTAACTATCCTGCATACTCACGGCTTTAAAGTAGCTCCAGAAAAAGTTCAAACTGTGCCTCCCTTTAAGATCTTGGGCTCAATCCTTACCCTAGATACAGTTTCACCTGTTAAACCACAACTTTATATTCAGGATTCTTACACCTTGCCTCAACTCCAGAAGCTTTTGGGAGAAATTAATTGGATGAGGCCTTGGATACCCATAACTACTGAAGAGCTGTCCCCTTTATTTGACCTCCTAAAGGACCTTAACTTCTCCTCTCAGGTAATTTTGTCCCCTTGTCATCAACAAATTTTTCATAAGGTACAACAGGCTATAAATACTGTGACCCTAAAGAGGTTCAATCCTGATTTGCCCATCTCCCTCTACATTTTCTCTGGGGAAACATTATGCACTGCACTGTTGGCCCAGGAAGGTGAACCCATCCAATGGGTCCACCTCTCAATCGGTGGGGTCCCCAGAGTTTATTCTATAACCAACCAGGTTGCTGATTGCATTATCAAGGGCAGAGACACCTCTGTCCGGTTGTTTGGCACAGAACCTCACCTTATTGTCACCCCCTTTAAGATAACAGATTTCACCTGGCTTCAGAGAAATAATAATAGAGTTGCTATGGCTCTCGAGGGGTTTCTAGGTAAAATTGATTGCCATTATGGCCCCCACAAATGGATGAGTTCTTTCTCCAGATTAGAATGGAAGCCCCCCAGGCTTTTTCTGTCTCAACCTAACCCTGACTTTCTTACCGTGTTTACTGATGGAGGGCACCTGGGGGCTTCCCTAGTCGTTTACCCTCCCTTAAAACAGGAAAAAGAGCCTATGCCCATAAAGTCAGTCTCTCATGAGGTTGAGGGGTCAGCACAATTCAAAGAACTATTTGCTGTCGTTCTAGCTTTGGACACTATTCAAGAGCCATTTAACTTATTTTCTGACAGCCTTTATGTTGTTAATTTATTACCCAACCTGGTTGAGGCCCATATTAGACTGGACTCCAACCCTATATCTCCTCTGATGATTCAAGCTCGTTCCCTACTCAAACAAAGAATTAACCCCATTTTTCTTCAACATCTCAGGGGTCATCAAAACTTACCGGGATTTCTTTCTCGAGGAAACAATTTGGCTGATAAAATGGCTTCTATGCCTCAGTGTAATACTATTACAGAAGCTACACGCTTCCACTTATTGACCCATGTCAACTGGAGAGGTCTCAAGCACAGGTTTCCACAGGTACCAGTCAAGGACCTTAAAAAAATTGTCCGGACTTGTAAGTCCTGTCAGCCCTTCCTCCAAGTACCCCCCCCTTCAAACTACAGGAAGCAATCCTAGAGGGCTACGCCCTAATCATCTGTGGCAAATTGATGTCACACACTATTCTCCATTTGGGAAACTTAAATATATTTTTCTTTCAGTTGATACCTTTTCCCGTGCCTGCTGGGCATCAGCACATGCCGGGGAAAAATCTAAACATGCCATTAGTCATATGCTTCAATGTTTTGCCACTCTTGGGCTGCCTGATCAAATTAAAACAGATAATGGCCCCTGCTTCGTAAGCAAGGCCTTTGTAGATTTTCTCCAGAACTGGAAAATCTCACATTCTACAGGCATCCCATACAACCCCCGGGGCCAAGCTATCGTTGAAAGATATAATCAGACTCTCAAGTCTCAATTACAAAAACAAAAGGGGGAATCCTTACCCCCACACGACCAACTAAAAAAGGCATTATTTACCCTAAATATTTTAAACTTTTCTAAAGAAGATAAACAACTCTCCCCTTTTCAAAAACATTGGTCCTCATCCATTACCTACAGTTCTATCTGGGTAAGATGGAGGGACCCATTGACTGGGGCCTGGAGAGGGCCTGATCCGCTCCTCACAGCAGGGAGAGGGTTTGGATGTGTCTTCCCTCAAGATGAAAAAAGACCCATTTGGGTACCAGCGAGAGACCTAAAATATTTGTCCCAACAAGAGGACACTGACAGTCACTTCTCTAGGGAGTGTCCCACCCCTGAGGACTGTTCCTAAAATGGTCCTTCACCCTACTAAACTAAACAATTCCCTCCCTTGTGGAGGATTGCTGGCTTTGCCTCCAATCTGGGCCTCTCTGGCTGCTTGCAGTACAGTTGCCTGTACGACCTTAAAACATTACTCAGCCACCTTCCCCATCCCCGTCCAGCTTTTCCCAATGTTTCCCCTGGAACTTGCATTTGGGCCCCGCCTTCCCCTAATAATTCCAGTATAGATGTGGGATACATTCATCCTTCCTTCTGTACTTTTAACACAGCTGATCCCAATGCTCAATGCTGCCCACCTTCTGGAATGGTTTATGTTTGTGGAGGCGGGATGGCCTATGACTTTCTGCCCACCAATTGGACGGGCCTTTGTGCCCCAGCCACCTTAATCCCAGATGTAGATATCATCCCTGGAAATGAGGCCCTCCCTGTATCAGAGGGAGACCTATCTTCAACAACAGCTAGATTCCCTGGCTGAGGTAGTCCCACAAAACAGGAGAGGACTAAACCTACTAACGGCCGAAAAAGGAGGCGTATGTTTGTTTTTACAGGAAAAATGCTGCTTTTACGCCAATAAATCAGGAATCATCCAGGACAAGATTAAGAGGCTCCAGGAAGACTTGGAGAGGAGGCAGCGGGACCTCCAGGACAACCTGCTGTGGACGGGCTTACATGACTTCTTACCCTACCTTCTGCCTCTACTTGGGCCCCTCCCCCTCCTTCTCCTTCTCCTCACTGTCGGGCCTTGTGTAATTAATAAGATTACACAATTTATTCACCAATGGCTAGAGGCAATAAAACCTCATCAGGTCAAAATATCACAGGCTGGCAACTCAGGAATTAAGTTTCGCAGATGACCCACTGCCACCTCCTCTGCCCTCCATGTGACCAATGACGGGTAAGATCCCCATAGGGGGACAACCTAAGACAGGCCATGGGGTGGGTTCTCACCGAGCTAAACACATGGTACCCAGTGACGGGTAAGATCCCCAGAGGGGGACAACCTAAGACAGGGGCCATGATGAATGCTCTGAGCTAAACACCTGGTACCCAATGACGGTTAAGACCCCCAGAGGGGGACAACCTAAAACAGGGGCCATGGTGACTAATGCTCTTACAAAAACAAAAGGGGGAGATGCTGGCCTCTAAAGGCCCAGGTGTGAGGCCTAGTGGAACTTCCTGAGCCTAGCTAAAGTTTGGTGATCTGCCTCTGGCCAGACGTGACTCAGCAAGACGCCTAATGGCTTCTTACCTGCTACCTCCACATGGGAGTTAGAATTATCATTTCAATAGTCACAGTTTACTATTGGCCCTTACCTTTCCCCACCATCCTACAATCCCCGCCTTCACCCCCAACATTATATAGGCAACTGTTCATAGCAATAAATCGAGTTCCTGCTTCTACAAGACTCCCGACTCAGTGTGGTTTTTCTCCGGTGGCCAGGAGAGGTCTGAGTCGTCGGACGCTCATCTCCTCCTCAGCCCCTCGGGAGGAACCAGCGGGCCTGGTCCTTCCCTCGGCACTACCTGCCCCCGCCGGCGGAGCCCGGCAGCACCTGGGAGGCAAAGGTAGGAGGATTGGTGAGAGTTTGAGGCCAGCCTGAGACTACATAGTGAATTCCAGGTCAGTGTGAGCTAGAGTAAGACCCTACCTCGAAAAACAATATAAATAAATAAATTAGTGCATGTGGGGAGATCTTTAGATTATTGAGGAATAGCCCAAAAGGAGATAGTTGAATGCCTCTTCCTTCTTCCTGTTTTTTATTCTCTGACCATGATATAAACAGTTTTACTATCTCCAGTACTATCCACCATGACATACTGCTTTGCTACAAAGGCAACAACGCCATGAGTCACGGAATTAAAATTTCACAACTCTGAGTCCTGAAAATCCTTTTCCTTCATAAGTTGTCTCAGGTACTTGCTACAGTGACAGAAAGCTGATCAACACACTTGTAGCTTGAATGTATGCCTCCCACAGACTCACATGTTTTATTAAAATTAAGTTTGCCGCTCCATCTGTCCCCTAGCAAGCAGACACCTGATACAGGGGACATGTCCCTGGGGGCCTGACCTGACTTCCAGCCCAAGGGTGTGCAGAAACCTCTGCGCTCTGGTGGGGCACCTGCTGCTTGCTGCCCATTCCACGCTCACTGCTTTTGGGTTTGGATGGCTATTTGGTTGTTCCTCTCTGCTAGGATGTATGGCTTCTCCTGCCATTGATAGAACTTCCCCTGGATCTGTAAGCTCGAAATAAATCCCTTCCTCCACTAAACTGTTGCTGGTTTGGATGTTCGTCCCAGCAATGTGAAATTGTCTATTACAACACTCATGATTGATTCACAAGATCTCTGTTTATATGGGTAGGTGGGTAGTGGGTATGACTTGACTGTGTGGTGTGTGCACATGGAGGCCAAACAAGAATGTCAGGTGACCTCCTCCATTGTTCTGTTTGTCCCCTTGAGACAGAATCTCTCTTCACTAGTTTTTGAGCCTTGTTTGTTTTGAGAGCCCCAGGGATTCCTCTGTTTCTGCTTTATACAGGATGGGAAGCACAGATGTCCATTGGGCAGTGCTGAACTATTTATCTGGGTCGTAGGGAATGGAACTTAGCAGAGCCTGGCCCCCCTCTGGCTCTCATACTTGTGTAGGAAGTGCTCTTAACTGCTGAATCACTTCTTCACCCTCCCCATAAGATCTTAAAAACAAAAAACAAAACAAACAAGCAAACAAACAAAAGCCAGATGGAGTTTGCCTGTGACAATATTTGGACCTGAGTTTTTAATTTGTTCAAATCACTTCACTTACCAGTCTGTTACTTGCTGTATATTTCTTCAGGTTTTCCATTTCTTCTTTTCAACAGAGAAATTTTCCCTTCTAGTACTTAGTATATTTAAATTGTGAACTTTTAATTAGCATAAAATTGTTCATATTCTCTTATATGGTTTGAAATTCTGTAAAACCCTTAGTTGTATGACTGCTTTCCTTTTGGATTTTAATGATTTGTAAGTATCCTTTTTTCTTGGTCAGCCCTGATAAACTTGTGTCAATTTTGCTGACTTTTCCAGATTACCATCCTTTGGTTTTGTTAATTTTCACTACTGATTTTTTCCCTCTTTTCTTGATTACATTGATATCTGTTCTAAAGATATTATTTTATTCTGATCTGTAGGTTTAATTTTCTTTCCTTGAACTAGTTTCCTTTTTTTAATATACACACCTATATTCTAACACATATCCTACACATCAGGTGTGCTGATACACATCTTTTTTTGTTTGTTTGTTTATTTTTATTTATTTGAGTGCGACAGACAGAGAGAGAAAGAGGGAGGGAGGGAGGGAAAGAGAGAGAGAGAGATAGAATGGGCGTGCCAGGGCCTCCAGCCACTGCAAAGGAACCCCCTTGTGCATCTGGCTAATGTGGGTCCTGGGGAATCGAGCCTTGAACCAGGGTCCTCAGGCTTCACAGGCAAGTATTTAACTGCTAAGCCATCTCTCCAGCCCTTGTACTAGTTTCTTAAAGTGGAAACCTATTGACTTGAGACAGTCTTTTCATGAACAAGTATCTGAAGCTAATAAATCATCTCTAAGCACATATTAACTACATCGTGTGACATGTTATTTGCTGTGATGTGTCTTCAGTCAGTTCAAATTTCCCCTGTGAAGTTGTCTTTAACTTATGTGTATTTCATAATGTGTGGCACATGTTCCAAGGTTTGCCTTTTCCCTAATTTCAGTCTGTTGTTTGCTGCTAATTTAATCTATTTTTGAAAACACATTTTACTAGCTTTCATTCCTTTTTAAACCTATGGACTTACATATGATTTGTCACGGTGATTGTTCCACAAAATCTTGAAAAGAATTCTGTGGCTATTAGATGGACTTTTCCGTAACAGATTTTATTTAAGTATAGGCTTAAGGTGGCAAGGAGTGTTTATTTTTTCCCCTCAATTTTAAAGGCTGGCTTAGTTGGTTGTCAAATTCATTCCATGATATTTTTATCTTTTTATGCACGGACTATATTACCTGACTACAATAAAGCCTCCATTAATTCTAATGAGGTCAGCTGTAATTTCACTATGATTCTCTCTTATATGCTGACGAGCTTTTAATCTTATTTTTTAAGGTTTCTTTTTGACTTTACACTTCAGCAGTTTAACTGTATTGTCTTTATATGTAAGTCTATCAATACTTTTTATTTAGAGTTTAATGAGCTTAAAGGATATATAAATCATTTTATTTTAAAGAACACTGACCTTTTTCTCTCTACTTTCCTACTTATGTTAGAGCATAGAACATCAAATGATTAACTCTTCCAGGGACAAATTTTTTATTTACTTATCACTCTTGAGGGTATTTGAAGCTATAATAAGCTGGATGCTCAGAGGTGCTTAGTGAAGAGTTGTGAGACCTATTGAAAATGAGCATTTTCCCAATGTTAAAACTAAAAGCAAGCAAAAACAAATGAATTCAACATGTATTGCAAATAAAACCCATGTAAAAGAATACATTGAATTAGGAATAGATGAGATAAATAAATGAATTAAAAAATTGATGAGATATATCTTTTGTTTGTGGTTGGCAAAACTGTATCATTTCAATTATATGCTGATATTATACTGTGCTACCATGAAATTTATAAATATTTAAGGCTTTTAAAACATAAAGAAGGGCTGGAGGAATGGCTTAGTGATTAAGGCATTTGCCTGAAAAGCCAAAGGACCCAGGTTCAATTCCCCAAGACCCATGTTAGCCAGATGCACAAGGCGGCACACACATCTGGAGTTCGTTTGAAGTGGCTGGAGGTCCCAGCACACCCATTCTCTCTCTCTCTCCCTGTTTCTCTGTCAAATAAATAAATAAAAATATAAAAATATTTAAAAAAATAAAGAATAAATCAATTTGTATCATATTCAGGTTTTCATCATGTGTATTATTTGTATATGTATCCACTACAATAATGTCTTAGCATTTAGAGTTATAAAACATTTATTTTACTACTGTAATTAATATTTAACTTTATTAGTGTGTGTTCATTATACACAGTGATAGGTTTCATAAAGACATTTTTGTTTTTTTTTTTTTTGGTTTTTCGAGGTAGGGTCTCATTGTAGACCAGGCTGACCTGGAATTCACTATGGAGTCTCAGGGTAGCCTCGAACTCATGGCAATCCTCCTACCTCTGCCTTCCAAGTGCTGGGGTTAAAGGCGTGCACCACCACGCCCGGCTCATGAAGACATTTTTATTCAAGAGTATCATGTATACCTTGATCATATTCACCCCCTATACTCCACTCTTTTCTCTCCTCTCTTACTATTAGTCCCTTTCCTTTTCCCAGTTACTCTTCTACATATATATATGCATATATATATATATATATATATATACACACACACACACACACATATATATATATATACATATATATCACATATATTAGATATTATAATAAATATAAATCACTGTTTTCATTAAATGTAGAATAAACTTGATGGATACATGTATTTCTCTAAAATGTATATTTAATCCATATATGTATCTGTGGTGGTTTGATTCAGGTGTCCTGCATAAACTTAGGTGTTCTGAATGCTAGGTTCCCAGATGATGGAGATTTGGGAATTAATGCCTCATGGAAGTGGTGTATTGTAGAGGGTGGGCTTATGGGTGTTATAGCCCGTTTCCCTATGCCAGTGTTTGGCACACTCTCCTATTGCTATTGTCCACCTTATGTTAGCCAGGGGGTGATGTCCACCCTCTGCTCATGCCATCGTTTTTCCCTGCCATCATGGAGCTTCCCCTCGAACCTATAAGCCAAAACAAACCCTTTTTTCCCCACAAACTGGGTGGGTTAGATGGGTGATTTCTACTAGCAAATGCGAACCTGACTTGCAACATTATCATATATGTATTAGATTCACATATGAAAAAAGAGATATTTGTTTTTTGAACCTATTGTCTGTGTTCTGAATGTTTGGCTCCAAGATGATGCTAGTTTGGGAAGTGGAGCCTTGCTGGAGAAAGGAGAAAGCTTGTGGGCATCATAGCCAGCTACAAACAACAACCATTGCTAGAATCTGGGTCACTCTCCTGCTGCGACCACTTGCTGTGTCAAGGAGTTGACGCCCGGCCTCTGCTTTCCCATCTTTCCCCTACATTAGGGAGTTTTCTCCAGAGACTGTAGGCCAAATAAACAACTTTCTTCCTGTAAGCTGCTTCTGATCAGCTGTTGGTCCCAGCAACAAGAAAGCAACTACAACATTCTATTTTCCTAAAACTGACACAGTTTAATTTTCATTTATGGCTGAATAAGACTCCTGTTTGTCCACATTTAAAAAATATATTTTATTTATTTATTTGAGAGAGAGAGAGAGAGAGAAAGAGACTGAGAGAGAGAAAATGGGTGCACCAGGGTCTCCAGCCACTGCAAATGAACTCCAGAAACATACTCCGCCTTGTGCATCCGGCTTATGTAGGTCCTGGGAAATCGCTTCGCAGGCAAATGCCTTAACTGCTAAGGCATCTCTCCAGCCCTTGTCCACATTTTTATCCACTTATCTGTGGGCAGACACATATGCTGAGTCCCTAACTTAGCTATTGTGAGTAGTGCCATGATCAGCGTTGATGAGTAGGTTTCTCTGTGGAGTACTGACTTAGGTTTCTTTGGGTATATTACCAGTAGTAGTATGGCTAGATTATATGTTATCTATGTTGTAGTATTTTTAAGACCCTCCATGGCTTTCATATGTGCTGGACTAATCTACATTGGCAATAGCAATGTATGAGTCCACCCCCCCTTCCCTGCGTTCTTGCCATCATTTATTGTTCTTGGTTTTCTTAACATCATTCATTCTGATGGGTAAAATCGAATCTCAATGTAGTTTTTTTTTTAAATTTCCATGATAGATAAAGATATTGAGTATTTTAATATGTCTTCTGAGTATACTTCATCTTTTGAGAATTGTCTGTTTATTACTGGTTTGTTTGCTTTCGGTATTTTTAGATTTGTAAGGTTTTATTTATTCTAGTTATCAATTCTTTCACCAATGTATAGCTGGAAAAGAATTTCTCCCATAGTATATGCTGCCTGTTCATTTGCTTCTTTTGCTATGCAGAGATCTTTTAAATTTATGTAATCCTGTTTTTGAATTTATGAGCTATTAAAATTTTTGAGAAAGTTTTTCTCCATACCTACATCTTGAAATGTTTTTTTTCTCTAATTTTTCAGAATTTTAGGCCTTACATTTACATATTTAATGCATTTCAACTGAATTTTGTATTGGGTAAGAAATAGGATTCTAATTTCATTCTTCTACATGTGAACAACTAGTTTTGCCAGCACCATTTGTAGAAGAAGCTATCTTTACTACCATGTATATTTTGGGGTTCTGACAAAAATCATGTGGCTAAAACTACTTGCATTTATTTCTAGGTTCTTTACCTTGTTGTTTTAGCTCCCATGTAGGTTTTTGTGCTAGTTTTAGGCTGTTTTGTTACTATAATTCTTTAGTCTTATTTCAAAATAGCTTTGGTGATATCCCCAGTATTATTCTTTTTGTCTAAGATTATTCTGCTGTTTGGTGTCTTTTGTACTTTCATACAAGTTTTAGCATTATTTTTTCTACTTATGTAAAGAATGGAAATTTTGGGCTGGAGAGATGACTTTGTGGTTAAGGTTTGATTCCCCAGTATCCACATAAAGTCAAATTTAAAAGGTGGTGCATGCATCTGGAGTTTGTTTGCAGTGGCTAGATGCCCTGGAATGCCCATTTTCTCTCTATCTGCCTCTTTCTCTCAAATAAACAACTAAATAAGTAAATAAATAAAATAAAAGAGAATGGAAATTTTATGTAGGGTTGCATTGAAACTGTATATTATTTTTGGTCATATAACCATTTTCCTGATATGACTTCTGCCAGTCTAAGAGTATAGAAGAATTTTCCATATTCTAGTGAGTCCTTCAAATTCTTTTCTCAGGGTTCTGAAATTTTCATTATGGAAGTCTTTTACCTACTTGTTTAGATTTATTCCTAGTATTTTTTATGCCCTTGTGAAGGAAATTGTTTGCCTGAGGGTTTTCTTAAAATATTCATTATTGTTATATCAGAAAGCTACATGTGTCCATCTACCTTGTTCAAAATGCTTATATCAGTTCTAAGCGTCTTCTGATGTATCAATTAGGACTTCCAGCATAACATAGGATCAAATCTTATGCAAATAGGTATAATTTGACCTAGTTTTCTAATTTTTGCCTTGATTTTCTTATTGCTCTTGCACAGACTTCAAGGACTATATTTAATAAATATAGAGAGAATGATCACAGACTTCCTGACTTCAGGGGAAATTTTTTGAGGTTTTCTTTATCTAGTATGATGCTGACTACAGGTTTGTCATATGCTCACTTTTATTGTGTTGGTTTCATTGAACAATCTTATCACTTTCATTGGAATTCATTACTGTGTGTTGGTAGTTTTTTGAGGGGGCACACTGCTATGTATCTATCATCTGTCTATCTATCATCTATCTACATATATATATAATGTTGCATTTCTGCATTGAAACTTGTTCGTCTGGGATTAAGTCATTAGTTGGATTTCTTTAGGGTTTGCTTATTCTATAACCCAGACAAATGCACACATGCACGTGTACATACTTGTATGTGAGCAGACATACTCTTCCAATAAATGCCTCTTCGCCCCATGCAATCTCTAAAATCCATTCAAGGATCTCTGAGATCTTACCTGAGCATTAACATCTCAGCTTTATGTCTTAATATCTCATTCTTTTCTAAAATCCCCTTTTAGTATTCACTGGATATACTCTCTCATTTACAAGACATTCAACTCAGTTTTTATTTGTGAAGACATTGCTGCCTTACATTTTTTCTTGCATTCTTTTTTAAAGGAAGTATATACTTTGTATGGACACATAATGTATTGGAACCATCATTTCCTCCTGTTTCTCCCCATTCTGCTGAGGCTCCTCCTCAGCGGGATTGCTGATATTCCTCATGGGGTTGTGGGTTATGAGTTGTGAGGGCAGCAGTCAGTCATGTGTGGCGGGGGGAGGCAATGCCTCTGGATATGCCCTCCCAACCTGTGGCTCTTACAATCTTTCCACCCCCTCTTCTACAAAATTCACTGAGCTTTGGTGGGCGTGTTTTAAGTCTACTTCAGTGTAGAGCTCTCAGGACTTTCTAGATTTCTGCTTTGGCATGTATTGAGTATCCTTGGTGTCTGTCTCCTTCAACCCGGCACAGGTTATCAGGCTTGCCATGGAAGCAGCATTCATTCGCATCTTGCCAATTCCTCTGTGGTTCCACCTGGGCCCTTGCTGATTGTGAGGGGTGATTTATCTCCTCCAGTCTTGCTAACTTCAGAAAAGGAAAAAAAATATTCTACAATGGAGAATGAGGACAACATAGGTTGTATGCTATCTAACTTGGATAACTAATCCTGAAATGAGAGTTAGTTATGGACTAGCTCCTAGTTCAATACCGCATTAGAATATGTCATCTAGAGATGGTAATTCAAACTCATACAAGAAACTCAACAGTACACTTCTTCCTCTACAGCTCTTAGTTCTTCAAGAATGCTTTCTACACAAGTCGTATTACATTCTTTGTGTTTTGTGATATGATATGGTGGTTTGCAATCATCATGTTACATAACTTTGTGCACTAAAACAAAAATGAAAATTAGTTACAAAGTAACTCCAATTGTTAGAAAGGATTAAAGAATGATTTTTAGACTTATTGCACTCAAAGTCATTTGCCACCATAATCTGGTAAGTGTATAATGTTGTATTCACATTTGGTTTTTTCTCAGTTACAAGGGGCTATAATATATGAAATGTTTTTCAAGAGATGTTTGTCTATTTGAGTATGGTTGAACTTGAATGAATAAGAGAATTCAACAGGAAATTTTGATTTGTTAAGGTTGTAAACATTTTCAAAATTTTACTTGGGTTCCTTTATATATTATTTGCAGTTCACATGATATTTCTAACCTACAGCAGATGTAATTAGTTTAAAATGAAAATTTTCATGTGTGAGGCTGAAAGAGGGAGACTTTCAGCTCCAGTTGAACCTATGTCCTATTATGGGAAGATTTGTTTGAAAAGAGGAAAAGGAAAAAGGCAGAGGGAGGAAAGGGCAGGACAAATCTGTTCCACAAAGTTAGATATTAAATAAGAATTAATATGCTTAAAAGAAAGAGAGCAGGAGTAAAAGCAGAATAGAAATCTGTATGTAAGTTGTTAACTGTCTGAAACTGTTTGACTATAAAAAGGGTTAAGTGAAAAAAGAGAATGGAATAAAAGTGGAAACAAAAATTTAATTAAAAGATAAAAAGGTAATATAATAATATCATCAAACAATAAAGAAGACTGATGTCCCATGTCCATGAGTTTCTCCTGGGTGGGGTGCAGAGTATGTATGTCTCTATGCTGTCTTGCTTTTCTTTCTCTGGCTTTTTAGGCTGTTTTCTTCCGATCATAGCAGAACTTTCGCGATATTTTACTCCCTGTGTTGTTTTTCCCACAGCCAGAGAGTGTGGGTCGTGGGTCTGGGGTGATTATTATTACCTCAGATGTTCTTTCTATCAGTAAGTACTGGATCAGGCTGTCACCAAGAAATTCCACTAGTTGACTCATGTTCTAGTGATGCAAAATTTGGCAGTTTAGGATGGATCCCCCAAGATTATGAACCCCAATTTTGGGGCCTGTCCTATTTTAAATGAAGAATTGATAAAAACTAACTCAAAAAGGATAAATTTTATAAAGTTTATTTAGGGAGAAATTACACCTTGTGTTTTTTTTTTTTTTCAGGGAAATTCTGGTCTAAGAAAAGGCTAGAGCAAAGACTTAAGTACGTGGTAAGTAGGAAATGTGCACTTGTGGAGAACACAGCATAGTCCGTGAGATCTATTTGAGAGAAATGGCTGTGGTAGAGCCACAGACATGTGGAAGATAAGACCTATGCAGAGAGATTTAGAAAAATCATGTGTGGAAGGCATAGCATCCATCCTGAGCTTCCCCATGGAAGAAAGTTAAAAGTGGTGATGGTTTGAGAATAGGAGAGAGTGCCAAGCAGTGAGAAATGGGTATTAAAGAGAGTTGTACCCATATGTGCCCCAAGGTTAGAGAAATTACACAGGTAGCAGGCCCACAGTTTAGAGGACATATCCATTTTGTAGATCTGGAGTTTAAGGGAAATACCCGTGGTAGGTAGCTTCAGAAACCAGAGGAAAATTATACATGTAATTAAAGCGAGAAGTTACCCCAAAGCATAAGGCATCGACAAGCAGAGAAAGCTCAGATCAAGAAACAGTACTCTGCCCTTCCCCCACCTACCCAGGCTGGATGGGAGTGTGGGTGTGGCTGGAAAACCAGACCCAGGAGTATCCAGAGATCACAGGGCAGAGCAAGGAGAGGTAGAGAGAGGGAGGAAATAAAAGAGGTTGGATAAGTTTTTGTCATCCATTGAAAATATATTCTTTTGTCAGATTCAGGTGTTTAAGGGGAAGATCAATTGGTTTGTAGATTTGAAGAGGGGACTCAAGGGCCAGGCCGCCTGGTTAAGGAAGGCCACCCATGTAGATAGTATGCTAGAAGGTGGGCAGCAGGGGGCACTACAGCTGTTGTGAGTGGATCAGACTTCGGTTCCATGCCTGCCAAGGTGAGATGGCATGGCTTGTCTCTGGCTCTCTGTTCCCGAGACTGCCTAAGAGAAGCTAGATTTCTCCCACTTCTGCTTCATCAGCATCTTAAGCACTTGCTATTTCTTGCTTCTCTTCCAGGGAGCTAGTGAGTCTCACTCGTCTTTGAGACCAGATTTTCATTCAGTAAAACACGCCAAGGTACTTACTGAAAGATTTCACCCTCTCTCTTGAAGGATATTTCTGGCCAACTCTCAGTGTAGTCCCCTGATTTTGCTGTGGGTTCTCAGAGAAGGCCTTTCAGAAAGGGAAGGGCTTGCAGGAAGGGATTATTAGTTTTTTTTTTTTTTCATTTTGTAGAAAATAAATAAGATTTCTCATTCTCTCTCAATCTCACTGCCACATTGCCCTGTGTAGTTTCAGAGAATATAAAAATCACAAGCATAATTTTTAGTTAAATAATACAAATTCACTTTCTAAATGAGCCATTGATGAATAATGTTTGCAACTTTAAGTCCCTTACGAAATTTTTACATTTTACATTTTCCCATGCTTTAAATAAATTTAAAAAAATCTCCAAAGAGCCAGGTGTGGTAGTGCACAAAACAAACCTATAAAGAGAATACCTTGGCCATGACTATGCCAAGTTTAATGTGGTCTTGACTCAACATGATCCTATAGAATATGAAGAATTAAAAATAGAAAAGCAAGGTATGAATTTGTTATTTATATTGCATGTTCCAGCTCTCAACATATTATCTCTAGTAACACATTTCTTTCATGATACATATATTTTGGTTTCAAAATATCAAGAGAGAATCCTACTGACTGATAACTATGAATAATGACCTCAGTTTTTCAGAAAATGAACATGAATTCACCTCTGATGGGATAAATCCACCAAATTTATTGTGATTATTTTTTTTCAAAAAATGGTTAGATGTCATTAGCTTTGGGTGTTTGATTTGAATAAAATTCCATTCTAGGTAACTAAACAGGAATGAAGGGTGATCCCAAGTTTTCCAGAGGATGATTGGTTAAGTATGAAGCGGAAATGTAACCAACAACTTTGGTCCTGGGCAAGTGGATATTTGCAGCACTAATACACATCAGCTCTACTTAGATCTCTAGAGATGTCAAATGCATTATCTTATTACCAAATACTTCAAAATCTGTACCTGTGGGAAGATCAGATGGACATTTAGAAGACATGCTTTTTATAAAAAAATACTTTATTTATTTATTTGAGCGAGAGAGAGAAAGAGGCAGATAGAGAGAGGAAGAATGGGCACACCAGGGCCTCTAGCCTCTGCAAATGAACTCCAGACACATACATCACCTTGTGAGTTTGGTTTACATGGGTACTGGGGAATTGAACCTGGGTCCTTACATTTTGCAGGTAAGCACCGTAACTGCTAATCAACATTTCCATCCCTAGAAGACATTCTTTTTTTTCTCTTATATTTAATGATTTGCTTATTAGAGAGAGAGAGAATGGGTGCATCAGGGCCTCCAGCCACTGCAACCTAACTCAAAATGCATGTGCCACCTTCTGCACCTAGGCTTCTCAGGCAAGTGCCTTAACTGCTACGCCATCTCTCCAGCCCTAGGAAACATTCTTAAACCTGAAAACTCAATTTTATATAAATACTTGATCAAGAATATCGACCAAAAGAGGCACCAGGCACCTTGTGTAAAAATTCTTGTACTTTGTTAATATTCTGTAGTCAATACTATTGAAATTACATCTAGCAGAAATCATGTGATCAATTAAATTGATGCCCCAATCATGACTATTCAGCTGCATAATTAATAATATAGATGTATAAGAACTTGAGAAACCTAGATTACTTGAATCAGTAACTCGTTCACCATGAGATTTAATATTAATTAAAAATCAAATCCTGTTATGGATTTTCTCTTTAAAGAGTATTCTAGGCTCAGTGATGGAAACACGCTATCACCACTGCTACCCACTGCCTGAAGAAAAGCTTTCAGACTTAATTTTCAAATCACTGGGCCAACACAATATTTCAGGTATGGGGCTAGTAAATATTTATAGACTTAATTAGTGAATATGTATATTAAGAGAATTAGATTTTTTTTCACCCATCAGAGATGATAAATCATTTAAAAATAAGATAAAAAATTGTTGAACAAGAACAAGAGAAAAAGGCTACAAACTAGAAAGTCATAGGAATATCTGTCATTCACATTCACTTATTCAGTGAGCAATTACATAACATCCACACATGCCAAATTTTGCAGTAGTTCTGTAGACATAAATTACATTGCCGTCTGAAGGTCCTCACATTAGCCTACTTATGCTCACAGTTTAGGTTAAGTGTAGACTATTTCCACGGGCATAAAGTGATGTGTGAAATAAAATTTTAAAATTTATCTTGAGTCCAGTTAATAATTTAGAGAAGGGGCTGGAGAGATAGCTTAGCAGTTAAGCGCTTGCCTGTGAAGCCTTAGGACCCTGGTTCGAGGCTCAGTTCCCTAGGACCCACGTTAGCCAGATGCACAAGGGGGCGCACACATCTGGAGTTCGTTTGCAGTGGCTGGAAGCCCTGGTGCGCCCATTCTCTCTCTCTCTCTCCTTCTCTTTCTCTGTCACTCTCAAATAAGTAAATAAAAATAAACAAACAAAAAAGTTAGTAATTTAGAGAATATATGTTGTGTAAATGTCCTGTGTATTAATGGTGAGTGATTATGAGAGCTTTAAGGGCCAAGTAAATGATAGTATCATGCAGTCTCAGAACACATGGGTAAATGTCTGCTACAACATGCATTTTGTAGTAAAACTCAACATTTATTAAATAAACAATATTCTTTTTTATGATTAATATTATTATTGTTATTATTAACAAGATGTTTCATATGGATACATCATGTGTTGGTACCCTCTTTTCCCTCATCCCTGCCCCCATTCTGTTGGCGATGCTCATCAGTGGGGTTGCAGGTTTTCCCCATGGGGTTGTGATTTATGTACTGTGGGAGCAGTAGTCAGTTATTTTGGGGGACAGGAAAGGGAATGCCTCTGGGCATGATGTTTCAACCTGTGGCTCTTACAATCTTTCCACCCCCTCTTCCACAAAATTCCTTGAGCAGTGGTGGGTGAGTTTTAAGTCTACTTCAGTGATGAGCTCTTAGTAGCCTCTGGATCTCTGCTTTGGTAGGTGTTGAGTATCCTCAGGGTCTGTCTATTTTGGGATATCGCAGGTGATAAACTCTTAGGAGAGGTTTGAAAGGTGTGAAGATCATTGATGGTCAGCCTTGTGAACTTCGGACTTCCTGGAATAGCTAAATGGAGCTGATGAAGGTTGGTCAGTTGACAATAGAGCACTAGAGAGCTGATGAGAGGCTGGGATGGGTCTCTGTGACCGAATAGAAGCATTATTATGTGGTAAGAACTGGTTGAGCACAAATGAGAAAAGAAGTGCGGAGGGAAGCCCTGAAACAATAAAAGATACTTGTTGCTTGGGGTGGGATAGGAGGAGCAAGATGTGTGATTCAGGATCTAATTCTTCTGATATGATGGAGTCTTCTGAAGGAATATCAAATCCCTTTTTATCCTCTCATTGGCTGTGACATTCTGCCAATTGCTTCCTAGTGAGGCAGGTAATCTGTCAGAGTTCCAGTCTGGTGAAAAGGCCGTCCTGAGTTTGAATTCGCCCCAGGGGCTCTGGGAGTGTGATGGCGTGGGAATAGGAGCACAGACAAAGTCACCTTCGAATGGTTCCCCAAGCATGGCGGTAGTGATTTGCCAGCAGGGCTTCTGAATGGAGATGAGTGAGTACAGAGACAAATGAATATGCGTCAGGATTGCCCTAATATTGCCCAGAATGTATGCTCACTTACGGACCCTACTGATACAGAGAGGATAAGAATAAAGAGAAATGTGCTTGAACATCTCTTCTCTGCAATTGACACTGACCCGGATGTTCAGCGTGGTTGACGCACTATTAGGAAGACATACTTTTGGGCATTACAGGTTCTACTTGTCTGAGTCATACCTACGACACAATTACATGCTCCTTTTAAGAACGTCATAATATTTTATATTCTACAGTTTATAGTTTTCAAGTCTGTCTCTGTCTCTATCCACCCCTCACCCCCCTCACATCATAGAGGATCCTAATATCAAATCTGAGAAGGAGATAGTATAGGTCCCAGACAGCCAATATTTGGCATTCTCACCCTATTCTGGTACCAGGTAGCTGGTGACAGTCATTGCAATACTCCTAAAATGACCTGAAGAAGAGTTCTTCAAGTCCCAACCGCATGTGAGTCAACCACTTCTCACAGTGCAGCCCATGGGACAGTTGCTTTGTCATCTGCCCATAGATCTTTCAGAAAAATAGCACCTTGCGTTCTAATGCAGGAAGGCTCAATCAGAATCTGCCCTCAGCTAGGGCTCATGTGGTTCATGTGCATATTAGAAGCTGAGAAGTAATGGCACTCCTTCATTTACTTTGATCATCAGTGTGTTTTCTTAATTTTTTTGTTTATTTTTTTTTATTTACTTGAGAGAGAGAGAGAGAAAGAGGCAGAGAGAGAGAATAGGTGTGCCAGTGGCCTCCAGCCACTGCAAACGAACTCTACATGCGTGTGCCCCCTTGTGCATCTATCTGGCTAACGTGGGTCCTGAGGAATTGAGCCTCGAACCTGGGTCCTTAGGCTTTACAAGCAAACGTTTAACCACTAAGCCATCTCTCCAGCCCATCAGTGTTTTATTTATTTGATTTTTTCCAGCTTATACAACCAACAAATACTCAGTAATCTGTGTAATCCTGAATTTAGTTCACCTCTCAGTCACTCAGGACACTTCTTGAGACAGTGTGGACATTTAAGACAGATTTTATAACAGCATTACTTGTGTAAACCTGTACTGTGAAGGAAGATGCATTAACTGCTTTGCTTTGCACCCTGAAACATTGCTCAAATCACTGTGACAAGAGAGAATGGCATGCATATTGTATAAGATGTTTGAAACACTATTTGCAAATTAGGTTCATAGCTATAGGTTCACAGTGTCATGACTAACGAAAGCCAATTTTTTGTCATAACTGTTTCTTTAAATAAAATGCACGGAACATATTTCCTCAGAAATGTGTCTTAAAGGTGAGATTCTTAATCCAAAATGTTCAAAGAACATGTTCTTACGGGCTAGATGTATATTGATTCTGACTAAATTTAAGTCTCTGTTAACTACTGGAAAAATACTTAAACATTGCTTGTGACATCACATTAACAATGAATAATTCAGCTGAATTCAATGTAAGAAAGATATTTAATTTGATGCTTTTTCCACATGATATAAAATATGTGTCAAAGAATTCACTTTCAAGCAGTGGCATCTGTACCAGGAAGTAATGGGATGGGAAGGAATGGGAAGGCTAAGTATTTAACCATACGTCTCAAGTTCATATAAATTTCATATATATTCTGTTAACAATGTAGCTTCCATGAAGATATTCTTAGAATCAGTGTGTAAATAAACCCGTAGGTCACAGAACGGCTACATGTAGAAACCAGATTCCGAGTTATAATACTCCGCATTTGAAAACCGGCTGCTGATAATATGACCAGTTTATTTTTCTTTGGCGCTAGCAGCCGTTCTGCTAAGGCAAAGTAAATGTCATGAAATGTTTTGTTTTCCAGCCGCCATTGGCAAATAATTGGCATCTGTTTTCTGTTGTCTTGCTGTAGTTGTGTTACTGAAACAGAAGTTTTCTTCACTCATCTAATAACCCATTGATACAGGACCCTCAAGGAAGGGGAGAAAAAGTCTCGAAAACCTTTGGGCTTCAGAAACCTGGATTGCTTCACAGTGTATTCCAATTAGAGGTGTGGACTCATCTGTGTCTCCAACAATAAACCAGTGCAAGAAATAACTAACCCTTTCTAGTGAAACAATGGGGTTTCTTTTTGCAAAAGTGAGGGGACAAGAAGAGGTCCTCCTTAAAGTGGTGTCATTCAACTACGTTTCGACAAGAACCAAATGTGTTTGTTGTTACAGTGAAAAGGAAGGGGAGCAAAACCTCCAGAGTGGAGAAATTGGGTTTGTCTTGAATTTCAACATTTTTAAAAGCTCAGTGAAGTGGGGGATGTGATTATGTGTAGAGCAGGAAGGCACTTACAACTGCAACTGTAGGAGGCTCTCTGTTTTTAATGTTTAAGAGCAGATAAAATGCCACTTTCCCTGACTTCAGGCGTTCTTCTGGCTGAGGACTAGGCCATTAATAGTCATTAACACTCTTTCAAATGTATTGCCAGAGTGGTAATGAAATCAACACCTTCTAATTTTTATACTGAAGCTCTGCCAAGGCGCATTTGGTCTTGTCACTACATAGAGATGCGCTGCGCGGTGTGCCTGCTACTTAAGATATCAACATAAACACTGAATAAAAACATAAATCTTTTATGATGTTGG
This sequence comes from Dipus sagitta, assembly GCA_036346955.1. Classification (NCBI taxonomy): domain Eukaryota; kingdom Metazoa; phylum Chordata; class Mammalia; order Rodentia; family Dipodidae; genus Dipus; species Dipus sagitta. The sequence goes on along the minus strand of CM070784.1, from coordinate 23,107,174 downwards.
GACAGGTTGCCATTTTATTGTAAATCAACAGAGATCAATTATTCAAACCTAGCCCATTGTTTAATGGATGAAGGGCAGACAGGCCAGGGATGGTGTCAACTAGGTCTCCTTTTCTGTTCTGAGTTGACCATTATTTTAGGTCTTTCAAACAAATCAGTAGCTGAAAAGCTTTCATTAGAAATTTGATGCCATGCCATGTCCCCACAACTTATTTAAGGAAATGTCTCTAATACTCAGTTAATATATGAGTCCCTTTTGTTTCTCTAACAACAACAGCTGATCTAATATAATTGTTTCTGGACTGCAAGATTAACTTGAAAACTGATAGATAGGATTTATTGTTGCTATCGGTAATATGGGATAAGAAGAGGAATATGGACTGACAGTAGAGAACGAGGGAGGGAAGGAGGGCGAGAAGGATAGAGAGACAGGAGGGAAGAAAGAAGTGTTCTTTATTAATTTCATTGAGAATCTTATTTGCTCTAGGGTTGCAGCTCAGTGGTAGAACACTCGCTTAGCATCCAAAAAACTCTAGGTTCCATCACCAGCATCCCTTCCTCAAAATTAGAAAATAATTTTCTTTGCTTCCTGATTTTTCATTATTGAAATATTTTATTTTATTTATTTATTTTTTAGAAAGAGAGAATTGGTATGCCAGGGGCTCAGCCACTGAAGTCAAACTCCAGATGCTTAGTGGGCATGTGTGACCTTGCACTTGCCTCACCTTTGTACATCTGGCTTACTTGGGATCTGGAGAATCAAACATGGGTCATTAGGCTTCGCAGCCAAGTGCCTTAGCTGCTAAGCCATCTCTCCAGTCTTATTGAAATAAATGTATAGGTTAGAAATATATAGGTTAGTACAGGGAATGGAAATACCTTCCATTCTGCAATACCACTCCAGAGCCTTTGACTAGTGGTTAAAAGAAGTAAGTCAGCAAGAGGAATGGAGATATCTATGACTATACATTCCTCAGTGTTTCCACAGTTGCTTCCTCAATAACAAAGGTGAGCTGTCCATACCCTTCTTAATTTATTCTCCTTGTCTTCTTTCCATCCATACCAGTGATACTGGTCTACCTTCTTCCATGGAAGGATGTCTCAGCAGCTCAATGTGTTCCGGTTATCCTTAGAAAAGAAGGTGTGTCTTATTTCTGAACTTTGTGTTTCTCAAAAGTGGATCACTGATGGCTGGAGAGAGGGCTTAGTGAATAAGATGCTTGCCAGAGAAGCCTAAGGGCCCAAACATTCAAGTCCTTAGAACCCATATAAGCCAAGTGCACAATACATCTGGAGTTCATTTGCAGTGGCTAGAGGTCCTGATATGCCTATTCTCTCTTTCTTTTTTCATAAATAAAAAAATTGCAATTGAAAAGATGGATCATTCTGATTTATAAAAGCATTAGGTTTTCTCATGGAAGGTCTATGTATAAAATACAAGAGACTCAGGGACATAAAATGCACTTTTTACCCTGATTGATTACCTGTTATAGCTGTCACCAGTGACCTTAAAAGAATTGAGTGATCAATTCATTTTTCATATGTATTATTTTGTTTTAAATTTGACTTGAGAGTTGTTCACTTGCTGCATGATTTTTCAGTAGATGCTAATTTCGAACAGTATGCTGGGTGTATTAAAAGTAACAGGTCACAGTCCTTTTGCTATACAATCTAACATTGGGGGGATGGGTTCATGTAAAATATAATATCTTGAAATTAAGTGATGTAGTAAATATCATGAATAAAGTCCTATAAGAACAGTAAGACAGAGGTAAAAGGCTTCACTTTTTCGTGATGCCTTTGATGCATTTCTCTTTTACTGTCTCTGCAGAATAATGATTATTTTGGCAGAACAAATGCCGATAGAAAGCAGCCAGCTTTTGGATGGGAAGACTGTTGGTGAGTTGGAGAGGCTAGAGCCTGTGTTTTGAGCAATGCCCTTGAGTAAAGAAAAGCCTTCCAGGCCAATAACCTGGTAAAGATCATGAGTCACCAGCTTGCTGTATTTTCCAAACATCCTGAGACCAACAACTGAGGCAAGAAGAAATAAAACCTCAGAATTCAGGAATGCATGCTGAAGAGTTTTCTCCATACGTCCTTGCTATCAAAACCCATTCCAGATTCTTCATAGAAAGCCTGTAGCTGCTACGATATGTTGGACATCTTTAGTCTATGTCTTTTTTCTTGTAGGTAATACTTTTGCAGTTTTGTATTTCATGTGAAGAGCCCAAATTTTCTGAAATTCTTACCTTCTAATGATGAAATATCTTCCATCTTTGTCCCTTGTCAAAAAAAGGTACTCTCTGCCCCCAGTATCCCACTTGCTCTCTATGTATGGGATATATAAAATTGTGATTTGATTTTTAAACAAGAATGTAATATTATGAAAATACTAAAATAAAAATCCACCCAAGGCTTTCTAGAACATGAACATTAAATAGGAAATGCAGACACAATCAATGTGATTTACTATGTTGTGAAGTTTTTTTAAATTGTTTCTCTGTTCCATATGTTTGACCTAATGGGACCCACAGAAATCCTTCTTGACTCCCCTGACCTTTGGTTTAGATTTTGTGCATAATTAGAGTTGTTCTTTCTTTTATTTGCACAAGTGAACATTTTTTTTAAATAGGGTACAGATATCTCTTAAAATATATCTTATGTATGAGAAGAGATTATAGTAATATAGTTAATAATAGATAACTGAAAATTGAATGATTGATATAATGTTGCTTCTTACTCAATATTTTTGAAGGAATATTGGGCACACTATATAATGAGATATCATGTCAGACAGCTCTGTATAAGCAGCATGTATATAATCATCATGAGTTATACCCATGTAGATTTTTCTAAAACATTTTTTATGAGTACATTTAAAATGTTAGTATTATACGAAACTGTAAGTTAATAAACATACTTATTTTAGAACTTTGGTCATATTGGGTTAGTACTAGTGAATAGACTCATTTTTAACAATACATTTAGGAAGAAAATATTTGAAAATTTCATTTTTAGGTATTTGTGAAAGTTGTTAAGCATTAGGAATTATCTAAACATGTAATTTCATGTCAGAAATTGATAATATGTTTATATATCATTAATCTACATAATATCTATTTTTATAAAATATATGATTGCCAAGATTATATTGGTATGTGTTCATTTTAGGATCTCTGTCATTTTATAATTGTGAAAGTTAACCCTCCAAGAAAATCTATAGAACTCTGGGCTGGGACAATAGCTCAGTGGTTAAAGGCACTTGCTGCGAAGCTTGTGGGCCCAGGTTTGATTCCCCAATACCAGTGTAAAATTAGGCAGATGCACACAGTGGAACATGCATCTGAAAGTTATTTGCAGGACCTGGAGTACCCATATTCACTCACTCATTCTCTTTCATTGCATATGTACGTATTCCTTAATTTAGTTTTAGGTTTTGGCATTGTTTAACTATTATTTCTCACTATATATATATACATATCATACATCAACAGGACCCCCAGGGTCACACAACTAATTAACAGAGAGCCAGCAAAAAATCATGGATCAACTGAGTTCTGTCTGGAGCTACCTACCTCAACACATCTGCTCAACTGCATCTTTTTATTTTTAAAGATATTTTTATTCATTGATTTGTCAGAAGAGAGCAATAGAGAGAAGAGAGACAGACCAAGAGAATGGGTGTGGCAGGGCCTCCAGCTGTTGCAAATGAACTCCAGATGCATGTACCACTTTGTATATCTGGCGTTATGTGGGTACTGGGGAATTGAACCCTGGTGGTTAGGCTTTGTAGGCAAGCACCTTAACTGCTGAACCATCTCTCCAGCCTCCTCAAATGTATCTTACACTATCTATTTCAAAATTTCCTTGGTATATTAGTAAGTCTGATCTTTCTGCCTTTTGATGAAATTCTCTTAAACAGTCATTATTATTACAAGCAAAAATAGAGGCCATGGGCATTTTCTCAATGACCATTTTTAAAATTCCAAGTTTTCTACATGAATTCTTTGACTTACTACATTATAATTCCTCCTAAAATACAACCGGTATGTTATCCTGTTAAGTCTAAATAGCATAAAACTGGAAGCATAATGACAATTATGCATGGTACAGGGAGTTTTAGAATTCCTGTCAATTTTGGATCTAGACATAAAATCAAAATTTCATGTTAGGAATAGCCCTGCTAATTCTGATTCTAAGAATTCCACACTTAAGAAAAGGCCAGGCACTTTGTTATTATTATTTTTTTAATGAACTTCAGGGCTGAAGAATGGATCAGTCAATATAGTTCTTGCTATGCATGCATGAGTACTCAATTTATGATTCCCTGACTCATATAAAACTGAGTGCTGTGGAGGGTATCTGTAATCCCAGTATTCCTATACTGAGAAAGGGGGAGACAAAATACACACACACACACACACACACACACACACACACACACACACACACACAAAATGCTGTTCGATAGGTAAGTGAAAAGGTAAGCCAGGAACTGGAAGAAAACATACAGCCACATACCTTTGATAAAAGACTTAACCTCCAACACATGAAGAATAACAAAAATGGAAAGATTAAACAAATAAATGCTGACAGCTTAAAGGAAAGGTATTAGACTGACCATGAAGCATACTCAAAATGTTCAACATTATCAGCTATTTTACAAATGAATTTCAGGTTGAAGTCACCTTGAAAATACGTAAAGTCCTACGAACTGGCAATACTCACCACACTATTTTGTTGAAAGAGTTTAAAAAACAAAAAAAAAAACAAAAACAAATGAGACTATGAAGTGTTGGAAATGATACATAGAAACTAATTCTCACTTCTTTCTGCTGGAAACATATCATAATATGATCACTTTGGTAAAAGTTGTGAGCATTTTCTTAAAATTTTTTCCTAGTACATATTTATTGTACATGGTACAATATATTTTTAATTAGTTATAGACATACTCAGTATGTAAATAGCACATGTTGGTCTCATCCTTTCCTTCATCACTGCCCCCCCTTCAAAGGGACCCTCCTCCTTGGGGATGCAGGTCATCCCCATAGGGATAGTGGGTAGTACATTGCAGGGACAGCTGTCAGTTATGGAGAAGAAGCAATGTCTCAGTGCATAATGTCCCACTTGTGGCTCTAACACTCTTTGACGTAGATGTAAAATTTTACTACATCAGTGATATGCTTTTAGGAGCCTCTGGTTTGAGTGTCCTCAGTGTCTATCTCCTTCACCCTTGGGCAGATATCAGGTTCACCAGGAAAGCAGCAATCTTGCTCATTTCCCCAGTTCCTCTATGGTTTCAGCTGGGGTCTTGGTGAAGTGTGATGGAATGGGTCATTTCTCTCCTCAGGTCCTGCTTCCATCTGAAAAATAGAAGCAGATTCTCCAGCGAAGAATGAATTTATCACAGGTTAAATACAATAACCATTATTAGTTTGGAGAGAATTTAATGGGTGTGGACCCTCTTGTAGCCCAATATTAGAGATGACTTGATATTGGAAAGCAAACTCATTATCTGGATATGATTCTGACTTGTTTCCCAGCTCCAGATATGGGTTCCTTTCCACTGAGTGGATCTTTTAGCCAATCCAAGAGAAGTTGTTTACCCACCATGGCTGTGTGCCACTATTGCACTTGTGTGAGCATCCACATCAGGTTGTTTACTTCTGCGTAGCTTAGACCTCAAGTTGCTCCAACAGACTGTTGGCCACTTTCAGTGGTAGCTTATGTAACACCTTCTAGCACTAGACAGGCTGCCTGGGGACTGGCTCTCTTTCAGATTCCAGCCAGGTCTCTCCATATTCTGTACCAATAGCATATGTTGTCTTCAGTAATAGGGTCTTACCATTAACCTGTGGTGGGTAATCAAGTGCTCTGACAGAAGTCTGTCTTGTTTTGGGAAACTGTGTAGATCTCTCTTATCAATAGCTCATTGTGGGTGTTAACCAGCATCCTGGTACTGGAAATTACTGGCCAGCGCCAAGGGAAAAGAAAATAGAAAAAGAAAGAAATTAAAAAAAAAAAAGGAAACAAGAGAAATTTAAGGCTAGGCTTCATTTCATTTTTCCAGAGCCCTTCTATTCAGGTGCTCCCTCTAAGGTCCTATTGAGGGTTCAACATTTTTTGTTTGTTTGTTTTTGTTTCTGTTTTTGGTTTTTGAGGTAGGGTCTCACAGTAGCTGAGGCTGACCTGGAATTCACTATGTAATCTCAGGGTGGCCTCGAACTCATGGCGATCCTCCTACCTCTGCCTCCCGAGTGCTGGGATTAAAGGCATGCACCACCATGCCTGGCTGAGGGTTCAACTTTTTAGTCTGTCTTCAAGGCTATAGGATTCTATGGTACCAGTTCCATTTGGATTCAGTTTTGTGACCCCCCATTACCCTCCCCTCAAGTCCTACCCTCCCTATTGTCCAGGCCTCAAGATGTCTCTCAGGTATGTTAGTAACTCAAGCTGATCCAGGTTAGGAGCTACAGATGAGTGAGACCATGTGACAATTTCTTTCTGTAATTGCTTGAGTTCACTGAGTATGATCTGTTCCAAGTTCGACTATTTTCTACAAATTTCATTGTGTCATTTTTTTCTAACTGCTGAGTAGAATTTCACTGTGTAGATATACCACATCTTAGTTATGTATTTTTCCAAAGATGGGCACCTGGGTTGGTTCCAATTCTTAGCTATTATGAATTGAGCAGCTATCAACATGGTTGAGCAAATATCTCTGAACTGAGGCATGAAGCTTTTAGGGTAAATGCCCAGTAAGGGAATAACTGGGTCTGTTGTTAACTTTATATTCATCCTATTCAAGAGTCTCCATATTGCTTTCCATAGTGGTTGTACCAGCTTACATTCCCATCAAGAGTGAATGAGGGTTCCTATTTCTTCACGACCTCACCAGCATTTGTTTTCATTTGATTTTTAATGTTTGCTATCCTTACTGGGTAAGGTGGAATCTCATATTTTCTTTAATTTGCATTTCCCTCATGGGTAGGAATGTTAAACATTTTCTTAAGTGTGTTTTCCATTTGTATTTCTTCCTCTGAGAGCTCCCTATTTAGTTATCTGTCCCACATTGTGAGTGGGTTGCTTGATTTCTTATTGTTTAGGTTTTTGAGTTTTTGTAGATTATAGAAATTAGGCCTCTGTCAGTTGTATAGCTGGCAAAATTTTCTCCCATTATGTGAGTAATCTATTGGCTCTGCTTATGGTACATTTGTCCTCAGTTATCACTGCTTTAATGGCATGCAGCACAGCCCTGCCCCCAGCCTCTCTTGCAGCGGCCTTGCCATCCTAGGCAGCCACCCAGGGATGGCTCTAACCTTTGGGACTCGACCTTCAGCTCAGCCTGAACTCCTCATGCCAACTTTCATGTCACATATACACACATGATTTTATCTACCTGTATAAAATTTCTGATCACAACATGTTAATTTTATTTCTGCTCTCTGAAAATGGTTCCATTTTTAAAATATGGTTATATTCAGTTGCATTTATTTTCCTACAAGTGAAAAACTTTGTTCTTTATAGCTGAATAAAACATTCGTTGTGCATATGTGCAATATTCACTTCAAAAGTGTTGGACACCTCGGGTGTTTTCATTGCCTAGCATATGTCAATTATACTGCAGAAATTGATGTTGAAATGGACTCCTTCTGGTAAACAACCACGAGTGGTATAGCTCGGTCATATAGTAGAACTATTTTTAGCTTTTTGAGGAACCTTCAGACTGATTCCCATGTTGGATATAGTATTTTACATTCCCACCAGCAGTGTGTTAAGGGTCCTTTTGGTCCATGTCCTTGCCAGCATTTTGTTTTTAACTTTTGGGGGTTTTTGAGGTGGTGTCTCACTCTAGCCCATGCTGACCTGGAATTCACTATGTAGTCTCAGGCTAGCCTTCAACTGACAGGGATCCTCCTACCTCCTGAGCGCTGAGATTAAAAGCGTGTGCCAGCTCTGTTGTTCTTTTCTTAATGACTGCCATTCTGATTGGTGAAGATAGAATCTCAATGTATTTTTGTGGGGAGAAAAGGTTTATTTTGGCTTACATACTTGAGGGGAAGCTCCATAATGGCAGAGGAAAGTGATGGCGTGTGCAAAAAGTGGACATCAGGGCTGGAGAGATGGCTTAGCAGTTAAGCGCTTGCCTGTGAAGCCTAAGGACCCTGGTTCGAGGCTGGATTCCCCAGGAGCCACATTAGCCAGATGCACAAAGGGGCGCATGTGTCTGGAGTTCGTTTGCAGTGGCTGGACGCCCTGGTGCGCCCATTCTCTCTATCTCTCTCTCTCTATCTGCCTCTTTCTCTCTGCGTCTGTTGCCCTCAAATAAGTAAATAGAGAAAAGTGGACATCAGGTGGACAATAGCAGGACAGTGCATCAATGTAGTTTTTTTTTTTTTCTTTTTCAAGGTAGGGTCTTACTCTAGCTCAGGCTGACCTGGAATTCACTCTGTAGTCTCAGAGTGGCCTTGAACTCTCAGTGATCTTCCTACCTCTGCCTCCTGAGTGTTGGGATTAAAGGCGTTCGCCACCATGCACGGCTTCAATGTAGTTTTTTTTTTTAAATATTTATTAATTTGCAAACACAGTCACATTCCCCCCCACACATACACACACACACACACAGAGAGAGAGAGAGAGAGAGAGAGAAAGAGAGAGGCCTCTAACCACTGCAAATGTACTCCAGATGTATGTGCTACTTTGTGTATCTGGCTTTATGTGGGTACTATGGAATTGAACTCTACTTGTTAGGTTTTGCGATCAATCTCCTTAACCACTGAGCAATCTCTGCAGCTCCTCAATGTAATTTAATTTTCATTTTCATTTCTGTTATTGTTAGTGAAGTGGACAATTTTTTTCCTGTGTTTATGGAATTTTTTTTCTAAAACATTTAGCAATACTTTGATAGTTTTCTTTAGAGTTTAAGAAGATTCAATGTGTGTTTAGGAAGATCTCTGCTCTCAGCATGCTGGGAAGGAACTGAATGAAGTAAAAATGAAAGTCAATAATATAGGCATGTGTCCAGAGAACTTCTTCAGGTGGAATAATAATGCTACTGTGGTTGTAGAAGGGACAGTAAGGAGAAAAGGAAGATGTAATAAATATTTTGGATGTGACTTATATACATTCAAATACTTCATTTGAGAAATAAAGATATGCATATTAAAATGATGCCTTTGCACTGAGATGAAAGATTAGAAGTACTTGGACAGAAGCTATCAGGAACTACCCAGAATTCTCACTGATTTTTGTCGATTTTTTTTAATACATCAGTCTTAACAGAAATTTACATATTAGGCTTACAAAATGGAACTCTTGTGTAGGAGCATGCCAAATGGTGAAAGTTGCCTATTTTGAGTTATTTTAGCATTTGATACTTCAACTTCAAATTTTATTTAATATCAAACTCAAATATTTGGTGGATGCTTTTCATAAATTATAGGAAAAAATCATAAATCATTGGTATATTGCTTCCAAGAAAAAATAAAATGTTATTATTTCCTATTGCTTTACTATGTAAGAAACATTTTTAAGCTGAATGTTCTCAACATTTCATAAATATATTTCTTTTTTTGTTTTTTTTTGGGGGGGGTTTCGAGGTAGGATCTCACTGTAGCCCAGGCTGACCTATAATTCGCTATGGAGTCTCAGGGCGGCCTCAAAATCACAGTGATCCTCCTACCTCTTCCTCTCAGTGCTGGATTAAAGGCGTGCGCCACCACGCCCGGCCATAAATATATTTCTTTTCACGACATTTTAAATTCAGCCAACTTCATGTTCTATAAGATCCTTGTCAATAGAGGATACGTTAGAGTTCACATTCTTGAAGAATTACATGAGGTGTGTTAACTTTGCTTTTCTTAAGTATTTCTTCAAATTTTCCACATATTTTCTTAACTTAAGATTCTGAAGATTCATATTTTGCCATTGGATAGCAGAAAAGTAGGTTCCATACTTACTGTACCCCTGAAAATGTTAGAAGACAAATAGATACAACTTGCAATTTCTTTCCTTGGTAGGAAAGTTAATGTTTTATTTTATTTATTTGCGAAATATAAAGCTGTTTTAAGAATATGGTGACTCTCAAAAAATCTATTTCTCAGTATTTGTATGTTAGCCCAAACAATTGCTGTTGATGCAATACTTTAGTTTCATAGAATTTTTCTTAACTGTAAATATAGCTCATTGAGTTTTTCTTAGGCATAATTTGTATGTTTGCTAAAAGTCCTTATTCACCCTTTATTATTTTATTTGTTATTTCAAGTAAATACATAAGCTACTTACTGTTTGTAGGGCATTGAAATATGCAGTATTCACTGCTGAGCAGAATAACACTCCTGCCCTTTGGCAATTTACCCTCTCATCTCTCATATCTTGTCAGAATCATTGCTTCAGCAAGTATTTACAGGGCCCTTTATGTATACTACACTACTGTAGGCACTTTGAAGATATTTGCTAAAAAGAGCATGCGGAGCTTAGCAGATGGCTCAGTCAGTAAAGCACTTTCTGAACAAGGATGAGAACCTGAGTTTGGATCCCCATCAACCACATAATATGCTGGGTGTGGTGGCTCCTGTCTACAGTCTCAGAGCTGGGGAGTTGGAGATAGTTGGGACTTGCTGGCTAGCTAGTCTAACTAAATTGATGAGTCCTGGATTCAATGAGAGATCCTGTCTCAAAAACGTAAGGTAGCAAGGAGATTAAGAAACACTCCTGATATGAACATCTGCCCTTCACATGCAGACATAAACATGTACATATACAACCCTCCAAAAACATGTGTCCATACATACACAAAAATGAATACACACATGTATGTACATTATACACACACATGCAAAAACGAGAGCAAGTTATGATTTTTCCCTCATGTTCCTTAATAGGAGAACATGGTCAATGATCAATCAACATAATAAGTTTACATGAAGACATTGTAGTGGATGGTGATAAGTGCTGTGGATTAAGGAAAATGATACAGCAGGAGAAGATTGTAGGTATTTGGCATTAGGCAGGAGATCAAGAAACAGATCAAACAGTGTGATCACCATCAGGCTGTGTGGAAGAACAAATATGAAGAAACAGCTGAAAGATGTCAGAGAGTCGGGAAGTAGATATGCGAGGAACAAACAACCAGGAAGAGGGAACAGGCAATGCAACCCTAACATAGCAATGACTGTTCCGCGAGAAAGACAGCAAAGAAAGCAGTACACCAGTAGCGAATAAATCAGGATAAGAAAAATCCTGCCAGCTATATAATAACATAGGCTAATGGATCTGTTTTATCTTCCACAATAGTTTGGAGAATTCTTTCATAGAAAATATGAAGCTATCTTACTGTGTGCTTTTTTATGTCTTATGTTGAACTAGCAAAACTTCTATGTAATATGTTTCATGTTCCAATTTTTTCTTTGTTAATAAAAAAAGCGTGTATTACTATCATAATATGTAAAAATGGCATGCATGAGGCTGGAGTGGGCAATGTCTTTGATGTACGAGGAACTGCTTGCGTATGGATCCCCAGCACTCACCTAAAAGCCAGGCATGTTGCTGTGCACCTGTAATCCCAGCACTGGGGACGAAGACATAGGAGAATCTCTAGGGCTCCTTGCTCAACCAATCTACCAGAAAAGACTATGTCACAAAAAATAAGCTAGAAAACAATTGAGCAAAACACCTGATATTAACCTCTGGTCTCCACATGCATGTGTATGCATGTACCCACACACATATGAACATGCAAGACCACACATATACACAAAATGATTTTCGAAAAAATATTTTATTTATTTATTTAAGAAAGAGGAAAATAGAAGCAGACAGACAGACAGACAGATAGATAGATAGATAGATAGATAGATAGATAGATAGATAGATGATAGATAGATAGATAGATGATAGATAGATAGATAGATAGATAGATAGATAGATAGATAGATAGAGAATTGGTGTGCCAGGGCTTGTAGCCACTGCAAACAAACTAGACACATAGACCTTGTGCATCTGGCTTACTTGGGTACTAGGGAATCAAAACTGCATCCTTTGGCTTTGCAGGCAAGTGCCATAACCACTAAGCAATATTTCCAGCTCTACAAAAGGATATTCTAAAATATCATAGTTATAGCTGGGATGGTGGCACATGCATTCGAGAGGTAGAGGTAGGAGGATTGCTGTGACTTTGAGGCCAGCCTGGAACTATAGAATGAGTTCCAGGCCAGTCTGAGCTTGAGTGATACCCTGTATCTTGAAAGAAATGCCATGCTTGAATAAATACTCAATCTCTTCTATGGTACATAATGAAATACTAGGATACAGTCACTGTTGCAATTATTTTAACATTCTGGATAAGTTACTGTAAGGTAGTGAGAAGGAATTTAATTCCACCAGTATTTTTATTTTTGATCACGCACCATGGACAAAACAGGTCCTGGGTGCTGTGCCTGGGGCTGATCTTGGTATTTCAGGTCCTGTTTTGTTGTGTTTGCCTCTTTGTTTATTTCTTTAGTACCATAGATCTGGAGAGTGGCCTACATGGGCCAGTGACTTTCAGTCTGTTACAAAACAAGACATGCATTTACGTTTTTAAGTCAATGACTTTAGAATCTATCTCACTGTTAGTCTAAGCCAATGGAGGAAAAATTATTAAAGGTATGATCTGAAAACTTGTTATACATATTTTTAAAAATTATTTTTATGTGTGTGTATGTGTGTGTGGAGTGTGTATGTATGTAGGTCAGATTACAACTTTTGGGATTGTCCTTGTATCCTTATACATATTTTCATTAGGCTTGATTATAGTTATAATTTTTCAGATTCAAATTATTTATTTATTTATTTATTTATTTATTTATTTATTTATGAGAGAGGGAGAGAGAGAGAGAGACAGACAGAGGCAGATAGAGAGAATGGACACACAAGGGCCTCCAGCCATTGCAAATTAACCCCAGACCCATGCACCACCTTGTGCATTTGGCTTGGGTGGGGCATGGGGAATTGAATCTGGATCTTTAGGCTTTGAAGGCAAGTACCTTAACCACTAAGCCCTCAAATTATATATATATTTTTTAAAAAAGTCATCAGGTTTCCCTATTGCTGCTAGAGAAGGGTCATGTACCAATTGTGTAAGTGGTAAGCTAATTTCTTCTTATACTTAATAAAGCAAATAAGATACTAGTGGAAGAAAACCCAGCCTTCATCTAAGGCTCTGAATCTAATTCTTGTTCCCATCAGTTTATGCCTCAGGCTTGACCATGCCTGCCTTTGCTCCTGACTTCTTCATGAGCCCCTGAACTCCTGACTCCTTCCTCTGTGGCACTCTGCTGTTCCTTCTTAAGTCCCTGATGTGAGGGTCACTGTATTTATGCAGTGCCTGAAAAGTGAAGAATAAATTCTTACATGTTGGGTAGGATCTTCACTATTGTTTTACAAATTAACTAACTGAAGCAAAATAGTGATAATGTGTTATTATGGTTAAGGTTAATAAGCTACTGATTACCTCTAGAGGATACAACTGCAGACACATTATTTTAAAGTCCTATTTGTTGAACTGACTGATAAATGAACAAAAAGCTTTTGTGCATGGTTGATGAGCACTGGCTTGGGATTTTGAGCCAGGTAGAGCTGTTTCTCTGCTCATAATTGCCAACAATGCTCACTCAGAAATTGGCTCTTTTGACTACACGACACTATTGCTGATCCAATAGCTACTGAATAAAGTCCATTCACACATGTCAAGGGTGAATAGATACCACATTAATTGTCATTAAATAGAATGCCTTTGGGCAAATAAGAGGAAGCCGTAACCACTCATTTGGCTTCACCATTCTGTGAGAAGATGCTAGATGAAACTCTCACAACAACCTAGAGTTTCTCCTTTTCTTTGCTTCTGACCAGAACAGTTTCTGAAGCATAACGTATTGCTGAACATCTATTCACTGGTCAGAAGCCATTCAAATGCTTTTCCTTTTCTAACATCACCTAAATTTCCCTTCAGGTTTCATCTTTTCCACAGAGCTTGTTTCTGAGCATAAGGACATACCATTTCCCTGAACACATTATCATATCAAGGATTGGCATGAGGCCGATTTGATCCAGTCAAAATAATTCTGGGGTCCTGTCTTATTACTCTAGGGTTTGTTATTCTCACTACAGGAACAGCAACAGAAGCGTATGCATTCCAAGTTACTCACAAATAACAGTCTAAAGCAACACAAGGTGCAATATTACACAGAAACAAGTATTGGGGTGGGGTCATCAAGGATTGGACTTGAAAGTGAGTTTCTAATGCTTTCTTGGATTGGTCCACTTTGAAAGACATTAAACTGCTGAAATTGCAGCTGGAAAATCCTTTGAAACTGCCTTGATATGTTTGTTCACCTGTACTAGGGTGAGCATGATGGAGCCCTGTATGCCTGTGTGCGTGTCAAGGGCAGTGTGGGATGTGGAAGGTGGGAGGCTGGTGAGTGACTTCTTAAACAGGCTTCTCGTAGATCTGTACCACCAACTGTTTGGCGAGGTAAATGTGGATGAGTGATAGTGATTCATGAACACATTATTGCATGCTCTGAACATCACATAGAATATTTCTTCTATGAATTCCAACACAAAGAATGAACACCCAGAAGATTTTGCTTCATTTCCCTAATCACTAATGAGATATCAAGTCAATGATCAAATTATTCTGATAAGTGTATATGACATTAGTGATTATGGTCTTTATTTCTATACTGTTCATTTTTTAAAAAGTCATTAGCTCTTTTTTCTCGATTTACTGCTTTACAACCAGATCTAATTGAAGGTTTGACCTGGTTTGCATACACTTGTCTATAGAAATGTATAAGTAGGGTTTGCAAGTAATTTCATTGTAGGAAATGCCATTTTGTTTAGAAAGCATCCTGTGACTCCTTAGTAGGTCAGTTTCCTGTAACATTCACTACATATATCTGCTTAATAACTTGTGATTTGTATAATTGTGCAATTGTCCAATGTCTCTTTTATCAACTGATTTCTCCATTGTGCTTGTGTGCGTGCACATATGTGTGTGACAAACATGCATGTGGAAGCCACACACATGCATATGTGTGCACATGATGTGAAGGCCACAGACTGACACTAGCTATCTTCCTCAATTGCTCCCCACATTATATTCGGAGACAGGGTGTCTCACTGAACCCAGAACTTACCTAATAGGCTTGCTGGCAAGCCAGCACTAGGGATGCTCATATCCCTGCCTCAGCAGTCCTAAGAATACAGGCATGTACTATTGGGCATTTTTATGTGCTTGCTGGTGATCTGAACTCAGGACCTAATGATTGCATAACAAATATTTTATTGACTGAGCCATCTCCACAGATCTCAACTGATTTCTTATTCTTAAAATGTAGAGACTATGGTCTAGGAATACTATAAGTTTCCTAAAGCCTAGTTCAGTGCGTTACATTTGGTAGTCTCACTGTATGGGGAATGAATGAAGTGAAGGGAAGGTATATAATGCAGTAAGGAACAGTTGAATGATAACGTGTCCATAGCAAGTCAAGTGGATATATAACCTGGATAAACTTCATTTAATGATCATTACATAATCCAGGAATGTAGAAGAATAAATTTTAATTCACAACTATGCACTTTTGAAAGCAGTAAATAAGTCCCATTGATCTACATAAAATTTAAAAGCATAATTTCATACATATTTTATTTTTTATTTCACATGTAAACCATGTTAAATATTAGATCCAGATGGTGCAACCTCAAAGGTTACATATTTACACACAGTTAAATATCCTTTTCCAAATCAAATGTGACAATAGCATTTCATGCAACTGAGTCCTGAAACTTTGAACAAAAATATGAGTCTTCAAGTGAAATTGCTAGGTATTTCCTCAATTTGTATGGGGTGTGTGTGTGTGGGGGGGAGAGATCAAAAATCTTCTAACTCTGCAAAGTCTTTTCTTGCCTCTCACTCCCAAAGAGCCAAAATACAAAATGGGTTGAAAGGGAAAGGTTTTCTCATACTAATTCTCTAATCACAAGTTCATCATTCCAATGAGAGACATTGATGATAGATGAGACATGAGTTGAAATGAATTTTGATAAATGTTTGATGGTGATTCAAAACTATTTCATTTCTCTGGAAAAAAACTAATTTTTTTCTTTAGGATAAAAATGTATTGCTTTTGATTATGACTGCCTGTGTGTACCATCAGTACACCAAAAATTAGTGCATGACTATCCATAACATACTTAATAATATGGCATTTAAGAAGTCCACCATTTGATCTGATTTAATAGCAACTCTTTTGCAAAACCTCTCCTTTGTGCCATCCTGTTTACCATTTTGAAAATTTAGATTTTGCTAAAATAAGAAAAAAAAAAACTACAGCAAATTCTTCAGTATTCTACATCTGTTATTTCTAGATCAGTTATTTGTTCTCTTCTTTTAAAGGTGTATACCAGGCTGGCCTCAAACTCCTAACCCTTTTGCCACTGCCTTTTCCACAACTGTCTAGTGGCTTGTGCCACCAAAACTGGCCATTGTCGTTCTGTTGATGCAGATGACTATAGCTACACTGTGTTATCACAAGCTGAATAGTAAAATATCTTTCTGGGTCAGCTTTCACTTGGTCCAGTACCTGCTATTACTTATTGTGTGAAACTTCCTACTCAGAATTTTGCTTTGTACATTTGATTTGGATGGTTAACTCACTTATCTATTGTCATATGTCATGTTTTATCTTAGCTCTATATTTTTTACTTCCAGTTTATGACCCTCATGTCTTCTGTTGTTTTTTTTTTCAATTTAAATTTGAAGAAACAAAGACTTTATTAACTCAAATAATAAAGGAAATTTATTCCTTTATGCTTCTTATATTTTAGACCTTTGTGGTTCTTCATTTGAGGGCCACAGCCTCTACATAATTAAGTGATAATGAATTTTCCCCCTTTCCTGTTGTGCATCATTAATAATGCACTTACAATCTAGCTTTTCTATTTCCGTTTTACTTCTGATGTCCTGTGGGCTTGTATTATTGCTCCAGAACAGGAATTCTGATGGAGTCAGCCCACTACTGCCTTCAGAAGTTCTTACACCAGATCTCGTGATGAGTAGCTGTTTGATGAGATGAGTAGATTGACTCTCTACACCACATCCTCGCCCTAATCCAAGTGCAGTAAAAGTTTAGTGTTACATGGTTGTTTTGCCTTGATCTCTTTCTCTCAGACAAGGTTGTGAGAATGACTACTACTTCTGTTGCAAGGAACGTTTTGTATGATTGGCACATTTATTGGTGCTGTTTGATTTTTAACACTTAAACCCTTGCTTGTTTCTTCTAAGGAGAGAGAGAGAGAGAGAGAGAGAGAGAGAGAGAGAGAGAAGAATGGGTGCATCAGGGCCTCCAGCAACAGCAAATGAACTCTGGGTACATATATCAATGTGTATCTGGCTTTATGTGGGTACTGGGGATAGAATCTGGGTCTTTAAGCTTTGTAGGCAAGTGCCTTAACCACTGAGATATCTCTTCAGCCTTGTTTAATTTTTTTTTACTTAACTTCTTGTACAATTTCTATATAAAACAAAACATATGTATTTACTCTGATTTGCTTAACTTATGTAGCTTTGGTGCTGGGGAGATGGTTCTGTGGGTAATAGTGTCTGCTGTACAAGTCCTGCGCTTGACTCTCAGTGCCCACATAAAAATCCAGATCTGATGGGACAGAGACAGGATTGTGAGGGCTAACTGGTCAGACAGTCTAATTAGAACATAATTGTGACCTGCAGTTTCAGTGGGAGACCCTGTCTCATTGAAACCAAATCAAAAAAATAATAAAGGGGAACACCTGAAGTACTTCTCTGGCCTTCACATGTGTGCACATGGGGCGCACACACACATATGTACAGACACATACACGACACATACGACACGACCCCTCCCCCCCAAAATGTTGCATAGCTTCAGTTACTACAACCCAAAACATTAATGGCTTTAAACAGATGGATGCTTGCATCTCCTACATGAAGTAAATTTGGACCATGTCTCCTTCTTTATCTTTACCACTTTGTTTGCTCTCTTCTTTTTTGTCAAGCATGCTCTTCAATTGTAGAGTGAAAATTCTGTGTTGAGGGTATTATATTCAGTTAATCTCAAAGACAGGTTATAAAGAGGAAGAAGAAGAGGAGGAGGAATAAGAGAGAGGAAGAAGAAGAGGAGGAATAAGAGAGAGGAAGAAGAAGAGGAATAAGAGAAAGAAGAGGAAGAGAAGGAGAAGGAATGAAAAGAAGAGGGAAAAAAAAGACTCCTCAAATCCACAGTAATTGCCAATACAATATTGTTCTGCTTACTTAACTATGTGGAGTAGTTCCACATTGGGTTAAAGGAGTCACAGATGTTTCCCGATAAACATGTGAAATGAATACCTGAACATTTCAACTTATATGTCTTTATTTCTAGTGCTCATTTGTCTCTCTTTGAACTTATAAGCTATATACTCCATGTTTTTCTAATATCAGTGTCACGAATGACTCAAGATTTATTGACTCTGTATTATGCAAATGAGGAAAGTTATAAACTTTTACTTCTCACTGCATTTGTAGCTACTTCTTACTTTTTTGCTATTATCACATTCTGAATGTATACTATCATACATATGGCTTTTAATTATGTCTGTGTTCTCTTGACTTTTTAGATGTAAGAGGAACTCTAGGTGTGGCAGCTGTCTATAACTCTATTTTCTCTGCTTTGGCATCTTACTGTCTGACTATTGAGCTAGGTCGATGTGGGCAATCCGAATGTGTGATCATTGCAAGAAACACCAGTGTGGACACAACGACTATGGGGCTTTTACCAGTTGGAAGAAAGTAGTACTATACTACTACTTCAGATAGTACTAGAAATATTATCCTATCAGGACATTGAGGGCCACCAAATTCCAGAAATCCTTTCTTACATATACATAAAGATATGCACTTTGTCTATATATATGATCTTAACCCTGCATGAAAAATGTACAATATCCCAAAAACTAGACATGCAGCAGGAACTAAATTTATGTAGCAAGGCTCTTTTTCCTTAATATGGAAGGAATAACATGGGCGTGATGACAGTCTGTTAACCAAGTACAGAAGATACTTGGGACAGCCTGGCTAGTTGGATTAACTGAGTCAGTGGCCTGTCAATTCAACTTAGAGTCCTCATAGTAAGTGAAAGAGACCAGCTGAGGAAGACACCTGAAATCAAATTCTATCCTCCATACACACATGCACACGTATATACCTGCATACGTGTACACCCACATGCATATACACACCACAACACATTGCAAATTAGAAAAAAAAAAAACAAGGATAGTAAACAAATTAAATAAAAATGGAGAAAATTGGTGGTGTAAAATCAATGGTATGAAGAAGTGAAAGTAGATGACTCAGAACTGAAAGACTCTAGACAGGGATCTGGACGGAAACCATTAGTGGAGAAGTAAGAGGCCAGGTGAGAAATAAACTCTCACTGCTATTTCTTGTCCTTGCAAATGAAGATAGTACTATCTCATAGGACTCATAGGAAAGAATGGAAAGCACTAACTTTATAAAGTATACTTAAGAGTTCATACCACAGAGTAAATGTATATAATTATTAGCTAAATGAACAGGTAAAACAGAAATGATGAGATTCAAACACTGGCCATTTGAAAATGTCAATAAAGGAGCTGGAGAGATGGCTTATTAGTTAAAGCACTTACCTGTGAAGTCTAAGGACCCATGTTCAATTCCCTAGTACCCTTGTAAACCAGATGCACAAAAAGGTACATGCTTCTGGAATTTGTTTTCAGTGGCTAGAGGCCCTGGCATGCCCATATTCTCTCTATCTCTCTCTCAAATAAATAAAATATTTTTTAAAAAGAAAGCGTTGGGCTGGAGGGATGGCTTAGTGGTTAAGTCATTTGCCTGCAAAGCTGAAGGACCCAGATTTGTTTCCCCAGGACCCACATTAGCCAGATGAACAAGGGGGTGCAAGCGTCTGGAGTTCATTTGCAGTGGCTAGAGGCCCTAGCATGCCTTCTCTCTCTCTCTCTCTCTCTCTCTCTCTCTCTCTCTCTCTCTCTGTCACTCTCAAATAAATAAGTAAAAATAAAAAAAAGTAAAAAGAAAGAGTCAGTAAAATAGACCATCAGTGTGGATGCTAGTTGATTACACAGAGGAAAGTAAAATGCAAAGAAAAAACAGTCAACAAACTATAGAGCCATTCAGGAACATTACCTGAAAACCTACAGCAAGTTGAAGCCATGACAATGAATGATTTCTCATGCCAGTATGATCAATGATAAATAATGACACCATGAGGAGTTCAAAGTCTGAGTGGATCTATTACCACAGGGAAAACAATGAGGAGCAATAGAATCAGAAGTGTTCTGTTATATTCTATTTAAGCATACCCTGAATTCTTATGTTTGATCTTTTCATAGTGTCCCAAATATCTTGAAATTCCCATTCATACTTTCCCATTAGTTTGTCTTTCTCTTTGTTAGACTGTATTAGATCTGCCACCTGGTCTTCTAGCTTAGATATTCTGTCCTCTCCTTCATCCATTCTACTGGTGAGATTTTCTACAGAGTTTTTTATTTCATTAACTGTGTTCTTCATTGCTAGTAATTCTGACTGGTTTTGCTTTATTATTTCTATTTCCTTATTTATGTTTTGTATTGACCTCCTTATTTCATTAACTTGGTTTCTGGTGTCTTCTTTAATTTCTTTGATTTCCTCTTTGATTTCATTGAACATATGTGTAATCATTCTTTTGAAATCTTTCTCAGGCATTTCCTCTAAATCAGTCTCACTGGAGGTCACTCTGATGCATTAATACCTTTTGGTGGCTATAAATTATCTTGACTTTTTGTGTTTCTTGTGTTATAATGTACAGATTTTTGCATCTTAGATTAAGTTGATGCTTGGATTTTCTAATTATCTGCAATATTATTAGATGTATCAGTCAATCTGATATTATATATCTTCAGGGTAGGAGCTTAAGGTGCTAGGTGTGGCTTTTAAGACTTTCAGAGTAACTACAAAAGTGACCCTAGATGTTGGGTTTGCCTGCTATGAGAGTATTAAAGTAGACTGAGTAGAACAAAATATAGGAAGATTCTAAAATTTAACTAAACAATGTACACATTGAATGAAAAATAGCACAGCGTATTTATGCAAGAGTAGGTATTATGACAACCAGATCCTCTAACAAAGTGTTCCAAGTCAGCTTGTGACCAAGTGAGACCCTTCCCTAATGAATGACAGAAGAGGAAACAAAGGCACAATAAATCAGGAAGCAATAAATAACAAGCCCAAAGTATAGCTTATTTAAGAACGGCAAATCCGACTATCCATCAGATTTAACATGTAATTTATCCTGACATGGAAGGTGCAATTAGCACTTCTGATTCAAGCCTATATAACAGGTTTATTTGGTGAGTACTGACCTGGGCTGGAGAGAAGGCTAAGTGGTTAAGGCACTTGCCTTCAAAGCCAAAGAACCCAGGTTTGATTCCCCAGGACCCATGTAAGCCAGATGCACAAGGTGGCACATGCATCTGAAGTTCTTTGGCAGTGGCTGGAGGCCCTCACATGCCCATTCTCTCCCCCCGCCCTCTCTCTCTATCTCTGCCTCTTTCTCTCTCAAATAAATAAAATATATTGACTTCCGGTTAAGATGGCAGTGTAAGAACCATGCCAAAGCAGCCTAGGGGAGAAAAAGCCAAAAATAAACCCAGAAAATACGCTCTTCCACTAAAAAGCGAGGTGTGTAAGAAATATCAACTGCAGCAGAGAAGTAGGAGAGATCCAGAGCATCTGGAGTCCACAGACGCAGGCAGAAGCGACTTCAGCAGCGGTGGAACCAAGTCTGCGTGGCCACAGCTGCCAGGCTTGGCCTGAGCTGCAGGAAAAGCCAGGTGAGGGGATTCACCCCTCACACCCGCCTCAGCCCAAACTCAAGAAACGTGAAGGGAGGATGGTAGGGAACAACTGAGGAGCACCTCTGAGGAAGAGGATCTCGAGGACTAGCAGGAAAACATCAGCCACCATCCATAGCCTCCCCTCCCCCTCCGCCAGCGCAAGTGCCAGCAAGCACCAGAGACCTGGGGAAGGGAGCTCACCTACACAGAATCCGGCACAGGCCATCAGTGCAGCGATCCAGCGACCCAGCCAGCCTACCTGAACCCACAGCGCAGCAAAGAGGGACCCAAGCAGCAGCGCAGCATAATTGAGACCAAAACCATCCGAAAAGGTAACTGGGATTACGTCAGTCCAGTACCCACCAAATCAGCCTTGTATATAGGCTTGAATCGGAAGTGCTAATTGGACCTTTCATATACTAATTATAGTAGTAATGGGTATGTTACCGTTAAAGCAATAACCTCTATGGCTGGTGAGATCGTTCAACAGATAAGAGCACTTGCTGCAGGCAGACATCTGATTCACCTTGAGTTTGAATCCTCAGCTGGGCTATCCACACAGGCCTCTAAACCCAGTTCTGTGGGGAGCAGGGCTTGGAGAATCACTCAGACTTGTTGGACATCTCTGGATTGAATAGGAGACCCCATCTCAAGCAAACATGCCCAGGGCCTTAAAGGTGGACAGATACCTGACATTCTCCCTTGGCCTCCATGCATGTGCAAAAGGGTGTTTACATCTGCCTTCACCACATAGAAACCACACTGCTCATAAAACACACACATATCCCCAAACCTCTGTTGATACCATTCTATGATTTATTTCTTAGAAATCAAAAGATTCATCTTATAAATTTTCCATTGAACATTATGACGCGAAACGTGACAGGAACTTGTACGTCACGGCAGGTAAAAGTGAAATGTTTGCTGGTGATACAGAAGCAAAGCAAAACACGAAGAGAGACAGACATTTTGACATTTTGTCTTGACTGGGAATAAGTAAGATACTCTTAGCAAAGTGATACAGGGGGAAAAAATATGCAGGAAAAGGTTTCCCCAAAAGTCAAGAGCTGGGCTAAAGAGAAGCAGAAGTGGCGGCATGATTACGGTGGAAGACGGATGTAGTGGCGCTTCTCGTTCATTTAGCATGCAGGATTTCAACCTTAATTAGGATTCCTTTGTCACAGCATTCATCAAATATACTTGAGGAAATGGAAATTAACCTCCACGTTTCTGTCGCCTCAGGCATGCTTCTCATACTTTCACTCATTTCAGGGTATTGTGAAGTACGGTGAGCTGACTTGGAAATGCTTGACATGGAATACATAGCATCCACATGAAGAAATCACACATTATAAGTAATTTTGACAGCGGGAGCAAAGAAGCAACATTTAAATGGATGTAACTGTAACCATTTGTTGGTGGTGTTTCTTCCAGCCAGTGCTAAGAGCATGAAGTGTTTTGTTGTTGTTGTTGCTTTTTTAAACTCACACTGCTTACCACTTCTGCTCTGGTGGTTTGGTTTGCAAAGGACCTTTTAAAAACGACTTTATAGCCGGGCGTGGTGGCGCAAGCCTTTAATCCCAGCACTCGGGAGGCAGAGATAGGAGGATCGCCGTGAGTTCAAGGCCACCCTGAGACTAAATAGTGAATTCCAGGTCATCCTGGGCTAGAGTGAGACCCTGCCTCGAAAAACAAAAAATAAAAATAAAAATAAAAATAAAAATAAATAAATAAAAACGACTTTATGAAAGTTTTTTTTAATGTGCATGTATGCATAATATTATACAGTGTTAGTTTTGTTAAGTCTATGCCTGTACTCAGAAAGGAACATGCGCTTATATGATACAATGTACCATGTGAAATATAGAGAAAGTAATGTTGCTCATTCAGTCAGTGTGTTGGACTTGTGCAGAACTATTCTAGCCACTGAGACCTATCCTTTGCAACGTCTTCCTTTTCATTAAATCCCAGCTGTTCCTCCAGACCTTGCTCTGGGCCATGTCTTCTTTGACCCAGTCAGACTGAATTTTTTTTTTCTTAATCCTTTGGATATGTAGCCCTTGGTATGCACATCTTATATGAATCAACTATGTATGTATAATACATGCTTAACATGTACATATCTCTATGTAATACAAACATCAAAAATCATAAGATTGAACTGGAGAGTTGGTTTAGCAGTTAAGGTGCTTGCCTGGAAAGGCTAATGACCTGAGTTTGATTCTCCAGTACCCACGTAAAGCCAGATGTGCAAAGTGGCATGTGCATCTAGAGTTTGTTTTCAGCAGCTGGAGGCCATGGTGTACCCATTCTCCCTGTCTATTTCTCTTCTCTCTATCTTTCTCTGCTTGCAAATAAATAAATAAAAAATATTTTAAAAATCACAAGATAGCATTATAGATAGATTCCCATCTCCAAAATCTAGTAACCCAAAATACATTTATAATGGGGCTTGGAGAGATGGCTTAGCAGTTAAGGAGCTTGCTTGAGAAGTTAAGGACCCAGGTTTGATTCCCCAATACTCAAGTAAGCCAGGCGGACAAGGTGGGGCATGAATCTGGAGTTTGTTTGTATTGGCTGAAGGCCCTGGCACGCCCATTTCTCTCCCTCTCTCTCTCTCTCTCTCTCACACACACACACATATGTAATGTTATCTTTTAATTTCAAAAATCAGTAAGTCAATAAATTAGAAGCTCAAAGTCACAGTAAGGCATAGTAATATCATACTTGTTTTATTGAATAAATGTTTTATATGAGCACAAATGTTTTTTTAAAGTCTTTCTGAAGTAATATAGCATGTGGTATTTTGTTGTTGGTTTCACTGTGAATATTTGTCAACTGATTTCCTAAAATCATAAATTTTATGCCATAGCTAGATTTGGATTAGGCACCTATTAGGCTTGGAAACTAGATAGAGTCACCGATTTAGTACTTATCAACTGTAGTATGACCTTGGCCACATATTAAAACCCTTTTACACTTGGTTTCTTCATCTTAGGAACATGAATTGCAAAATGATATATTTTGTGGGCTATTCACATTAAATGAGTTAGATTAGTGGCATGTTTAAATGTTTGACATTTACAAGCCCTTACTAACTTTGGTGTTATTAATATTTGTTTATTTTTATTTATTTATTTGAGAGCGACAGACAGAGAGAGAAAGAGGGAGAGAGAGAGAGAGAATGGATGCGCCAGGGCTTCCAACCACTGCAAAGAACTCCAGATGCATGTCCCCCCTTATGCATCTGGCTAAAGTCCTAGGGAAATCAAGCCTCAGACCGGGGACCTTAGGCTTCACAGGCAAGAGCTTAACCGCTAAGCCATCTCTCCAGCCCGTGTTGTTATTAATATTGATGGACGTTTTACAAAGAGTTAGCTAATCCCACCAGGCAGATACCTCTTCTTCCACTGATATTTGACAATAAGACACTGGATTCCTGAAGTTTGAACCCATAGGTTTTCATACTCTCAAGATGCATTATGGAGTTCATTCTTGAACTTTCCCTCCAAATGTGGATTTAAATCATTAGGCCAAAACATTCCATTAATTTTCCTGAAGAGCTTCTATGAAAATATGTAGTACTCTGTAAAGTAGAAGGAAAATACCTGTACATGAGTATGTACTAGGCAAAAGCTTGGTGGTTTTTTTGAACCAAATTTGATTGTTGGCTTAAGAAACCATGAAGATATTCTCACCTCTCTGAGAATGTTCCTGTCTTATACTTCAGAGCTGTCAGTCAGTATTTTTGATCATTAGCCATCTGTGATTATTTTAATTTTTGCCAGCAGGAGAAGGAACTCTTTTCTACCCAGGAGCTCTGCTATTACAATATAATTTATATGTAAAGAGCTCATTTCATCAGTGAGAGAAACTTTTCCACAGATTTTTAAGGTTTGAAAGAAATTCATAGCACCTTATTTATTTGATTTTTTTCTCTTACTCTACACTACTGTTTCTCTGTAATTGCCACAGTTTCCATAGATATTCTGAAGCACACAGTTGACAACAGGTTTGAGATTATTTCTATGTTATTTTTAAGCACAAAACATCATATTTTGATATATTAAATTTAAAAACCTGGGGCTGGAGAGATGGCTTAGTGGTTAAGGTGTTTGTCTGCAAAGCCAAAGGATCCCAGTTTGACTCTCCAGGCCTCACGTTAGCCAGATGCATAAGGGGGTGCACGCGTCTGGAGTTCGTTTACAGTGGCTGGAGGCCCTGGCGCGCCCATTCTCTTTCTCTCTCTGTCACTCTCTCTCTCTGCTTCTTTCTCTCTATTAAATAAATAAATTAAATATGAACAAAAATTAAAAAAAAATAAAACTCTTAGAGGAAAATGCAATTTTATTTTGTAGTGACTTTTTCTGTACCAAAGAGAAAGACTCTTTTAGAATACCTTTTTCATAGTTTATTAAATGCCATAATGGCATTTAATCTCTAAGCATGTAATAAGGGCAAGGTTTGAGACAGTAAAAGACAGAATTTGAAATTTAAGAAGTTGGCCTTTCTATGTCACACCATGAGTTAGGATTGTTGGTCACAGAAACACTTCTGTAGCTCATTCCATGACTATTTGTGATTTCTTAACCTTCATCAAGTTGTAAACTCTCTCAATCACTTTACTTATAATACTGGATAATAATATTTTACTGACTAGGGCTGGAGAGATGGCTTAGCAGTTAAAGGCTTGCCTGTGAAGGCTAAGGACCCCAGTTTGAGGCTTGATTCCCCAGGACCCATGTTAGCCAGATGCACAAGGGGGCACACGCATCTGGAGTTCATTTGTAATGACTGAAGGCCTTGGTGTACCCATTCTCTCTCTCTCTCTGCCTCTTTCTCTCTCTGTCTGTCACTCTCAAATAAATAAATAAAAATGAAGAACATTAAAAAATATATATTTGACTGAATACAGTTATTGTGAAGATTAATGAGTTACTGGTCATAAAATGTAGTTCATGTATTATGAGACTCTGAGTAGAGGGAAGACCAGTGGACTGGGTAATTATAGAAGACTGGTGAGGTGAAGTGAAGTAAATTACTGATCATCCTACCCAAAATTTTAGGTCTTGAACTTTATGAAGCAATTTTCCTGCCTCTGGATATATATTATTAGAAATGACTGCTTTCCCAGAATACATGACCTTATATGAGAAATTCCAAAATACAATTTAGTTTTCTTTCTGTTTCTCTCTCTCTCTCTCTCTGTCTTGTTTGCATGTGCATGTTCTCTTGTAGTGTCCCATGTGCTCTCCTGTGGTGAGGTTCCCTCATCTGTGGTTGCCACAGAAGAACATCAAGTGTCCTGCTCTGCCACTCTTCTGCCCATTCATACTTGAGTGAGAGTCTTACTGATTACAGAGCTTGCTATAGTGGTGCACAGCCATGGTGGGAAACCAACTGCTCTCGATTTGGCTAACTGATCTGCTCAGTGGATTGGAACCCATAGCTGGAGCTGGGAAACAAGTCAGAATCATATATATATATATATATATATATATGGTACTGGGAACCAATAGGCAGAAAGCTAACAGCTGCCAGAGAAAAGCTCCCCCCCCCCCACCATCCACCTTCTCTGGACAACCTTAGTGGGCATTGGCAAAAAAATGCCTCTCAAGATTATATGCATAGCCCCTTTAATCTGAACTACTCTCACCCTTGGTTGGAGGCTCTGCTTTATTTTACAGATGGCAGAGCAAACTGGGGACATCCAAGATCCATCAATTACAGAAGAAAAGAGAGTGACTGCCTACAAGGAGATGTGCCACCTCTACCACATTAGCCAAGGTCCAAAAGATTCTACAGAGGAAAGAGTGAGGCATGTTGCTCCCAATTCTAGCCCAATAACCATCTCCAGGAGAACACACAAACATAGTGGAGAACTGAAACATATCATTACATAAATATGGAGTCTACAGAAAACTCAATACTAAAAACAAATCGCTGGAAGAGGGAGGGCAAAGTTTATAGAGCCACAGAGTGGGGAGAAATATTCTGAGGCATAGTCACACCCAGACATTGATGGAGGCCCTAATTACCTCACAGTGAACACCAAGGACCCTACTAAGGAGGGCCCTCAGGGAAATGGAGACCCAGGGGTGAAGGAATACAAGACTATAACCTATGTAAAATATATACACTTATGTAAGTTTAAAAAATAATAAAAAATGTAATATTGGCTTTAAGGCAGAGGTTGGGAAGTTTTGATTATCAGAGCCAGATTGTAAATATTTAAGCATTGTAAACTATATGATCTTTGTCTTAATTATTTGCCTCTGTATTGTGGCACAATCATATTCAACAAATGAACACAATTATGATCCAATAAAACTTTATTTATATAAAAGAAAAATATTTAATACATTTTTTAAAGGGCTATTCAAAGTGGAGCCTGGGGTATGGCTCAGTGGTAGAGTACTTGGAATTGGAACAAAGTAAAATGAAACATAAATTAAAGTGATACCACGTATTTGTTAAGGCAAGTTTTAGTGAGGTTTTTTTTTCAAGGTAGGATTTCGCTCTAGCTCAGGCTGGCCTGGAATTCACTGTGTAGTGTGAGGGTAGCCTCGAATTCATGGCAGTCCTCCTACCTCTGCCTACCAAGTGCTGGGTTTAAAGGCATGTGACACCAAGTGAGTTTTGTTTTGTTTGTTTTTTTGAGGTAGGGTCTCACTCTAGCCAAGGCTGACCTGGAATTCACTCTGTAGTCTCAGGGTGGCCTCCAACTCATGGCGATCCTCCTACCTCTGCCTCCCGAGTGCTGGGGTAAAGGCGTGCGCCACCCCAGCCAGCTGCTAAGCGTTTTTAAGACTGCATTCATTAGCCATCTGATTTACCTGAGGAGCGCTGATTGGAGTGGAGTGTGTGAATACACACGTGTATACGTATACATGCACAGTGGAAGACGGAGGTGACCTTCTGTAATACCGATCAGGTTTGTCGAGAAGCAGCGACACTTTCTGAGAAATAGCAGGAAAAGTAGCCAACTGCCACCAGGTGTGCTTCCATTGAAAACTAACCTAATCTGTTCGCAATTTAGCATGTGAACTTAATTTTCTTGGATCAAATCAACCAAGAGCCTCTTCCACATAGAACCATTGAGATCAGTCATGATGCCCAGAAATGTGAATGACGAATAATTGCTACATCTACCTTGACACGACTTCCCTCTTAGAGGTGTATCTGTATTAAAAAAAAAAAAATTCTAAACAAAACAAAACAACAACAACAACTTCAGAGCAAGGCCCTTTATGTTGCAGGCAAAATCCATGTTTTCATGGCAATCATCTATTTTTAAAGAATGGTGGGGCTGCACAAATAACCTGGTAGACATAATCTTGTCTCAAAACTATACCTGGGAGATGGCTCGGTAGATAAAGTGATTGTTGCTCAAGCCTGAGTACCCAAGTGCAAAACTCAATCCTCACCATAAATAAAAGCCACAAGTCTGGTAGGCTTCTGTGATATCAGCACATTGTAGATAAGATAGTTGGCACAGAGAACTTTCTTGAGGTTGGGAAGTTCTTAACAAGCGCAGCAGTGAACAGCAGTGAGATTCCACATGCGTTGGTTGCAAGACTCTGAGAAATCAGGGTGAAACTCAGCTGAAGCATTCTCCCTGCTGGTTAGCTTTCCTGGTGCTAGAAAGCACCATGCAGGTTGCTAGGGGAGAAAAGTCATCAAGAGTCTTAACCAGCAGCAGACCCACTGAGCCTGCCAGACAGAGATGATGTGCCCAATGGTACTATAGTGGCATGAGTATTATGTGAATTACCAACTACTTTTAATTTTTTTTTTTTTTTTTTTTTTTAGAGAAAGAGAGATAAAGGGTGGGGGGATAGAGATTTGGCATGCCAGGACCTCAGCCACTGCAATTGAACTCCATAAGCTTGTATCACCTAGTGGGTATGTGCGACCTTGTGCTTGCCTCACCTTTGTGTGTCTGGCTTATTTGGGATCTGGAGAGTCAAACATGGGTCCTTAGGTTTCACAGGTATTGACTTAACTGCTTAGCCGTCTCTCTAGCCTCCAATTACTTTTTGATTGTATTTGAGTCATGTATTACAGTATAGTCAAGCCTGGTACTGAAAATCTAGTCAAAAGCTCCTGGCTTCAAAGGTCAAAGGCCCTCTGCAGGAAGCTACTGCTGTTGGTTTGTTAAATGGATATGTTGTGCCCATCAAGTTGCCCTTTAAACACTTATGTTTATCCTCATTTCATAAGGCCACTCTCGTTTTGGCTAGATAACCTTCCTTTTGCAGATGGTGGTCACCACCGGGGAGCCCCACAAATTCTGTAAAATGTTGAGAAAAGGTGGCACTAAGTATTCAGTATGACATGAGTTGTCTACATCACAGTCAACAAGACTTGTGGAACTTTGCAAAGGAAGTGGCAGAAAGAATGTAAGAGCCAGAGGATAGGGAGGAGTGGTTAAGCATGCTGTCTTCCTGACACAAGGTAACTGATGCACTCATGAACTCACCGTGGCTGTCATTGCTTGCATAATATTGGGCCCATGAACATGTTGTCATCAATGTTGAAGGAAGGGGAAAAAAACATCAAAAATAGAAGATGGGTCAGTTATAAAGGAGAATGGGTTCAGTGGAAGGAGGCAGTAAGGGAACAAAAGAAAGTAATGGGAGCATCATCATCAGGATACATTATCTACATATTTGGAAGTTGTCAGTAAAATATTTTTTTTAAAAAAAAATGAAATGGAAGGCAAAGACCAACCCCAAAGTTGTCCTCAGACCACTACACACTTGAAGTGGTATATATGCCATCACTCACATATGAATAGGAACACACATACACACACACACACACACACACACACAAACACACACCCTGCTATGGTTTTAAAACTAACTAGTTTTACAGACTATTGCTGCTGAAAGCTAATCAGTTTTGCTCACTCTGAGTTCTCCTGACCCTGACTCTTGGGTGCTAGCTGGTGCATACCAAGGAAACAATGGGGTGTGTTTCTGTCTCCTAACTTGTGTTCATGTCCTAGAAAGCAATCCCCTTTAAACAACCACAATTCTCACACAAAACAGTTTGGCCTGTTTAAAAACTTTAAACACACACACACACACACACACACACATACACACCTACAATTAAGCTTTGGAAGATTTAAAAAACAAATGAGTTAATGATTTTATTTCTATGCAAATAACAAATCTTTGGGACAGATCAACTGCATTTTTACTTCCATATTGCCAAACTTTGATTTGATTGATCTATATTTATCCCCATGTGGCAGCTGGAGCATCACTTTAGAAGGAATCTTTCCTAATTCCAGCCTATCAAGGCAATCTGCAAGTTAAAAACTCACTTTTATCAGCAGGCATTCAGAGAATGGCAGGTGGCAGATAGAGCTCTTAGTGGATTATTCTAATTGCATTTTCTTTTACCTTCACAACTGAGAAACTGGTAAGAACAGGGAGAGAACAACTTTCCCTGACAATTGTGTTTAAATCTTTAATGAACACTGAAGTTTTCTGTGACTTCAGCATGAGATACTTTGAGGGTATATATAAATTGTATAAGTATGTAGACAGAAGAATCAGGAAAATTTAGAAATATTAGAAAAATCAATGTAGCAACTAATGTTATTATACATTATTTTAAATTCTTTCTATACTTCTTTCATTTTCACATTTTTCTTACTTATTTCATATCGATTCATATAGATATGCAAAATACTATATCATAGAATAAATAAAGAATGGACAATTCAGGCTGATACAGGTCACTTGGTAGAGTGCTTGCCTAACATTCAAGAAGCCCCAAGTTCAATGCCTGGTAATGTATAAACAGGAAATGGTGGTACACCCCCTGTAATCCCAGATCTGAAAAGATGGACACAAGAGGATCAGAAGTTCAAGGTCATCCTTCTCCACATAGCAATTTCTAGTCTAGTTTGGGATACATGAAACCATACCCCTTCCCCCCAAACGAAAAATTATAATGAAGTATAATGGGATGTCTCAACTGAACTTGAGTGGTTATCAACCTGAATCTTTTTATAACAATGTGTTAGTTAGTAGTTTGAATGTGATCGTTTAAGTATATGGCCCCATAGACTTGGGTGTTTCATTAAAATTAAGCTTGCAACATGATGCTCTAGCTTGCAGATCCCTGCTACAGGGCCTGTGTCACTGTGGACAGATTCTGGAGTCCAGTGCTAAGGTGTGTTTGGGGATTGATCTACATTCCAGGCAAAAGGTGTGGAGAGGGAAGTTTGAGCTCTGTGAGTTCCTGTTTGCTGATGTTGGCACCTTTCTCTCTCCCTTTCTCTCTCTCTCTCTCTCTCTCTCTCTCTCTCTCTCTCTCTTTCTCTATCTCTGTCTTTCTGCTTGGATATCGGATCACACTAGCTTCTTCTGCCATTGATGGTGTTATCCTGGATTGTATAAGCCTGAAATAAATCCTTCTTCCCATTAACTGTGTCTGCTTGTAGATGTTTGTCCCAGTAAAGTGGTTCTGACTACAAGAGTAAGTTGGTACCAAGAGTGAGGGATATGGTCATGTGGATTTGGGTCTTTTGCAACTTGTGTGGAAGGACTTAGTATTTGAGATTTGAGATGCCTCACAGTGCAATAAGCCAAATTTTATAGGATATTCTGGTGAGAGTTTGAAAGTGCTAAGTGCAGAGAGAATTATGATTGGAGGTTTTGCTTATGAACCCTCAAAGGAGAAGAGACAACAGAGAACTTGTTAGAAGTGAGCTACTGGCATGAAGGCTGTCTGTGTTCTGATGATCATGCCCAGAGTTTGATCAAGGTTTAATTTCAAAGTAATAGACTGGTATGCTTGGTGGAAGGTATAGAACTGGAAAAATGTAGGATTAAATTTGGAAAAATTCAAGCAAGTTTATAGCTACAATCACGAAGACTGATTTTAGGTTACTAAAGCTGCTATTGTTAAACAGATTACCACCATTAAAGGTGGGCCAACTGATATACCTTGAAACAAAGGAAAAGATGCCTCAGGGGGAATTCCTCCAAGGAAAGGCTGAATGAGTAGGAATGCAAATTCTTTTGATAGAATTAAAGGAAAAACTTCTTAAGAACAAGGCTTCAAGATTTATTTCCCCTCTGCTTAAAAATTGGCTATGCTGCTACACACCTGATGATGGATTTATATTCATGGGAAATACAGGGAAGTAGATAGTAAAGTGGACAAGGTTCCAAGAGACTCTGCTGAGATGCAGCATGTGAAGCAGGGTGATGTCCCTGTATTTAAGAACAAAAAGGTCATCACAAAGAACTGTGAAGATGGACTGTTACTTACAAGTTGTTTGGGATATACCAGGATTGTATAAAGGCTACTATGAATCACTGATAAATCAGGATGAAAGTTTTCCCCAGGCTAAATCAGCCCAGCTAGAGGGGTGAAATAGAAAATCCAGATTGTTGTCACTGGTTATGGATGTGGGATTTGAATTACAGATCTTGCTGTTTGTCTACTGGTTATTGATTTTACATTGATCCATTCTTTCTTCGTTATGTCTTACTGCAATGTAAATGTTTACTCTGTGCCATTATGTGTTAGAAGTATGTAACCTGCTTTGATTTTACAGGACTAATAGTTAAGAGATTGCCTTACATCTCAGATAAGGCTTGGGTCTTTGGAACGACGCTAAAGTTGGTAAAGGTTATAGGAACCTTTAAAGTTGGACTGAATGCAACTTACATTGTGATATGCTTATGCATCTGTGGGGGCCTGTGGCAGAGTGTGATAGTTTGAAGGTGATAATTTGCATATATGGCCCCATAGACTCAGGTGTTTCATTAACATTAAGCTTACAGTGCTAGCCCCTGGTAGGCAGCTCCCTGCTATGGGTGTATGGTTGTGGGGATGGTGAGTGTTACATCCTGGAGTCTAGCCAAAGGGTATGTTTGGAGGTAGATCAATATTTTAGCCCAAAACAAACTGTTTGGAGAAGGAAGTTTGAGCTCTGGGGCTTCCTAGTTGCTAGTATTGGCTTTTCTTTTTCTGTTTGGATGCTGGAGCAAACCAGCTTCTCCCATTGATGGTGCTCCCCTGGATTGTGTAATCCTGAAATAAACCCTGCCTCTCATAAACTGTGTCTACCTGGATGTTTGTTCCAACAACATGAAGCTGATTACAACAATTTATTTGAACTGCTAGTTAATCCCTCCCCAAAATGTCTTTATAATGTTACTCTTGATAGCATATTTCAAAAGTATTCAATATATTGATAATCTTTTTAATATGAAATTCATAATATTTAATCTAAGTGACAAATTTCTTAATTATTGATCCAGTATATGCAATTCAGTTTTTTTAAAATATTTTTTGTTCATTTTTATTTATTTATTTGAGAGTGACAGAGACAGAAAGAGTCAGAGAGAGAGAGAGAGCGAGAGAGAATGGGCATGCCAGGGCTTCCAGCCACTGAAAATGAACTCCAGATGCGTGTGCCCCCTTGTGCATCTGGCTAACATGGGTCCTGGAGAATCGAGCCTCAAACCGGGGTCCTTAGGCTTCACAGGCGCTTAACTGCTAAGACATTTCTCCAGCCCGCAATTCAGTTTTTTTTAAAAAATTAAATATGCTTGTATCTTGCATTTACAATTATGCAAATGGTTATATTTTCCTCATTATCTGGAAGGAGCTGAAAAAAACGAATATCCATTATTCTACATTAAAAAGTAGAATACCAACAAGAATATGTGTTTTTCACTTTAGTTTTCCATCCACCTTGTTTTATAATTTGACTTTATATATTTACTCTGTGTTTCCAACAGGATACCTTCAATTTACTTAGGTTTTTTTTTTTAGTTAAACGTGATCTTTGTTTTTATTTTTATTTTTTAATTTCTTGCTGCTTCTTTTTTTTTTTTTTAATTAGTCAGTTCTGTATTCAGCAAATACAGTCAGTTTGGTACCATTATTAGGCTCATCCGTGACCTACCCCCTCCCCTTGGCCCCTCCTTGTTGAGGTATATGGGTCATGCATTGTGGAGTTAGCCCACAGTTATGGGTAAGCTAAATGTCTCTGCATATCATGACCCAACATGTGACTCTGACATTCTTTCCACCCCCTCTTCCGCAAAATTTCCCTGAGCCATGTTGGGTTCATTTTTGGTCTGCTTCAGTGATGAGGTGTTGAGGGCCTCTGAGGCTCTGGCTCTCTGATTTGGTAGGAGTTGATTTTTCTCTATGCTGATCTCCTTCCCCCTTGTGCTGGTGTCCGGTTCATCAGGAAAAACAGCCCCCTTGCTTGTTTCTCGAAGTTTTCTTAGTTTCAGCCGGAGCCCTTTTGAGGTATGATGGGGTGGCTCTCTCCTTAGGGTCTACATCTATCTGAAAAAGAGAAGCAGATTCTCCAACGGAGAGTAAGTTAGCACCAGGACAAATGAGATAACCCTTACTTTTTTTTTTTTTATAGAGAATTTAATAGGTGTAGGCCCTCTTGTAGCCCACAATTGATAGTAGGTTGATACTGGAGAGTGGGCTTATGTTTGGATATGGTTCTGACTTGTTTCCCAGCTCCAGCTATGGGTCCCATACCAGTGAGGGGATCAGTTAGCCAAATTGAGAGCAGTTGGTTCCCCACCATGGCTGTGTGCCACCACTGCACTTGTGTGGGCATCACAATAAGTTATTTGCTGCTAAGTAGGTTAGACCATGCGTTGCTTTGATAGATATTGGTCAATTTCCCCCAGTCACCCATGTAGCACCTTCTGGCACTAGATGCGCTGATTGTCTGGGGACTGACTCTCATCCAACTTCCAGCCATGCCATTCTAATTTGCATGTCAATCACATAAGGTATCTTCAGCAGTAGGGTCTTACCACTAACCTTTGGTGGGTCATCAAGTACTCTGACAGAAATCTGTCTGTCTTTTAGGAAACCTTGTAGGTCTCTCTGATCAAAAGCTCATTGTGGACGATAGCCCCATGCTGGTTCTGGGAGTTACAGGTCAGTGCCCACTAAGAAAATGAGGCAAAAGATAACTAATGTACAAGAGTTAGAGATAAGAGAGAGAGAGACAGGGAGAGGGGAAGTGAGGGAGGGAAGATGTAGGAGACTAAGGTTAGTCTTAATCTTACCCTCTCCAGTGTCTTGTGGTTCAGGTGTTCCCTGTAAGGGCCTGGTGAAGGATCAGCCATTTGGTCTATCTTTTAGTAAGTAGAAGATTATGGTACCATTGCCATTTGGGTCTAGATTTGTGTTTCCCACCCCTTTGATGCCCTCCCCTCCCTCCCCTTCCATCCTAGTGTCTAATCTAGGAGATGCTTGCTGGGTATGTAAGGTATCTTCGGTAGATTCAGGTTAGGTGCTGTAGATGAGTGAGACTATGTGGCGATTTTTTTTCTGTGATTGGGTAAGTTCACTGAGAATGATCTATACTTTCAGGGATCATTTCTATAGTTCCTTACTTAGGATTTTATGTATATATTATTCATCCATAGCCAACATATTGCAGGTTTTCAAACTTTATCCATTCTTCATGATCTTTGCAAAAAAAATGTCCAAATTGATATTACTTTTCCTTAATGTTTAAACAGCAATATTACTTTAATGGTGACATATACAATATGTGATGAAATATAACATTTCTATATTTAACTGAATGACTTAAAAAACAGATTCCCTAAAAGTAGTGATTTTTTTCTGACACTTAACAGTAAGTATAGAATTTAACAGAAAACCTCATGATGAAAATGTGTAAAAAGATGAGTGTCTTCTGTTGTGGGAACTGTAGTTGTCCTTTATTATTGGATTTACCTAAAAGTATTCTACCTGTCTTCCCCTGGTATCTTGAGTATTGGAAAAAAAATGCACAATTTTGGTGCCCAGAGATGAACATTAGCATATTTCTACAAATGACACAGAGCTTCATTGCAATTTTAGTAACATTTTTTTAAATCATGAAAATTCTTTTAACTTATGTGTCAATGTTTTAGTGTGGCTATACTAGTGTGACAGATCAGTGTGAATGTCAACTGTGATATTCTGTCTTGATGTGAAGGATAAAGCCCATATTTTGTTATATAAAATAAGAAAGAACTTTTTCATTTATAACAGGCACATTTATATATTTAAAAATTTGCTACTGTATATGTTTATGCTTATTGTTTATGTAATGATATCTCAACAAATTCCTTAATAATGACGTATATACATTTTCAATCACAAAACTGTATCAAATTTCTCTTAATTCATCTCCCTCAAAAGAAAAAGGAAAGGCAGGGGATTAGAAACATGAATATACAAAACACTTTTGACCACTTACTTCGTCAAAATAGAGATTAATAACTCTCAACACAGAAAATGAGGACCTTATTTTCATAACCTAAAGGTGGGCATCTTAGTATTGCAGAAGCAAAGCAGAGGCTGTGGATGATGAGAAGACACTAACCAGCATACAAGGAAGGGTTTAGATGGTATTCTTTTAATGTAGTAAGCTTTCCTTTAGAAAATATGTACAGTATTAATGAAAAGTGCATCTAAGGAGTATATTTATTATAGTTTGAAGCATTTTGATTTTGTGCTTCTATAAGGAACACAGGCCAAGCCTAAAGAAATAGCTTAATACTTAGAGATAAGATTTCTGTAAGGTTATGACATCACTGTTCTGTGTAAAACTTCACCATCAGGATTTGTGAAACCTTAACACTATAAATTTGCAGTGATATTTTAGAAACCTCAAGGAAAATAGTGTTTAAGAAACTGGAATTCTGTGCAAATATTTGTAGATCTTCTAGTGCTTCAGGGAATAACAAAACTTGGGTTTATACTTCTAGGTTTCACTCTTTGCAGGGCTCTATGTGTAAGAGTAGGAACAAACTGAAAATTGGTCAGTTTTAATTAGATCAGAAAGTTGTTCATCTTCTCTTTCCTAACAGTAAAATTAAATCTCTTTAGAATAATGTAATATTATCTAGTTCTTTTAGAGGTAATGCTTAAGTACATTTAAGAATATCATTCCTGAGAGCTAGAATAATCCTCATCAAACCAATATGTGTATATAAAATATGAAATGGAACAGAATTAACAAAAATACTTAGGTAGGGTCTCACTCTAGTCCAGGCTGACCTGGAACTCACTATGTAGTCTCAGGGTGGCCATGAACTTATGGCAATCCACCTACCTCTGCCTCCAAAGTTCTGGGATTAGAGGCATGTGCCACTTAGGTAATTTGATGCTTTCCATATATATGGAGAGAGAGAAGCAGAGAGTAATAGGGATATATATGAATATCAGAAGCAGAAGTAATATTTGAAAAAATGTTTTAGAATTATCTTAAACATTAAAAAGATATCATTGAAAATATTTCAAAGCTCTGTAAGTATCAAAGCCAAAAATTATCACCGAAAAAAGGAAGCTGGGTGGAGAGGTATGTAGTTGTAATCCTAGCACTGGAGAGAACAGACTAGACGATCACCAGGCAGACAATGTATTTACCTAGTTTGTTGAGTTCCTAATTGATAAGATGCTCTGTCTAAAGAAAGCTGGATGGTGACAGAAATGACACCTGAAATTCTTCTCTGGCTTCCACACAGATGTATAAGCCATATATACGTGGAAATTCACACAGACACAGATTACAGAAAACCGCATGTACATTCATCCAAGGTAAACTACTGAAAACAAACACAAAAGCAAAGTTTAAATACAGCCACAAAGAAAAACAAAATCTCTCCTTCAGATGGTAAATTGCAAGAGTGCTGAGAGATTTCTCAACAGAAAGAAGGAAAGCCTGAGAACAGTTGTAATAGAAGCATTGAAACACCTGGAGAAAATAAGAACAAAACCACCTCTGCATAACCAGAGAACGTGTCCTTCAGCTATGAAGATAAGTATAGTTTAGAGAAACTAAATTGAGAATATTAGTTACAAGTAGAATTAATCAAAAGAGGTACATGAGGAAAGTTGGCAGATGGAAGAATGTGTCTAGATTAAAATAGCATAGTAAATGAATACCATGAGAAGATAACTGTGGGCAAATATAGATACAGATAATAAATAAATGTTGTCTTTACTTGTACAATAAAAGATAGGTAAATTTAAATTTACATATAATTATACTAGCAATGCACAGGTAACCACAACAGTAGATTGGTACCAGAAGAGTAGAGTCATAAAAACCTGATGATGTGTCTTTTGATCTTATGGAGATGTGTTGTCCATGGGATATGGAGAGATTTGAAACCTTGGACAGAGAGATGTCTTGTAGTGTTCTATGCAGAGCCTTTTTTGAACCATTCTGTTGAGAAGTAAAAGACGTAAGTGCAGAAACAACTGTGGACTGTGACAGGCTTGGCTTATGAAGGGAGAACGAGCTTTGTCTGAATGGGTTATAGGAAGTTTCTTTGAAAGGCTGAGTGTGCTCTCCTTATCCTGTGAACTCAAGCAGGAATGAAATGGTTTAGTGTGAGTAGAAGGATATGGCACAGAGAGAGAGAGACATGAGAGGTTTGGGCTGGAGACAGTAGCACATTCAATTGTAACTGTTTAATAGATTATCTCCATTGAGACTGAGCCAGCTGTTCTATATTGGGGCAATAGAAAGAATTCTGAAAGCATTTTCCTGCCCTTCAAAGTCAGCATTGTTTTTCCCCAGATTAACAAATTTGGTAGCCCATCTGGTATTATAGAAGTACAGCAAATACAGGAAAGAAAGAGTTATTGGATTTGCAATATACTTTGTGTTTATTTATTTATTCATTTTTTGGAAATGGTCACTGAAGGATGTGAGGCAGGGTTGTTGGAAACTATGTGGAGGATCAGTGAAGCCAAGCGCATTGACTGTGGGTTGTAGTAGCGACCACAGTATTTTGGAGATGACAGGACTGTGGGGCAGCTGCCAAAGAGAGCTGCTGG
This sequence comes from Dipus sagitta, assembly GCA_036346955.1. NCBI lineage: Eukaryota > Metazoa > Chordata > Mammalia > Rodentia > Dipodidae > Dipus > Dipus sagitta. The sequence goes on along the minus strand of CM070784.1, from coordinate 23,067,377 downwards.
CTGGCTCTGGAGGCAGTTTTCCCTGGGCTCTGGACAGCCCAGCTCGGGGCAGCCAGGGGTGGGAGGAGCAGAATTAGAATCCTGAAAACTTCTTTACTGATTACACGTGTCAGACTTGGAGCCATAAGATTTAATAAGTGCCCTGCTTGTTTTAGACCTTGCATTGCTTCAATCTTTCCTTGCTGTGCTCAGTGTCATCTTTTGTAGTGTGCACGTTTGCTCTGTGCCGTTACGTGTATCTAACTTGTGTTTCAGTTTTACAGGCCTTAGACTGTGGGGATATTTGAACAGTTTTGGGATTCTTATATACTACAGAGACTTTTGAATTTGGAATAAATGCATTTTTATATCTTGAGATGGTTGTGTGTCTATGGAGGCCAGGGCCGTAATATGGTGGCTTGAGTCAGATATACCCCATAAACACATGTGTTTTGAATGTTTGATTTCCAGTTTATGGCAACTTAGTATGGGGAGACTTGCTGGGCATGGTGTGTTGCTGGGGATAGACCTTGAGGTTTATTAGCCCCTAGCTTGCCACTGTTAGTTCAGCTCACTTTTCTAATATTGTTTTCCACCTGCTGTGGCAAAAATAATATTAAGGGTATTCCATACTTTCCCACACCATCACGAAGCTCATGATGACATGCCGAAGTCAAATAAAACTTTTCCTCCCATCAGCTGTATTTTGTTGGGAGTTTTATCTTAGCAATACCTATAATTCTATCTATAATCTATCTATCTATTTATATACTATCTATTTATCTATCTATCATTTGTCATCTAACTAGCATCTGACATCTATCTATTTTGATGAGTGTGAATATACCATTGTGTCAGGGCCTCTTACAACTGCAAACAAGTGCTAGATGCATGTACCACTTTTTGCACATGGCTTTGTATGGATACTGGAGAATTGAACTAGAGTAGTCAGGCTTTGCAAGCAAGCTTTTTTTAAGCAATTGAGCCTTCTCCTTAACCCTAATTTAATATTTTCATCAAAACATAGTAATCCAGTGTATTAGGTGTTCCCATTTTAAAATTTTTTTTTTATTTATTTATCTGGGAGTGATAGGCAGAGAGAGAAAGAGGCAGATAGAGAGAGGGAGAGAGAATAGGCATGCCAGGACCTCCAGCCACTGGAAACGAACTCCAGACGCATGCGCCCCCTCGTGCATCTGGCTAACGTGGGTCCTGGAGAATCGAGCCTCGAACCGGGGTCCTTAAGCTTCACAGGCAAGCGCTTAACCGCTAAGCCATCTCTCCAGCCCCAGGTGTTCCCATTTATTAAAGACTGGTTTTCCTGCCAGTTCAGTGATTTTTTTTTCTGTGAATCATTGAAACCTGGTAAAGTATTGAGGATGAGCAGAAGATGTTCATTAGAAAAGAAACAAAAGGCCCGGAGAGATTGCTTAGCAATTAAGGCGCATGCCTGCGAAATCTAAAGACCCAGGTTCGATTCTCCAGGTCTCATATAAGCCAGATGCACATGGTGGCACATGCATCTGGAGTTTGTTTGCAATGGCTAGAGCCCTGGAGTGCCCAATCTCTCTCTCTCCCTCTCTCTCTCTCTCTGTCTCTCTTTCTCTCTCTGCCTCTAATACAAACATAAAAACAAAACCTTAAAGAAAAGAAACAAAAAAATAAGCGCTTTCCTATGATCCACTGCTCTTCATTCCTACAGATTCCCATGGGCATTGAGGAGTCGTGTTTTCAGGCAGCCATTGCAAAGCCCGTAGACATTTGTGAGGAGGTGGGGAAAATAACTAGAGAAACTGAATAACCAAATGGCAGAAACTTAGCAAGTACCAGGACAGATGAGTACTAAATGTTAATGAATGGCTGATATATGGATCCAGACTCTTCTGTTTATATTAATTGATAAAGTTAATTAAAAGTAGATATGATAATGATTTTCAAAAAGAACACTATGCATATTTCCTTTGGTAACTTTGCCCCATAATCTACTCACTTGAAAGAAAACATTTCTTATTTGTTCTTTTTGTAAGGAAAATTACTGTTTTTGGTAGACATTCAAGTACTTTTCAGAAAAGACACAGACTGCTTCTTTAAATACAAACCTACAAGAATTTGATATAATTTTCTTGGTCTGTAAGAAATTGCTCCTTAGTAAAAGTAAAAGCTTATTTAATAGAGGAAATATGTTGATTTTACTAATCACAGATGTTTATTCCAGTCTATGTTTGACTTTACATTTAATAGCTTATAAATAAATTTCATAAATTTAGTGTTAATGAATATGTGTTAATAATCTTGAATGCAGTTAAGTGCATATGACCATTCTTTAAGTTGGTTCATGCATTCTAACTCCACACTTACATATCAAATCTATAATAACTCCATAATTTAGTAAATTGACAACTATGGTAGAAAGATGGGAAATTTACTAAGTTCCTGGGAACATAAATTACTTCTCAATTCACATTCATGTTTTTGTGCTTATAACCTTTTCCAAAGGTGTTTACTTTCTTGGCCAACCACAATCACATTAGTAAGGTTGCAACAGAGTGTGTTCTGTGGAATTTAAAAAAAAAATGGATTAGCTGAAGTTGTGCATAGTAATCCTTCTTATCCAGTTTCACTTATCTCTGTTTTAGTGATCTGCAATCAACTGCAATCTGAAAATATTAATCTCTGTTGTGTATGAGTACATATAAATAGAAATTTCTAGCACTAAGTAATTTCTAAATTTTAAGTTCAATGCTATGCTAACTAGAATGATAAAATCTCACATTCTACCACCTGTTTCTGCTGGGACATAAATCATCCCTGTTGCAATAAATCTATACTGTATATACACATGCCCACTAATGATGTTTAGAAGTATTCTCTATTTTCAAATCAACTGCCTTGATATCAAAATGCTTGTATTCTAATAATGCCTATTTAGTGATAGCTCAAAACACAAGAATGGTAATATTGGAGATTTTACTATAGAATACTGTTATACTTATTCTATTATTAGTTCTTACTAATCTCTTATTCTACTTAATTCATAAATTAAACTATCACAGGCGTATAGATATGAAAACAATGGTGGGAATAAAGTTTCAGTATTTTCTCTGGTTTCAAGCTTCCATGGTGAGCTCTGAACATATTCCCCATGGCTAAGGTGTGGAGCACTATTGTCAGATGATGCAGCTGCAGAATTTCTGATGCATCTATCGCTTACCTTTTGTAGAAATGTGGAAGTGGATACAGTAATGTAATGCAACAGGGACACCCAATTGACTACATTAACATACCAGCAAAATTGCATATTGTCACACATATGATAAAAAGTTACTGTTCTGTGTTATCAATGGACTAAATACTGTCACAATCACTGTGAAAGTATTTTGGTCATTTGGTATTAAATGTGTTCATTCCTTGTGACCAGCAAATTGCTTATAAGTATAAATAGCAGAGTATTTAACACAGCATTCATATAGTAATGAAATATTGGAAAAAGTTTCAATTCTTATAATTGGAATGAACTACATGGTGAAATGTGGGAATGAACTATGGGAAAGAACTGTGGGAATACTTTTTATGGATTTTACAAATAACTTTTCTGAGATTATTGACATGTGATGATAAATTCCTTTCTTGTGTTTTACCCTAAAATTAATCTTACAACTAAGTAATCCACTGCTTAAAGCAATGTGACTAGATTTCCCTTGCCTTCGTGTACCTTTGTCCTGAAAGTGCAAATGAACAATGTTGACAAGCTATGTTTACAGATGCTGACTAGAGATGCTGACCAACCATAAACTGTGTTCTTTGCCCAGTTTCCACACTGACCTGATTGGACTTTCAACTCAGAGCAAGCATACATGTGTAGGAAGTGATAATCATAACACTGAAGACAATGAGATCAATAACTATAGGAACATAGATTTGTTCAGATGAGATGTGGACTTAATGTGATTGCGTTTGTGATCAGAGGATATGTGTGTTCCGGATCAACAGAGGCCAGCGGGTCACACCCTTAAATCCCTTCCTTTAACAAATGTTGAAGAATTTTCCAAAGTTCAAAGTTCCTTACCTTTTACTCATACAATGTTCTACTTGTTCACATGTTACTGGTTTCTGACTCTTCAATAAAAGTGCCAATGTGGGGCTGGAGAGATGGCTTAGCAGTTAATTACTTGCCTATGAAGCCTAAGGACCCTGTTCAAGGCTCAATTCCCCAGGACCCACATAAGCCAGATGCACAAGGCAGCACATGCATCTGGAAGTTTGTTTGCAGTGGCTAGAGGCCCTGGAATGCCCGTTCTCTCTCTATCTGCCTCTTTTTCTCTCTATCTGTCACTCTCAAATCAATAAAACACAAACAAATGTATTTTAAAAATCTATGTGTGTCTGTATGCAGAAGACACAGTCACAGTAAGAATGGAATGGCAGCGAGAGCAGATGCAGCAAGTTTACTAATGGTTTAAGCTTCTCTTTAGCTTCTTTTTGCTTCAGGCTGCTGCTGCTGCTAGAGGGAGCTAGCCTACTCCTGGGAAGGGTGCACCAGGAATTAGCTCTCCCCCTTTTCAGGCTCTGCTCCTAGAACCAGTATGCCCATTTCTGGATTGGAAAATTCCAGAATTCAGTCATACAAATTCAGGGCTGTGCCCTTCAAAAGGGTAGCTTATTAATAGTGTAATGGATTAAGATTTTGTGGTATAATGTTTTGTAAGAAATACAATGAAAGAATTTTAATCCAGTTATAGCTACATTAAACTACATGACTCCCAAAATTTGCTGAGTATATAAGTAGTCAAATGCCAAGGAATACACATTGTGAGTTGTCATGTACATAAAATATTTGTACAAAGGTAAAAGTAAAGCCTGGTGTTTTGGAATGTGTATTCAGTGGTAAACCTGTAAGCTATAGAAATTTATGCAGCATATTATTTCTAGATCTTGATGGTGATTGAAAGGCATTTGTTTCCTCTGTGAAAATTTATTGAGCCTTGTATTTAGTTTTGTGTTCTTGCATTTATGAATGAGACATTTCACAATAAAAATGTCCTATGAAAGAAAAATTATAGAGAACTTTTCCTAAAATAATAAAATTCAGGCACTTAGAAGAAAGTAATAAAGTTATTTTTGAAAGTTGAACAAAACAAAATTTTAAATTATCTGTAATAGCAATAGACATGTAATAGAATCATCAAAAATATCTTTTCTGTTTACTGGAAGGAAAAGAAAAAGGCAGCAAAGACATCACAAAATAAATTCATTTATAAACCATAAGAAGACAACTAATTAGTTTTCACGAAGAAATTATATTACCATGTTCTGCTCCACCTAATACAAATGCTGTGCATATTGTTTGAAATAAAACTTTGAAAATGTAATGAAAAACCATGACGACAATTTAAATTGTAATAATCAAATTTTCAAAGCAAAGTTATTTTAATTATTAGACATATAGAGTTGTATTATACATTATCAAACCAGGACAAGTATAAACAGATTTATTTTCTCTAGTCAAAAATCCAGATTCGCCTGTAACTGATCTCATAGTAATTTATACAAATTTTGATTAAGTTACCAATCTTCACTTCTAACAAAATAAATTATCTTAGATAATGCCGTTTAACCAATAGGATGTTTTCCTAGACTATTAGTCATTCTCAAATTGTTATTTTGTCTTCACATCATCCATTGCTGGGATTGTATCCAGAGAAGTACAATTATGTTACCAATTTTATTTTACTTATGAATAACTTAGAAAGGCAATTTGTTATTAAATGGTAACCCCTCCCCCACCACAGAAATAAATACTGACATAGAAAAGGAATAGCACAAGTCAGCATTGCTATCTTAAGGGAACATGCATTTCCTAAGAGTAGCAAAGAACATGTGATTTCCTAAAATGGAATGGGTACTGATAATTTCTTCTCACTTTGATTACAGGGATGACTCTATATGTTGCATAGAAAAATTGTATAAATTATAGCTAGAGAGATAGCTTAGTATAAGAGCACTTGCCTACGAAGCTGAAGGACCCAGATTTGAGTCCCCAAAACCCATGTAAGCCAGTTGCAGATGATGGTGTATGCATCTGGAGTTTGTTTGCAGTGGCTAGAGACCCTGGTATATCCATTCTCTCTCTCTCTTTCTGTCTAATGAATAAATAAAATAACATAAATAAAAAATATAAATTAAAGCTGTTAAAATTAGTGACTTTCTAAAGGCAAAGAATCAATTCTTCTAATTAGGCTTTTGAGGTAGGATTTTGTGAGCTTTTTACCATAATTGTATAGTGCATGTTTCTAATGCCTTCTTAATTATTCTTATCCTACATCTTATTCAGAAGAGAATAAGAAGGGGTTAGTAACATTGTATGTCAAATCACCCTCATAATCAGGTTTCCATATTTAAATTTAAATCCCACATTGTTGAATTCTATCTATCTTTTTTAAAGAGGTACTCTTCAAAGTTACTTCTGAAATTGTTTTCTTAACCCACTGAATTTTCTCCACTTACAATAATTGAATAAATCGATCCATTCTGTTCATCAAATCACCCTCAAATAATATGTTTATGCCCATAGAGTGACACTATTCAGACTATTTCATTCTTCAAGTTTATGAAAATTTCAGCCACTATTTATTTTAAGTGATAGGGCAATGTCTACTTTTCTCTTTATTCTAGATCTGGAACATTTATAAGACACATATTAGTTGGCTTGATGGTGTCCTTTAAGTATCTTAAGCCATTTTCAAACTTTCCATTCCCTAGTTTTGCTTGTTTGGTTGATGGTTTTTAGTGGCCTGTCTTTAGTTTGTTATTTCTTCTGCTTGATCTATTTTACTGGAAAACCCTTCTATGGATATGCAGCTTGTTCTTTTTTTTTCTTTAGTTTTATGATTTCTATTTAGATCCTTTACATTCTATGTACTTTTTGTAATCTCACATTGTTCATGCATTGCTCTTCTGATTCAACTGATTTCTTTCTTTAAGGACGACTTCTCCATAGAATGATAATTGTTTCCAGTAGGCTAATGTGTTTGAGCACTTGGTTCCTGGCTGCTTGTGAAGGTTGTAGAACCTTTAGAGTATGGAACCTGGAAGAAGCTGTATCACTGGAAAAGGCACTGGGTATTACAGCCTGGCTCTGCCCCGGCTTCTCTCCTCTCTCTCTCTCTCTCTTTCATCTTTATACTTCCTCCCTTCTGATGTGATTATGTGGTGCCAGATTCTCACTCCTCTGGTACTTTCCCTGCAATGATAGAGTCTTTCCCTCAAAGCTGTGAGCAAAAACGAACTCTTTCCTTTCTCAAGTTGCTAATACATTGTTATTAGTAATTCTCTGTTAGTAAAATAACCTATCTCTTGTCATGTTCTTTTATTTATAACACATGTCTTCTTCATTTGTCCTGGCTCTCTGTATCAGTTTCTACACATTAAATCAACAAACACTTCTAGTCTTCAACTTCTGGTCTCATGTAGACAATGAATCTCACTAACGGTAAAAAGGCAGAGTTTGGCACCTCCCAGACATTTGTTCTAATCCAAACTGCTGTTGTTATTCTAAGTGGCCCACAGAAGTCCACAGTATGTCAAATTCCATCAATGCTACTGATGGCCAAGAAGTCAAACACCTGAATAGCAACTGCAAAAGTTGGATCACTAGATGGGGTCAACTTCCTTTTGTCCTTACAATATGAGGGCTAGAATTTGTCACCTGCCAGATCTGACTGATCTAGGGAGGGCCACAATAGCAAATGACTGCACGCACTTTCAAACTGAAGGCTTTCACCCTTATTAGTTTAGTCTATTTGTATTCAGAATGTAAGATCTTTAGACTTTCAGAGACTGATGAGTTAGAGGATATTCCTTCAGAAAACAGTCAGAAAGTCAGTGTATTAGACATGGAGTTCACGCCTTTTTTGGAGAAGATAGAGGTTGTGTTTTATTCCTAGAGTAAGCTGAGAAGAAGGGGCAAGGGAAGTGTTCACCTGCTTATTGTAGCTCCCAAGGATGCAACGGTACAAAGCAATGAGACACTTTATCTGCAAAATAACCTGGCTAGGGATTATTAGCTACTTTGTTATATTGTCTGCTTGTCTTTCTCTAAGCATATGAAGAATGTATGTGCCCACTTGAAACTCCCTTGTGTTCCCCTTGGTTCCAGGGAGTTAGCCAGGGCTGGATTTCTTCAACTCCTAGAAATGGATAATTTAGGAGCCAGAACTTCTGGTCACACTGCAAATGGGTGTGTAGAACACTGCTTCCCAGGGGAAAACAAAAACAAAACAAAACAACAAAACTGGAAGCAAGGTTTAATTCTCCAGTTAGGAGAAACCAGGGCAGATGTTCACACTCCTGTTCTACTTTCCACAGGACCAATGATGGTCTGCCCCATTACCTGAGATGCAGGTTAGGTAGAAACAACTTGAAATGCTGAAGTGTTACATGTATGCTTTAACACTTTTCAGGGAGAAAGTGGCTTTTATAGCCTGATGCCTTTCATTGAGGCATGGGAAAAGCTATGAAAGTACTTATGTGCCTGCTGAAAAGGACCTGTGGTCTTAGGGGTCTAACAAGGGGCATTCCCCATTCACTCCCATAGGTCGACAAGTTCAGAGCCAATCTCTGCAATAGAAACTGTAATATTTGTGGTACCAGACATATATGGTCTGCACTCTTTGTTCCTCAGGGAGTTAGGGGATCCCTTCCTAAATATATGACACAGAGTTTTATGTCATGGATGTGTCTCAGCTTTTCTTATCTGATTAGGCATCTATTTCAGTTGCTTAATGTCTGAAAGGAATTGATCCATGTGGAGCTATGTTCTATGTATATCTGTGAGTGCAGACATCTAGAGTCTGCCAGTTTGTTCTCTGTAGTGTTGTTTTAGTGTCGGTTTGAATGCCTGAAGGTCATGTATGCATTTCAAAGTAATGCACCTCAACATCCTCTATGTATAATTCTATTCTGTTCTATATTCATTGTAATGGAATTTCTTCCTTTTATATTTTATTTATATATTTATGGGAGAGAGATAGAGAGAAAAAAAATGAGCACACAAGGGCCTCAAGCTACTGGAAATGAACTCCAGGCACATGCACCACCTTGTACATCTGTCTCATGGGGGAGCTGGGGAATCAAACCTGGGTGCTTCGGCTTAGCAAGAAAATACCTTAACCACAAAAGGCCATCTCTTTAGCCCAGTTTCTTCCTTTTAAAATCAAAGATATGGAAGGAAGTTATCCAAGGTTACCTAAGTAATGACAATGACAGAAAACATAAATGACTTACTTTAGGAGCAATGCATATGCCTTCTAGTAGATAAAGAAAAAGAGCAGAGGCAGGCTGGAGGCAAACACCCGGTGGGGGAGGCCTGGAGGAAGGAACAGGAGGACTCTCCAAAAATTGCTCCATCACCACACTTTCTTCCTTGCCCTTGGCTGATCTTCAGCAGAACTCGGCATCCATCTGTTCTTACTCTACTTCAAAAGAAGAAACTAATTAAATCCCAATTTACATTAGGACAATATGTGTTAAAACTATTTCTAATTTAGAGAAAAGGGAGGACATTAAAAAGAACAAGTGGCGGGGATATTTCTAAGCTCTGTGCATTGACTAACATACTTGAGCAGAAATTAAAATGGTAAATATAAAAACCAGCCAGTTTGTAAAGAAATATAATAAAATATAGCATCATATTATCCAACAAAAGTCCATTGAAGGATCTTCCTGAGCAGTTCAAGATGCTGGCCACCCTGTAGCTTCAACATTTTAACCAACTAAAATTTACTGATGTTAAAAATTTCATTTCTCAAACACATCAGCCACACTTTTAATGCTCAATAGCCACATGTAGCCATTTACTGTCATACCTGACACAGATGGAATGACACAGAAGCATGTGGTTGTGAAAAAACTTACAGAAGGCATAGTGTACTTTTGGGGGCATCTGGGGCTGGCAGATTCCTCCACCTGCTCTGAAAGATAACAAGGAACCCACTGTATAAAAAACTTTGTCCCTTTAGCCATGTTGTTCTTTGGCATTTTGTATAACATATGATTTCCTATACTTACTTTAACAGCCCATGTTCAGTTTTTGATAGTTGATAACATATAAACCCAGTTTCCTTGTTCATTTTTATCATGCTAACCAAAGTGCTAAGAATTTGTATTTTTAAACATTGACACTGATTTTGTTGAGCTATGCCTTAACTTAGACTATTTTTAATGTCTTCCCATTTTTTTTTCAACATGATCTTGTGCAACGTAAATTTTATCACAAATTTGGTCTTGCATGTATGAATTTTGGCCACCTTCAGGATATCTCAAATGTAGGGTTGATTTTTATTATGCTTCCTGAAGTCTTTCTGAATTAGGAATATTAAACAATGATTCTTTATAATCTCTATATCTTTCACTCATTCAGTTAGTGACATGGTATCTTGTCTTATTAAAGATGTTTGAAGAATCTATTCCAAGGAAAGAATCTTGATTTTTGTAGTTGTGGACAGCAATTGGCAGGCTTAGTATTATTTGTATAAAATTAATTTTATTTCAATATATACTTACATGCTTATCCTCTGGGAAGTAAATGTGTTTGATAAAATAAGCAGTCTGAAGCTTCATACAAAAGTATAATGATCAGAAAAAGCATTTATTAATAAGTTTGCACTAGTATTCTAACAATGTAAATAAGTGTCATATAGAAACTTGATCTGCAATTCCTGAAAGATAATATCATTGTGTTTTCACTGAATCCTGTCACTCATGTTTTCCACTTTATTGTATTTCTAGTATAGTCCTTCTGATTTTAATATGTTGCAAATTATTTGATGCAAGGAATAAAACCATTTTTAGCAACTATCATTGGAAGCGTTTCAGAATATGTTTCTGTTGAAATAAACAGAGTCAATATACAAAATACACATATCCTTAAATGGTTTGCCAATTGGAATAATGTATGTCTTAAGGTTTTGGCAAGTTATTTATGAAAATTGAATGGAATACTATAGGTAAAATTCAGTTGAACATTGTACAGATGTAAGACATTGCACTGTTGGGATGTTTTGTGAAATCAGCAACTCTTACATGTTGAATGAGACACAGTATGAAGGAAATTCCAAAGATGTGAAACATGATCTTCTCCTCAAAGTTTAGAACAGCACGTGAATGTTGCGGAATGGGCATCATTTGTATAAGTCTGTTAAGAACTCTGGTGTTCGTTCAGAACTTCTGGTCAAGATGGTATCTGCCTAACCATGCATCACCTAGTGGGGCAAGAAAGGCAGGCCCCATTGCCATCAGAAGCCTAATCAAAGCAAACATAAAAGGGAATAATCACTGAAGACACTTCAAAGGTAAACTACAGCTTCCTTCTAAATTGAATAAGAGTCCTACACTGTGATGTGCAGACCACAGTGAAAAAGGAATAACATGAAAAATCAAATGCAAGTAAATCCAACAAGATTGCCCAGTCCCACAATGGATGTCTCTAATCAAAACCTAAAAGAGACAATAGGACCAGAACCCCAAAATGAAGATACAAGCTATGTAACCCTGGCCAAGCAAATAGTAGAATTTGCGCAAAATCAACAAAGGGCCAATACTTGTATGAACACTGTCCTTGTTAGATTAGACCTATAGCAAAGAACCAGGATGGGTTCCAAAGACACTTAAATGATCTGAAGGAAAATTAAAAAAAAAAAAAGATAAAAGAGGACCTCAATAACCAGCTGGCTAAGCTCAATGAAGACATAAAATGCAAGGATGAATTTCAAGAAGTATTAAGAAAATCAGAAAATGATGTGAAAAGGGAGCTTGACAGAGGGATGGAAATTATATGTAAAAAAGCAGTAGAAAAATACCAACCAAACTGAACAAGCCCAAAACTCTATAGAAGCTCTCAAGAATAGAGTCAGCCAGCCAACCGTGGTAGTGCACACCTTTGATCACAGCACTTAGGAGGCAGAGTACGAGGATCACCAAGAGTTTCGAGGCCACCCTGAGACTACAGAGTGAATTCCAGGCTCAACCTGAGCTAGAGTGAGACCCTCAAAAGAAGCAAAACATAAAAAACAAACCTCACCACTAAAGACAGACACCTCCTCAGTGTGAAAGGGTGGAAAATGATATTCCAAGCAAATGGAAATTAAAAACAAACAAGCATAGTTATACCAATATCTGATAAAATAGACTTCAAACAAAAGTAATCAAAAAAGGCAAAGCAGGCTACTTCTTATCAAATAATCAAGGGAATGATTCAACAAGAGGATATAACAACCATCAATCTTTATGCACCAAACACAGGGGCACCACAATTCATAAAATAAAACCTACTTAACAACAAAACAGAAATAGAAAATAACACCATCATACTTGGGGACTTTACTACTCCACTATCAGCAATGGATAAATAATCCAAACAGAAAATTAACAGGCAAGTAAGAGAACTCAGCAAAACCATAGATAGATTAGACCTAACAGACATCTACAGAACATTTTAGCCCAAATCCACAGATTACACATTCTTCTCAGCAACCCATGGAGCCTTCTCTAAAATAAATCATATACTGGGTCACAAAGCCTGCTTCCATATATTAAGGAAGATTGATATAATTTCCTCCATGATATCATATCACAATGCTGTATTGCTAGCAATTAACAACAAAAGAAGCACCAGGAATTCCACCAGGTCCTAGAAATTGAACAACACACTTTTATATATGAGTATATATATACTCAATAAATGGGTAGGGGATGAAATAAAAAATGAAATTGCAAAATTTCTAGAAATGAATGACAATGAGAACACAACATACCAAAACATATGAAGGTGGTCCTCAGGAGAAATTTCATAGTATTACATGGCCTTCATAACAAAGACAGACAAGTCACAAATCAATAACTTAATGATTCACCTAAAGGCACTAAAAAAACAAGACGAATCCAACCCAAAAAGCTTCATATGGAAAGAAACAATTAAAATCACAGCAAATTAATTAATTGGAAACTAAGGAAGCAATTAATAAAATTGATGAAACAAAGAGCTGGTTCTTTGAAAAAATAAATAAGATTGATAAACACCTGGCAAATTTGATCAAGCAAAAAAAGAGAGATGCTTCAAATTAACAAAATTAGAAATGAAAAAGAAGAGATCACAAGAGACACTAGGGAAATTGGGAGAATCATCAAGACTAACTTCAAAACCTCTACTCCACAAAACTGGATAATATGGAGGAAATGGATGAACTTCATGGACACATAATACCTACCAAAGCTAAACTCAAGCAGATTAATCTCCTAACAAGCCTATCACACCTATCGAGATTGAAAAGGTAATCAAAAATCTCCCGAAAAAGAAGAGTCCAGGACTAGATGGCTTCTCAGTTGCATTCTATCAAACCGTCATGGAAGAAATAAAACCAATTTTTCTCAAACTGTGCCACACAATTGGAGAATAGGAAAAGCTCCCCAACTCCTTCTATGAAGCTAATATCACCCTAATATGAAAACCAGGCAGAGATGCCACAAGAAAAAAAAAAAACTACATGCCTATTTCCCTGATGAACTTAGATGTAAAGATCCTGAACAAAATTCTCGCAAACCAAATTCAACAACACATCAAAAGCATTATCCACCTGGATCAAGTAGGCTTCGTCCCAGGAATGCAGGGGTTGTTCAATATACAGAAATCTGTCAATCTAATACACAACATAAATAAGCTTTAATGCAAAACCACATGATTATTTCAATAGATGCAGAAAAGGCCTTTGAAAAAAAATACGTCACGGGCTGGAGAGGTGGCTTAGCGGTTAAGTGCTTGCCTGTGAAGCCTAAGGACCCCGGTTCAAGGCTCAATTCCCCAGGACCCACGTTAGCCAGATGCACAAGGGGGCACACGCATCTGGAGTTCATTTGCAGTGGCTGGAAGCCCTGGCGTGCCCGTTCTCTCTCTCTCCCTCTTTCTCTCTCTGTGTCTGTCACTCTCAAATAAATAAATAAATAAATAAATAAAAAAAAGAAAAAAATACGTCACTTCATGATCAAAACATTGGAGAGAATAGGCATGGATTGTTTATATCTCAGCAGGCTAAAGGCTATATATAAAGCTCCTAAAGCCCAAATAATACTTAATGGGAAGAGACAGAAGGAATTCCCATTGAGATGAGGAACAAGACAGGGGTGTTCACTCTCACCTCTGCTCTTCAACATAGTACAAGAAGTCCTAGCTCAAGTAATAAGATAGGAGAAAGAAATAAAAGGGATCCAAGTTGGAAAGGAAGAATTTAAGTTAGCCCTATTTGCAGATGACATGATTCTATTTATAAGTGACCTGAGAACCTCCATCTCAAAACTCTTAAAGGCGATTAACTCCTTCAGCAAAGTATCAGGATACAAAACCAACGCCAAAAAAAAAAAAAGTCAGTAACCGTTTCTATATGCAAAAGACAAAGATACAGAGAAAAAAATAAGTGACATTGTCCCATTTTCAACAGCAACAACAACAAAAATACCTTGGAATAACATTAACCAAGGATGTGAAAGGCCTATACAATGAAAACATAGAAACACTCAAAGAAATTGAGGAGGACTTGAGAAAATGGAAAGACTGCCCACGTTCCTGGATAGACAGGATTAACATTGTGAAAATGGCAATCTTATCAAAAGCAATATATAGATTAAATGGAAAGACCTCCCAACATTTTTCTTAGAGGTAGAAAAAATGGCCTCAAAATTCATATGGAATGGCAGAAGGCCTCGTATATCCAAACATATCTTCAGCAAAAGAAACACCTCGGGAGGTATCACCATACCTGATGTAAAGCTATATTATAAAGTCATAGTAATAAAAACAACATGGTACTGGCATAAAAACATTATTATAGACCAATGGAACAGAATCAAGGGACCTAGACTTTGGGTCAAGTAACTACAGCTACTTGATATTTGACAAAGGCCCTAACAATGTAGACTGTGAAAAAGACAGCATCTTCAACAAATGGTTCTGGATAAATTGGATAACCACATGTAGGAAAATGAAACTCGATTCACACATCTTGCCATGCACAAAAATCAAGTCCAAATGAATCAAAGACCTCAATATAAGGAAAGAAACACTGCTACTACTGGAAAAAAAAAAAATAGGAGGAACTTTCCATGATATAGGACTGGGAAAAGACTTCCTGAAGAAAACCCCAGTAGCTTAGGAAATTAAACAATCACTCAACCATTGGGATCTCATGAATCTTAAAAGTTTTTTCACTGACAAATATACAATAAGCAGAGGCAATAGATTACCCACATAATGGGAAAAAAATTGCTGGCTATACAATGGACAGAGGCCTAATTTCTAGAATCCACAAAGAACTCAAAAACCTAAAAAATAAAAAGTTAAACAACCCACTCACAGAATGGGACAGAGAACTGAATAGGGAATTCTCAGAGGAAGAACTACAAATGACAAACACATACTTAAAAAGAATGTTCAACATCCATAATCATCAAGGAAATGCAAATTAAAACAACTATGAGATTCAGCCTTACCCAAGTAAGGATAGTGAACATTAAAAAATCTAGTGAAAACAAATGCTGGCCAGGTTGTGGAGAAATAGGAACCCTCATTCGCTGTTGCTGGGAATGTAAGCTGGTACAGACACTGCGGAAATCAATTTGGAGACTCCTGGAAAGGATGAATATAGAGTTATCAACAGACCCAGTTTTTTCCTTACTGGGCATTTACCCTAAAAGCTCCACATTTCAGTTCAGAAATATTTGCTCAACCATGTTTATAGCTTCTCAATTCATAATAGAGCTGGAATCAACCCAGATGTCCAACATTAGATGAATGGAAACCAAGATGTGGTATATCTACATGATGGAATTCTGCACAGCAGTAAGAAAAAAAGACCCCAATGAAATTTGAAGAAAACTGGTGGAACTTGGAACAGATCATTCTCAGTGAACTCAATCAGTCACAGAAAGATAATCGTTGCATGGTCTCACTCATCTGTGGCTCCTAACCTGAATCTGCCAGAGATTCTGACCTAACTAATAAGCACCTCATGGACCACCGGACAATAGGGAAGGTGGTGGTGGTGGGGGGGACACAAAACTGGACTCAAATGTAAATAATGGTACCATAAAATTTTGTATCCTGAAAGACAAACTAAAAGTTTGAACCTTAATCAGGTCCTTAGAGGGAACACCTGAATCACAGGGCTCTGGAGAGGGTATGATGAAGATTAACCTTAATCTTCTCCTGCTTCTGTCTCTCTCTCTTTCTCTCTCTCTCTCTCCCTCTTCTCTCTCTTTCTCTTTTATATTACCTATCTTTTTCTTCCTTATTTTCCCTTGGTGTTGGCCTGTAACAACCAGTACCAGCATGAGGTTAACATCCACAGTGAGCTGTTGATCAGAGAGACCTACAGGTTTCCCTAAATAAGACATACTTCTGTCAGAGCACTTGATTACCAACCAAAGGTTAATGGTAAGACCCTACTGCTGAAGACACCATATGCCATTGCTACAGAACATGGAGTGACCTGGCTGGAATCTGGAAGAGTGTTAGTCCCCAGAGAGTTAGCTTGTCTAGTGTCATAAGGTTGTACTTGAGCAACTGGGAGAAAGTGACCAACATCTGTCCAAGCAAATTGTGGTCTAAGCTATTCAGCAGCAAACAACTTGATGTAATGCTCACACGAGTGCAATAGTGGTACACAGCCATGGTGGGTAACCAACTGCTCTTGATTTGGCTAATGGATCTGCTCAGTGGAATGGAACCCAGAGCTGGAACTGAGAAACAAGTCAGAACCATATCCATAAAATGAGTCTGCTCTCCAATATCAAGCTCCCATCAATTGTGGGCTACAAGAGGGCCTACACCTATTAAATTCTTTCTAAAATAATTATGGTTATCCCATTATCTGGTGCTGACTTCACTCTTCATTGGAGGATTTGCTTCTCTTTTCCAGATGGACACAGATCCTGAGGAGATAATCAGTCTATCACACCTCGCCAGGGCCCCAGCTGCAACTATAGAGTAATTGGGGAAAACAGCAAGAGTGCTTCTTTTTTACTAAACCTGATACCAGCACAAGGGTGAAGGAGATAGACACAGAGAACACTGATTTCCTACCAAATCACATATACAGAGACATAGAGGCTCGTAAGACCTCTTCACTGAAGTAGACCTAAAATGAACCTAACATGGCTCAGGGAAATTCGAAGAGTGGGCGGAAAGATTGTTAGAGCCACAAGTTGGGACATTATGCAAGAGACATTGCCTCTTCGGGACATTATGCAAGAGACATTGCCTCTTCCCCATAACTGATGGCTAACCCCACAATGCACAACACACATTCCAGAATGAGGAGGGTCCCTTCAGAGGGGGGAGGACAGGGAGGAGGCTAACGATGGTACCAGCATGGCTGTATACACACTATGTATATAACTTTAAAAAAAAAAAAACTCTGGTGTGATACTGGCATCATATACCAAATGCACATTTTTTTTTCAAAAAAGTAGAAGAGAGTTTCTTGAAATTTGTTGCGGTTCAGATTGAGGAATTGAGTTTACAGCCTCAACCTAGAGAGACACCAAATAACAATGCAATCTCATTGTATGTGAAATCATTGTAGCTGACCGGTTATAAAAAATGTGGCAGTCCTGCTGCACTATTAGTAAAATATTTACAATATAAAGCCAAAGTAGGTTCCAAATCTCAATTTAAAACAGTGCTTCTTTGGAGAGGCTAAATATGAGTTAAGTTTAGATTTTCAGTTTTAAAATTTTTATTTATTTATTTATTTCAGAGAGAGAGAGAGAGGGGGAAGAGGCAGATAGAGAGAGAATGGGCACACCAGGGCCTCTAGCCACTGCAAACGAACTCCCGACGTGTGCAGGCGCCCCTTTTGCAGCTGGCTTATGTGGGTCCTGGGGAATCAAACCAGGGTCCTTAGGCTTCGCAGGCAAACACATTAACTGCTAAGCCATTTCCCCAGCCCAGATTTGCAGTTTTTTAAGTTCTTGATTTTCCACGTGTATCTTGGTAAATAATTCTCCTAATACGTCATTTAAAAAAATCAAATATGCCTATGAATATTTACAAAATCTACTCATCATAATTGAAAGAACTTTAAGTGTTTATGTTTATTTATTTGAGACAGGGACAGAGAGAAAGAAGCAGATGGAGAGAGCACGAGAGAGAGATGACTATGAGTGTGCCAGGGTCTCTTGCTACTGCAACTGAATTCCAGATTCATGCACTACCTTGCATGTGGCTTTACGTGGGTACTGGGGAAGTGAAGCCCAGCCATCAGGCGTTTGCAAGCAAGCAACTTTAGCTGCTGAGCCATCCCCCACCCCCTGGAAGAAGTTTAAATGCTGTAAATGACTACCCTTACTCTGTGTATTAAAGTAAATTATAATTGACGACATAATTTGGGCCTCAAATAATTACTAAATTGTGTTCAATGCACAACTAAAGTTTTAATATAAAAAGTAAAATACACAATCTTATATTTAAAAATAGGCTGTTTTTATTTCAAATAAAAAAGTCTCCATGGTGTGATCGAGGACTTGAAGGAAGAACTGAGGAAGAAGCAAGGGTGCATGGAGAAGGAGCAGCAGACGTGAGCTCACTGCCCCAGCTGCTGGGGGACCACAAGAGCTCCTCCGAGCCCCTCACCACTCACTTGCAGATTAAGGAAGTGTTTGAGAAAGTGGTGGGACTCATGAAAGCTAGCTTGAGAGAAAAGGAAGAAGAAAGCCAAAACAAACTCCGGACGGAAGTGCAGAGTACTAAACAGGTGCTAAGGAAATTAGAGACCAAAGAGGTCATTATTTGTCTAAATATAAAGCAATGAAGAATGACTTCGAGACCCAGGTCACCAGCATAGATGAAAAACTGGCCAATCTGAATATTAAGCATGACGAAATATGTGAGGAGGTTTTACATGGCAAAAAGAAGAAACTGTCTGCAAAGGATGAGGGGGAGTTGCTGCATCTCACCATCGAGCAAGCGATCAAGGACCAGAAAGAGCCATGTGACAAGTCCTTGACCACGATCATGGAACTACAAGAATCTGCTGAGCAAATTGAAGCAGAAGATAAGATAACTGAACTGCTTAATGACAGAAACACCAAAGCAGGCGCTCAACGGCCTTTCCCAGATCACATAGGCTGGTGGCAGCTCCTCCAAGCAGCAGAGCCAGCTGGTCGACCCTCTGCAGCACTAAGTGAAGGCCCTGCCGCAGCGGTTGTCTGAGGCTGACAGACAGCATCAGGAAGTTATCACAATCTACTGAACACACCTCCTCGGTGTCGCACAGGGTCCCATGGATGAAGACGTCCAGGCAGCCTTGCTGAACATCGTATAGACGAGGCAGGGACTCGTGTGCTAGCCTTCATGCTGACGCGCCTCCACCTTTGGCTTTATCCTGCTGGTGCTGAGCGTTCTGGGAGCTCCTCTGGCTCTTACTCGGATAGTAGAATTAAAATAAAATATATTTCTTCCTGTTAAAAAAGATCCATAAGTAATAGGAACATAGCATCAGTTTCCAGCTTAGTACCTCATTAAGAAATATAGAATGCTGGGCATGGTGGTACACGCCTTTAAGCCCAGCACTCAAGATGCAGGGGTAAGAGGATCACTGTGAGCTTGAGGCCAGCCTGAGACTACATAGTGAATTCCAGATCAGCCTGAACTAGAGTGAAAGCCTACCCCGAAAAATAACAACAACAACAAAAAAAAAAAAAAACAAGAAATATAGAAGACTCTTTTTATTTAATTGATACATCATGTGTTGGTACCCTCTTTTCCCTCGTCCCTGCCCCCATTCCACTGGGGACCGGCTTCAGTGGAATTGCAGGTATTCCCCATGGGCTTGTGGGTTATGCATTGGGGAGCAGCACACAGTCATTTTGGGGGGAAGGGAAAGCCTCTAGGCATGATGCCTCAACCTGTGGCTCTTACAATCTTTCCACCCCCTCTTCTGCAAAATTCTCTGAGCAGTGGTGGGTGACTTTTAAGTCTACTTCAGTGATGAGGTCTTAGGAGCCTCTAGATCACTGCTTTGGTAGAGGCTGAGTATCCTCAGGGTCTGTCTCCTTCACTCTGGTGCTGATTGTCAGGAACAGCATGGATGTAACACTCTTGCTCATCACCCCCAATTCCTCTGTAGTTTCAGCTGTGGCTTGGCTGAAGTGTGAGGGGTGGTTTCTCTCCTTGGGTCTTACTATCTTCTGAAAAAGAAGAACATATTCTCCAATGGAGAATAAAGTCAGCATAGTTTAAATGGGATAAGCATTATTAATTTAGGTGAATTTGATGTATGTAACCCCTCTTTTAGTCAAAGACTAGTTAGATCTTGACACTGGAGAACATAATCTTTGTCTCCATGGGATTCTGATCTGGTTCCCAATTCCAGATATGGGTTCCTTTACTCTGAAGGGAACTCTTAGTCAGAAAGCTACTGATTACCCACAATGGCTGTGTGCCACTATTGCACTGGCCTATACATCCTGTCAGAGTGTTTGCTTCTGAGTAGCTTAAACCTCTGGTTGCTTAGACCATTGTTGGCCACTTTCACCCACTATCATTTTTTTTTTTTCTTTTTTAAGGCAAGCTGAACAGACTGGCCTTTTCTTTTCTTTTTACATGAGAAAGAGCAAGATAGAGAGAAAGAGAGAGAGAGGAGAGAGAATTGGCATATCATAGCCTCCAATCACTGCAATAAAACTCCAGATGCATGAGCCCCTTGTCCACATGTGTGACCTTTGCTTGCATCATTTTGTGCATCTGGCTTATGTGGGACCTGGAGAGTTGAAGCTGGGTCCTTAGGCTTTGCAGGCAAGCACCTTAACCACTGAGAAATCTCTCTAGCCCTGGACTTTATTTTTAAAAGTAGGGGTTGACAGACTAACAAATGATAAGTATTTTAGATTTTATGGGTCCTATCTGATATCCATCCTTCCTTTTTTATTCTTTACAACTTTAAAAATATAGGAATTAATCTGACTTAAAGCATAAGTACAGGCCCATGTCTTATTGGGTAAGTGTTTTCCATCAGTATTTTCTATACTGTACTTTGTAAGAACTTTAGTAGATTTTATGACCAATGGTCAAAAATGTATTCATTTATATGGTGACTGGACAGACTTTAATTTGTAGAATTTCATTTATAACTCAATTATGCATATGTATCAAGGGTAAATATCAGTCCACAATTTAGCTATGCTAGAAATATCACATTTCAGTAATGACATTCTACCAAGAAAATGCCCTGAGAACAATCAGTATCTTGTCAAAGCACATACAAAGATTTTGGCTCTACTAGGGACAAGAATACCTGATGAGGCAAGGTTCATGAGGGTGGACACCCAATCAAAACCCCATTTTGTGGGCATGGTGGTGCATACCTTTAATACCAGCTCTCTGGAGTCAGAGGTACTAGATTGCTGTAACACTGAGGTCAAGCCTAGAACTAGAGAGAGAGTTGCAGGCCAGCCTTGGCTAAAGTGAGATCCTGCCTCAAAAAAAGAAAAAAAAAAGTAAAACTAAATAAATAAATAAGAGCTCCATTCCGTCATTAAGTCATAGAGAGTAAGATCTAGACCACATATGACTTTTGTTCAAAGGGTTTAAGCAGTCCTCCACTTTTTGCAATGTAAGTATGAACATAACCTTGCCTGTGAAAGATGACATGTCTTTGTTGCTATCTATTTAGGAGTTATCTGAGCTAGGAAGATGGCTCATCCCCATTATCTCAGAACTTGGGAGGCAAAGGCAGGATAGTTGTATGTTCAAGGTCAGATTTTGCCATGTAGAGACCCCATATAAATTAAATAAATAAATAAGTGAATGAGCAAATAAATAAATAAACAGTAGTCTGAAAGAGCTAAATTCCCTCTAATTTTAAAAATATGGGGACATTGGAAGATATAGGATGACCTGGTTCCCCTCTCAGTGGGTTCCACAGGTGGCAACCTCGCACATGGGAAAAGAGAACCACAAGTGTTCGCTCCCCTTTTCAATCATGGTGCAGAACATATCACCGAATATCATTGTTAGAGAAATCGTGTTATGTGTATTTGCTTTTTATCTGTTGAAATTGGGCTTTGAGCCTCCTCAGATGATGGCATATAGTTTTGTTTATTACTGAGGCTTTCTTAGGCTTAGATCAAAGCCTCAGGATCTTATGCAGTGCCCCGAATCAGGCCAGCCTTTGGGCCGGTAGTTATCTGGCAAAGGATACTAAAAGATCTGTTATTATAGCCCCGTGGCACAGTGGCAATGGGCCCTGCTTGATCTGTGGGACTATAGCTTATCCATTGTCAACCAGTTTGTCTAATCGGGGGGTTTTCTCACTGCCCCAAATGCTTAGCTGCATTAGATGATAGCCTCCCCTCACCAAGTACTCTATTGTCTGAACATAAATTCTCTTCCTTCTTCTACTTCATTTCCATTAACACTTATAATAGGGGTCTTGTCCGTGAATTTGAGCATATATAAAGTTAAAATGTGCTGATTTGTGAAACAAGCTCTAACCTGCACCTTCCAAAAATTTCATGAGACAACAAAATAGATGACAGAACTATCTAGGGAGGACACATTCCTCCACTCCGTAAGTTATGGGAAACAAAAATGAGGAAGGTCTCACTTAACCTTTCACCTACACAGAAGCAGCTGAGCTTTCTCTACTAAAAAAATATAACCCTGTATTAAATACATTACGTGATAACAGTATAAAGATACAGATAGGAACAATGTAATAAAAACGGATATAAGTAACCAAAATCTGTTCTGTACCCCAGGTGTGGCTAACTTAAATTGGTTTTATAGCTTGTCTTGGGAAATGAGATCTGGAGACCAGCGCAGTTTTGAGTTTCACTCAGTTGCCTTGTGGACAGATAATTAGAATGCAACCTGTTCATAACATCAGAATGACTACTAGACACAGGAATGGGTTAACAAAAGCATACAAAACATTTATTTACTTTTTCTGCCTGTGAAACTGTTTCAGCTAGGAAATGTATTATTCAAAATGCCATCATTCCTGCTGGTAATGCTGTCCAATTAAGTGCTTAGATGTAAAAATGTATGTGGAAGAAGCAGAGCAGGGAGGTGGGGATGGAATAAAAGAATGAGAAAGAATGAGGAAAAAATAAAACTTAATGAATATACTCAATGTAATAATTATGCCTCAAACAAACATTTAAGCTGTTCTTGTAGACATTTCTATATAATTTCTAAAAGAAGTAAAACAAAAACTTTTTAAAGATCATGTGGTAAAGTTACTAAAAGACTTTGTGTTTCCAAAATCCTAGGTAATCAAGAAAGTAAAACTCAAAAATAAATTATTATATTAATCTTTTTACTGCATTGAAAACAGGCTATTATGATATTAGGATACCTAAAGAGTATAATTTAAAGATAGACCTTTGAGAAGAATTGTTACTAAATAATTACTCATGATTTAAAACATATATTCATACTTTCTTTATTTCCTTTGATGATGTTATTTAAGGACTTGAAATAATAAAAATGGACTTAAATGTAAATGTCTAAACTTAACTGCTTCGTTTTTATGAGCTAAATTCTGTTCTTGGATGAGCTTTACAATGCTCTGTCTGAAGTCAGTAGGGGATGAATGCCCAGCCAAAGCCTTACTTGGCCTTCTGATTCTGCAGGGAAGCAGATGTCCGTGTTGCACTTTAAGAAAAATAACATTTGTAGAAAATATTGTGAAACATAGAAATTAAATGGCTAAACATTCTGGGAAAAGCTAGGTATATAAATTATGCACGATGTATTTATTGTGGAAGTACAATGTGCCTATTAACAGACAATGAAAAAGAAATAATAGCAGAACAGGAAAATGTAGAAGAGTCACAGGTTAGGGGCATATGTTTAAAAGCCTGTTCAGAAGCCAGGACCATGGAATTAGTTGACATTAAAAATAGTGACATAAAGTATTTTTGTTCCATTAAAACTTATTTACAATAGAAAAATATTGAATTTGTTAAAAATGATAGTTATGATTAAATAGATTTCTGTATTATAGGTTTCTAGTAAAACAAAATTGCTACAATTTTCTAGTTAGAGAAGAAAAATTAAAATGTTTAAAAAATATTTGCAGGACCTGTTATGACCTCTGGTATAAATTAATCTCTTCTAGAATTTACTTGTGAAATAGTAAAATATCTACTTAATCTGCTCTTCTCTTAGTCTCTCATTTTCCCAAAGAAAACAATTGAATTTTTGATTATTTCCTTCTTTTATAAAATATATTTTATGTATTTGTTAGAAAGAAAGAAAGAGGTGGAGGGGAGTAGAGAATGGGCGTGCTGGGACCGCCAGCTACCGCAAACAAACTCCAGATGCATGTGCCCCCTTGTGCATCTGGCTTACATGGATCCTGGAGAATTGAACCAGGATCTGTTGGCTTTGCAGGCAAGTGCCTTAATGGCTAAGCCATCTCTCCAGCCCCCAAACAACTGATTTTATACACTAATTAATACTTCAATTATTAAATTAGTTAGAATAAAGTTGAGGTAAAAGTCAAATTTAAATACAGTGGGTTCTTACATCTTTTTTTCTCATATTTGATCTCTTGTTGGGATACAGTAGAATAAAAAAAAGTTCATACCTACTATGCTGCTTTCTTCCTTTCTAATTAAAGAAGGCTTTATTTGTATCATTCCATGGGCTTATGTAAACCTCATGCTGCAAAGTAAGAAAATCAGTATAATATTGAATATGTAATATTTGTGTTACCTATAGCTCTCTTGTTGTTGTGGTCCTAGGTTCTCATATAAATAGAGTATAATATGATATCAATATCATATTACAAAATATTTAACATATATAATAATATAATTTATATATGAATGTTGTATGTTGATAACATATATGATATATTATAAAAGAAGTGTAAATGAAAGCTGGTATCATGGCCCAGCAGAATCTCAAGAAAGTTTCTTTACCACATGAAATGCCCTGTGGCATGAGACTGTGATATATTTCCCAACTAAGTCCTCCTTGAGGATAGAAGAACTTACAAAGTTTCTGTAAGTTTCCATTTTTAAAGCATCTTTTTCAGCAACTTCACCATGGTTTTATCTCAATACTTTGTCACTTTTACTCCAATAACAAAGACAGAAGTTTTTTTAAAAAGTTATTTATTTGCAAGCAGAAAGCGATATACATAGATAAAGACAGATAAAGACAGAGAAGGAGAGAAGGAGGGAGGAAGAAAGTGAAAGAAAGAATAGGAATGGGCCAGGGCCTCTTGCCACTACAAACAAATTCCAGAGGCCTGTGCCGCTTTGTGAATCTGGCTTTATGTGGGAACTGGGGTATCGAAGCTGAGCTGTCAGGCATTGCAAGCAAGTACCTTT
This sequence comes from Dipus sagitta, assembly GCA_036346955.1. Lineage (NCBI taxonomy): Eukaryota > Metazoa > Chordata > Mammalia > Rodentia > Dipodidae > Dipus > Dipus sagitta. The sequence continues at coordinate 23,042,009 of CM070784.1, read as the reverse complement.
AACCACTGACCCATCTCTCCATTCCTAAAGCCATATTTTTATCAGCAGAATTGTGGCTTCTCCATCTTTTGTTCTAGAGGTCTTAGCTCCTACCTAGTCTGCCTAAGGACTTAGTGCTTAATACATGCCTTATCTCAAAAACGTGAAAAATTCTAAATTGCAGAATTTTTATACCATAGGATAGGAAGCAAAATTCTTTAATTTTATCAAGACACAGTTTCTTTATTTGTATGGAGAGTGTATTATATTCTTGTTCTATAAGGCTACTAATATGAATTTTTTAACTCAACTTGAAAATGAACAACAGTTATACAGATTTTGAGAGTGAACAGATAAAGAAACATAACTTTTGAGTACCTTTGAAGATCTTTGTAAATAATTATTTTTTAAAATAACTTTTTAAAATTTGATTTATTAGAGAGGCCAGGAAGGGTGTGGGGGAGATAGAGTGAGAGTGAGAGAATGGGTATGCCAGGGTCTTCAGCTGCTGTAAGCAAGCTCCAGATGCATGTGCCACCTTGTGCACCTGGCTTACGTGGGTACTGGGGAATTGAATCTGCGTCCTTTGGCTTCACAGGCAAATGACTTAACCACTAAGCCATCTCAAACTCAGGAGTATAATTAATCCTCTCAGTGGTTAGAACATATCTATTTAAAATATTATAAGACTTTTTAAAAAAATTTTTTGTTTATTTATTTATTTGAGAGTGACAGAGAGAAGGAGGGAGAGAGAGAGAGAAAGAATGAGCGCGCCAGAGCTTCCAGCCTCTGTAAACGAACTCCAGATGCGTGCGCCCCCTTGTGCAACTGGCTAACGTGGGTCCTGGGGAATTGAGCCTCGAACCCGGGTCCTTAGACTTCACGGGCAAGCACTTAACAGCTAAGCCATCTCTCCAGCCCATAAGACTTTTGAGGAGTTATTTTTGAGGTAAGGTCTTGCTGTAGCCTAGGATGACCTGGAATTCACTATGTAGTCTCAGGGTGGCCTTGAACTCACAGTGATCCTCCTACCTCAGCCTCCCAATTGCTAAGATTAAAGGTGTGTACCACCACACCCAGTTGCAGACATTTTATATACCAAAACTGTTAACAGAATCTGCCTTTTTGTGATCAGATTATTGGCATAATTTTATTCAATTAATATTTGTTTTGTTTTGTTTTCTGAGGTAGGGTCTCACTCTAGGCCAGGCTGACCAGAAATTTACCATGTACTCTCAGGGTAGCCTTGAACTCAGAGCAATCCTCCTACCTCTACCTCCCAAGAGCTGCGATTAAAGGCATGCACCACCACACCTGGCTCTAAATTAACTTTTATAAATTTTGTAGAATAAGCCTGCCATTGATAAATATTTTGTGAAACTGAAAGGGTTTATTTCCCAAAGCCTTTGTTTATCTATGTAATGGAGCTGGAGAGATGGCTTAACAGTTAAGGCATTTGCCCGCAAAGCCAAAGGATCCTGATTCCACTCTCCAGGATAGTAAGCCAGATGCACAAGGGGGCACATGCATCTGGAGATGTTTGCAGTGGCTGGAGGCCCTGTGTGCGCATTTTCTCTCTCTCTCTCTGTCTCTCTCTCTCTCCCCTCTCTCTCTCTCCCTCTCCCTCTCCCTCTATCTCTCTCTTAAATAAATAAATAAAATATATATTTTAATCTATGTAATGGACAGTCTGCATCAGAAGCAGTAAAAATTACAACAAATAATGCAAGATGTACAGGAGTCACTTCAAAAAATCTTAATCTACATGATATTATTTATGATTTTATATTTATACTTAAAAGTATTCAAGTATGTTTTTTTTTTATTTATTTGAGCGAAAGAGGCAAAGAGAAAGAGAGAGAGACAGACAGAGAGAGAGAGAGAAAGAGAGAGAATGGGCATGCCAGGGCCTCCAGCCACTGTAAAGAAACTCCAGATGCATGCACCCCCTTGTGCATCTGGCTTATGTGGGTCCTGGAGAGTAGAACCGGGATCCTTTGGTTTTGCAGACAAATGCCTTAACCGCTAAGCCATCTCTCCAGCCCTTAAAAAGTATTTTTAAAGTACATAATTTGGAAGTATTTTACAGAGATGTTTACACTTTGTTTTTAGTGCTGGCTTTCGTCAAAAACCATGCTCCCCCCGTGTTATTTTGAGACTACACTTTCATTTAAGAACCCGCACTCACCCTGCATTTACTTCTCTCACGTTTGGACTGTCTCTTGGAGGCATAATTTTACAGTGGAGGAAAAAGAAAGAGCCCATTTTGAGAGAAATTAAGAGAAATACATGTGCATAGTCCGTGGAAGTGGGGGTGGGGACATAGTTTTTGGACGTGTGTGTGTTCTGATTGCTCGGGAATTCCAAGAACCCCTTACACGCGATGTAACACCGCCGCGGCTAGTCTTCAGGGCCAGCGCCTACCACACTTGCAGCCTTGCTGCAGAGCGCGAACTCCTTCCCAAGGCTGAACGTCCAGCCGGGACTCCGTGTTTCCCAGGTGCAGGAAGCCTGGCAGGTTCCTGACAAGGAAGGAGCTCAGAAATAAGGGACACTGTTTCAGTGAGGAAAGTGGAACGGCCGTCCATGGGAAATCTGCCCGTATTGTAACTGAGAAGTATTTCAGGGTGACTACTGTGAGAAGGCGGCTTCAGCAAGACTGCAATGGCAATATTCCTAGGCAGACAGGCGAGAAAGACCATCAAGGAAGAAAGACTGTATGTAGCATGGACTGTTGCCTCAAAACTTCAAACTGTCAACGGTCTCCCAGCAAAACGTATGGCCACTGCCCACAGTTCTGTCCTTCCAAGGCGCTGACTATGTAGATGAGTATTATGTTATATGTGAACATAGTGATTCCTGTCTCTTGAACATTCCCCCCTAACAAACTCTATCCAAGAAAATTTAGCCCATTTCATATGTGATAAAATGAATTACAGAGGGAAAGTTACAAACTCCACTTTGTTTCTAAAAGCCTATTTTTGGAATTGTCAATCTAGGATTAAAACATGAAATACAAAATAATTTTAAATACCCAATACCTTCTTATAATTATTTTTGAAAATGATTATGCCGTTTTTGAAGAGTAGTGTATTTACTTTCTGATTATTAAGTACGTTTATGTGCGTGTATATGTATGTACATATATGTGTGGTGTATGTGTGTGTGCGTGTGTGCACACATGTGCACATGCACGCCCTGGTGCACCTTGTGGAGGGCAATCCTCAGGATGTTTCTCCTCTTCTTTTGACCTTTTCTTTTTGGTTTGTTTGTTTGTTTGTTTTGAGGTAGGGTCTCTCTCTATCTCAGGCTGACCTGGAATTCACTATGCAGTCACAGAGTGTCCTCGATGTCACGGTGATCCTCCTACCTCTGCCTCCTGAGTGCTGGGATTAAGTGCACCACCACACCCTGCTTGTTTTTGTTTTTTACCTTAGGTTTTGCCACTGCAACCTCCAGGCTTCCAGAATCTCCTGGCTCCCCCTCCCATTGCCTTAGGCACTTTGGGATTATAGACACGTACAGCACTCTTTGCGGTGCCCAGTTTAAACATGGGTACCAGGGAGAGTCAAACCCATGTGTACAAGCTTGTGAGAAAGATCCTTTAACTGCTGAGCCATCTCCCAGCTCTCAAAGAATAGTTGTTCCATTTAATGTGATGCCTTTAAAAACTCATGACAAAAGAATTCTTGGCTCAAAAAACAGAGATTAAAATTAAAACAAATGAAAGTGTATCAGTTACTTTCCTTATTGCTGTGACCATTGTGGGCAAGATGCTGTTTGAGGAAGAAAGGGTTTATTTGACTTTACAGTTCAGGGGATACGGACCATGACTGTGGGGAAGACATGAAGGAAGGGTTTATTTGGCCTTACAGCTCAGGAGATACCAACCATGACTGTGGGGAGGACATGGCTGCACGAGTGAGAGGGGGCAGATCACTTTGCATCCAGTTAGGAAGGAGAGTGAGAGAGAGGAAGATTTTCCTGGCTTATAAACCCTCAAGGTCCAGCAATGGTGACTCACTCCCTTTAGCAAAGCTCCATCCCCTAAAGCTTCTGCTACCATCCCAAATAGCATCACAAACTTGGGACCAAGTATTCAAACACATGAACCTATAATAGGGAACATATTACATTTGAACCACAACAGTCCACCTCTGGATCCCATAGGCTTATTATGGCCACTCCATGCTGCAAAATGCATGTATTGTAACCGGAAATATCTTAATAGTCTTTACCATCCCCATCCCTGTTTGTAAGCCTGGAATCCAAGTCTTCTGAGACTCAGTAATCTCTTATGGTTGAGGTACTAGAACATCACATCCAGCACCTGGGACTTGTGATAGAATCTCCTGAGGCCCAGAGAACCTTGGGTGGTCCTGACCCTCCCCACTCTGCTGCTTGTATGACACATAACTTCTCTCTTTGGCCAACTCCACCCTGAGCCAATGCCTTCTTTGGTGGGCGTCCCATAGTCCTGGCCTCTCTGACATCCTGAAATACTCTTGCAACTTAAGCTTCATTTTTATAGATTTATACAATGGCCTCTTAGAGTCACCTTGCAGAGAAATCCAATCCTGGCTCATATTGCCTGGCTTCAGTGACTCTCTTAAACAGCAGAGCAAGGCGTTGCAAGCCTCTCAGTCTTGCACCTTTTATGCCTACTAAATGAGTACCAAGTGGACAAGGCTGGAAACTTCTGCCGCCAGCTTGAGATGGAGCCCATTCTCCTTGGACCAAAGCTGGAATGGTTTTGTGTGCTTTGGCTGTAGGTTCTGTGGAAATAATTTGCTAGGCATTTGTTTGTGAGCAGGGGACCCATTTTGTGGCATTTGATGTTCAAGCTTTGTCCTTTCAGAAGAATTTGCATTGTCTCAAGTCAGAAGCTTCAATGTGTAGGTACTTGGCCACAAGGTGTCTTTCCTACTGTCTTGGTACAGATCAGCAACATCTTTTTAACAACTAAGACCTCTTCTTGCACAAGTACTGGCTGAAATTTTAATGTCTTTCAAGCTCTTTTCCTCAACAACGTGTACATTCTTCATGTCTTCAGCCACACTTACAGTGCTTCTTCATTGCACATCTGAGTAAGAGTGGCCCAAGACTAATGATATTCTGCCTGGTATTTTCTCCATTAAGGACTTTAGTCCATTACTTTTAACTTTAGCTTAATGTAGGCAGGTTCCTTTTTCTTAGCCAGCATATAATCTGAATCGACTCTAACCCAGTTCCTCATTGAATTCTTATTCCCCTCTGCAACGTCATGAGGCAGGCCTACAGTGTTGTACGGCTTCTCTAGCCCAGAGAGTCTAACTTTCACATGCCTCTTGCAAATTATGTCCACAAGAGTACCATCCATTTGGACAGGTTTGCCAAAGCAATGACCCTATTTCTGGCACAAGATTTCAAGATTTCAGTATTAGTTTCATTTTTTATTTGCTAGTATTAAATAGCTGACAAGCATCATCTTAAGGAAGGGTTTGTTGGCGTATACAGTTCAAGGGGTACACCCCATCCTCATGGGGATGTACGTAGTGTGGTGGCAGAAGTAGGAGCTTGCTGGTCACATTACATTGAGTCAGGAAACAAAAAGAGCGAGGAGAAGTGGGCCCTGGCTATTAAACCTCAAGGCCTTGCCACTGTGACCTACTTCCTCCACCTGCTAAAGGTTCCACCACCTGTCTAAGGAGCAACCCTTGCTGGGGACCATGCGATCCAACACATACACCTATAGAGGAAATTTCACATTAAACCACACCAGATAGCATACAAGAATATGCTGAAATATGATCATCTGGAAGTTACCATATAATATAAATCAACTAAAATAAATTAGCAATATATCATGTGGTACTTTTATGCAAAATTAGTTGGTTATCTTACAGGAAGCTTTGTTAAAACTGATATACATATTAACTTCTTATATATACATTTATAAATCACAAATATGTAAACTAGTGATTTAGAGATTATAGGCAATCAAATATTCAAAATAACATAAGTATACATAGATATAGATAATAGGAGAAAATTGAGTTTTTTAGAAATTGATTTTTATGCATTAATTCTGATCTAAGAAAAAATTGTAGCTTTTGTTATCCAAGTTGTTATTAACATGTATTAACTCCAATATATGAAAATGGAACTTCTAGATATTTTCTTTCATATGATCTCTGAAAAGAGCTTTAATTATTTAACAGTGTTAATTGAGTAGTACATCCATTCATTTACATAACTAGTTAGATGTCCCTTTACAATTATGTGAAACTATATTAATGATATTTTTGACGCATATTGAGCAGTATACAAGAGTCACCCCTTGTGTCCCAGAAGTTTTTAAATGTACATGAAACTTACCACTGAGACACTAATAATGGCTAAGGGGAGTAAAGGAACAACACTAAATTCCTTAGGGAAGCAAATTAAAGTGCTTCCTAGACAATTGCTAAGCCTTTTCTCAGATTTATGTCCTCTGTTAAACCTGATGTGGTTTGGGACATTTTCTGACTCCTTTGCAGTGATACTGTAAGAAGAATCAAATGCTACTTTGTGGACATATGTTGCTCTAAGAACCACTCTTTTTTAATTTTTTGTTTATTTTTATTTATTTATTTGAGAGCGACAGAGAAAGAGGCATATATATATATATATATATATATATATATATATAGAGAGAGAGAGAGAGAGAGAGAGAGAGAGAAAATGGGTGCTCCATGGCCTCCAGCCACTGCAAATAAACTCCAGATGTGTGCACCCCCTTGTGCATCTAGCTAACGTGGGTCCTGGGGAATCAAGCCTCGAACCGGGGTCCTTAGGCAAGCACTCAATCTCTGAGCCATCTCTCCAGGCCTCTAAGAACCACTCTTAGTGATCGATATAACACATGAAATTACATTTAATTCCTCCACTTCATCCTTCCTTTCTTCCCAACTGTGGTGAAAATATAACTCAGTTTGCTCAGGACATTCCTGTCATCCTTAAAGTTCTTCAGTCTCCATTCTGCCTCCTGTATATGGCCTCCTTGCTTTCGTCACTAAGCAAAGCTAGGGTCTAGAATGCACTGGCAAGAGATCCCCACTTCAGCATTCCCACGGGCAAGTTACAGGGGTCTTACTGGTCACTGTAAAAGGGAAGACATTGTTATTAGGATAGAATTTTTTGATGGCATCAATGGAAATCATCATATGCCTTTTCTTTCCGTGGAGATGAAGATAACCTGAATATCCCCAGGCCTTTAAATTGGAAAATGAAAAACAGGACAAAACCGTACAGATTGAAAGTGATCATGTAATTGTGAAACAACACAGGGCTTCCTCATCAAAAGTAAAAAAAACGATATGGATTTACCCTCCATGTCGTAAAACATGGATCTGAATCTGGCATTTCATGATGGAATTTCATTAATCTACTTATAGCCATTATATCCATGTTAATTTTTATTTAAAATAGTCTTTTAAACTACTCACTAATGCAATTACCCTATGTGTGTTCTAGAAATTTCATTTCCTGACTCTGTCAGATGCAATCCACATTTGCACTGCGGATCTGCATTCGCCTCAGTTCAACACTACATTTCCCCAGAGATGCATGCAAACCAGCTTCCTAAGCCTAGGTCTGGCTAACTCCAATTTGGGAAGTTTTAAACAGTTAAACAGTGACATTCATGATCTCTATGCTGTTCTGATTCTGTGGCTCTTGGCTCAGCTTTGCTTTTCCTTCTCAAGTAATATATGCCTCAGTTTTCTTCTGGAAAGAAAAAAAAATAAATTTCCTCAGGAGCAATACTAGTGCTATGATAAAATCAAAACCATTGTTGACATGAAACTCTCCCCCCCACCTCATCCCAATTAAACTTGAGTAGCTGAGAAATGAAAGCAAACAGACACACATCTGGTCACCTTATGTTGTCTCAACAGTCAAATCAGTTTGTGAAAGATCTGTTCCCTTTGCACTGTCAAACTGAAGAACACTTCCTATATGGTTTGACCTCTCTGACTCGGTATTCCGCTGGGAAGGCTGGCGGCCAAATAGCGCTAGCTGGTTGCCCTTGCTGTGCTTCCCAATGATGTACCTGTGGACTCTCGGATGGGAGGACTTGGGTCTCTCCTAGCTAATGAAATTGGCAAGACCAGTAGAAAGTTTTTTTTTTTTTTTGGGGGGGGGGGGGCGTTGTCAACCAATTCTCCAAAATTACAGAGAGAGTTAGAAGAGCCACACTTTTTGTGTTTGATCCTGGCATATCCTAGCTAAGGTAGATACGAATCAGAAAGAAAAGGCACAGAAGCAGGAGCTCCACGATGCACAGAATGCAGGCTGGAGCCTTGCATAGCAAATCAGCCTTTGGGAAGTGCTTCTGAAAGCGGAGCAGCATGTCGGAAGAGCCGAGGGGCTGCAGCGGGGAGACCGGAGTGTGAGCACACGTACTTGAGGGTCTTGTTTCCTGTTACGCTGGATTCTAGTTCCTGACTGAGGTTCTCAGAGGAGTCCAAGCTCATTTTAAGGAACACGACCCCGAATTCAGTCATGCTCAAAAAAAAATGTCACCTATTCTCTACTCTCCATGTCACATTGCCAGAAAGAATGATATTTATGTAAAATTCCTCACTTTTAAGAAAAGCTGAGCATGATGAGAAATCTTTAAATAAGGCTAATACCTCAAAATCATTAATACTTTAATACCTTAATACTCAAAATCATTAATGTTTCTGGGGACATGCTGACTGAGGCACAGAAAACCTAAGAGAAACATTAACTGATTCATTTGAGATGACCCTATACTCTGAAAATTATTCTTAATGAAAACATCTTGAGTAATTCTAATGAAGCACCAAAAACGAAAAAGAAACATGTATTTTTGTTAATATCACAAATTGCTAGAGAGTTTTCTCAGTGTACTTACTTGAGTTATAAATAGACTGTGTACTTGTACATATTTGTAAAAACTTGTTACTCTTCCTAATTCTAGTATTTATGTCACAAAAATGAACTATCTGAAAGTAAGCAGGACAAAAGTATCTTTCTTACTTAACCCAGAAAGAATTTTGCTGTCATATCATGAACAATGTACCAATAGATTTAATCAAAGAACAAAACAATAACTTTCTCATTAATTTTAAAATTATAAGTTAATTCCATTGAGAAGGATAAAAATAAGCCATAAAATATTTCAGGTAAAGGGAAAATCCATATTGATTAAAGCATTTGTATGCTGTCTGGGCTCTGTGATCTTGAATAACATATATGAAAATTAAGAAATGTCTTCATTTCTCCAAGTACACAAGTACCAATCTAAAACAGTCCCTTGGAATTTAACACCTGCCAAGTCACGCTGATTCTTTCAAAACAAAAGGAACTCACTTCTTTCCTTTTCTGTCATTAAGTATTTTGGAGCAAGTGCTACATACAATTTAGTTTAACTGTTACATTAGATTAAAAAAAAAAAACAACAACAATGAGCCATCCAGAGGTTACAGAGAACTGAACACTAAATCAGACTGCCAGCAGGCCTTCCGTGGCTTAGGGGAACATTGAGGAAAATGAGGGAAAAGATTGTAAGAGCCACAGAGTGGGTAGGAATATTCTGAGGCACAGTATCCCCACTACGTCACAGGTACTGATTGAGTCCTTCATGGCTCCACAGTGAATTCCATAACATCACTGAGGAGGGCCCTTGGGGTTACAGGAATGAGGGCAATGAGATAAAAGAGTATATAACATATATATGTTATACTCTTTTATTGCACACATATATATGTTATACTCTTTTATATGAATATATATATATATATATATGTGTGTATATATATATATTTCTACCACCTAATTACCTACCACTTTCATTCTTCAAAATAAGATTGGAGAGTACCTTATCATAAATGAAAACAAATAAAATTTTAAAAATATGTAAGAGCCAAAGGATGATGAGGAGAGTAAACAGACATGAAGTGGCCATGGCATTCATGACTTCACAGTGGTTGTCTTTACCTGCACAGTATCGAACCCATAAATGTGTCCTCAGGTACGATAGGGTGATGGGGGTGGGAAGACACAGCAAAATGGAACAACTAGTTGGAAAACAGAAGTAGTCCAGTGGAAATGAGATTGTGTATTTCAAAAGAAATCAATAGGAGGGACTATAATCAAAATACATTATGTACGTATATGAAAATTGTCAATAAATACTTAAAAATATTAAAATGGGGTACTTATTTTCTAAAGAGAAACTGGTTATAAAGATAGTCTGGAAAACTGGGAAATCTTATTTATTTATTCATTTTATTTATGACAGAGAGGGTGAAAGAGAGAAGAAGAGGCACTAGAGAGAGAGAGAGAGAGAGAGAGACAATGGGCTCACTGGGGCCTCCAGACACTGCAAACAAACTCTAGATGCATTCACTATCTTTTCCATCTGGCTTTCATGGTACTGGGTCCCTATGCTTTGCAGGCAAATGTGTTAACTGCTAAGCCATCTCTCTAGTCCATATTGGGAATTTCTTTTCCTTTCTGTTTTTTTTTTTTTTTTTTTTTTTTTTTGAGGTAGGGCTTCACTCTAGCTCAGGCTGACCTGGAATTCACTATGTAGTCTCAGGGTGGCCTCAAACTCTCAGCGATCCTCCTACCTGTGCCTCCCAAGTGCTGGGATTAAAGGCGTGCTCTGCCACGTGCTGCTTCCAGTGGGAATTCTTGAAAGAGAGAAAACATGATCTGAGACACAGGGGGGAAAAAAAACAATATAAAACTGAGATATTTTGAAAGGTGAGACTAGTGAAAATGGAAAATTATCCATGTCAAACTTTAGCTAAACTTAAGACGATGATAACCACAGATTCATTTTTTGTTGTGCTTGAGATTTAAACATTTATTAGAATTATAAACAGTATAAATTTCATAGATGCTATACTTAACTGAGATGACAAAATGCTGAAAATACATATACTAACTAAATTAACATAGTGAATGTGGATGTAGGTCTAAGGAAATTTGTCAACTAAAAATAATTGGCCTTGACATAATGATGCCTAGTTAACAGATTTGCAAATCAAATGTTCTAGTCCTGCATAGCTTAACCAGCAATTGAACACTTGTAATCGTTTCATATTACTGAAGGCAATGACATTAGTTTCAACATAATTATTTTTAAATCTGCAAATTTCTTCATTCACATTATAAATATTTTAAGATATGTTTTAAAAGGATTTTTAATCTTCACACATGCATATGAACTCATGCTAGATTGCATTAATTTACAATGTATTGTTAATGGGCAGTTACTAATTTTTTATTGCATAGACATGCCTAAATAAAATTTTGATTTTTAGAAAATGTTGTAAATTGCTTGAGAATGATGAAATACAGCACAGCTCTATTACATATGAAAAAAATTATGCCAAATATTGTTTCTTTCTTTTTTTTTTGTACAACAGCAGGAACACGTCACAAGTCATGCCTCACACTCATTTAAATGCAACCTCAGAGTCACACTGCATGTTACAAATATCTGGGAGCTGTGTGATCAGTTAACATCTTTTGCATAACCCTTAAGATTACAGCGAGTTCCCAGGACATAATTAGTGTATGCTGTTTCTATAATAAAATGAACTATGTTTCAGTAATGGTTTACTGGATGGTAGCAGGAAAATGCTTTTTAATTCAGATAAACTTAAGAACTGCAGAAGAAAACTTGGAAGCAAACTTAATATAATAGTATATTTTCTTCTGTTACAAAAGACCCCAAGGTGTTAAAAACATGAGAATAGGAGAATGCTGAAGGTGGAGCTTGCCGCTTAGTGTCACAGTCTCCACCTGTGTGCTGTACAGTACCTTAGACTCCAGGATAAGACAGTGAAGAAGTATATGCATATATATATATATATATATTTTAAATGCCTCTTCTTCATGTAGAATTCCACAAGTGTTATACTTGTGCATGGAGCAGAATCCTCTGAGCTGAATGGTGCTTCAAGTTTACAAGAGTTCTTTTAAATAAGAATAAAGTATATTTCCAGAGGAAATACACTTCAGACTTCACTTCACGGTTATCACTTGAGAGCAATACGGAGGCAGTCATGTTCTAAGAATTGAAAGAACACTTGAAAGGGTTAAGATGGCAGTGGACTCTTCACCTGCTGCTCTTCTTAAGAATGTTTTACGTTCAGAGTTTTTGACTTCAAGATCCCCATGACCTAAAAAAAAAAACACAGGTAACCGTAGTCCCAATCATGCCAATGGACAAAAGTAAAACTGCAAAAGTTATATCACTTGTTATGCTGGTAAATAAGAGAAGCATGTGAGGTTACTATGAGATATTTGTCTATATTCGGGTGACTTACATGACTAAAGAAGAATTTTTATATATTTTCCATGTTCCCTGGTTAACTGCTCCAAAGAACCAGTGGCTCTATCAAATAAAAAAAAATAGATTAAAAGCTCAATATTATGATTCCTACCTTTTTTCCCTCACTTTTAAGCAAGTACCAAGAACTCATCATAGTGGTGTATTTTTATTTTTATTTTTTGGTTTTGTGAGGTAGGGTCTCATTCTAGCTCAGGCTGACCTAGAATTCACTATGTATTCTCAGGGTGGCCTTGAACTCATGATGATCCTTTTACTTCTAGCTCCCGAGTGCTGAGATTAAAGTCATGTGCCACCACACTCGACATCCTAGTGTTTTTTTCTTTTTATTTTAACATTGAAAGGGTGAGTGAAGTTTATACTTAATGGTGTGACACACTTAATAGTGTGATATTGGATCCACAACAAACAAGGAAGTAGGCAATTGTAACCTAAGGCTCAAGTAATACTACAAACCAATTTATCACCCAGTCTAATTGCTAAACTCACTTTGGGGACAAAAATCTCAGGATATGTGTTATGTGAGTTTTTATCAGATGCTGCTAATTATCAACCACTTTCACTCTTGAAAATAGGACTAGGGAATACCTTATCATTAAATATATGTCACATATTTGAAAAGCAAAATCAAATGTTTTAATAAGTAGTTGAGAGAAAAGAAAATATTATCCCTAAACTCAGACCAAGGAAGGTTGTCAACTAGTTGCAAAAACTTAATCTTCTCCAAAATAAAAGCATAAACTCAAGCTGAGCATCTAAGGAAACATACGTCCCATTTCCTTATTTCCTAATCTTGACAAAAACGTTGCTGGTGGAATTTATAGACTGTTAAACAACATAGTAGACCACTTATTTTGCAGTGCTATGTAGCCTTCTTTACTAACACAATGAAAAGTCAAATGTATAAAACAGCTTAGCTGGGATGATTCGACAGCTGGCCAGAGTGCTACATGCATAGACCTAGCTTTCCAGTGATAGAGTGTAGAATGATATCTGAAAATTTGAGAAGTAATTATCAAAATCAGTAATCTAAAGCTTTCCCCAAACTGAACAAACTTTATGTCATTATGACCGTATTTTCTGTCATTTTACTACACATGTGGAAAAAAATGACAATTCAATTTTTAAGGATAAAATTTCCCTATTTAAGGTGATGTTTCACTTTGAGATTATTATCCAAATTATTCATATCAAAGTATAGATTTTTGTTGTTGAATTATCATGACAGGGTACCATAACTTTTGGGTTTATTCATTATATTTTTAAATGTGCTGCTTTGGAATAACTTTTATCAACACTTTGTATCCTCTTGTGAATAATTCTTGCCTGTTCCTAAATAGTCTTTTACCTGCATTTATTAACTACCCTTGTGATCATCAGTAAATATTCAAAGAACAGATTTCTTGTCATTTATTGAAAAAAATACCTTGTATACTCTAGGCTTAAAAATTTTAAACATTAATAATTATGTTTGAAATATGAAGCCTGCTTTGTATGTTTTTATTAGTAATTTTAAATGTCATGTAACTAAATGTTAAATCCTTTTGTACATTTACTTAATATACTTTATCTGAATGTTATGTTTTATTTTTGAGTTTAGGTTATGTTTTTGACTTTAACAAAGTAGTATTTAACACTCTTTTATAAAAGTTTCCAGAATGTTTAATTGTTTTCTTTTTTAATAATTTTTATTTATTTATTTATTCATTTGACAGAAAAAGAGGGGGAGAGAGAGAGAGAGAATGGGCATGCCAGGGCCTCCAACCACTGCAAACGAACTCAAGATACATGCCCCCCATCCCGCTGTGCATCTGGCTAACGTGGGTCCTGGGGAATTGAACCTGGGTCCTTTGGCTTTGCAGGCAAACACCGTAACCACTAAGCCATCCCTTCAGCCCTTAATTGTTTTCTATGTGTAATTCCCAACTATAATGAGAGACATTAGAAAGCATGGTTGCTTCCTACCTGCTATGCATAAGACTGCTCGGCAAGCATTAATTAAAGAAGTATAGAGAAGAAAGTAGCATACTTTCTTTGTCAGAAAATAATTTTTTGGCTACCATGATTCTTGGGGTAATGGCATAACATTATGATTCAGCAGAGGGTCCTTTTTCAGTTGGAAGTCATACATAGGCAAAGACCAACCTTCTTTGTGCAATATATAAAGAGCCTAAAGTGTTGAAACTCTCTAATCTCAATCTGTCAGCTCTAGATTTTAAGTGCCTGTAGCAGAGTGTTGCATCCCTGTTTGAGTTCTGAGCTTTGGGTGTTAGGGCCACAGGGTTATTAGTGAGGTAGCTCCTCTGAAGCCGGGCTAGCAATTCCCTTAGGGCTGTCTGGAACTGTCCAAGTGATCAGCACCTGCAGTTCCTCTGAAGATTCAGGCTGTGTACAGCCCTTCACTTTGACAGCTCAGCTCCTTCTGATCACATCTGAGTGGTCCATGGCTGGTGCTCCTCCTGCAGCTCTCTGAAACGCTTGTCAGTTTGTTGCTCTTGTTGGGTGTACCTGTGCCTTGAAGCGCAGGATGTGCTGTACTCTTCATGTCCCTAGCTGAGCATCCTCTACCCATGATACAAGGCCAGAAGTAGGCACTGTTGTAGCAAAAGGACATGGCTTAGGTGCACGAGAGGAAGATCTGCACTGATGGTTCTACAGGCAGCCGTAAATGTATTACAATGCTGGGGATGTTACATCATGATCAGATTAAGGACTTCTGTGAGGATACATGAAGCAACTTTGGACATGATCATCCAGGGTGGCCTTAGGTGGGGTCATCTGAAGCCATCAAGGCTGAATGGGAAGTCTTAGAAGCAAAGACTTGTTCAGAGTGGAGGCCGTGACAGATATAATAGTTCCCACAACTGGAAAGGTATCTGTTCTGGAGTTTACAGCTGGTTTAAAATCTCCTCTGGGCTCCATGGCTGATCTGGGCTGGAGAGATGGCTTAGCAGTTAAGCGCTTGCCTGTGAAACCTAAGGACCCCGGTTCCAGGCTTGATTCCCCAGGACCCACGTTAGCCAGACTGCACAAGAGGACACACGTTCGTTTCAGCAATGGCTGGAGGCCCTGGCATGCCCATTCTCTCTCTCTCTCTCTCTCTCTCTCCCTCTTTCTGTGTGTTGCTTTCAAATAAATAAAAATAAAACAAACAAACAACAACAACTAAAAAGAATTGTACTTCTTTGAAATACTATCAAATTTAATGAGGATGAAATTTATGCTGAGATATGAAAAGTTAGATGAAAGAATTTTGTTTCTATAACTTGTTACTATGGGCTACTTTGTTGGCAAATGGGCTGACTTTGGTTTCCACGTCATAGACATCCAACAGGTTCAAGTTATAAAAAGCATATTGCAAATACTGTATTTATGCTCAGTGAATACTGCATCTACTGTTATCCATGATTCCTTATGTGAAAATTCATTTTTCACTGAAAATATCCCCATTTTCATGAGCATGTTACCATGTTTGTATATAGCATTTATTAGAATTCAGGAAGAATCAAGAGAACAGAACCATCCACAGTGGTATATTCTCAGAGAAACCTAAAGTTCATGATCCACTCACAATATATGCTGGTATAAATAAGAAATACATATTGCATATATTTTTTTTTCTAGGAAAGTAAAATTTATAGGCCAAAATATTTTCCTGGTTAAAAAGGCACATGATAATTACACAGTATAAGAACAAAAACGAGGACTTTCCAAGGCACATGACAAAAGTATCTCATTAAACTTGAACTGATTTTTCTGATTAGTGGAATGAAATAATAAGCCTAATCATCAAAGAATTAATTATCCACAGATAATTTTTGGACAATTCAATGTTATTAGATTAACACTAATTAAATAAAAGGAACCATGTCTATAAATGTGCCATTTGAAGTGATTGTTCTATTGATGTACACCTCCTTAATAAACTTTGCCAAAAGAAAATCTTACATATAGAGTAATTTAAGAATATCACACTAGGTATTAGAATTTATTTCCCCTGAATTGCAAGTAATGAGTCAGCAAGTTGCAGACTAACATACAGTAATTTTCAGATTAAACTAATAATAGAAAAATATTTTGGAGTATAGCCTCAAATAGCTAATAAAATGAAAATACCCAATTTGCCTAACCCTTCTCCCTCTATATAAAATAGGTAAATACAAATGTGATAGGTCAGCATTCCAAAAACAATATTTTGATTTTAGAATTGCCTATTGTCTATTATTGTTTAAACATGTCCTCCAAAAGATCATGGGGCAGTTTTTTAGTCTCAAAATAAATATATTAAGCCCAGTGTGGTGGTGCACACCCTTAATTCCTGCAGTTGGGAGGCAGAGGTAGGAGGAGTGCTGTGAATTTGAGGCCACTGGTGAGACTACATAGTGAATTCCAGGTCAGCCTGGGCTAGAGTGAGACCCTAATTTGAAAACCTAAACTAACTAACTAACTAAATAAATAAAAATTCATATATTAATGGTACATGAGGTGAGATTTTAGGTAGGTAATTAGTACTATACTAAGTGGGCCCCCCATGATGGCAGTATGTAACTTTGTGAAAAAGGAAAAACAGTCTGAGCTGGCACACTTTCCCTAGCACCATACAATGCCCTCTCAATCATGTTACAATGTAACAGCAAGGCCTTCACCGAATTCTAAGTAGAAGATGGCTCCATGCTCATAAGATGTCATGTACCAGAACCATAAACTAAATAAATATTATTTATAGACTGCCTGATCTCAGGTATTTTGTTATAACCACAGCAAACAAATGAAGGCCATACATTTGCTATATAGGAAGCTAGGCCATAATATATGTGTGTTGTCAGTGACAATAAGGGTCTATTATATCAAAAGTACTCCAGGTTTGCTAATTGTCTAGATCACAGTTGGTGTACAAAGCATTGAAATACATGGAAACTCAGGTAAACATTAAACAAATGACTAGATAAAATGTAGTCACATAGAATGAGGACTAGAATTATGAAAAAAGTAGATATAGATATGGATCCTGTCAATGATATGGTTTGCATATGAAATAGAAAATCCCAAACAAGAATAAATATTAATGTATGGTGACAACCAGTTTATCTTTCTGAGAAGAATACAGAAAGTTATCAAAATACCAGATCCATAAATATTGCTTGGTATGGACAGGCAGGTGGCCTGAAAACCACCCAAAGTAAGTTTACCCATGGCACAAGCATGGTGTGAAAAGTAGTGAAATACTCCCAACCCTCATCATGCTGAGATTACATGTGAGAACTGCCATATCTGTCTGTCAGTTGTATGAAAATTCAGAGCTAAACAAGTCTTGAAATCAACAATATCAAAATCCCAAATTCATGATTGTGGAGAGGGCAGGTCAGAAATAAGGAAAATGCCATTGCTCAAGACTAACTTGCAGAATATTATCACTGAGTGCATAATCTTCTAAGCCAAATTTTATAACTTCCAGCAGAATAAGTCACTTTCTGAAAGAAATACAGCAACATCTATATGTATTGTCTGATATGAAATGATTGTCCCTAATGAGTCCTTCCCGAGTAAAAAGCATCATGGTGTATGCATGGTAGTTGGCAGACTTGGGTTTACTCCTGTTTCTGCCATTTACTATCTGTGAACCAGTCTCCATCTTACCTCTCTTGTTCCATAAGGGAGGTCAAGGCCAGTTTACCCCTGTCTCATTACTTCATTCTTAGAGTATATAGCTACATGTGTTTCTATCTACATTGACAGTCAATTTGCCTGATAAAGATCTTTATAATGTTTCCTCTCAAATTTCATAATATTCAATAATGCTTGGCTATTACTTAAGTCGATTGAGCATTCTTTAACCATAGATGATTGTTTGGCACCGCTGGCTCATATGCTGCCATTCTGTGCTAATGAATAAGCATGCTGGAAGAAGGTGTGGAATGTTCTTAAAACAGAAATAGTTCCACATAAAAGAAAAATTGAATCAATCATATTTTATCCCATCCCTAGCATTCCAAGGTTTTAAGTTCAAGTCAGGTATATAGCCCTGTGAAAATTCTTGGCACATATCGCTTAGAGTACATTGCTATATTGTTACCTCATAAATAGGCTTATATAAGTTAAATATTCTATGCATCAATGCACATAATTTTACAAAATTAAATTTTTGGCATTATTTGTCATGTGTTTGAACTATGCTTTTGTTAAAAAAATACATGTTTGCCAAATTTTTTTCGTATCTTTGAAAACCAGACACAAAAATCTGACACTTGAGACTTTATTCTCCTCTCACAATTCATATTTCACTGAGTATAGTAATCTATTACTTTAAAGCATCATTAAAAATACATGTGATAAGTATGTACCTATTTTTACTTAATTTGTTTTTGAATATTATTTCATGGTAAACTATATAAAATATTGGTCAACTTTAGAAAACAATTCAAAGTACATCAATTTAGCGTGCTCAGTAAAACAGTCCAAATAACTATAAGAGTATTTTTCTGTTGTAATCTCACCTTTATTTTTTAAAGATACTTGAATTATCAAGTAATTGAGATGAAAGATTAATTAATTGTTTACTTAAAGGCCCAATTCTTACTCAGTTGAGTAAAATTGAGGGGTCTTCTTTCCCCATTCCCACAAATCCTTCATCTCACTACACTCTAATAATCAGCAATTGGGATTTTGTGGACATGGAGTGGTTTATCATATTCTTTGTAGACTCAAGTAAGACCACCCACAGTCTACTTCCATGATTTTTCTACATTTTGGTTCTAATGTCCTTTACCCCTAAACTGAGAAAAGCTTTCAATAATGAAATGTCCCAGGGTCCCTGGTGCTGACATGCTGCCAACTTCTATAGGTGGGTTCAAAGGCCAGTGGGCAGGATAGGGAGAGATGGGGGAAGGTGGCAGCAATCTCTCCCAGCTAGATATCTCACCAAGAAAACCCCTTTCATTTTATGGTCAACTTCAATGGCCAAGAAAACAATGTTCCTATAGATTTGCTTCATTTTTCTCTTATTCTTAGGAATTTCAAAAGTTTTACTAGAAATTTCAAAAGTTTTCTTTTGAAATAGCTTATGTAAGTATCAGAAACACCCCTCATACCTTTTCTTTGTACAAAACTGTACTGAAGTCTTTTCCCGTTTCATTTGATGGATGAGAGACCACTCAAGAATGAAACTCACCAGAGCAGCAAGGAACAATAAGATTGCTTTTTCTCAAAAGAGAATCTCAGCTCTGTCCCAACGTCCAAAGAATTTTCTACCGTTAAACCCCCAAGTTCCCCAATCATTGATGTTCCCTAGTAGGTTACTGAACTTCAAGACAGACTTACTTCCTGAACCTGGCATTACTCATTGTTTGGAAACATTTCCATATGCTTGGCATCATTAAATCTTTTTCACAAACCCCAGGACAAATGCATCGTTTTTCCATCTTTAAGTGCTCATTAGAAGAAGAGATTGACAAGAGTGTATTATGACCCGGAACAGTACCAGACAGAGGCAGAAAGAAAGGCATTATATGCTGTTTTAAAAAAAATCTAATTCATTAAGAATAAAATAACATATGAAAAGTACATACTCATGAGTTATATATTCATATGCAAACATTATGTAAATGATTTGCCAGTAAACAATGTCTAGTTTTATCACTAGCAATTTGGTATTGCTTTCCTGTGATTCTTATCTGGTAAATGAATTTATGATGTTCGGGTCCTTGAATATATTCCACCCTGTAATCATCTTCAATGAAAAGAGAAGGAGATTCTACGCTTTTGTCATTTTTGTCTTGACCAGATGACATTTCTTTACTAAGAGGCTTTGGCTGGGAGAAGCCGTGTGTGGATCTCTGCTCTTAGTATATTCCCAAAGCTACCAGAGCCAAGGGGCTCCAAGTGAGAGATACAAATGGATCAGATTATGTACAAATACATCTTGACAAATCTGTGGCCAAGCCCATTTGGAGGAACAATCATTGACTTTTTTTTTCTAGATCTGCAAAGTCAGTCTAATGACTCCTCATCACTCTTTCTTAGACTGTGCTGAGAAAGTTCCTTAACCCTTGCCCTTGTTTTTTGGCCACACTGGGCAGTAATACCCACCTATTATTTTACTTTTGAAATTTCTGAAAATGTTCCTTTTTCTGGAGTAGGCAGAATTTTTTTAAAAATATTTTATTTACTTATTGGAAAAAGATAGAGGCAGATAGAGAGAGAAACAAAGAGAGAGAATGGGGCACACCAGGGCTTCCAGACACATGTGCCACCTTGTGAATCTGACTTACTTGGGTCCTGGGGAATCAAACCTGCATCCTTAGGCTTTGTAGGCAAGTGTCTTGACTACAAAACCATCTCTCCATCCTGGAACATATAGAATTTTTTAACTTATAAAAAGAATATAGAGCTGGGAAGATGAGTTCATGGGTAAAGATGATTGCTTGCAAAGCCTGCTAGCCTGAGTTTTATTCCCCAGCACCTACTTAAAGCCAGATGAACAAAGTGATGCATGTACCTGAAGTTTGAAGACACAAGAGACCCTAGTAGACCTATTCTCTCTCTCTCTCTCTCTCTCTCTTCTTTCTTTCTTTCTTTCTTTCTTTCTTTCTTTTTAGGTTTTCGAGGTAGGATCTTGCTCTAGCCCAGGCTGGTCTAGAATTCACTATGTAGTCTCAGGGTGGCCTTGAATTCATGGCGATCCTCCTATCTCTGTCTCCTGAGTGCTGGGATTAAAGTGTGTCATTACACCAGGCTATTATCTCTGCCTCTCTCTAAACAAATAATAATAGTTTTTAAAAGAGAATATATATGGGGCTGGGGAGACAGCTCACTTGGGAAAGGACTTGACTCTCTGTCACAATTGTGGAACCAAACTTGATCCTCAATTTTAGCAAACACTGTGTTTGTAATCCTACTCCTGGGGTGGCGGAGACAGGCAAATTTATGGAACTTCCTAGCCAGTCTATCCTGTTTGATGAGCTCTTGGCCAATGAGAGATCTTGTCTCAAAAAAAAGTAGATGGTGCTTGAGATGGCCAGTCCGGATTTTGTTCTCTTGCATCCACATTGGCATGGACACACGCACCTGCACCTGCATAAACGTATGCACTCATATGCACACAGAGACAGGCACACACCAATCACACATGCACACAGATGTGCACATACAAAACTAGGAAACTTGCACAAATCAGTCCACATAATTCGTAACTATTTTATTCATATTTTATTGTTGAGTATATGCAGGTAGAATATCTTAGAATATGATTTTGAAATTCACAAAGAAAATTATATTTTTATTATGTAAGCCATGTATTTTTTATGGAATGATAAAAACAAGGCAATACATAATATCTTCATATACATTTTGTGGTGAAAACACATAAAAAATCCATTCTCCACAAATTTTCAAATATATGTTATTATTAACTATAGATACCATGTTAAAAGGTCAATCTATTGAATTCATCCTATCAAATTAAACATTTGTATGCATTGATCTTTTAGGGTGGGTTGTACAATTGTCTAAGTTAATAAAAAATTATGTATTTAAATCCAGGCGTGGTGGTGCACACCTTTAATCCCAGCACTTGGGAGACAGTGGTAGGAGGATCACCGTGAGTTCGAGGCCACCCTGAGACTGCATAGTGAATTCCAGGTCAGCCTGAGCTAGAGTGAGACCCTATCTCAAAAAAACCAAAGAAAAAAATTATATATTTAAAATTTTTCTTTCTCAATTTTCATATGATACAATGTTCACTTCATATAGATTGCTTACTTCCTTTAAATCTTTGTAGAAATATGTATACTGATTAAAAACAATAATAATGAACATTTAACATCCACTGAGCTTTTTCTGTGTTCCTAGATCCATGCTGAGTGCTTTTCTGAATTGTCTTTCATTGTGTTTCAGAAGTGGCTAAATGAATTAGATTTTTTTGACCTATTTCTTAGAAGAGAAAATGGTTTACATTTGTTTAGGAATTGACACAGAATCACCTGGGTATGATATGATGACAGTTGTGGGTAAAGATTCTTTCTAAGCTAGTTTGAAACAGCTCTCCTATCACTACATTTTGTCTAATAAAATGAAAGTACTGAATAGCATATTCAAATTAAAATGTCACATTAGGAAGACCAAGCTTTTCACGCACACACACACACACACACACACACACACACACACCATTCTATCTAATAGCAGGGTGGGTGTGTGATACACTTTAGAAAGTTATCTGACATCTACTGTAAAGGTGAACACTCCTACACTGTGATTCAAAAAATCTTGTAGGCATGTAGTATTCAGAAGATTCTGAACATATGTGCAAAGCTATGAACAAATTCCTCATACCAGTAAAGGAAAACCTAAAAACCTCATAAAATATCTCAAATTTCCACCAAAAAGAATGAAATGTCTAAAGTATATGTGAAATGTATAATGAAATGTCTCACAGGTAAAAATAAATTAACTCTATTTCCTTTGAGTCACACAGACGAGTCTTAGAGGTTTTATACTGGGCGGGGAGGGGGGAGCAATCCAAGCATGATAAATGTTCAAATACCCTATACATAATTATGTGTTATTTATGAACACATATATATTAAACCAATAAAATTTACAAATTTAAATGTAAAAAGGGATGAGGTTTCCAGGTGAACCTTCTAATCAGTGCATAGGATAAATCATATTGGAAAAACTTGGCTATGGCCAATGATGTTGAGCCAAAATATAAAAAGACGTGAATGATCATTTCATACCAGAATTACAGTAACGAACGTTTTACACACATATCACCACTTGGTTTTGGGGAGCATAATAAGAAACCCCCCAAGAGTATAGACCATGACATCTTCAGTTCAAGCTGAGGTCTTACAAGGAACATCCAAATGTCTAACACCTTCCTTTTCACGTGTCACCTGCTTAAGATTAGGTTCGAACTTTTCTATCTACAATGATTTACTATTCAGTTGTTCAACTGCTCCTTTATTTCTGTTGATCGTTGTTTTTTCTGCTTAATTTCTATAAATTACTGTACAGTTTCCCATAAGGTATAATTAAGCAGAATTGCTTAAGTTTTAATTATTGTGTATTATAGATGTTGAAAGCAACATTAGCACTTGGCTTTTAAAAATGTGATCGTATATTTATAAGAGCATTTATAAACACATTTACATATAGTTAAGATGAAAAAGGTATTTGAATTGTAGTCATTAGCATTTCTTCAAACATATGGCAGAGCAGCGGAGGCCATGGGCCATGCCTTCATTAACTGAACACTGTTTCATCAGAGTTTCAGCTTCCTGCTGTGCCACCCTGTGGCGTCCCCTTCTGTCCCCGAGGTTTCAGTGACAAGGGACAATATGTCCCCAAGGTGAAAATCTGGAAAATATAGCAGATTAGCCCTTAGAGAAGTTCTTATGATTATTTAATCATACTTAGAGAAAGAGCACACAGCAACATTAAACTGGTTGCTGTTTCCCTGTTAGACTCTATTTCTCACTTGCAGTGGCTGGGACTGTCGGCAATGCAAAGCAAACATATGTGAAATGAAACAGAGCATGCTTACACTGCCATTAAAAGACTCATCTGTTCCCATTTGATCACACAACGGTCAAATCTGACACAGACACATGGGTGTACATGTCGTGAATTAATTGTAATCTGTTGCTTATAAGATTTTCAGATGATAGATCAACATTAAACTTTCCTGAATATTACTTATGATAATCTCATTATATTCTTTATAAAAAGCAAGAGGATGAGTCAAAACACTTTTAAATGTATTATAGCCATGCTTTATTGTCACATTTCTCTGGTACATAAAGCTCACTAATGCTGAGGGATAAATGCATCTCTGACAAGATATTTGTATCCAGTCTTTGATTATGGAATATCTATGCCTGTTAGTTTTAATCTGAAATATTTCAAAAGAAAGTCCTGTGATCATTGAAAAAGTTATATATTAAAAATGAATATTTTGACTCATTTTTATATGATGAAGGAGTTGTCATTAGTTTTAGATATTTAGAAATGTGAAATCTTAGAAAACTGTCATTAAGGCAAACAAATTACTGAAGACTTTATATGTATTTCCCCCTTAATAAGTGACTATGCATATTACTCTTGCGGGGGGATTCTAAGGGAAATTGGAAGATTAAAAATAATGGAATAAATCAGAATTTCCCATAGTTATAGCCATGAGAAACAGAGAGAGAAGCTGCAATAGCCATAAAGCATTTACAACCTGGGAATCTGAACTCAAGTCCTTGATCTTGTGTGGCAAGTGCTTCATCTAATGAGCCATCTCCCCAGTCCCTGATTACATAGATCATTAGAAAGAATTACTCCCAGTAATCTAAACTTAAATTGTATGAATGGCATGTGCAGACATAATCTGTGAAATTATTTTCCTACTGTTGAACTTTTTTGAATTATTACTTTTCAAGGTAGGGTCTCACTCTAGCTCAGACTAACCAGGAGTTCACTCTGTAGATTCAGGTTGGCCTTGAACTAACAGCCAAACTCTTACTTACCTCAGCCTCCTGATTGTTAGGATCAAAGGCCAGAGCCACCATACTGGGCAAATATTTGTTTTTAAACAGTAAATTATACTGTGGGGAAAAAAAAGCAAAAGACAGAAAGAAAAATGAAATTCCTTTAGGGAATTCTACTCTTTCTATGAGATTCTAACCCAAATATACAAGTGTTTGTTGACAGAAAACAGACTGTCACAGACACGGCTCTAGCATTCCTTCTAGTAACACTTCCTTAGATTATCTCCAGCATTGCTATTAGAACACAGAGACTGGGGGCGTCTGCTTCAGTCTGGAATCTATATCCATTGCAAGTCATCTCTGAAAACCTTATTGAAGTGTTTGGTGTCTCAATTTCCTCAAGGAACATTTTTTAGATCCTTCCCAGTGGCTTGACCAGAGATCAAATATATATTTTAGTGTCTGAAGACTAGTGTCTGCAAACACTGAGTACATATTAAAGCTTATCCCATTAAACTGTAAAAAAAAAAAAAAAATCCACATCTTTCCACCCTCTGCTTTCCCCACTGTGCAACCAAGTTTTGACCCCATCCCTTCCTACTTTCCACAACCATGCATTTTAACAGAAGCTCTAAATGTCTATTGGCAGTAGAAGGGAGGAGGCATATATGGTCCATATATCATCATGAACTCTGTCAGCAACAGTGGACTGAGTATGAAGGCCCGTTTTAGTCTTCTCACACAGGAACAGCACAGAATTCCAGGTCTGACATGGCACAATTCCCTCTGATCTCCCTAAGACAGTAACTGCTAGGATACTTGAAGACACAAACACAAGTCCAAGAGTTGCTCTATCTGCTTTGGCTGCATAGATAGAAGACAAAGGAAACATAAATAGCCAATGGATTTTTGATATTGTAAACTGCCAGGGATCAAAAGTGTACTCTAGGGCAATCTTAATATTTATCTGAATACTAAATAAAGGATTAATTAAATGAGACATGTATCTCTTTATTATGAATCAGAATGATATGCTATCAAATCATATAAATATATTTGCTTTTGGGAATACCCTTTTGGACCCTTTTATTTTTCATCATCTCCTAGCATAGCACAAATCCCCAGAAATATGCCATGCTAATATTGCCAACTGAGTTCTTCCAAGCAGAGATGACATCAGCCATCTGTCACACAGTACTAATGCTGGGAAGCAAAGCCAACTATAGAGAAAATAAATACCTTTCATATCGATTAGCCAAATATTTATGTTGAGAATGAAATGATTAAAATCTCACTATTCAAGCTAATTACCCTAAGTGAATATTTGCCTCCAAGTGAACGACATACCAGCAGTGAGCTTGCCTTATTGCTTTCCTAAAAACCCAAATGTCATTGTGAACATGTGTGCTGCTAGAGGGGCTTGTGCTAGACTTTGCAAGGTGTTGTGAGACACCACCGTCGCTATCTTTCAGCCTGCAGGTGTATCTCCTGCTGCCTTGGTGGATTCTATCTATGCACGGTGCTACACTGGTTCCCAGATGGCTGCTCTCTGGTTCGATTTGAAGCCACTTGGTCTCTCCAAGGCAAATCCTTGTGGCTGGTCATTGCAGGCCAATCAGTACTCCCCCCCCACCCTCCAACTTGATGCTGGAGCAACTGCTTTGCTGGAGGTGTTTAAAGATGGGCTACATAGGTACCTGGATTGATAGCAATAGATAATTACATCATTTTCTCAATTGAGTAGCTCTATTCAAAGACATGGAAAATGCTTCCAAATTCAGTCACGCCTATTGTGTTTATTACAGTGAGTAGTTTGGAGTCAGTAGGGAGTGTTGGCTGAACTTGCTCTATAAGCATTCAGGGAACACAGGAATATATATTGGGGACAGAATTTGTCCTATATTATATCTAAATTGATGGAAAAGTGAGATACTTCACAATAGTATGTGTATTTTCCTTCGGGGCGAGGGGAGGAGTGTAATTCAGTGCTTTATAATTTGACTAAGCCATAAAAGGTGCTCGGAGCTCTCTTCCAGGTGACTTAAAGGTCATAGTATAGAATGCTTCTGTCAACTCAAGTATTTCCATTTAGCTTGGCGTGAAACAGGATCTTTTTCTAAAATAAATGAAACATGAAGATACAAAAAATATTTTTGTAAAGTCTGTAGCTTTATGTAGCATCTAAAGTCAAAGGGTTGTTAAGTGATTCATCTGGGAGATCAATTACATTTAAATCACTTTGGACTTCTAATCTGTGCGCTCTCCAAGGGAGCCCAAAATGTAATTGAAATGAATAAAGACTGAGTTCATCTACTGTTTCTTTCTGAATACTGAATTCTTTAGATGTGTCAAAATGTAAGTAAATGGATTACCTTCGATATTTGTCTTGGCCACCGAAAATTTTAGTCAAGTTAATCAAGACCTATCTACATATATATTTGAAAAATTACTTTACCAAAATATTATGTTTCATTTTTTTCTAATAAGGTGGTTCTAATTTTCATAATAAAAGCATTTCATTACTTTATCTAGATCCTATTGGTATGCAATTTCCATTTGTCATATTGTCATCCTACAATTTTATTAAAATAAAAGAGTGCATATGTCTCAACCATCTGAAAAAATAATATTAGAATGAAAATCAAATAATCATCATCACTGTGTAGCTGAAGTAGGTTTTCTACACTAATACTACTGCCCTAAATCAATTTCCATTATATTCAAGACACTACACTAACAACATGGGTCTCCCCTCAGTCCGTTTCATAATCACAGGGGGAAGAATGCATTCTGTCAAAGGCAGAAGATATAAGTTGTCTACTGAGCAGATGTATTTATTCTTCAGAAAACTTTTAATTCCCTGGAAGGCGACATGAATGAAAGGGAGTAAAAGGAGGATACACCACTGAGCAGTTGTACGCAATGTAAGGAGCAAAACCTGATAGCACGCAGTATCTCTTTTTGTGTAGTTTGAGGAAACACTATGTTTGAGAAAATATCAATAATTTTTGATATATAGGTGAATAATTGCTTCCACTGTACAGTTTGAATTTCATTCTGTTTTTCTAGGCAAGGATAACTTCATGCTACAATAGTAGTAGTTTAAGTCAGATGTCTGTATCAACTCCTGTGCTTTGAAGGTTTGGTCCCCAGAGGATGGCAATTTTTTTTTTTAAATTTTTTTGGTTCATTTTTATTTATTTATTTGAGAGCGACAGAGAGAGAAAGAGGCAGAGAGATAGAGAGAGAGAATGGGCGCGCCAGGGCTTCCAGCCACTGCATACGAACTCCAGATGCGTGCGCCCCCTTGTGCATCTGGCCAACGTGGGTCCTGGGGAACCGAGCCTTGAACCGGGGTCCTTAGGCTTCACAGGCAAGCGCTTAACCTGCTAAGCCATCTCTCCAGCCCAGGATGGCAATTTTGGAGGTAGTTTCTTGCTGGAGGAGATGTGCTGTTTGGATGTAGCTTAGGAGTTTTCTAGCCAGCTCCCCATTGACAGAACTTAGCTCACTCTCCTGCTGCTGTTTCTTACCTTCTGCAGTAGAGGTGATACCATACTGTCCCTTGTCATCATTAAACTTCCCTTTGACACTGTAAGCTGAAGTAAAGCTTTTCCTCGCATCAGCTTTTTTTCACCAAGTGTTTTGCACCAGCAAAGAGAAAGTAACTACAAGTAGTCATGGCTTGCTGCAAGACAAACTATAAAAAATGTATAATATAAATAAATAATCGTTTTTCTGTTCATCATTCTGTGGTTTAGCAATCTGGAGGAGGTTGAGCTGGTGTAACTCACTTTTGTACCCAGAGAGGCTGGATTGCCCAGTGGTATATTTATGTTCGTTACAGTGTTATTTTGTACTGGATTGTCCCCAGTAGCCACTCATACCTGCCTGCAGAACTCAGCAGATGCTATTTGGACATCTTTGCTGCACATGATTTCTCACCCACCAAATGTTATAGTGGGCATTGTCACATAATGGAAACAAACACAAAGGAAGGTGAGAACAGAAGCTGCAAAGGCCTCCCATGCCCAATCTCAGAAGTCACATTGAATTACCTATGAATTTTATTCGTTCCAGAAAATCATGAGGCCAGTGCGAAATGAATATGTGAGTAGTTATTGGAATTCATTATTATGACAATCTATTACATAAATAAATATGAATATAAATACATATGTATGTATGCATATTACACACACATATGGAAACAAGATTTGAGATTGCAGGCTTTGAAGCCACAATGCATAAATTTGAGTTTTAGGGTCTCTTGCTTGATTTATCATATCTTGAGGTAAGAAATTTAACTGCAGTTTTTCAGTTACCACATCTGTAAGGTGACAATGATAAGAACTATGTTATAGGGTTTTCTAGAGCATAGAATGTGACATGTAAGATTTAGAACAGTGACTGGAATTTTGAAATACAATACTTTCTTGCTGTTTGAGTAATTTTATTTGTCTAAAGCAGAAAATCTGAAACCTGCTTTTCTTTTCTATTAGGACTAATAACACTATGAAAATCCATGAAGGCAACCATTTTAATGGCCATTATTTATCTAAACTACTCACATGTAAAAGGAGACAATTTTTAAAACTAAGATGGTATGCATACCAAGTAAAAAGGAACCTATAAAATATAAGTTTTTACTTATATTACTTTTGAGTTAAAAGATATTAACAATTTTTTAAAGATTTTTTTTAACATATACATTTGAAAGACTGTGCGAGCGTAAGTTTGTATGGGCATACCAGGGTCTCTTTCCATTGCAAATGAATTCCAGATGCATTTTGTGCACCTGACTTTGTGTGGGTATTGGGGAATTTAAATTGGATAAGCAAGCGTTGTAAGCAAGTGCCTTTAATGTTGAGTCATATTCTCAGCCCAGCAATTTTATGTATATTTGACAGAGAAACGGAGAGAGAGAGAGAGAGAGAGAGAGAGAGAATGTGTGCACCAGAGCCTCCAGCCACTGCAAACGAACTCCAGATGCATGCACTACCTTGCGCATCTTGCTTATCTGGGTCCTGGGGAATCAAACCTGGTTCTTTGGCTTTGCAGGCAAGTACCTTAACTACTAAACAATCCCTCCAGCCAATTTTATATTTTAATATGTCTATATTTTTAGAATAAGTATGTTCTACATTATATAAAAATGTGTAATTCTGCTGTTATTTGAATTTTTTCAGAATTCAAGAATCAATGCTTACTTAAATGAACTTTTCTATGGACTTTTTTGTTGTTGTTGTTTTTGTTTGTTTGAGGTAGGGTCTCACTCTAGCCCAGGCTGATCTGAAATTCACTATATAGTCTCTGGCTGGCCTTGAGCACACAGTGATCCTCCTACCTCTGCCTCCCAAGTGCTGGGATTAAAGGCGTGCACCACCATGTTCACCTTGGAATATTTTTTTAAATGATTAGAAGGAAAGTGCTCTATAAGGAGGTAGGGAAGTTCCATATAGGTGGGGTGAAGAGACAGAGTAATGGGGAGTTCAATATGAGCAAAGTTTAATGATTTCATGCCTAAAAATGCCACAGTGAAACACATTATTTGTATACAATTTAAAAAATTGTTTTAAAAAGTGCTTACAATATAAAATATACTCTAAAAGAAGTCAGAAAATTTTAAGATAATAAGCAAGCAGTGTGTGTGCATGTGGGGCCAAGGGAAAAGAAAGAGAACTAGAACTTCAAGTAGAGGAAGAAGTATACATTACCGTAGGATCTAAACATTTTCATTTCTATGTTAGTACAGTGAATCTCCTTCAAAAACTGAAAGTCAAAGTAAATAGAAATATGATGTTGTATCTAAGTTTTATTTTCTCCTAAAAGAAAACTGATATGTTTGTTTATAGCTATAATAAACTTTTCCTCACATTAATCTCTAGAACAATTGCCATTTCTATCAGGAATTACTATGACAACACATTCAGTAAAGACTAAAAAAGGGTTCCATGCTTGGAATGTAGCTCTGTTTGGCCAGTGTTTGCGTAGCATGCAGGAAGACCTGGGTTGGATGTAGCAGGTGTCTACAACCCTAGCATTAGGGAAATAGAGAAAGGAGAACAAGATGTTCAAGTTCATCCTTTTTTTTCTACTGTATAAGGAGTCTCTGACCTCTGTGAGATGCTGTCTCAAAAAAAATAAATAAATAAGTACAGTCAACCAGGAAATATTGTCTATGACTTTTTCATTGACCTGCTAAGTTAGACCAGTTGGTATTGAACAAAACCATGAGAAACTGACAAAGTTTTCCTGGCATCAAGATAGAAGAATCCCAAATGTGTGCCCTTGAGGTACTCAAAAATAGGAAGAAGATGGGTATGGTGGCACAGGCCTGTGATCCTAGTGCTCAGCAGGCAGATACAGGACAATCATGAGTTCCAGGTCAGCATTGACTACATGTTGAATTCCAGGCCAGCTTTTGATTCATGGAAAGATCATGTCTCAAAGAAGAAGAAGAAGGAGGAGGAGGAGGAGGAGGGGAAGGGGAAGGAGAAGGAGAAGGGGAAGAAAATGGGACTGGGAAGATGGCTCAGCTATTAAAGGCACTTGCTTGCAAAACTTGATGGCACAGGTTCAACTCTTCAGTATCCATTTAAAAGAAGATGCACAAAGTGGTCCATGCATCTGGAGTTCATTTGCAGCAACAAGAGGAACTGGTGCACACACATACACACACATACTCTCTCTCTCTTTGTTTCTCTTTTCTTATAAATAAAATAAAAATATTTTAAAGAAAAATTAAAAAGGAAAACATAGGGGCTGGAGAGATACATTAGTGGTTAAGCACTTGCCTGTGAAGCCTAAGGACCCCGGTTCGAGGCTTGATTCCCCGGGTCCCATGTTAGCCAGATGCACAAGGGGTGCATGCGTTTGGAGTTCGTTTGCAGTGGCTGGAGGCCCTGGCGTGCCCATTCTCTCTGTCTATCTGCCTCTTTCTCTCTCTGTCTGTCTCTCTCAAATAAATAAATAAACAGAAAATTTTAAAAAAGAAAACATAAAGTTATTATGATGATGTCTCAATGGTTAAATGTACTTGCTTTACACAGCCTGTTGTCCTGGGTTCAATTCCCCAATACCTACATGAATCCATATGCACAAAGTAGTCCATGTTATCCATGTATCATCTGGAATTTGTTCGTAGTAGCAAGAGGCCCTGCTGCACCCATTCTCTCTCCTGTCTCCTGCCCTCACAAATAAGTCAGTGAATAAAGGAATAAAACTACTTGGAAATACTTCGGAAATTTTTCTATAGCAAGTTATTGCAGTTCACCAGTTACTGGATTATAATCTGGCCTTGCCACTGATTTATAATATAGGCAACTGTAAAATTGTTTATCTCACTTGTTTAAAATGACTGATGATACGGTTTTGAATGTACATTTCCATTAGCAATTCTAAGATACTTCTCTACCTTCCCTGTGATTCTGTGAAATAGAGATCTTCCACTCAATCCCTCAGACATACCTGTTGATTATTACGCCTGTCAAGATAGGTTGCGTTATGCTGTGGTAACATAAACTCTCTGGCCCTCAGTGGCTGTGTGCCACACATTTGCTTTCCTGTTGTGCAGATCTGCTCTGTGTCTGGGCAGCTCTCCAGAACATCTGCCC
This sequence comes from Dipus sagitta, assembly GCA_036346955.1. Classification (NCBI taxonomy): domain Eukaryota; kingdom Metazoa; phylum Chordata; class Mammalia; order Rodentia; family Dipodidae; genus Dipus; species Dipus sagitta. Next base: position 23,009,589 of record CM070784.1, on the reverse strand, counting down.
CCTGGTGTACATTCAGTCATCCCAGCTGCTCCAGGCTTTTGGTACCTACATGTGAACCTGAGCTTCCAACATCTCAACTGAAGAATAAGAAAGACGGCTGAAATGTGAGAGCCAGAAATTAATACAACTTGTTAGAGGGAACATCACATTTTCACTCATGTTCCCAGGGGATATGAGGATGTCATATTTCCACCTCTGTTTAGACAATGTTAGGAAAAGACCAGTCTACCCACGTGGTAAGAGAACAGACCAGCTTTCATTGGTTGTAAAATTGTTCATCACAATTACCCATTAGGTACAAGGTGCTATTTTGAATTCAGCAGAACAGTAAGCAGAGATTTTCAAATTTCTGGACGCCACTTAAGTTAGACTTATGATGAGGAAGGCTCGGATTTCTCATACACCATAACACTGGTGACTTGGTTCTTGACATACTAAGCTAAAAGTTTATTTGCCTTATGACCTTAACATTTACTTTATCTTCTTCTGAATATCCAGTTTTCTGCTCACTTTATTTATTTATTTATTTATTTATTTATTCACTTATTTATTTATGTTGTTTTTTTTGGTTTTTCAGGGTAGGGTCTCACTCTAGCCTAGGCTGACCTGGAATTCACTATGTCTCAGGGTGGCATCAAACTCACAGCAATCCTCCTACCTCTGCCTCCCGAGTGCTGGGATTAAAGGCGTGCGCCACCACGCCCGGCATGCTCACTTTCTTTAGGTCACTACTATAGTATCACCTTGTCAGAAAAATATTCTGATTTCCATCCACAGGAAAAATCATAAGCAATTATTACCATCTTCACCCTTCCGTAAGCTACCCTAGTTAGCCTTCTCCCCTTTTTTGCTTCACTTCAGGAGGGGTCATCCCAGGCCTGTGAACACTAACTTTTGGGTTCTTATCCCATTTTAGCAAAGAATTGATAAAACAAACTCTGAGCAGGGTAAATTATGAATTATTAATCTTATTTGTTTAAACACTAATTATAAAGTTTATAGTAGGTGGAATTACTGTCCAGGGAGGAGACTAGCAAAAAGATTCAAGCCAGCGGAGAATTAATATCCAGAGAAGAGATTAATTGAGAGATTCAAGGCAGAGGAAAATTAAGATCCAGGGAAGAGGCTAACTGAAAGACTCAAGCCCAATAGAACGCTCCTCCTTGCTGATCAGAAAGGGAGAAGGAGACCAGAGAGGGGGAAGGGAGAGGGGGAGGGGAGAAGGGAAAGGGAGAGGGGGAGGGGAGGAGGGAAAGGGAGAGGGGGAGGAGCAATGGAAAGTGTCGCTATCACAGAGGCACACTCAGCAATAAGTGAAAGGTGATATGAATCAAAAACTCTCGTTCAAATTAAAGACCAGAGAGGATTAAGAAATAGTGAAGGACTCAGAGATCAAAGATCATACACGTAATCATAGTGAGAAAGTGCCTCAAAGCCTGAGGCAGATGCAAAGGCAAGCAGAAAAATCCCCCAGGGCCTAGACAAATGCTCCCTTCCCATCCTCTCTTACAATGCCAATCAGACATTCAATTAAAGTTAGCCTTGTTATCTATCAGACTCAGGTGAGTCAGGAGGGGCCTGAGCTGTTCACAGACTCAAGGGTCTGACCCAGGAGGGGTCACGACATGGCTGAGTGTGTGTCGCGGGGGGCTGACCCAGAGAAATTGAGCTGAGGAAGAAGCAGAAAGTTCCTGCCGGGAAGTGTCCCTAGCAGCCTTCTCAGATGAGACAGGAGCAGAGTTCCAGTGTTGTCAGGACAGACAGAATGACACCTCCTCGTGCCCTCTCTGGGCTTCTGTTCCTAAAAGAAAAAGCTATCTTACTCCTGTTGCTCCTTTTCTATGCTATGTGATATATTAAATGTCTGTTAATTATTTGCATTTCCCTGTCCTCATCACCATAACTCGCATAAAGCAAATATATAATTAATTACAAAGAATAGAGTTCCCAAAAATATGTGTCAACAGTTTCTTAAAGGGGTATGAAAACTACAGAATGGTGTTGGGGAAAATTGATATAAAATGCAAAAAATGCATGAAGTTGGGTGGGAGTGATGGCTCAGCAGTTAAGTCTGGAGTTCATTTGCAGTGGCTAAAGGTCCTGGTATGCCTGTTCTCTCTCTCTCTCAAATTCATAAATAAGTAAAAATTAAAATTAAAAAAAAAGACATTCAAATGCTCAGCACCTATTTGGAAATGCTCAAGAAAAATCAGGGAAATGTAAATGAAAACCTACAAGAAGATGTCATCTCACACTTCATATAATAGCCATCATTAAAACACCTAAGATGGACAGGAGAGATGGCTTAGTGGTTAAGGCATTTGCCTGTGAAGGCTAAAGACCCAAGTTTAGATCCCCAGAACCCATATAAGGCAGATGCAAAATGTAAAAAAATACCATAGATAACTAATGTTAGGAAGGATTTGCAGAAGTTGTATTTAGAGTCTGACGTCAAAAGTTTTCAGTAGGAAGTTGTGGTCAGTTGTGTTAAGTGCTTATCTACACCTGTATTTATTTATTTTGTAATGATATCTATGCTATGATGGTAATTATTTATCTAGATAGCTAATGTTTATGCACACAGGTAAGTAAATTTCCAAACTTGAACATTATTTTTGAGCTTTATTCAGATATAAGTACAAAGGGGTCATCATTAGGATCAGTGGCTATTGTAATTATTCTTTTAGAGACATGCATATTGTTTGTAAAGCACGAAATCTTGTAATTTGTTATACTGTCATTACTTTGTTGTCAGAGTTCATTCGTGCACTGTGATTCATCTTAATGATATTAGATTGAATAATATTCAGGAAACTCAACAACCAGTGGAAGAAACAATGCAGGAAGAGTCCACGAGTCACTGCTGTGAACACTGTCCTCTGAGCATGCAATGACCATCGTTCTTATGATTTGTCAGCAGCTGTGGAGACGTGCACATGACTGGGCTCATTAACTTTGTGTCCCGGAGCTGGGTAGGGAGATGATGAGGCCTTGCTGTTTCCCAAGGATTTACGGACAGTTGACTATTGGGAGGGGAGGAAGTGTTTCTTCAGAGGTGCAGCTGCTCCTGAGTTATCTATGCTCCTTGGAGTAGACCAAATTAAACACAGTGGATCATGAACCTACACTCGAGCAGAAAAATATTCTTTGTTTTTATCCTTGACTCCCTACCTAGGGGGAGTAGACATTTGAGCAGATCTCCTCTGAAAAAGTTCATACAATAGTCAGCCAGATATTTCCAAATGTTGCCACAGTTAAGGTAAAAGGATTTCTAGGGTGAGGGCAGATAGACAATGGAGAAAACATAAAATATAAGTTAAGAAGCCTTTCTAGAGTATCTAAATCTTTTAATGGCTACAATTAATTAAAAGAAAGGTATGTGGTGATGTCAAACAAGGATAATTCATTAAGAAAATTTATAAATTTGTCCCTAAGACAAAAGAGATTCATTGAAGGTTGAAGCAAGAGGGAAGCACAACTTTCTCACTGAGTTAAAAACTGAACTTGTAAACATTTACTATGAATTTGAAATATTAAAAAATGGAATCTAAAAGTTAAGTAAGGTTATTGCAAGAAGTAGCATTAAATTTTAGTGTTTTACTCAGTTATTGACAATACGTTTGGAATATATATTAATGGAACAAATATTTAAGCAATAACATCAATCTAATTTGACAAATTGGACTGATACTGAAAAAGAATAAACATACGGAGTTTTATATTGCTCCCAAATTAGAGGTATGACATATTCTACTCACAGTTATTAAGACACTAAAGGAAGAACTGTAGACTCAGAAAGTAGGTTTATTTTCTTTGTGATCAATGTAAAGAGGTGGAGGAATGGATGGTAGATTGTGGAGAAATAAATTTCATATCAAAGATGTGGCCTTTACTATAGAATTAGAGGAAGTCATCTACAAGAATTATTGATGCAGGTTAAGTTTTTGTTTCCTTGGAAGAATTTTACAAGGATTCATAGGATAGAAAGAAAATAAAGGCATGTGTTGAACTCATTGTTAAAACTTTTCCTTATTTAAAAAATATTTTATTTATGAGGGGGGGAATGAGTATAGGCACACCAGGGCCTCTTGCCACTGCAAATGAATTCCAGATGCATGTACCACTTTATGCATCTGCTTTAGATGGGCACTGAGAAATTGAAACTGGCTTGGTAGTCTCTGCAAGCAATTGCCTTTAACTACTAAGCCATCTCTCAAGCCCCAAAACTTTTATCTTACTCATCCTAGATCAATTTTCACATTATTTATCAATTTATATAACATTAATGTAGAATTCCAGATATTCTAAGGTTTCTAGTCTTTCTTTACTAGAGTAATTATATATCCTAATTAACTAAAATTGGAGAAAGAAAAAGTCATAACCAACAAGTAAATATTAAAAATATTCAAGTGCAGTGAACTTTAGAAGAAAAACCAGTCATGCTCACTGAATGGAAAAGACTTTTTCAAGAAGGTATGTCTAAATTTTTAAAGTGCCTGTAAGTGTAGCAATATTCATTTAGTACACTATAGGAATTTTGTCTTTGCAAGAACTCAGAAGTACATGTGTACATTTTCTCAACACTTCTCTTTAGCACTGAGAGGCATATTTCATAAATTTAAACTTGGATGTATATTTTCTTTTTGACTATAGTGGGAGGTAGCATATATAACTTAGTGTGCAATGGTGCTAACTACACAGGACATTGCCATTGTCGGAACAGCCAGATGCAGTTAGAGAACACTTGAAAGGAAAGATGGTTGTGCTCATAGATGTTATTGTGAATTTTACATGGCAGTGAAGAGAAGGAGTCACTTTGGGAAACATAAATATATGGAAGGGCTTGTAAGTTGTTTCACAATAAAAAGTTAGATATGGGGCTGGAGAGATGGCTCAGCAGTTAAGGAACTTGCGTGCAAAGCTGAGGACCTATGTTGATTTCTCAGTACCCCCAAAAGCCCAATGCACAAAGTAGCACAGGTATCCGAAGTTGGTTTGCAGTGGCTAGAGGACCTGGTGTACCCATTCTCTCCTTCCTCTCTCTTTCTTTCTTTCTATCTGCTTCTCTCTCTATCAAATAAATAAATAAATTTATTTTTATTTTTATTTCTTATTTTAAAGATGAGAGAAAGAGAGAGAGAAGAGAGAGAGAGAGAGAGAAATGGCCCACCAGGGCCTCAGCCACTATAATCAAACTCCTGACAATTTCTCCACCTAGTGGGTATGTGTGACTTTGTGCTTGCCTTACCTTTGTGCATCTGGCTTATGTGGGACCTGGAGAGTTGAACATGGGTCCTTAGGCTTTGCAGGCAAGTGTCTTATCTGCTAAGGCATCTCTCCAGCCCAGTAAAATATTTTTAAAGTGAGATATGCTGGACAATTGATTTACTCATTTCAATGTAAGGAGAGTATTACTTGATCGAGAACATGCCATGAGTTAATTCAATAAGAAACATTTTCCCAAAATCAAGACAGTGAACAAAAGAGCTTACTTGTTTATTTTTTTGCCATTCCAGTAAATAGTAAGTAGATGAAGGAGCCAGCTTTATTCAATTGTGAAAAAATAGGGCTTTTAGAAATGTACTCTAATAACCATTGCTATTTTGCAGTTCTCTATGAAGTTCTGCAGGATCATTTGCATAGCTGAGGTTCTGATTGCTTTGGGGCATCAGAGGTTCCCTTGATATTTACTTGTCTCAGAATGTTTATCTTGGAGAGCTAGGCAGATCCACTAAAGAGAATACATCCAAATCTGAATGGTTTTCTGTAGGCTTGTCTGAATTTTCTGTATATACCCTGTATTCTTTTCACCTGTTATTAAAGTGAAAAAGAAGTAAAGAGGAATTAGTTGGTGCTTCATTTGCTGTCGTTCAAAGCACGTGACTTTAAATCCTGAATGTTGTAAAGTTGTTTAAGTTCACAAAATGTCTCAGATTGAACACTCAAAAATCACAATATTTATCCAACCATTTGAAGGTTAATTTTACTCAGTTATTACTAAAATGAATTGCTGTTAAATCACACATATTATAGAAGCATTCAGATACCAAATATTTTTAAATTTCCAGGGGTAATTGCATTTTTATAAATCTGTCCTACATTTAGTTGATTCCAAACTGTTGCCATATAAATCACCTTTAAAAAAAAAATTACAAAGACTTGGACTGGAGAGATGGCTTAGTGGTTAAGGTGTTTGCCTGCAAAGCCAAAGGACCTCCATTCGATTCCCCAGAACCAGAAGCCAGATGCACATGGTGGCACATGTATCTGGAGTTCATTTGCAGTGGCTAGAGGCCCTATTGGGTCCATTTTCTCTCTCTCTCTCTCTCTCTCTCTCTCTCTCTCTCCCTCTATCTCTCTCTCTCAAATAAATAAATAAAACTAAAATAAAACATTTCAAAGACTTTTTATGAGTCTTTATCAACAATGGGGAAAAATAGACAACAAAATAAACTGAGTGTGGGGATACACACCTGTAAGCCTGGTACTCTGCTGAGGTAGGAGGATTGCTGTGAGTTCAAGACCAGCCTGGTGCTATAGAGTGAGTTTCAGGTCAGCCTGGGCTAGAGTGAGACCCTACCTCAAAAAGCAGAGAAATAAAACAACCCCTTATTATTATTTCTTTAGAGGGTTGTTTAAGTCTTACAAGGTGATAGAAGCTCCTTCAAAGCCAAAGGCAAGTCGGTTGCTATAGATCACTATGTAAACCAGACACTTTAAGCATCATTTTTTCTTATACAAACTTACCCAACCCCAGGTTTCAGAAAAAACATCTACATTAAACATAGACTTATTCTGCTTAAAGCCTGAATGTAAAACTGCAGCCAATTTCAGTTCAAAATCACACAGTGAATATATTTTCCAGTCATATGGGAATTTTTATTTAATTTTCTAACATGTTCTTGAAGTAATCTTCATGTGTGTCAATAAATGTAAACTTTAACTGTTACTATTATCCTAGTTTTATTTTAAAAGAATTATATTTACTATACCTACAAATAGGTCACATGAAGAAAGAAACCTAATATTTATATTTTATAATAAATATTATGAATATTTCTCAGGGAAAGAAATTGTTTAGATAATCTGCTTTTCACATAGAAAATCTTGTGTTTAAATCAGAGAGTACTGCTTTTAACAATAACTTTTTTCCTATTAGAGACAAGATTTCGCTATAAAAGTAAAATGGTGCCTTTTGGTCATAGTTAATAAAACTTTTTTTTTCTTTGCAAATGGGAAAAATTATGGAAGCTGTAAATAAGTAATGATTGCCAAAGATCAGAGGAATTTTACATAAGACCAAAGCAATTTAATCTGGTGCTTTGATACAAGTTTGTAAATAATTCAGCACAATGATAATAGTGACATCTGAGACTTCCCAACAACTGATTTGCCCTCCGAGGTATTATAAAATGATTAGAGACGAAATAGTTTTAGGTCATGAATTAATTTTTGAACCTTTTCTAGATGACAGTTGAAGTGGATTCTTTTAAATAGTTGGTACTCAATCCTTTTAATGTAAATATTTTCTTTTTAATGTGAAGCTACGGGTCCTCTATGTGGTAGAATCCACTCAGCCAGTGGCAGAATATCATGACTGTTTTTTTCTAAAAGTCTAGAATTCAAAATTAGTCAGGTTTACTTTTACTTAGTCTTGGATTACACATGACCTAAGTTTCTCTCATCACCTTATTCAATATGCCTGCAGATTTAATATGATGTCTGACTTGCAAACTAGTGTTGACCAGTTCTGTTGGTTTCATCTAGTTGGCACTCCTGCTAACTGATTTCATCCTAAACAAAATAGGTTTTTTTAAGCCTTCCCCCACCCCCCCCCCAAAAAAAAACCCTCATATTTCCTCATGGGTAAAACTTTATTGTAAAGTGGATTCTTTGATGTCAATGAGCCCAGCTCTCTACACAATTTCTAAAGAGAAGCTCTATCCTTAGGACTTCCTCCATGCCACAACATTACTTTCAATGTTGCTGACTCCAGTCTGCTTCATAAGGCCCTGCTTATTCCTGTACAATTGCAAAATCCTTTCTGTCTTTCATCAAAAAGTAGACTCTCCACTCATGTCCATTCGTCTTCCTTCTAAAAAGTGTCTGGATTCCAGCCTTACAGAGCTCACCACTTCTTATCGCTGTTCCAGGTACCTTTTCCATTTTCCTCACCAGTCATTGTAGATATTAATATACTCCTAAATATCTATCTATGCTATGATTTCTTTAAACATAAGAACAGTGTTTTGTCTTTGCATCTCTACAACCAAATTATTTTTACTGTGAATATCCAAAAGAGGCTAGGGAAAGACAAGGCAAGTAAATAGTTAATAAAGCAGGGCTTCATTAGCGAAAAGAAGATGTAAGGTATTTAAGATTGTTATTGATGCATCCATTCTACTAATTATTAGTTTTATACCTATATAAATTACTTAAACTTTTTTCAAGTATCAACAATAATACAAACATTGCCTAAGTTACTGAACTAGTTTCATGGCCATGTGTCATAACAATAAAAATAAAATTCCACTTATACAGTACAGAAGGTATTCATTGACTTTACATATAAAGTGTCATGTTGTATGCCATCATAAACATAGATATATAACTTTATCAATTAAAATTTCTATTTTAAAAATTATGCATGCACATATAAGTATTTTAAAACTCCAGAGAGACATACATACAAAGGGATCATGATGTTTCACCAATGGTCTCAATCCAACAAAACAGTAAAATTTTTCTCTTCTTTATCAGTTTTTCTTTAACAATGACATGAAAACATTAATTTGGGAAAACAAGTCAATGTAATGACAAAAAAAAAGTTTTCAGAGTTTCCCACACACTGAAATGTCCTTTACAGAGTTCTTTCCAGCTGGCTAAGTTAACATTGTTCTGTTCTTTATTAAGAAAACATCTTCTGCACGACATGAAACTGAGCCTCTGAAGCACCTGAGTTTATGTTATTAACAAGCCATATGCCACTGACTTTTTACTTCAGTCTTCTTTCAACTTTATTTTACCTAACTCCCCCCAAATAGAAAGAGCAACACACTCTTTACTACACAGTGACACTTTGTCTTTGCTTGTAAAAGAAGTTAAAGAATGGAAACTTGAACGTGACTTGGTCAGTTGTCTCTGGCTGGGTACTGGAGGGTACATAAGTCCACAATAGACTTTCTCATTAACAGCAAGCGGTAGAAATGCTCAGCTTGCCAATTGCCCAGGAGGTCCAGCCAGAAGACATCTGTGCCTTCGGGTGCAAGACTTGCTGGGCTGACTAATCATGCAATGTGTTTGCAATTAAAATAGCACTGTTTCAGTTCTGCCAGTGTGAGCTTCCAGAACTTCATATATGGCCTGGTGATTCCAAGCTATCCATGAGAAGTGTTTTATATTGAGAGGAGTTTCATGATAAAGGTTAAATTCCCAATATGGATACTAATATGGGACTAGCTGATCTTGACTGTCTTCAGACAATATTAATATCCTGAACACTAGGAAAAACCTTACTGTTTGAAAATTAAAATCCATGACATTTGGAAGTAATAATTTTTCTCACTCATGCAGAGAATTATGCAAATTTTTAAGATGCATTGTGATCATTTTATATCTAATAAGAAAAAAATTCTCAAATATTAAAGTCTCAAAACACCTTTAATTTCTTTCAAGTCAGGAAATTTCCCTTCATAGGTGCACAAGTATGAAAATGTAGATAAATAGACAAATATTTATCAGAAACTCAGCTACAAAAATGAGCACAAGCATTTTGTGTGTGTGTGTGTGTGTGTGTGTGTGTGTGTGTGTGTGTGTCAATGCACAGGGACAGATCCTAAATCTAGCCATCTCACTCACTATATAAGAATAATACCTAAAAGAAAAAATATTTTTTAAAACTTCTATTTCACTGAAATGTTAGAAGTTCTGAATTATAACCCATTAGCTGCTTTAAAATATTTTTCATCATGCCCTAGTATTTGCAAGTGGTTTGAAAAAAACCCTACTTGTATTTTTAATTTACCTGAAAACAAAATATGCATTTCTCATTTAAAAAATCAAATATTTTAAATTCTTGGCATGGTGGTGCAATTTTAGTCCTAGTACTTGGGAGGCTGAGATAGGATGATCACAGTGAGTTCCTGGTCAGCCTGAGTCTATAGAGTAAGTTTCAGGTCATCCTGAGCTAGAGCAAGACTCTGACTCTAAACAAAACAAAATATTAAATATTTTATCCAACAACACTGTATACCCTAAATTATTAAAGGAATAAAAAATTGATAGTTAGGAAACAAAAAAAAATGAACTATGGGAATATAATATTCTTCCCTTTGAAGTATGTAATGTTTCAGTATATTTTGTTTTCTTGTTGAGGAATTGCTCAGATTAAACTTAAGCCAAATTCTTCTCTTTGCTAGAAAGGATCACATACTAGGGAACAGCTTATATATACATATATATATATATATATATATGGGTACATAATGGGTTATATAACAAGGCCATGAGTTGACTAGCATATAATCATTCCAATCATGTAAATGGACAGTTACGTATATAGAAAAAAGAATGAAAAGACCATGCTTGCAGCCGTGATGTACAGGATGGAACCCTGATCGAAGCTTCCTTAGCTGCTCTAGATCTCTATTAATTTTGTCACCAACTTATAATTCAATCCTAGATACTGCCAAAAAGGATTTTACATATATACTCACACAGATATATAAACATATAAAGCATAATATACATACATACATACATATCTGGTAAATTTGTCCACATTTTTGTAGGTATACTAAGCATAATATGTTTGGAATGGGGGTGTGTATTGTACTGCATTCTTATGTTCATGTGTGTTTGGATGTGTGCGTGCCACAATGCAAGCATGTGTAGAGGTCAGAGGACAACTGCTGGTATTGGTCCTTGTCATCCACTTTGTTTCTGAGGCAGAATATCTTGTTTTGAGGGTGTGGACGTGCCCAGATAGCTGGCCCACGAACTTCTGGGGGATTCTCCTGTCTTTGCCTCTCATCTTTCTGTAGGTGCACTGAGATTACCAGAGTTCTACTACTGTATCCAGCCCTGGATCCCCAGTTCTGGGAATCTGAACTCAGGCAGCATTATCCACTGAGCCACCTCCCCAGCTCCAAGCATAATATTAATATGCATAAAGATATACACATATTTATCCACATAGATGTATATGTACACATTCACTCTACATCTATAGAATACAAAGTCACATGTGTTTATTTCAAATGGAATTTGAACATATTATTCTTACTAAAAATGTCCTTGTTATTGAATAAAACCATAAAATCCAAATCATCCCCATTGCATTATATAAAAAATCACTGCCCTCACAGTCTGCTAAAATTTTATCTCATATCCTCCTCCACCTCTCTCTGTCTCCCTTCATTCTTATTGTCTGGCTTTCTCTTTTCCTACAAATTTCAATTTGTTCATAGGCATATAATATGAAATTAATATTTAATATACTTCACACAATCAATAGTTATAGTCATTTTTTAAAAATCTTAAATAGTTTGCTTAAATTGAATTGTCTTCTTGCAGTACCGTCTAAATTGTCCCTTGTTGCTTAAAAAAATGTATTCTTGAGCTAGAGAAATGGCTTAGCAGTTAAGGCATTTGCCTGCGAAGCCAAAGGACCCAGGTTTGATTACCCAAAACTCACGTAAGACAAATGCACAAAGGTCACATGCATCTGGAGTTCGTTTGCAGTGGCTAGAGGCCTTGTCATGCCCATTCTCTCTCTCTCTCTCTCTCTCTCTCTCTGATTGCAAATAAATAAATAAAAATTTTAAAAAATGTATTCTTAAACTTCATAATGCCAAGGAGGAGAACCTAACATGACAAAAGGGGTAAAACTAGAGTTTATACAACCTGAGTTATGATATTGGATCAAAAAAAATGTGGTTTGGAAATGCTGGCACATGTGAATCTCTCAGCTTATTCTTCCGTGATCATTATGATTGTAAAAGTTGTTCATAGTCTCATTGTGTGCCTTGAAAGCAACAGACCAACATGTGTTTATGTGTTCTGTTAACCAAAGGCAGTGAAGGGGTGTTTTTGTTTTTAATAAAGTCAGTCTAAGAAATGGGGGTACAGATCTGTTGGTAGAGTACCTAGCATGTACAAGGCTCTAGGTCTGATCCCTAGTGCTGCACAGAAATCGTATGGTGGTGCATGCCTGTGATCCCAACACCCTGGAGATTGAGACAGAGGATAGGTAGTTAAAGGTCATCCATAGCTGCATAGTGATATCAAAGCCAGGGTAAGCTACATGAGATCTTGTCTCAAAGTTTAAAAGCCATTCTAAGGGCTGGAGAGATGGCTTAGCAGTTAAGGAACTTTCTGCAAAGCCATAGGACCCAAGTTCTATTCCCCAGGACCCATGTAAGCCAGATGCACAAGGTGGCTCATGCATCTGGAGTTAGTGGCTAGAGGCCCTGGCTGCCTATTCTCTCTCTCTCTTTTTTTTTCTCTTTCTCCCTTATATAATTAACTAACTAACTAAATAAATAAATAAACTCTTAAAAGTTATTCTATTTTCTAGGGCAAAAATATTTTGTTGAAAAAAAAATTCTCATAATTTTTCTCAGTGACAAATTAAAAACAGTAAACATTATAAAATTGAACTTTGCTCTTCCTTCTTTGAAATTGCAGCCAGGTTTAAGGTATACTAAGAATAATCAAAGCCAGAATTAATCTGGATACCCTAGGGGTGGACTTGTGATGGTTGTCATTTTAACAGGATTTACCAAAAAAAAAAAAAAAATTCAAAAGTCATTCTGTAGTCGAGGGAAAAATATTTTGGTGAAAGAAAATTTTTCCCTTATAAATTTTCCCAATGGCAAATAAAAACAACAAACATTAAGAAAAAATATTTCAAAAACAACAAACATTATAAAATTGGACTTTTCCTTCTTTAAAATTATAGTAAAATTGAAGATAGACTAACAAGGGCTGGAGAGATGGATTAGTGGTTAACACGCTTGCCTGTGAAGCCTACGGACCCATGTTCGACTATCCAGATCCCACATAAGCCAGATGCACAAAGGTGAAGCAAGTGCAAGTTCACACATGCCCACTAGGTTAAATTCCAGTGACTGGAGGCCCTGGCGTGCCAATTTTCTCTCTCACACTTGCTCTCTCTAAAAATAATAATAATAATAATAATAATAATAATAATAATAAGATAGACTAAGAAGAATTAAAGCCAGAATTGATCTTGATATCTTAGGAGTAGACCTGTGATTTAGCATTTAAGATCAGCAGTAAAGCAGATGTCCAGTCTCAGGGTCATGCATTGAGGGATTTTCGAGATTAGACTAGTTGATGAGGGAAGACCAACCTTAACTGTGGGTGGCACCATCCCTTAGTATGGGTTCCTAGACTGTATAAAAAGGAGAAAGCTACCTGAGTATTCCAGATTCATTCCTCTGCTAGGCTTCCTCCCTGCTGTTGAGATGATATGACCCTGCCTTCCTGTTCCTGTCATCCTACGCCTGCCCAGTCTGACTTCCTGTCAGAATTGTAAACTGAAAATAAATTTTTCCCTTCCTTAAGATGCTCTCACCAGGTGTTTTCTCCCAGCAATAAGAAAGTAACCAATATATCCACAAATGAGGTTATTATGCACTATCAGAACTTTTCCAATATTGAATCAGAATTCCAAAGATTGGACTCTAAAGTCATAACTTTATTTTCCAGTCAGAGTAACTGGTTATAAATATTTGCAAATTATTTAGTTAAAGATGATTACTTATGGAGGTGTTTATAACATAATCAGTAACTAATTTATAAAAGACCAGTGAATTCAATTTATAAGCAGGGATTATTTCACTGAGATACCACAGATAAATCTGATTTATTCCCCAATCTTAAATTTTAATTTAGAATTAAGGTATATTTAGAAACTAAAGCTTTTAATATTAATCTTTATTAAGTGTCATGTGATATTTCCTTGCAAATTTATGAAGAGCATATGGTAGTATAAATATTTTTTTAGAAATGCCTTACAACATAATCCTACATAAGTTACAAGAGAGTCACATCTTCATGTAAACCTGTGATGCAACCACAGATTTCAGAAATAAACATGATTTCTTAGGTGATTATTTTCACTGTGACATATTTTATATACATAGGTAGACAAATTCAGGTTGTTTCCAGGAATCTATAAAGAATCATCCTGTGATATGTTTTAACATTTTAAACTAACTTCATGCTGTGTTTAATATTTGGAATAGAAGACACAAGAGATTTATTATAGCACCAAGATCCAAATATTTGAGTGGATATCTTTAAGAACTTAGTGCTTACAAATGTTATGATTTGCTAATACGATGATAATCTTTATTTTTATGCTTTAGTGAAAAGAGCAATCAGCATTCAGTTTATTAAGAATATATTTTATCTATGCTGAGAGTTGATTAGATAGCTTGATTGTTTTTTTCACTACTGAGTGGTAGTTCTTTGGGTAAAGAAAGATGGTGACCAGATTGATTACATTTGCTGTAGACAGTCTCCAGATGGAATATTATATTGCTCAGTGAGTATAAAAATTTAATTATAGAAAAATTGATATGGATATGGTCTGTACTTTTGATAGTTCTAGTATTTTGAGTACAATAATGTGCTTGGAGATCTTAAGATTGCTCCAAAGAGGATACACACTAAATGTACGTTGTTGACACAGGACCTGCTTTGATGACCTTTATCATCAGTTTATTTCAAAGAAGTCTCCTCCTATAGCTGCAGCGTCACAAGTCCATGACAACTAAATGCACCCATGCTGATAGCAACACTACGGCTCAGCAATAGCACATAGGTATAGTTTACAGAATGATGTTGGCACTGACATCACTTGTGAAGCCCATCAACTTACATCATAGATTCCCAGATGTTCAAGGAATTTGGGGGAGATGATGATGTTCTCCAGAATCATGACCTTCTTCTCCTCCAGGTGAAATATCCCAGGTGCAGCTCACTCACTGTACCAGGCTTGTGCGGTGCTGCATTTATGAACTGGGTTTAGAGGCTCAGGTAACGGCTCATTTTCGAGATTCCTAAAACATATTTGCCAGCTGCTGTCTAGTAGAACAGAGCACAGGACTTAGCAGGATAGTTTCTTTCATCATAATCCATCCATGGGTAATTTATGGTCCTTACCAATGGACCATCATAAATGCGGCTAAAGTCTCTCTAGCGATGGAGTCACTGAGGGCAGGAATGGGAGTGTGTACAAAGATTTTCATTTGCACAGGTGCTACTGCCTTTTGTTGGAGGGGCTCATTTAAGATCAGCCATTGTTTTTAAGTAACAATATTGGTGAGATTATGTAAAATTTGTAAAAAAAAAAAAAAAAGAAAGAAATAAAGAAAAAGAAAAGAAAAAAAAAAGAAATAAAGAAATATGTTACCTTCCAGATCCAAAAAAGAAAGATAAACAGATGTTGAGGTTGTTGAAAAATTTAATGAAAGTTTGTCAAGTGAATCTCCTGAGAGAAAGAGATGTCATCAGTGTAAGTCCTACTTGTACTCTTGCAGAATGGTGGGTCCGTGCACTTAACCTCTTATCAACAATGACTATGTAAACTGGTAAATATGTTGAAGTACCCCATGGATACCTGAATAAAAATTGACTGCAAATATTCACAAATTATGGCAAGTTGAAGCTGAGAGATGGTTGAAGAATACACTGAGTAGAAGATGTTAGACATGTGCAAAATAGAAGAGCATTTCCTGGTTAGTTATTGGGTGGAACTACTAATTTAAATATTAACAATAGAGTTTGATACCTTCTTGCATAAGATTCATAAGATTGTAGTATTAAGGTTGCCATAATCTACTATGATGCACTATTCACTCTTTTTGTGTTTAAAAATAAAAATGACTGATCATTGATCAGGTCATATGCATTAATTTTTAATCCTCAAAGTCCCGGTTTTAACTTAATTCTACCATATTAATTATTTTAGCTGGGAGCCTGTTCTCTTTCTTTAAAATAGGCAAATTTAAATTTAAGTTAAATCTATTTTAATTTTGGAAATTTTATGTATCCCTTCTGTTTATTTTTTTATCATCTCTTACTGTATCTAATTCTCTTTTCATTCTTTCTCCTCAATCCCCTTATACACATTATACTTAAGGGCAGACTGTTCATTCCTTTTATATTCAGAAAGTTCCTCCTCCAATTAGGTTTATCATCATGGTTAGGGTCCATATATCATAAATGTTTAAGAGTTTAAACATTTCAAGGTCTAGGTCAGTTTTGAAACAATCTTTTCAGTGGCACAGTTGTTATACTGGTTGTTTCCCTTTTTAATGTTAAAGGTTGGCCCTTTGTTGCAGTAAAACTAAGTACTATTTATTACACAGTGGGTAAAAGTTGAGCTCATGATCCAAGGGTCATTGGAATTGATATCATCTGCTGCTATACCCTGCCTTTCCCCATGAACCCCCTATCCCTTCTTTGCGTGTTTTGGATTTCTAGCCACCTACAACTTCAAGTTTCAGTTTATAGCTCTCTGACAACTTCTATCCTGGATCTTGTTGATAGGGTGAAATGAAGCAATCAATCAAATGGCCAGCCTCTTGGGCAGCCACCTCTTAGTTCCCCACCTCTGAGCCCATCGTGGAGTAATTGGAGAACTAGAGAAATGTGCTGTCTTAAATTTATCCTTAACACAGATAAATGAGGCTCCTGTCTAAAGTCCCATTCTCTTTCCATAGTGATATAGCTGTAGCAGTAAGTGAGACTAGGGGTCTGATATTATCTAAGCAACCAAGTAACTTTGATCAATGTGTTTGAAGCATAAAGGGTTGGTGCTTAGATGAGAGATTCAGAGTCTTTCTCTAGAGGGCATCTGTGGTCCCCAGCTGACGGCAGTTTGGGAGGTGGAGCTTTCTTGGAGGAGGCATGTTGCTAAGGGCTTCCCCCTTGGCAGAGCTCAATTCATTCTCTTGCAGCTATTTTTCACCTGCCTTTGCAAGATTGTGATGTCCATCCTATGATCATGTAATGCTTTATCCTGCCATGATGAAGCGTCCCCTCCAAACTGTAAGACAAAATCAATTTTTCCTCCCTTGAGATGTTTTTCCCAGCAAAAAATAAGTATCTGTAACATGCCTTGTCATAGTTTGAATGGATGTCTCTCAATGGTGGCAGGAGTTTTGCTCAAGTTTGTAACTTGATGTCACTGTGGGTTTCCTAGGGCACAGCCTTAAGGTTTTGGGAGGCAGATCTGGAATTCTAGCAAAAGAAAGATATGCACAGTGTTTGAGCTCTGCATAGGGTTCCTAGAGTATGCTGGCTGATGGTGCTGGTGGTGGGTTCTCTCTCTCTCTCTCTCCCTCTCTCTCTTTTACCATTATGGAACTTCCTCTGGATATGTAAACTTCAGTAAATCCCATTCCTCTTATAAACTGTGCCAGTTTGGAGGTTCTTCCCAGAATCCTGAAGTTGACTGTGATAGAATTGGTACCACAGAGTGGCGTGTTGCTACATGATGAATCTGACCATGTGAATTTTGGTCATTTGGAACTTTTCTTTTGAAGGAAAGGGCCTGGACTTGGTACTTGCAACTGAACATGCCTTCCAGAGTGTTAAGCCAAGTTTTATGGACTACTCTGGTGAGAATTTGAAAATGCTAAGAGCAGAGAGAATTGTATTTGGAGGCTTTGCTTATGCACTTCCAGAGGGGAAGGGAATACTAGAAAGATCTTTATTGAAACTGGGTTGCTGGCATAAGGGCAGGCTGCATTCTACTGCATATGCCCAGAGAGTTTGATCAAGGTTAAATTTGTAATGGAATGATGTGTTTGGCTAAAGATAAAACTCCCATAGCTTGTGCCTGGTTTGGAAGTTCACCCAAACAATGTGAAGCTAAGTACTATGCCCCTTCTAGACTAAACATTGGCTTACTGGTTTTCTAGATTGTATTAAGTAAGCAGTAATGTATTGTGAGAGAGCAGCAACAATGACGACGACTAAGCCACTATTATTACCCAATCAAAATCCTTGAGACCATAGGCATAGTGCCATTTTTCTACCATGAGGGAGGCCAACCAACACTATCCTCCATGAGAATTGCTCAAAATAAACAGAAAAAAAAACTAGGATTCATCTCTAAACAATAACAATTTCCACTGATTGAACAAGTGGTAGGTCCTTGGAATTAGCCTCTACAAATACAATTTGTGATCAGAAATACACCTAATTGCTTGACCTGAGAAAGTAGGGTTCCAGGGCTCTATTTATGTTTTTTTTTTAATTTTATTATTTATTTATTTGAGAGAGACAGAGAGAGAAAGAGGCAGAGAGTGAGTGAGAGAGAGAATGGGTGTGCCAGGGCCTCAAGCCACTGCAAACGAACTCCAGATGCATGCGCCCCCTTATGCATCTGGCTAACGTGGGTCCTGGGGAGTTAAGCCTTGAACTGGGGTCCTTAGGCTTCACAGGCAAGCACTTAACTGCTAAGCCATCTCTCCAGCCCTCTGTTTATGTTTGTTGCACTATGTAGGGTCCCTAACTTAGGTTAGAATTTAACCCTTTGAATTTATTTAATTAGTACTGAGATATCAAAGAATTTTGGCTTAGGAAAAAAGAGATGACCACCAGAAGTTTCAGTTTAAAGTAGGCGAGCAAACCTAGAGCTCTTCAGGTATAACAAATGGAGTTGGGTTAGCTTGGTTTCTAGGGTGAAATCTTGGACCTAGGGTCTATCCCACTTGGTATGGTATCATGATTCTGGTACTTAGCAGCATTCATGTGACAGCCTATAAAGGAAGCAATAACCATGCACACTTAATTAGCCTCTCGAGAACTGACTTCTCTCACTTGCCTGAGACTGGACAACTTTGCACATCAAACCAAAATGGACAATGACATTAAAGAAGGCTACAGCAGAGGGTTGGAATGGCTCTGGTTATAGAAGTCAGCATCCTAGTCCAGGCCAAGCAGAAGTCATAGCCAGACCCAGGCAGATATCCAGCTCTACAAAGGCTGGGTCACTGTTGGCATGTGCTGGCTGACTTCATCCTCAAGAGCCAACAGAACAGATGGTATCTGGGCAGGAATTGTCCTTGGCCATGGGGGTGATATGAGCCAGACAACACTGTGGGAAGCTGAGAGTCCCTCCCCCATGTGTCACAAGATTATATAACATTCTTGTTGATCTCCCCAGCCCTCAGCCTACTCCCAGCTTGAATATAGAAGAGGCATAGGAAAAGGTTAACAAACTCTAGTCTGATAAGAATGTTGCATGAACACTGTGAGAAATGAGAGTTACATAAGAAGCCACATAATTTATTAAATTATATTAAATTTACTGGTTAGGAGTAAAGTATGCAATAATTTTCTCTACAATCCTAGCATTCTATGTTGATAAATATTGATCAAGCTAAACAAAATGAATTGGCAGGTTTTTAGTCATAGACAGGTAGGTCATATTCAAGTGCAGACTAAGTCTGTACTACTTCACAAGAATCCTAATTCCTACAAAAGACAGACCCTAAAACATGTTCCCATTTAATGTTTTTTTATTTATCTCTTCAAGTTAGTTATTTTTCATATTTAATGAATGATTACCAAATTTGCTTGAGAAATTTTCTGTATCTATTGATATAGCTTTCCTTCTTTAGTTAAATGAACTACATTATTAAATTTTCTAATGGTGTGTCAATTCTGACTGCTGCACAAATTCAGTAATTTAACTATATTTTAAATTCATTGAAAGATTTATATTGTACTTTGTTAGTGTGTAATTTATATTTTAACATTCAACCTCATCATAGTCTTATTTTTCCTCATTTTCAAATGATTTTAAAATTAATGTTAGACTTACAAATTATGCAACACTCTTTTACCACTTTCTGGAATACATTGTATGAACTTTAATAATTAGTGTTGAGTATTTATTATTATTTTATCTATCTTATTTAAATACTAGAACATTTTATATGTATTATTAGTATTGAATATTTATTACTTTATTATTAGTGTTACATGTTAATTCCTGAATGTCATCGATTTAGCTTATACTTTGTGTCAAGATTTTCATTTGTCTAATGGGTATAAGAAACTTCAGGTCCTGAAATTTTTCTGTGAGCTAGTTTCAGGTGTTTGTAAATATTTTCAACTGCCTTTCTTCTTTTGTCTTTGCTTCTTTTACACAATAATATAGCATTCATATTTAATTTCACTCTCACTTTAATTATGCAGCATTTTTCCCTCAAATTCTTCTTGTTTCCTCCACTTTATCATTCTCATTTTTCTCAATCACTGTTTACAGTGTACTGTCAGCATTATTATGTAGGTGTGTAAAAGTAATCCTTGCAAGATTCATAGATGAGTTCCACATCACAATAGACAAATGAAAAAGAAAACAACAGACAAAAGTATATATTTGAATTTAGAACAACAATAGAAAGGGATGGGTATATATATTTTTCTTTAAAAAAAGACTCAAGGAGACAAACACTATCCAAGTGTCTATCATTTAAGGATATGTATGCTCTTGCAAACTTATTCTATAAATATTACTTTTACTGTAATTATGAGCTAAGTGTTTTCCGATGTCCATTATCATATGGTAAACAATTTAGAGTTGAAATAAGTTTTAAATGAACAAGAGATTTATTATATGATATTAGTATTATTTGAAGAAAGGTTTGGGTTGGGAAGAGATAGCTTCATGAATAAAGGCATTTTCTCGCAAAGCCAGCTGGCCCAGTCTATTCCTCAGATACTCAAGTAAAGACAGAGGAAAAAGTGGTGCAAGCATCTGGTATTTTTTTTCAGTGGCAAAATAGCCTGGTATGTCCATGTATGTGTGCATACACATGTGAGTACACACAATTGCACACACATACAACTGTATAAATGTGTAAATTTAAAAAATATTTTTGATTACTTATTTGTAAGGAGAGAGGAATAAAGACTGACAGAGAGAGAGAGAGAATTAATATGGATATGGAAGGGGGCCCTGCCACTGCAAACGAACTCCAGATGCATGTGCCACCTTGTGCATCTGGCTTTGTGGGAACTGTGGGTACTGGGGAATTGGACCTGGGCTGTCAGAGCTTGCAAGCAGGCATCTTTAGTTGCTGAGCCATCCCTCTAGCCTCCTTTTAAAAATAACATTTATTTTCAATTGGGGGGGATTTTTAAATAAAGTAAAATAAAAGGTTTGACACATACAAAATAATTTTCCCAGTCTGAGTATTGGTCAACCTTTTTCAGGTTGAAAGTAAGGAACATTTGTCTTGAAATTTCTGAATTCTCCCTTTCTTTTATTGACATTTTCAAGACAGCCTTTTATTTATTTATTTATTTTATTTATCTATTTTTATTTATTTATTTATTTATTTTTGCTATCCTAATTATTCTGTACTATCTATACTCAACCCTTTCTTTTGGTGTTGTAATAACTCTCACAGTAGCATACTCTTTCCCAACCCTTCTCTAGAAACACCATGTACAAGGATCCATTATATCATTATTCCTTCAGGGAAAAGCTTTAGCAAATACCTCAACCCTGCAGCCCCAATAATTGTTTCTTTTCCCTTTCCCATCTAGTTCTGAATCCAATACCTAATCATTGAATTTTTGTTACAATGGAATCAACTCCTAAGTACCAGTTTTTGGATCAGTGATACCTGAAGCACAACAACCAACAATACCCAAATGTATAACTTACCATAACAAAAACTTGTTCGTTATTAATACACATTATATATGACAAACATAGTTGGTCTTGTTACACAGCTCTTGTTTGCATGTCAAGTTCAACCTTTTCCTTGTGATTCTTGGGTAATAAGCATGTAAATTACTATGCAAATTTATGACACCTTCAAATACAAACAGTTTGCAAAACCTGAGCTCCTCTCAATGCCATGCGCATTTTTTTCTCTCACCTCTTCTATTATAGTCAGAGTTTCATTGGTCAAGTGGATTAAAATTTCAAGGTAAAAGGCAAGGAATTCTTTTCACTATTGAGTAGTTACAAACAGAATCAAATGTTAAATAAAAATGGAAATTTCTCTAAGTTAAGAAGTCTCATAAATATTAGAACATATTCCAAAGAAGGAAAAATGGGTATGCAGAAGTTTTTCATTCATTGAATACATATTGTGTGCCTCATTTGGTGCTATTATTCTTTTTGGCATTGTAAAAGCATGTTCATATGTAGGCAGGTGCACATGTGTGTGCTGGTATACATGCACATGTATGCATTTGTGTGTGGAGGCCAAAGGTTGATGATGGGTGTTTTCTTCAACTGCTCTTCCATCTTTTTTTTTTTTTTTCTTCACATAGGGTTTCACACTGACCTTGGGACCAACCGATTTGGCTAGATTTAGCAAGCCAGCAAGATTCAGTGGTCCTCCATATCTCTAGCACAGGAATTACAGGCATGCTGTGCCATACCTAGCTTTTACACGGGCACTGCGGACAAAAACTCAGGTTCATATAGTTATTCAACCAGCATTTTACCAGCTGAGCCATTTTCCCTGCTGCTTGTCGAACCTACGGCTTCATCCATGCTAGACAAGTGCTCTACCACTCAGTAGTACTCCAAGACACTGGTCATATTGATCTATACACATTGCCTCATCTAATATTTGCTTTGGGTTAATGCCAATAGTCAATATTAAAAGTATTTCTGAGGTGGTTATTGTATCCATCCACAGATTGGCATATTGAAACAATGGCAAAATTTAAGAGGTTGTTGAAATATATTGATACAGATTTCAAGCAGCTTAAAATTTCTGAAGATTCGTTTGTACTGTTTCTATTGTTGTTTACTGGGGTTCTTTTGTGTGTAGCAATGTTTAAACCATGTAAAGGATAAAATCCTCTTAGATATAAAGTATATATGTATATTAGACTAAATGTATGCAATTCCCTACCATCCTGCTTTAGTGATTAAATCTGTTTATTTTTTTCAAATACTGACAATTGATTCAATTAGTTCTTGGCTGCCACCAGCAGCTGGTGTTAAAATTATTTACTATTTTGTCCTCCTCCAAAATGTGGGTTGGCTTGTCATCCAGCCTCAAGTGGCCCTCTCCTCTGAAGGCCTGAGTTGACTGGATTTTTCCTCCATCATTTCTGGACTCAGGTGTATCAGCTCCAGTGAAGTTTAATGCTAGAGAGAATGAAGGATCAAAATATAGAAACGTGGAAAATGTAATGCTTCTAAGTGTTACTTTCTCATTATTGGAACAAAAGACCTGGACAGAAGCAGCTTAGGGAAAAAAAGGGGTTTATTTCTGCTTATGGATTTGAGGGGAAGTCTATCATTTTGGGGAAAGCATGGCAGGAGCAGCCAGCCAGTATTACACTGCCACAATCACAGGAAAGAAGAAGAAGAAGAAGGAGAGAGAGAGGGAGGGAGGGAGAGAGAAAGGAAGGAAGGAAGGCAGAAAGAAAGAAGAAAAGAAAAGAAACGAAACGAAACGAAACGAAAAGAGAAGAAAAGAAAAGAGAAGAGAAGAAAAGAAAGAAAAGAAAAGAAAAGAAAAGAAAAGAAAAGAAAAGAAAAGAAAAGAAAAGAGTGAGCAAGGCAGGTTATAAAACCTCAGGACCCACCCACCAGTGATTCTCTTCCTCCAACATGATTTTACCTACTAAAGGTTCCACAACCTCTCCAAACACCATCACTGGCTGGGAATTAAATGCCCAATTGTGGTGGTGTCCTGGAATAAACATACTGACTCTTGCCATCATTTAGAACCAAGAGTGAGCCAGCCTGCTTGCTTAGCTGCAGATGCTTTTGAAGATTCTGCTAAGGCAAACACTTATCTGGTGTTTTTATTGAACAGCAAAAGCAGCAATATATGATCAAGTTAAGTGGGAATCAGCATGGCAGGAGCAAGGGGCAAGCAACATATAAGCAAGGGATAAAAATTTTTGACTCAAAAAAAACCATCTTAAATATATGCTCAAAGAAAGGGAAGCTTATGGATAAGCCCAATGAACTCTATGGACCCAGAACACACATACATGCCATTTGCCATTCACAGATACTATCACTCTAAGCCAACCTGTTTCTTTCAACATTCTTGCTGGCAGTTTGTTGTTTTCCACATCCACTGCATTAACACATTGCTCTGCCCCTACTCCTCCCCCAAAAAAACCCAGGTCACTGAGGACATAAAACCAGGAGTATAGCTTACTGTGACATCATCATGTCCAAGATTACTTGTCAATATTGATCATTTGTGTTGTTGAGGGCATAGGCAGTCTAAGGCATAGGAAACCTGAGAACATTGTTCTAAGCAGGCTGACTAGATGGTTGTAAATTAAGTTCAGAATATAAATTTAGCTTAGTTAGGAATTTAACAGAAAAGGAATCCCACAGAAATATCCTCCAAAAAGTTATCAGTAAGGTCCACAAGAAGCATTTCTACAGTTCATTCCCAAAATTAAGTACTAAAATATACTACTCTATAGCAGACTTGCTACATTCAAGCCACTGCACTAGGAGACACAGTTTTATAAATGAGAAGAGAAACAGGATAGCACGTCAGCATACCCTTTCTGCCAAAGAACTACTCCATGATGGAGAACTCCTGCCCAGCCTGCAGGGACATCTCCCAGAGCTGGGCAATTAGCTCTGTCATAGCAACCTGTGGATAGTTGGATGAAGTACCCCCTGGTTTTCCTTTGCACCATTAACTGCAGTATGTATTTTTTTCTTTCCTACTTGTGCTCTATAATTGAAGCTAACATTATAAGGATGGAAATGTTATTTTAGGCTTTGTATGTAGGAAAACCAGGAAAAGACAACACCAAATGTCACAAACATATATAAGTCAAAAAGATTTAAGGGGGAAGATGGATGGCTACCTGAAATGTTGAACATAGCTGAAAGAAATGTAGAATCCATTTAATTTATTAATTTTCTAACTCATTTGAGAGATATTTGGGAATACTATCTTAGTGTGCTAAATATCAAAAAAAGTGATGAAATCTTGAAGAACCTAATTTTGCTGTTTTCATAGAGGGAATACAATATATTATTCTAGAAATTCATCTTTATATCTTTTATTTTTATTGTGTAATGTGTATGTGTGTGCATATGTTTATGGGCGTGTGCCTGTGTGAGGACATGCATGTACATGTGTGCAAGTTTATCTGAAGGCCATATGTTAAACTCAGATATCTCCATAAATTACTTTCATGTTATATATGGAGATAGGCTCCCTCACTTGTACCTAGCGTTTTCCAATTCAGCTAGTCTAGCTAGGCATCTTGCCCCAGAGGTTACCTATCTATGCCTCATGAGCACTGGGATAATAGGCAGGCCACTATGCATGCCTGGCTTTTATATGGATTCGGGGGATCTGAACTCAGGACCTCACACCTGTGCCACAAATGTTTTACCAACTAAGCCATCTTTTCAGCCCCAATCTTTAACAGAAACATGTAGAGATTCATGAAAATAAACTTGCCAACTTTGACAATCATTGTTGCTGTGCGTGTGTTACATCCAAGGTAACCTTTATTTTATTTATACAAAATATAATAGCATTAATTGATTGACTCAACCAATATATTGTGTTGTATACTTCAACATGTATATGTGAATACTTCAGTGCCCCTGCATCATCAAACAAAGAGAAATGGAGTTGGCATAGATTCATTTAAAAAAGAAAAACAAATCTTCCTGATTCCCTATACACCAGAAGAAGTTTAATCATAACTTTACTATTATCCAAAATATTCAATGTTAATTAAATTATTAAAAATTATTCACAAAAAAATGCCATTGGTGCATAAGGAGAAGAATGTGTGCATTCCATTGATGCATGGCAAGAACTAACAATGACAGAGGCCAAGGCACGTGTGCTCGTGAGACTGACGTGTGACGTAGATTCATTTCCACACGGTGCACGTGGGCTTGCAGCTGCAGCTGTTATTTGCAGATCCTGGCACTATTTATGTCTCTTGCCTTGTGCTCTCTTCAGAGCTCTTGTTCTCAGTCACCCATAACTGATTGCCAAATACCAGGTTGAGCTGTCTGCTCCTACACATTTTCCAGCCACTCCTGATTCTTCCCTGTCCTGAAAGGCATGTTTCAATGTGACTTTGATCAAATTCTCTTCAGTTCTCTGTCATGACACTTCAACTTATCATGCAGCATTCAATTTCCTCTGGCCCCACAGATGTCCTGCCATGCCCATGGTCTAGCTCTGTGTGACTTAACAATACAGAATACTATATTTTCTTCGTAGAAAACAATGCACAATGATTTGAAAGACATTACTTTTATTAATATTATCATCATTGTTTTAGTTTGACTTCTACAAACTTGTTAACAGGGAACAGCACGTTCTTAATTATTTGTAGAATATATAGCCAGATGTTTTGACAGGCAGGTTTTAATTGATATGATATCACATTGTGTTTAATTTTATCAAAATCTTAGCATAGCCAGACAATAATGATGCTTGGAAATTCACTCTAAGGAAGTAAAATATTCCTCACCAACTTCAGGGCCTTCCTACTGCTCCATACTTCCTTTTATGCTTCCTAGGTGATTTGCTTAAAGAAACTACTAATAAACTGATATCATTGAAATCGAGATGCATATCAATTTGCATGCCTGCATTTCTTTACTTATTAAACAATATAACTTTGGTGGCATATCTATGCCTTCCTTTGAGTTTAAAAACTATCTCAGAGCTAATGGGTAGGAGCACTTGACTTTCAAGCGGGAGGGACTGAGAAGATTTGATGGAACATAAGTTTGATTCACAGCATCCATGTTAAAAAAAAAAAAAAGAAAGAAAAAGGAAAAGAAAAAAGCTGAGCATGGCCATGCATACCAGCTACCCCAATCTTGTGAAGAACCAAGATGCAGAATTGAGGGAGCTGGCTGGTCAGCTGGTGTGATGGTTTATATTGATTGACAACTGGACAGGACCTAGAACCATCTGTGAAAGATTATCTTGCTTAGTTTGAGACAGGAATACGCTCAATTGTAGGCAGAGTCCTGGACAGTATAAAAAGGATACAGCGGGCTGAGCCTCAGCATTCATCAGTCTCTGCTTTCTCAGTGTGAAACTGCTTTAAGCTACTCCAAGTCTTTGCTGCCATGTCTTCCCCACCATGATAACATGGAACTGGAAAATTCTGAAATAAACCCTCCCTCATTTATACTCATTTTGTTGTTGTTGCTGTTTTGTTTTTCGAGGTAGGGTCTCACACTAGCCCAGGCTGACCTGGAATTCACTCTGTAGTCTTAGAGTGGCCTTAAACTCATGGCTATCCTCCTACCTCTGCTTCCTGAGTGCTGGGATTAAAGGAGTGCACCACCATGCCCAGCTTATACTCATTTTTTTAAAGATTTTTTTTGTCCCAGTAACCTGAAAGTCACTAATACAGCCAGTAAAACAAAAATGACAGTTCTGGATTTAGTGAGAGACTCTGTGTAAAGGAAAATGCACATGAGTAGTTGAGGAAAAGAACTGACATTGTCCTCTGGTCTCTGCCCACACACACGTGTGGCATGTGCATTTGCACATATACCATAACACACACACACACATGCACCATACCAAATATACTGTATACACACACACACACACATACACACACACGAAAGTCCTTCTCAGCTGTTACCTGCAGTAGAGTGTGCCTGACAAATAGTGAATGAATAAATAATAGGATGAATATAGCATCAGAAAAACACAATAATAATAGTAGTTTGTATACTTATTTAGAAAGTCACATTGACAATTCAATTTTGTTAGAGAAAATGTGTTTATCTCTCGATTACCTTGAGTCAAATCAAGATAGAGAGCTCACATAGGAATCTCATTGAGAAAACAATCTAAATAACGACACTGGCTAGTTAGAAGTAGGAGGAACGAATGTACAGCTGGACAAAAAAAAAGATGAGTGTAGATTGGATTAACTCCCTCTTCCTTCACTCCTTGCTGATGAAAAGAATAAGAGATAATGTTGGGCCATCAGGTTAGTTAAACCTCTTGGGAAACTGGCAGGGCTCAGAGTTCTAACACTCACAGGTCCATGTGCTCAGTGGTGACACCTCTGGGGTAGATATGGTGTTGCTTGCACATCATTAAAGTTGACCTTAAACACATGTGTGGTATTACCGAGTTCCCTACAGTCATAGCACAACCACATCGACAGTTGTTAGCTTACACAGCTTGTGAACTCTTCCAGAAGTGAACAAATTAAACATGTGCAACTAGTGCAACAGGATGTGCTACCGTTTGGTATGTGGGTTGAGTCAGATAAACCCAATTTTGAAACATGGGTTTGGAGATGAACATGAGATTTCAGATCACTGGCCTTACCCTCACTCTAGCTCACTTTCCTCCTCTGTGAGAGGAGCATAATAGGACTATCCCAGCTATTGCGTGATAGATACATGACAGAACTCGTGTGGGGCGTTAGTGGATGCACTGCTGCATGGTGGCAGCTCAATAAATGCAACATATATGTTTTATTCTGGTCCTCGTTCTCATATGCTCAATATTCTCCGTCATCTTTTATGCTTAACCTGCATATAGTCTATATAACCTATATGTGTAATATGATAAATAAATCCTCAAACCAATGATTTTCTGCCTGTCTCGTTTTATCTGGTTTTACTCGGCACTGAGGCTCTCTTGTTTCCTGCACAGGCCACACTTTCCATGTTTCTGCAGCCCAAGGCCAGTCTTGCCCTGGCTATGCTCTTACTGTTTCTTCTCAATGCAATGCTCACCTCAAATAACCCCGTGCTCAGTTCCTTGCTCATTTTCATGGCTGAATTCAATAGTTGGTTCTTCAACAATATCTCCTCTACCTTATGTAGTCTTATGTGACTCATATTCTCTCTCCCTTTCTTTCTTTCTTTCTTTCTTTCTTTCTTTCTTTCTTTCTTTCTTTCTTTCTTTCTTTCTTTCTTTCTCTCTCTCTCTCTCCAACAACAATTGCCTTTTAAATTTCCCTTATAATAATTATCATTATTTGACATCATCATGTTCGCTTATTTTCCAAATGTCAGCATCCCACCATAAATCGTAAGGACTGATTCGCTGTTGTTGCCACAATGCCTCCAGAAATAGGTGACAGAAAACAGCTGGCTATGAAAAGTGTCTCAAGTGAGTGGAGGATTGACGTGCCTTGAAACACTGTAGAGTCTCCGCATACCTCTTTTTAATGCAAGAGTTAATTCAGATACCTAATGGAGCATGCACTGTGGGTTATATATTTCTGGGAAAAGATGAGATACGTGTGCCACTGAAAATTCTGTCTAACTAGCTAGAAATATTGTTGCAGGTGAAGCAGCCACTTTTTCATTGGTTCTCAAAGTTAGTGCTTTAAAACAACAACGACAAAAAGAAAACCTTCAAATGGGTGGGATGTTTGGCTCTAATAAACTCATCAAGTGCATCAGATATGATCATTGATGAGGCTTCCATCTCTAACAAGGCTGCCCAGATTCCTCCATAAAGGAGCTGGTGGCATTCAGCTAGAGCAAGCTCAAATGAGGAAGCCTCTGTTGACACTGAAACTGCTCACTGGCCAAATAAGTCCCATGTTGCACCAAGCACAATGCCCACAAGGATTTGGGTATCACGAAGTGTGAATGAACATGGCTAGAGAAACTGGAATGTGTATTCTTGAATTTGTCTTGACCTGTGATTATTCAGGCAAGCTTAGGTATAGTTACTTATAGCAAAGTAGGGTCTCATAGTATATGGATAGCTCAATTTTGCTAAGACACCAACTTGTTATTCCTGGGGTTATGCCACAATGTCAGAAAAAGAAATTTGTGTTGTATTATCTATGTCCTCCAATGTAAGGGAATGAGTAAAAAGGCTGGGCTTTCCTAACTCATGAGTGAAACCAGCGTGGGAGAAGTTGTATCCTTGTGGAGTTTAATAGTTAACAAAGAATGGTAACAAGAGCAAATCCAGTAATGTGATGTCTTTTGTAGCACACAGTTCCCACACTGCTTTTCCAGCATCTGGAAAACATGTTACCTACATTTATTCCCCTCACAATTACAGTGGGTCAATAGACTGCACTTTGGCAGGTTTCGTATCATCAACGTGAATGGTCACCTTCATAATGATAAGTGGTACACGCAAGATCATGAAAGAGCATTCTGCATGGTAAGATTCCCTTTGAGTTGAGTTATTAACCAGGTTGAGTGTCCAATACATGCACCAGGTGTAACGAGTAAATAAAGTCTCTGGTAGTGAGTGCTTCTTTGCCACAATGGGACAATGAGTAAGGAGACTGGGCAAAAGAGAAAAAGAGGAAACTCATGGATTGCTACAAGTTCTACCAGGAGTGAGGAGGATAGCTTTCAAACGCAAAGTTACAAATTGCTGCTATTAGTTATTCGGTTAGCAGCTTCCGTGGCATAATGCTCCTGAAACGTCATCAAAAACTTCACAGTTTCCTCCCATTATTTCCAGATGCAGTAATCGTTCAGTTTGGTCCTCTCTTCATTTGATTTCATTCTCCGTCTCCATCGTTGAATAATTTTTATTACTTTTTTTTTTTTTTTTTTTTGGTTTTTTGAGGTAGGGTCTCACTGCAGCCCAGGCTGACCTGGAATTCACTATGGAGTCTCAGGGTGGCCTTGAACTCACGGCAATCCTCCTATCTCTGCCTCCCGAGTGCTGGGATTAAAGGCGTGCGCCACCACGCCCAGCTTTTTTTATTACTTTTAATGAGCTTGTGTATTCCTGATTTGTCCCTGTGACAAATTTCTCCTTTGACTTCTCTTGTTTTTTGCATTTCTCAAATAAGCATACTGTTTGATATTTATTTTTAATTATTTTTTTTAATTTGATTTTTTTATTTATTTATTAGAGAGAGACCGAGAATAGGCATACCAGGGCCTTGAGCCATTGGAACTCCAGATGCATGTGCTGCCTCAAGGATCTGGCTTTAGGTGGGTACTGAGGATTCAAACCTGGGTCTTTTGGCTTTGCTTCAGCCACTAAGCATTTTCTCCAGCCCTTATTTTAATTCTTTATCTCTGTTCTTACTTCCTTGGCATATATTTTGGCTTCAGTGTCCTCCCTTAGTCATGAAAATACTTACAGTTGGTGACTATTATTATCCTTTGCTATACACACAGTTACTGTGATCTTACTTGCAGTGTGTACCATGACAGCCTGGATGCGTAGTCACCGAAGGGTGATTGTTCTTGGTTAGCTCACCTTTTAAAGCATCACATTTAAGAGGTTTAAAAGTTGAAAGATAAATTTCCACTTTGCCAAGTGTTTCTGTGGACAAAGGCTCTCCGCATTTTCTCCCAGGGCCCTTAGCTTCTCCTCACCTCTAAAGGCTCCATGCAGAGTTCACTATCAGTGTGTTTCATTCATTCATCCACTTCCGTGCATGTAACAGTCACACTCGTGCCAGCAATGACACCCTCATTCTGACTGATACTTTTGTGATCCTCACATTGCTTGGAAGGTAATCTCAGGATGCTTCCTTTTCTTATCAGTGTCAATACTGACACTCTACTTACCTATCTGGTCTCCTCTGCCAGTAAGGGTCACATTTTCATTGTACCCCATTTCGTATGTACATTTTATGCCACCTGAACTAGCTTGCGGATGACAACAGTAAATGCTTAGGGAGGATTTGTACCTTTCCCTGCCGGGTGGTGAGAGCCTTAATACCTCAGCATTTTAAATCCTTAAAACAATGCTGTGAAGTTGGTGTTTTGTTCTTATTGTTTTCTGCTTTACTGATCATAAAATTTATATAAAAGAGATTTGATAAATAGTACCAGGTTACCCGGCAAGTAGGTGGCAGACCTAATGAGAACTGAGGCAGAATAAACTATAAAGGCTTCATTCTTTGGTGTGCTATCAACTTTCAAAGATCAACCAAAAGCCCACCTTCCATTGAACTTTAATCTCCCTAGCATAGCTGCCCTGATTCATCTTCTTTCCCAGTGTCACAGGGCTGTGTGTGTGTGTGTATGTGTGTCATATAGTCTAAAAATAATCACCTACTTTCTGGTCTATTAATACTAGTACACCAGAGCTGAGTGTTAGTTCCCATTGTACTAATTGTGGGTAGAAAATATAAGCTTTGAAGAACCAACTCAAGTGTACACAAAAGTTAATAAACAAATCTATCAACATATCTAATCTATCTATATATTATCTATATTTAAATTTTCTCTCTCTCTATATACACATGCATATAGATACATATATGATAGATAGATAGATGATAGACTGAGAGTGTGTGTGAGAGAGAGACTTTGTAGTGTTTGAACACAAGGCACTATTGATCTTCAGTTCTTCTACTCAAATGCCAAGAAGGTAATTTAAGTGTAGGATGAGGCTTCTTGTCACTGGATCCTATTCTGAATGATTTTCTCATAGAGTGTCCATTGTTACTGTGACATGCCCTTATAGCATTCATAATTGTGCTCCTATGTCAACACTATGCAGTGAACTATAACATGAAAATGTTGTGTAAATTTTATCTTTCCACTTCCTCCCTCATTCTATCACTTGGTTGACTGGCAATGAGATTTATGAAACCTGTTTTCATGCTCCTTTCCCTTAGGTGCCCTTAGGTTGGCCCTTTGTTTACTCCTGGATGCTTGTCTGGTTCTAGTCTCCAGCACAGCCTCTTTCACTGTGTGTCCTTCACGGCCAGATTCTCGCTTTGCCCAGAACGCTGATTCCTCAAGCCGTGCTCAGGAACTTTCCTGGAGCCCCAAGACCTGAGAGCTCACGTGGGGGTCAGTTGTCCCAAAGATCTGAGACAAGCTGAAGGAGGAACCTGGTTACCTTCACATTATTGGTATTAGTTCAGGAGTCTGATTCCTCACTTATCTGGATGCCACTTCAGAAACAGGGGAAGAAAAAAGAAAAAAATATTGCTTCAAATATCTCCTTATACTCTCTGTATCTTTTGTATTCTCTGTATAACTGTGTGATGGTGTGAATAACTCAGTGTATTAGACCCACAAAGTAATACAAA
This sequence comes from Dipus sagitta, assembly GCA_036346955.1. Taxonomy (NCBI): domain Eukaryota; kingdom Metazoa; phylum Chordata; class Mammalia; order Rodentia; family Dipodidae; genus Dipus; species Dipus sagitta. The sequence continues at coordinate 22,976,571 of CM070784.1, read as the reverse complement.
AAAAAAAAGTAAAAGAAATTTCTTTTTTTTTTCTCTTTTGAAACCATATATTCTCCCAAACTGCTGATGAAGTTGAATATACTGATCCATCTTCAGATTTCCTTGTTTGGAAGTGTTCGTGTGCAAGAAACACTAATTTTTGCATTAGATAAATAAATATGACTGGCCTATACTATCAGAATTATATTTAAATGACATTACGGAGTACACCAGTGAAATAATTTTGAAATATTACTTAGGTCAATATAAAGTAAACAAAACACATTCTTTTTTTTGCTCAAGAATGATTCTCTAATCAAATATAATCTTCCTTTTATAAGTGGGAAAGCAGAATGTTAAAGAGTATGGGTTGTCAGGTTACAGACTATTTTAAATCCGGGCTCTTTTCCTTAGTAACTGTACAAACCTGCTTAATACTAGGATTGTCCTATGTTCCTGCTTCTGTAGAAAAAAATTATAGAATACCATTCAACTGACGGGCTGTGGTACAATCAACTCAGGGCCTGGGGAGATGGTTTAGCAGTTAAGGCACTTGCCTGCAAAGCCAAAGGACCCAGGTTCAACTTCCCAGGACCCACATAAGCCAGATGCACAAGGTGGCACATACATCTGGAGTTTGTTTGCAATGGCTGGAGACCCTGACATGCCCATTCTTTCTATCTGCACCTCCCTCTCTCTCTTTCTCTCTCCCTTCCCCTCTCTCTGTCAAATAAATAAATAAATAAATAAATAAATAAATAAAATATTTTTAAAATTCAAATCAGGTGATACTGCTAAAGCATTTACTACTGGTCCTGGCAAACAATACATGTTAATTTCTTGCTGCTGTTATTATATATATTTTTCTGAAAATTATAGATTTTACTGTATTCTTATAGAAATGTATCCATGTGTTTACTTAGTAAATAATAATTGAATCTAGGAAATCTCCACGGGGATTTTCCTGTCAACCTGATGCCCCATATTTACTAATAGCAACTTCTTATTTTTCCATCTCTCATGAGGTATATAAAAGAGTGAATCCTCTGTAGAAGGGAACAGTTTACATTTAGCTTAGATGTGTTACTGTCTCACAAAAGCTACCTGGTTTTCACTTGCTCAATCTGGCTGACCCACCTCTAAGCTCCAACATTTCCCATTACAGGCAAAGTGCTTGTCACACCAACCAAAAGTTCTTAATAAATTAAAGTTGGTAAATTGTCTTCTTGAAAGCAGGATCTTGGTCTTTCAACTAGCAGATTATAGTCAAATCCAACACTCATTTCAATCACATCTAAAATCATGAAAAAATCATTCAGCTGACCTGTTCTGGCTTCATAAATTCTAATATTTATGTCTGAATTTTGACTCTGCTTTGCCATTTTGAAGTTAATATATTAATTTAAATTGTTTCATTTTTTTCATTCTATATTTCTGAATATGTATCCTCTTGATTTTTTATTTTTTTATTTTTATTTTATTTATTTATTTGAAAGAGAGAAAGAAGCAGAGAGAGAGACAGAGATAGAGAGAATGGGCACACCAGGGCCTCTAGCTGCTGCAAACAAACTCCAGATGCATGTGCCACTTTGCACATCTGGCTTACATGGGTCATGGGGAATTGAACTTAGGTCCTTTGGCTTTGCAGGCAAGCACCTTAACCAGTAAGCCATCACTCCAGCCCTGCTCTTGGTAAGTGCTGTATGTATTTGTATGTAGAATGATTCTTTTCTTCCCTTTCTAAAGTATGTGTGAGCTTTGTCAAGATTTAATTTTTTAAAAAGAATTCTTTTTGCTTAATTATATTTTGGCCTTATCCATTATTTAAGATTTAAAATATACTTGTATATCACATATAAGTATATAGAGGTGTTTGTGGTTTATATCCTTATTTTTTGATGTTATCAATTATTTAATATTTAAAGTACACACACACACACACATATGCAATTGTGTCACACAAATCCTATAATCCTGTACAACCTCTCATATTAATAATGGAAACATTTTTCTTTGACCTAATCTTGCTCTTGGTGATATTCTTCTCCCATAAATAGGTCTTAAGTGAGAAAAGTGAAAATTAATTGGCATTTTAAAATAATTTCTTTAAAATTGCAAGTGGTGATGATTTGGGGGAAAAATCACTTCACACAAACATTTAATCACTGTGGAGAACTCCAGTTCCCCTCTGTTTAATCCCAAATATGCCAAAGAGGAAAGCTTTGGGGACAATGAGAGAAACTGACTTGTTTACTTTGGTTTTTGGCAGTGACTGGCTGTTGCTTTATTTTTTTTTTGTTGTTATTGTTTTGTTTTATTGTAATCGGATACATTGGCATGAAAGACGAAGTAGAGCCCAAGAAGTATATGCTGGGCTTTTCATTGGCATATCAGACAGAGAGTCATTCAGGCCATACATTATCAAGCACCCGAGTAGTTAATAATAACACACGTGGAAGAAAATGAGTGTTTTGGTTGTGGAGGAGAAAGAGAAGTCAGACAAAGGCCTGGGACTCGTGTCCTTGCCCTCTGCTGCAGCAGAAATAATGTTATGAATAGCATTTAACTTGAATTTGCAGCAAACTGCTGCTTTTATCATAAACAATTGCCAGATGGTATACATTATCTTTCTCTTTTCTCCTTTCACAAAAGCAGCATTAATTGCAGAGCAGCCCAGGGCTCCACTCAGCTCATCAGTGTGATAACACTTCATGACCCTGATTAGCCGTCAGTCTACTCAATTAAAAAGATCATTTAGACATTCACCCAATCATTTGCCTATCGAGCCACCTGGGCCTCAACCAGGGGCTCCATTTTTAACATTCTCCTGCCCTCTCTCATCTTGCCTAGCTTTTTTACATATCTCCAAAAGACGTAATTGAATTAAATAAAGCGTCTCAGGGGCAGCTGCAACATCTGCTGTTTGTGGTATGTCAAGCCTTCAGCATTAAAAACAGTTACATATGCTCCAAATTAGCAGGTCGCAGAGATGAAACAGTCGATGATAGTGTTTTTGTGCCAGCGTGAGAAGCAGCTCACAGCTGTGTGCAATTTACAATTAAAGGCTTTATCAGAGCTCAATTGTACTAGTGAATCAAGTGGTGAGAGGTCAGTTAGTGAATTAGACCAATTAGAGCTTGTACAGTTAAATTATCTGTCTTATTACCTACTGATAAACAGCTTTATCATATCTTTACTGGAATGATGAAGCCAACTGAGTTTTATGAAGTTATCATACAAGTTCTCTGTACTGAAACTTATCGGTCTGTGAATTCAAAATCTATAGCAAGAAAAAAGTATTTCTATAGCCCTTTGAAATATACATAAAACAGAGACTCAGAATTGGTCGAAATGCTTCAAACATTGTTGGTTATACCTACTTGAGATTGATCTCCAATAGAAGACTTGTAAAATGAAACTTGAAGCAGAATAACATAGGATACCTTAGTTTTGTTTTCCATTCAATGTATTTTCAAATAATTTTAAGAAATAATTGCAAGGAGAAATAAATAACAAAGCAAAACATCTGGAAAATTTTGGTACCAAGCAGTTTCCATACAATTTGGGAAGGATAGTTTCATGAGTCTAGCAGTTTATTTCCCTTGGAAATTCAAAGTCATCAGTTATCCACACTGAATCTATATATATATACACACATATATATACATATATATACATATATATATATATACATATACATATATATACACACATATATATGGTTCAGCACTTGCAAATCCTTTACGCAAAGCAAGTACCCACACAGCACACTTTAGGAACTCCAGGTGGAATTAGGCACTTTGCATATCTTTAGATTGGTATTTCAAACCTACCACCATACCACAGGGCTGGACCCTAAGATCCAGTTCCTCTCACCAGTTGGCTGCAGATCCAAACAACAAACTAATAAAACACTGAATATATTGGGGACCATCAATTCAAACTATCATAAGAATCAATGACACAAACACTTGAAATATTCTATGATAAAACTATTGGGGAATTATTTAGATTATAACTTTCCACTGAAAGAATTCTCACCTTTTATTATCTCAGGAGGCTTTTCTTACTACAGGTAGCATTGACCAAAAGATCATTGGTATTGGGCTGGAGATATGGCTTAGCAGTTAAAGGACTTGCCTGTGAAGCTGAAGGACCCATGTTTGACTCTCCAGATCCTATGTAAGGCAAACACACAAAGGTCGCACATGCCCACTAGGTGGTGCAAGTGTCTGGAGTGCAATTTCATTGGCTTAGTTCCTGGTTTACCAATTATCTCTCTGTCTCTCTCTCTCTCTAAAATGAAAAGATAAAGATCATAGGTACCAATCATACAGAAAAGGCTAGAGACAACATCATTCTAGCTCATTCTTGAGTTAATTTTAGGCCTATTCTTTTTTAAAATTTATTTTTATTTATTTATTAGAGACAGAGAGATGGAGAGATAGAGAGAGAGAGAGAGAGAGAGAATGGGCATGCCAGTGCCTCTAGCCACTGCAAGCAAACTAGGCACATCTGGCTTATGTGGGACCTAGAGAATCAAACCTGGGTCCTTAGGCTTCACAGGCAAGTGCCCTAACCACTAAGCAATCTCTCCAGCTCTCTGGGCCTATTCTTGAATAAATAGGGAGAAAAGGCCTGGAGAACATAACTTTTTTTTCATAGTTAAGTTCATCCACTAATTTATTTATTTAACAAAGAAAGAGGGAGAGAGAGTAGGAGAATGGGTGCTCCAGGGCCTCCAGCCACTGCAAACGAACTCCATACACATGTGCCCCCTTGTGCATCTGGCTAATACAGGTCCTGGGGAATCAAACCTGGGTCCTTTGGCCTTGCAGGCAAATACCTTAACTGCTAAGCCATTCCCTGGAGAACATAACATATCTTAAATAACACAAATTTATGTCTGCTACCTTACTTTCCCCTAGAACAAGGATCTAAATTTTTTGTAATATTAGACAATAATTATGTGAGAGATTTTAAACATTACTTATGAATCAATTCACTCTTTCCTTAACAACTTTTAAATTCTTGGATTCATTTTATTAATTTATATTGGTTTCACTAATTGTAGACAAATGATTATATTCCTTAAGAAATTGGACATGGTTTTTGCTTTGTAGTAGGCTGCTCTTTGGAACCAAATTTTACTAAATCTAATATTAAGGGTCATGGTGAACATGCTTTATAATGTACATAAGCCTAAAATATATCCTGCTCTAAGGATTATTCCAATGCTATTTAAGACTAAATAACCAATATCTTATTTGCAGCATATGTTTAAGAGAAGCATGATTAGCCCCTTCCTTTTAGAGGATACATAATATTAGCATGAGATTATAATGATATTATAATATGAATATGATGCTAGCTAAAAATGTGATTGGTTGAAGTAAATTGGAAAAATTTCCAATGTACCTGGGGTAAGGGGAAGGAACTGTTAGAGTATCCAGTAAAGTTTGAGAGAGACTGAGAAGTGTCATAGCCTCAGCATACCCTTAGTATGCTTTTACAGAGTAAAAGAACACATTTCTAAATTATAAAATTAGATGTAAATTCAACGTCTAATTGTAACTTGTTCATATTTATTGGGAAATCTGGTTTTAACATGGCAATAGAGGCATTATTTATAGTTTTAAAATTAGTCATATTCATACCAAAGACTGTTTTGGATTTAGATAGGTGTTTAAATACTTTAACTCAGCCATTAAGCACACTAGCGAGTAAATTGACTACTTAAGTATCCTGGGTAAGACAGGGAGTGCCTTCTATGTATAACAATAAATACAGACATGGTATAAGACAACAGAAGCAGAAAGCAGCATCAAATATATTCATGTTTCATCACTGTGTTCGTTGCTCTTCCTTTTACTGTGACCAAATACCTATGAAAAGCTATTCAGGGGACATATTTCATCATGACTGGGAAGGTATGGCAAAAGGAGAAGGAGGCCAGATAATCACATTGCAGCCACAATCAGGAAGCAGATGGAGGGTAAACAGGATGTAGGATTGGGCAATCTATCTATCTATCTCTTTATCTGTCTATCTATCTATCTATCTATCTATCTATCTATCTATCTATCTACATATACATGCATATATATATATATATACATGCACATATATATGTATGTGTATATATATATGTATGTATGTACGTATGTGTGTGTGTGTGTGACTTAAATGTCCACCTGCCAGAATTTACTTCCTACAGCAAGCTTCCACTTCCCAGAGGATCCAAAACCTTTCCAAATGGCATCACTAATTGGAGATGAAGTGTTCAAGCACATGAGTTTATTCGGGGTGGGGGGGAATTTTATCTTCAAATTACAATAGACTCAAATACTTTTGACCATGACAAAAGCAAAGATAATTAGAAACCATACTTAACAAGCATTTTTAAAATGCCACTAACATATACACATGCATTATATATCTTAAAAAAGTATTATCTAAAATATTCATAAGAAATAGTTAATATTTAATTTGACCATCCACATACACACATGTAAAAAATATGTGAAAATATTTCTAGTAATCATATAAATGCAAATTCAAACCATTCATAAGCTAGATCTAGGACAAAACAAACATAGAACTCAGGTAAAAATAGCTGTTACAAAAACTTTAAAAGCAAGCATTGGTTAGAATATGGTAAAATGGAAATTCTTTCAAATTGTTGATGGGACAGTAAATTAGTTCAGCCATTATAAACACTATTGATGTTTCTCAAAATCAAAAGCTAACTTTACAATTACCATATGGCCAGAAATCCCATAGCTGGTATATACACAGAGGAAATGAAATCAGTAGGTGAAAGAGATATAGTCATATTCTTTGTACTACTATTCACAATAGCCAAACTATGGAATCAACTTAAGTGTCTATTGATGGATAAATGAATAAAGAAAATTTGGTAGATTTGCATGATGAAATACTGCATAACCTTTTGGAAAAAGGAAGTCCTGTCATTTGAATCAACCTGAATAAATGTGGAAGACATTATGTCAAATGAAATTAGCCAGATACAGAAACACACACATTGCATGATCTCACTTCCACGTGGATTCTGAAAAAAAAGTTTATTTCATAAAAGTAGAGACTAGAATACTGGTTTTAAGAAACCAAGGAAGGATAAAAGATAAAAAGAGCTGGGCATGGTGGCACACACCTTTAATCCCAGCACTCAGGAGGCAGAGTTATGAGGATTGCCATGATTTCAAGGGTGCCCTGAGACTACATAATGGATTCCAGGTTAGCTTGGGCTAGGCTGAAACACTACCTGAAAAATAAAATAAAATTTAGTAAAATTTAGCAAAGTATATTGATTTTGATAACTTTTTATTAAATTTTTGAACATCTATTTTGTTCATTTTTTAAGTATGTAATAGCAATCAAGAGACAATGACAGGGCTGGAGAGATGGCTTAGCGGTTAAGCACTTGCCTGTGAAGCCTAAGGACCCAGGTTCTAGGCTGGATGCTCCAGGACCCACGTTAGCCAGATGCACAAGGGGGCACATGCATCTGGAGTTCATTTGCAGTGGCTGGAAGCCCTGGCGTGCCCATTCTCTCTTTCTCTCTCTATCTGCCTCTTTCTCTCTCTGTCACTCTCAAATAAATAAATAAAAATGGACAAAAAAAAATTTAAAAAAAGAGAAAATGACAAATCATTTGTTATGGAGTAGAGCTATAGTACTCTCCTTGTTTCACAGATTAGAGATGAGTTTTAGCAGTATTAGCATAAAATAATGCCCATGCACTGTCACACTTCAGACTGATAGTTAAAAATACAAAATATTTGTGATAGACATTATATTTTAAAGGGGAATATGGTAAGAAAAATGCTAGCATATATATATATATATATATATATATATATATATATATACACATATATATATTTAATTAGAAAATCCCCACGTAGAATATATAGCCAGCTTTAAAGGATGGATGCTGTGATTAAGACTTTCTTCTTTTCTTTCTATGATGTTCTAAATTTCCTTTTAGTTATATATTGATTGATTGAGTTATGATTAATTGAGTCAGGGTGTTCTTCTGTAGTCCAGGCTGATCAGAAATGCATCCTGTAGCACAGGATGGCCTCAGACTCATGTTAATCCTCATGCCTCAGGCTCCCAAGTGCTAGCATTAGAGTTGGGAGACACCATACAGATATACCTTTCTTTAACTAAAATAATAATAATAAAAAATATAATAATAATAACAATAACAATAATAATAAATAAAGGAAAGAAAGTATAGGAAAAGGCATAAGACAATTTGCATTCCCAGGTAGTAAGCCTAATCATGAGAAATTAAGTCTTGGCAAATGGAAAATATGTTAAGTTTATATCACAATAAATAATAAGTTTTCACTATAATTGTTCCACAGTGCTGTAATCTGGTAAAATTTGTATGTCATTATTTATTTATTAGATAAAAGATTATTTTTAATTTCAGTTGTGAATCCTTGAACATTTTACAAATTAATGAAAGTCTTCATTTTGTTTTAATTTTATTTTAGTTTGAATTTTTGTTGTTGTCTAGAAAATAGGATTGAGTTCTTGGTGCTTTTTTAGTTGATGTGACTATGTTTTGAGTATAAATGGCATTGTCCATCTCATCACTTTTTAATCACAAAACTTTCATTAGAAAGTATATACAAGGCAGTTCACAGAAAGGAAATAAATCCAAATCTAAAACTATACAAAGCCAATACCTCTTGTTAAATATCAAACTAATTGGGATATGCATATTCAGATTTACAAGTGTAAACATAATGGTCATTTCAGTTAGACCACATGGAGTTTAATTGCCTTAGAGAATCAATAAAATGAGGTATTAAGAAGCATATGTTATCATTTCAAGCCTTTTGAGCTATTCAAGAGACCACCGTATAATACACAATCACTTGAGTAGTAACTACATAAATATCTCTGTGAAATTTGGCAATGCATTTCATAGGTTGAAAAAACCCTGAATCTAAGCTAGGAGAATGTGGCTGAATCTACAGTTCCTATTCATTCTGGGACCACAGGAGAAAGAGATGGTAGGTTAAAAACAAACAAGTATTACAAGTTGGGGTTTGACCTGTTTCTCCCTCAGTTTGCTTTATGTGGACAGGTGCTCTGAAGCTAAGGGCCTACGTTCTGGTAGCTGCTATGGTGCCTCATCATGATCAGATGCCTCACCATCAGATAGCATGCCCTCTGTTTCTTGGGGCAGGTTTTCAGCAAAAATAACTTTTCTATGTGTAAGTATAATTGCCTCTAGTATACTTTGATTACCATTTTTAGGGAATAATTGCCCAGCCTTTTATTTTCAGTGTATGTATATCCTTAATGTTAAAAACAAGTCTCTCTTGTAAGCAGTACATTGTTAAACCTTAAAAAAAAATCTGTGTGGGCTGGAGAGATGGCTGTGCAGTTAAGGGGCTTGCCTACAAAGCCAAAGAACCTATGTTCCATCTCTCTCCAGATCCCACATAAGCCAGATGCAAAAAGGTGAGGCAAGTGCAAGGCTGCACATGCCCAGTAGGTAGCATAAGTGTCTGCAGTTTGATTTCAGTGACTGGGGCCCTGGCACACCAATTCTCTCTCTCTCTCTTTCTCTCTCTCTCTCTCTTGCTTAAAAAAAATCTGTGTAGCTATTGTATCCTTTGCTGATATAATTCATTGGTTTAATTAATTACTGAATATATTTTTTTCTATTTTCTCTTTCATCCAATATCCTATATCCTCATGTGACTTGTTAAATTTGTGAAATATTTTAAATTATTTCTTTTTCTCTTTTATGTATCCAGTGGAAGTTTTTACATTCTAGCTAACATTGGGTTTACAAAGAATATTTTATTTATATGTTACATTTAAAGGTAATGGCTTCAATTTTATATAAAAACTTATGCTTTTATTTCTACCTTCCACAACACTTTATGCTGTTAATGTCATACTTTATTTTTTTCTTTTTTTGTGTCACTTGATGAATTATTTCAGCACTTTATTTTAATATTTGTACTATAATTAAAAGTGCTTCTTATACCACCGTTACAGTAGTACAGTATTCTGATATTGACTGAATGTTTATTTCACTAGTGAGTGCTTTAATTTTATGTTGCTACTTGACGATCTTTTGTTTCAATTCTAACAATCCTCCTTTGCATGTCTCAAAAGGCACTGAGTGGGGACAAATTACCTCAGGTATATTTGACTGGGAGGGGTTTTGCTTCCTTAAAAAGGACAGTTTTACTTGGCATAGTAGATTTTAGACTGAAAAATCAGGAAAGAACAGACTTACATACATTTATATAACAAAAATATCTGGCACACAAAGAACATCCCATTCCACAAAAGGACAGTGTGCACATTGTCACCTACCCAGAAAACATTCTTCAGTTGGGTCAGCTAGTAAGCCACAGAACAAGCCTAACAAATTTTAGAAGATGAAATTATCTTCTCTTACCACTAGGTGCAAAACCAGGAATCAACAATAGGACAGATTTTGGAAAATTCACAAAATGGGAAATTTAAGTCATAGTATCAAATACCTATGGATCAAAAAATAAATAAATAAAAGTCTTAGGACAAAAAAAAATAGAAATATAAAACAGGCTAATTCAGAATGCAGATAAACAAACTGTATATGTTAAATCTCTGCTAAGAAACAAATGTCACATATATTCTAAGCCACATACACTCTAACAGTATGTTTAAGGGAATGAGAGAAAGAGCTAATTAAGACCAAATTCAGCAGAAGGAAAGAATAAAATTAGAATAAAAATAAACGTAAGGAAATGAAAAGATTATGATGAAAGTTCATTTTATTTTCAAAGGGTCAACAAAATTGGAAAATAGAATATTCAATAAATAAAGATAATTAAAATTAGAAAATAGACATACAGTATATGTGTGTGACTAGAAATATGAGGCTACTGTGAACAATTAAATTCTGACAGAAATTCTAAAAGAAAAAGATAAGGACTTAGAATATGTAACCTATTAAAGGAATAGATCATGAATAAATAACAAGTCTGAATAAGAAAAAGAAGATTGAAAAGTCAGGCATAGTGGTATACATACATCTTTAATCCCAGCACTTGGGAAGCAGAGGTAAGAGGTTTGCTGTGAGTTCGATGCCAGCCTGGGACTACAGAGTGAGTTCCAGGTCATCCTGGGCTAGAGTGAGACGCTACTTCAAAAACAAACAAACAAAAAAATTGAATCAGTAAATAACTAATAAGAACTTCACCACCACCAACAACAACAACGACAAAAAAAAACTGTACTTGATCTCACAGCTGAAGTTTTCCAAACTTAAAAATAACTAAGGCAAATTGTTTCAAAAAAGTAGAGTGAGCATTTCCAAAATATTTTTACAACACCATCATTATCTTCATACCAAAGGCAAATAAAAAGACACCAAAAGAAAAGAAATGTACGGGAAGGACATACATGCAAAAACCCGCAAGAAAATACAAGTGAACAATAGTGAATCTACATTAAAAAGTTCCTAAAGTCTAAATGTCCCTACTGTCGGTATTAGTTACTTGTCTCATTGCTGTTAGGAATACCTGACAAAAGTACACGGAGGGAAGGGGTTGTTTCTGCTCACAGTGGGAGGGAGTACAGGGAGTCATGGCGGGGATGACATGGCCGCAGGACCATGAAACCGCTGGTCACAACGCGCCTGTGCTCAGGAAGCATGACACGTGTTGTCGCTCAGCCCACTTTTATACAGTCCCAGGTGCTGCCGAGCAGTGCTGCTCTCCTCATTTAGAAAACATATCCGTTTTGGAAGATTTGATGGCAATATTAAAAAGCTGAAAAGAAGCCGGGCATGGTGGCACACGCCTTTAATCCCAGCACTCAGGAGGCAGAGGTAGGGGGATCACCATGAGTTCGAGGCCATCCTGAGACTACACAGTGAATTCCAGGTCAGCCTGAGCTAGAGTGAGACCCTACCTCGAAAAAATAAGCAACAACAACAACAAAAACAAAAACAAAAACAACAACAAAAGCTGAATAGAGCTTACATCCTAAATTCTTTTATCTCCAGACCTGCTTTTTTTTTCCTTAAAGATACTTTTTTCTTCCTTTTGAAAGTTCATATTATACTTGTGTTCCATGTCATATTGAAAATAGTATGAATCTAATATGTCATGAATTTTATTAAGTATATAAGCGGTAAGATTAAATAGTGATTTATATTTAAAAGGAAAATAACACAGAGAAACCCTGACAGTTAAGATATCTTACTTTTATTTAATTTCTCATTTTTAATGCTCTTACATTAAAAATCTAAAGAGTTGTGGTTTTTTTTTCCTATTTTTCAAACTACAGGTTTTTTTTAAAAAAATATTTATTTATTTATTTATTTATTCATTTATTTATGAGAGTGAAAGAGGCACAGAGAGAGAGAGAGAGTGAGAGAATGGGCTCACCAGGGCCTCCAGCATTACAAATGAACTCCAGATGCATGTGCCCCTTTGTGCATCTGGCTTACATGGACCCTGGAGAATCAAACTGGGATCCTTTGGCTTTGCAGGCAAACTCCTTCACTGCTAAGCCATCTCTCCAGTTCCTCAACCTACAGTTTTTAAAAATATTTTATCTTATTAGTCTCTTGAACTCAGTTTGTTTATATTTTTTCTTCTTAGTAATTGTTTTTTATATTTCCTTAAGTTAAAAAGCAAAAATGAAAATCAAAATATTTCATGCAATTCTACCAACATATCCCATGAACTAACAGAAAAAAAAACCTTAATCATGATTTTAATGCTTTTCATAATTTACTTTCACATTCCACAGAAAACAGATAGGATTTTCTATATTTGTATCAAAATTAGTTCATGTTTACAATGGTGTTAAAATCACTAAATTTACTGACATATTCTAGATCCTTTCTTAGTCCAGTAAAACTTATCCAAAAGCTGTTTTACTAACCCATCAAATCAGTAAGAATCAAGGAACTGCAGCACAGTACATAGAATTCAAACATTACCCACTGAAGAGTCATAAAATTTGATCTTTAGTGCTCATATCTGTTCTTTAGTACTCATATCAACAAAAATTTACATGTTTGCAAGGGATTATTTCCCATCTTTTACCTAGGAAAGCTGGGCTAGCTGACCCCACAGTCTTTTAGCGATTCTCCTGTCTCCACCTTCCATCTCACTGTAGGTTCCTGAGTATGGCTTTATGAAGTTTCTGAGGATATGAATTCCAGTCATCATGTTTATGCAGCACACACTTTTACCTGCTGAGCTGTCTCCCCAACCCATGAAGTCAAAACTTTGAATCAAAAATTAAAATTAAGGGGTAGGGGAGACAGCTCAGCTCTTACAGGTGCTTGCTTATATAAACTTGCTGGGCCAAGTTCAATTCTCCAGTCACCCATATAAAACCAGACAGGTATTCATTTGCAGAGGCAAGAGACACTGATACACCCCCGCCCCCCCAACACACATGTTAAAACCTAGGGCAGAGTCAGCAATATGAGGAGGAGACCCTAGTGAGCACACAGTGGGTCTACTGGGAACACTTCCAAGTGCAGTCTGTGTGTCTGCGATGTCCGTTGGATGGAGGTCGACAGATAGGAGGGACAGAGCTAGAATACTCATTCTGCCAATGTATCTGTCGAGGACTAGGGCTCAGAACACCTATGTGACCTTGTCTTTGGGAAAGCTATGTTTGGATGCTTTCAGAAGGCCAGGCAGACTCCTTGCTCCTCAGTATTGATTTTATTGTACATGAAAAGAAAGCATTATACTTAGAAGGTAAAACTTAAAAATGTGGAATACTATGACTAGACATAAAGGTGAAAAATTGAAGTCCCAGTACTTAACTTCATTAACAAGAAAACGTAAAATGCTGCCCCAATGGTATAAATGTGCCTGATGCATTGTTTCAATATTCTGAAAGCCAGTTGGCATACTACTTACACAATGGTTTTACAAAAATTCACCACTATAGACAAAAAAGTAGTGCAAATGGAAAGTAATAGTTTATCTTATAAAATGATGCAAAGTAAAAGGCATATGTTGTTTTACCTTCTCAGAAAACCTGTAAATAGATGCTAACAATTAGTATCTACATTTCTTTAGGAAATAAAGGCTCCAAGATATTAAAGTAGCTTGTCTCAAAAATAAACAAGGTTATGCACTAGTTAAGTAGGAAGGGAAAGGGTGGAGTGTGAACTGAACTCAGCTTCAATTCGCACAGAGGTGACTGCTTCCAAAGGAAGAGTAGGGAGGGGGGCGTGGGGGCTCAGCAGATTCAGGGAAATGAAAAATTACAAAGGTTTAGTCAATGTAAATGGGATTAGGCCAGCTGTGCCTGCTAGCTGGCAATTATCACAGTGAGACTGGGCAGCAGGCGCCCTTCTTCAGGAGTTGGCTGGAACCAACAGTAAATTTTGGCAGCCTTGAGTATTCTCAGGCAGGCACTGTAAGGGGGGAAGGGTGAGGGTTAACCTAGAGATGTGGTCTGTAGCTGTTTAAAGCTATGTTAAAGTTTTTTCAAGTCTGTATAGGCCAAGAGTATGACTTAGTCAGGAATATGGCCCAGAAAATCCAGCCTAGAGTATGGTCAAACAGAAATTGTTACTTGCAAGTGACAGAGCCACCTTAAAATGAAGGGTTAAGTCACTCAAAAACATGCACTGATCTCGCATTTCCAAACCGGCACCCTCCCCCTGGTGGGAGGAGATGGTGGTGGGGGAAATACATGTCCTAATGATTCCTAAAGTTCTGCATACATACAAATGATTAAAATTGCCCTTAGAATCCAGGAGTCCTGAGGGGTCCATTTCCCACCTACTCACAAAGTATCAGAATTCTGTTTCTTGTGTATTTCTTGTGTGTCCTATTTAACATAATTGCACTCCCCCAAAGGAGGATAAATCTGCCTTTGTAAACAAGGTCAAGGAAAGATGATGGCTTGCAGTGTACTTTACTTTTCAGCTATTTACAATCAAATGAAGAACTATGCACGAATGCTCACCAAGCCCTTAGGAAAGGTTCCCATTCTTCCACTCCGTCCTGGTGGAAAGCTTCCATGCCATACGGTTCTCACTGTCCTTGCTGTCGTGTACGAATTTAAAGTTTGTGTTAGGACACACTTCTGTGCTCCCGCTACAACTCATTTGCATTTTTGCACATATGGATTTTTTTTTTCTTGTTCATATGTATGTGTGGGTGTGTCTTTGTTGGAAAATGGAGGTAATTTTCTCCTCAACAAAGAAACGGCCCACTGTGGTGGGTTTAGGTCTGTTGTATATACCCATGTGTTTCCTTACGGCTAAAAAAAAAAAAAAAAACGGAGGAGACCAGAGTCATCAAATACTATAATACACTAACCATTTTATTTAAATATTTTTATTTACAAGCAGAGAAAGAGGGAGAGAGAGAACGCGAGAGAATGGGCACACCAGGCGGGACCTCTACCCACTGCAAAGAGCTCCAGACTCATTTGCCGCTTTGTGCATCTGGCTTTACGTGAGTGCTGGGGAATCATTAGGCTTTGCAGGCAAGTGCCTTAGGTGCTGAGCTATTTCTCCAGCCCTAACCACTCTTTTGGTCAAAATAAGATTTCCATATGACAGACAACTAGCTGCTTGTAAATATTTGAGCATCCTTCCAGCATCCTTAGTCCCTTAAGAAAGCTAGGAAATGGACAGTATATAAGAAAGCCCGGACTCAACACAGCACAGTATGGTAAACTCCACAAGCAAGCCGGTGTTGCACAGGTGAGGTCTTTGTGCTCATGGTACAGTCTCTTCCACATCTGTAAAAACCATTACTATTCTGAATCATTTTAGCAACTTGACCTCACCAATGAAATATTTGAAATTAGATGGTACTTTATTTTTTTTTTTTTATCATAAGTTTGCCTCCAAACTCAGCTGACTTAGGAAAATTCATTTACTTCTTGGTAGGGACAAGATCGAGGATTCATATTGCACATAAAAAATTAATTCTCGGTCCATTATTATTTGCAACCTGTGTTAATAATGTATTAGATGGGTTTATTGCATAGATATGGATGTATAGATGGGCATACTTTGGGTTGTGCTGGTCAAATGTGTTTCTGAGCTCACTCTTATTCCAAACCAGATCTAATGCTTATTAGTTTAATGCTTTAAGAAATATGACTCACTTCATAAAAGGAGGTTTTCAATGTGTACTTACCAAAATATTGCTTCAGTAAATTCTATATTTCTAGTATCGATCAAGCTATATTTCTCTGCTGTACAAATGATTAAATCACTATTACATCTTATGATATGAATAGATCATTTTTCAAAATTATCAAAGTAGAAGCACAGTGAGATAAGAAAGGTATAAAATCCTAATATGAATTCTTTGTATCTTTTCACAGCATATAAAATAATATCTTCAAAATTTAAACAGTTTAACTTGAATAATTATATTCAGAGACACTTATACCTTCTGGTGTTATAGGGGCTGTAACCAATAATATTCTAATTCTTTTTCAAGGAAATATCTATCTTCTATTGCAGGGGAAGGTCACTGATTATAAAAGAATGAATGGGGATAGGGAGGCATTTCAGCAGGTAAAGGTACTTGTTTGCAAAGCCTGCCAACTTGAGGTCAATCTTCCCCACCATCCACATAAAGCTAGAAAATGCTAGGAGTCTGAAGGCCATAGGCCAACTCGTCCCACGCTCACTTGCATGTGTGCCCCCCGGCCCCGCTGTACAATACATAAATAAACTTATTTATTTTAATAAATATCTTGGAAAAGGAGAATAAATGAGTGAAGTCAAATTACAAGAAAATCTTTCATTAAATTCTTTAATAATTTTCTAAAATATATTCTGTATAAATTGAAGTGCTTGATTTTTTGGTTGAATTATTTTAGAATTCCAGCAATCTAACATATGCTATTCTCATAGTTTCACATTTAAATGATCCTGATTAGAGCTTTTTAGAACTTTGAAGTGAACTTGCATTATTTTAAACCTTTGAAAATGGCCTCTACCCCATCTCTACCTCACTGGGTATTGCACATCTATTAGGATTAGTTCTTATATGTATTCATTATCTTCCTCACTGGTATGACACTGGCCTGGTAGTGTCACACCTTGTCTCCACCCTAATGAACCTCTTTACTTTCTTAGAAGGGTTTATTTCAAATATAGTACCCTCTCCTAACATGACCCAGACCACTGAAACTAGCTGGTCTCTTAATTCGTTTAATAAGTTATTATTCACCACCTCCAAGAATTTCCCTATGTTTTATTACTTCACAGAGACCAAATTATCTCATATTTATTCATCAATGCCAACATAACTATATTTAGAAAGTCTTTAATTAATTAATTTATTTATCAACAATTATTACCTGGGCTGAGGAGTTCAATGGTAAGGAAATTTGTCTAGTATGTGTGGAGAATGATCCCTAATTAGAAAGAAAGAAAGAGAAAAACCGATAGGAGAAAGAGAAAAATAGAAAGGGAGAGAGGGAAAGCTTACTCCCCAAGTACCTACTTTATATTGAATATCATGATCTAGGTTACATAATGTTGAAATGATTTCGATCATCTAGGAAGAACTGTAGACCTGCTCTTTTCAAGTATATAAACTTTAGAAATTCATAAAATCTGAGTTGCTATCTAAGGACTTTAGGGAACTAGACTTGCTGGTAACCAATATGGGAGTGACAAGCAGATCTGTCCTTTGAATCCCGGTCCTATCTTGCTCTTTCCTGTTTTATCAGCCAAAACTAAGTGTTATTTCCTATTTCAATTCCCTTAGCTCTAATATTAAGAAAACCAATTTCCATGTAACTAAGTGTATGAGAGCAATCAGGTAGGATACAGCGTTCCAGGTGGCTGGGAGCTGGATTTCCAAGGGCCAAGGCTTTGCAATCATTCTGATTCTTTTATGAACCACAACTGATGTGAATTGTTTGTTTTCCTCTCTCACCTAACTCAAGATTACCAATTAATCCTCATTGTACAACAAATTTTGCCTAGCATTTTGCTTTTTAGCAACCTGGTGGCTGTTTGATACAGTAAGAACATGTAATCATGCTATTCCCACTTCTCAAGATACCTTCTTCTCTCTTAACTGACTTGGGATCAAGGAGTCTGACCCTTTGGGGAATGTTAGGTTGATCTCAATCTTTGCATTTCCTATAGTGTCCACCATCCCAGGATGCTTTAATGATCCCCACATTATGTATCAATTATACCTTGAGAGCCAAAGTATTTGTGTCAGTCCCTACTGTATAGCAAGTTCAGTGGCCCCTTTGAAAGAGATTCCTAGCACCTGATCAAAACATCAATATCCTCTGTATCCTCAATGCCTATAAAAAGGGTCATTGCGGAGGAAGTGGCGGAGAAAATGTAAGAGCCAAAGGAAGGGTACCACTCCTTACATACAACTGTCCAGACAGAAATTGGCCTTGATATCCAAGACCTCTCAATGCCCAGCAATACCTACACAAGACCCTCATAATAGGAGTAAAAGATGATGACATCAAAATAAAAGAGAGACTAATGGAGAGAGGAAGGGGATGTGACGGAGAGTAGAGTTATGAAGGGGAAAGCGGGGGAGGGAGAGAAATACCATGCTTTTCTTAAGTATAGAGGTTGCCAATTTTATATATATATATATATGTATCATACATACATATATATACATATATACATTTATATACATATATATATAATGTATATATGTATACATATATATTTAAAAAAATAAATAAACAAAATTTTTAAAAATGGACAGCCCATTGTAAACAAAATTTAGCATATTCAACTCAAAGGACTAACTCAGCTTTGGTCACTTAGTAATAGAGTCAGCTTCTCCCACGTATACTTTGTGTAATTCCAGAGGCATATATCATGGAGTCATCCTTTAAGAAGTGAGTTGACTGTGATAACATTTGAAATCATTCCCTTAATCTTATACATTTACTTTTCTATAGTCAAAAAGCAGGAACCTGCTCCCTAGGATATAGATTGTAGGTTTTTCATGAGGTCGTTCACTCAGGATCCTTTACCAAGAATGTGTAATTTCCTGCCATCTCCCCTCTCTGAGCTGATAGATGATGGAGCCAGCCTACAAAATCCTCATCCTCAGCTCCCTTGCTGCCAGACCTCCTTGGACTGTGCCTTTCTTTCCAAGGAGAGTGGATTACTGTCACTCAGCATTCCTGGCCCTCTCAGCATTGAGTGACTTGTCAAGGTTTCTAGCACAACTTCATAGCAGAGTTGCCAGGATTTTCTGGTTTCCAAGGACACGAGATTAAAAGAAACATTGGGTCTCAGTCTCAATGTCATTGTTTTTCAAAGGAATACGAAGCCTTAATTTCAGATATTTGGCAAGTATAAATGACATTTTAGACTTTCAGGGTTATCATGACCGATGTGTCTCTATCTTGCCTACGAAAAACAATAAATGCATTGAGAACCTTGTGACATTTTACAGCCAAGTGGAAGAGGCAGCTTGACTAACTGAAAAAACTCTGTTTTATAGAAAATGAAGGATAAACAACATGACAATTAATTCATTTTATTTGATGTACTGTCAAAAAATATAAGATGTCCCAAAATTTGTTAAAATTGCAGTTAAGAAATCATGAATCTTTAACCATTAATTGAAACAAAGAAGGAAAACAACAATTCACACTCTTTTTTTTTTTTCCAAGGGCAAGGAGCTTTATTTCGGGCTTAAGCTCAGTCTCTTGACTTCACCAATGCAGTGGATCTGTACAAGAGCCCCGAGTAGTCGGGGGGTAGGTTTTATAGGGATTTGAACATAGAAGAAGGGATGAGTACATGATTGGTTGATTTAAACAGTAACTGCACTTGTACTCTTCTGATTGGCTTGGGATTTTGGCTGGCAAAGTTGGGAGCAGGAGCTAGGGGAACTCCAGGCAGAAGAGGTAATCTCCATTGTAATTCACACTCTTTAAAAACTATTTAAGACAGGGTTTCTCTGGAATCAGGACTAGTGAGTAGATTCATGCCTTTTTATTTTCTATCTCTGCTTGCAAATAAATAAATATATTTCTAAAAAGTATTCTGTTTGGGGGCTATGAAGATGGCTCAGCAGTTAGAGGAGCTTATTTGTATACCTACTGGCCAAAGTTTGATTCCCCAGCATCCACATACAAAGTGTTACATGCATCTGCAATCCCAAAATGGGAGGCAGAGCCAGGAGGATCCAAATTCCAGGTCAGCTGAACTGGAACATATGCAGTGGGGAAAAAAAAAATAAGGGAGACCTGGCCTTAAACAACATGGAAGGAGCGATCAGACATCCTGAGGTTGTTCTCGTAACTCAAGCCTTGGCACTGTGGTAACCATCCTCAGTTCATGCATATCATACACATCCACACATATAGATACACACACACACACACACACACACACACACACACACACACACACACATAATTTGTTTAGCTTTGTTCATTTTGTTTCCACATTTTTTGATTATTTACTTATTTGAGAGAGAAAGAGTGTGAGAGAGAGAAGGAGAGAGAGAGAGAGAGAGAATGGGTGCACCAGGGCCTCCAGTCACCACAAATGAACTCCAGACGTCTACACCACCTTGTGCATCTTGTTTATGTGGGTCCTGGGGAATTGAACCAAGTTCCTTTGGCTTTGCAGGTAAACACTTTAACTGCTAAGCCATCTCTCCAGCCCCACAATTCCTTTTCTTAAAGATTTTATTTATGTGTTTGAGAAGAAAAGAGACAGAAAGAAACAGAGAGAGAGAGAGAGAGAGAGAAGAGAGAGAGAGAGAGTGTGTGTGTGTGTATAGATATGCCAGGGCCTCTTAACCATTTCAGACAAACTCTAGATGCATGTCCCACTTTGTATATCTCACTTTATGTGAATACTGGAGAAACAAATTTAGATCATCAGGCTTTGCAAGCAGTACCTTAACTACAGAGCCATCTCTCCAGCCTTACAATTCTTTAGTCTGTAGGATAATTTTATTTCTACTTCTTATAGACGTTTTCAATTTTCTAGAATGATAAGTAACAAAACATTTAATAAGTTGTGATTTGAATGTATGATAGTTATATGCTTTTGTTTGCAACATACAAATAACAAGGAATGCATTCTTTTGCTGAAGATGCAAGGAACAATGATATACACAAATAACCCTTTCTTCTGAATGTAACCTTTCCTTACAATAGCCCTTTCCCCACTTAGAGGTAAATCACAGCTAGTATATTATATTACATTCTTCCAGTCATCATTTTCAGACATAGACTTATATAGTAAAATAAGCAAAAGAAAAATAATGGTCTCACAAATTATTTCTCACAACATTTAGAAGAACCAAAAATATTTATCAATATTATCCTAAGTAGGAATTGAATAGGAAAAGATAACTTTCTCTTCTACTTATCCTCTTATAATATTCCTTCACAAGCCACTGAAGTCACACAAGTTCCCACATCTTTGTATATCTAAATATAAAGGCAACATTGAAATAAAACATTATTAGATGGAAATGAGTGACATGGAAAAGTAGCAATAGAGATTGCCACTGCTTTAACCAGACAGCTTGCACTACAATTTACATTCTAATCCCATCTCCTTCTTTATATCCCCCACTACCAGGAGGCTGAAAACCACAACCCCTGCATATCATCAGCTCCAGGCCTGAGCCAGACCTTATCTAACTGACTGGGGTTGTGTTCAGTGGTAGAGCGGTTGTCTAACTTGTGTCACATTAGACATGTATGTGGATATATGTGATCTACATGTGCTGAGCATGAGTGCCGTAGGGCCGAGGATGGAGGTGTGAGAACAACCTCAGCACCATCTAAAACCATGGATTTGATCACCGGCACTTTAAAAGGAAAATTTAATGACTTTCTAAAATTCTCAGGATCTTCTAAAGTATTAACTCAGCTTGCCATTTTGGTTTTCATTACTCTTCCCAGTTAATGATGCTAAAGGTTTCTTATTAAGAATATCTGAGGCTGGAGAAATGGCTTGCACAGCCTAATGGGGTGGCTTGGATTCCCTTAGATTTCCCATGGAAA
Organism: Dipus sagitta; assembly: GCA_036346955.1. NCBI lineage: Eukaryota > Metazoa > Chordata > Mammalia > Rodentia > Dipodidae > Dipus > Dipus sagitta. The sequence continues at coordinate 22,954,551 of CM070784.1, read as the reverse complement.
GCTAGATACACAAAGTGGCACATGTGTCTGGAGTTTGCATTAGGAAGAGGGCCTGGTGTGACCATTCTCTCTGTCTCTCGCTCTCTCTCTCTCTCTCTCTCCTCTTTCTTTGCTCTCCCTCTCTTAACAATCTCCCCCTCTCTAAAATAAATTAAGGAATTAATATTTTTTTAAAAAGAGTGTTCTATGTCATAAATTGCCTGTATCAATAGGGTTGTAAGGTTGCTCATATAAATTAACTCAATATACTGAATTGTCCAAATTTCAGGTTTTGTTCTTTCAAAGGGCATACAATAGCCTATCAGAATTGTTCAGTAATAAAGTAGACAATTATGAAGTAATCCTTTTGATCTTAAGAATTCTTATCTGTTTTATGAAAATAAATCAAATTTCACTAATGAGAGTCATTATTCTGCATTATGATCCCTTAGTTTTGGGGAACTGAGATTGCTCTGTGTGAAGTGCAGAATAGCGTACAGTCCATGAGAACTACCTGCAATTTGCCCTTCCATCAAACCTGGAAAACAAGGAGATACAGAATTTATAGTTCTGTGACCTCTGTATTGTACCCCAAGTTTCAAGGTCTTAAAAGGAGAGAGGGCTACACAGATATCACAAACAGAATCAAGTTTTGTTCGATTTCCCTAGGATTTGAAATGCAAGCCATCTGAACAATCAAAAACCAGGTTGTGGCTCCTTTGTCTAGAAACAACATGCCTATACCCCACTTTCAAGGTTGAGAAGCTAAGGAGTGTTCCTTACAGCTGTGAGCATTGAATACTCACCCTTCATAATTATGCTAACAAGTTTCAGCATATATCCCCAACTGCTGCACCTTATCATTAGCTACATCTAAGGAAAACAGCAGAACGCCATCAGGAGAAACAACTCCTCGGCTTGAGATTTGACTGCAGAAAGCGTTCACTTTCATTGGAATGATTTATGAGTGAAATTGAGAACAGTTAGGTGCTGTTTACAGAGCAAAAATAAGCACATTCAACTTTCAATTCCACTCACTATAAAAATCTCAGAATATGCATCACTTTTATTTCTCATGTCTATATGTACACCAGAACATGATCATTAATGTTCTGTATGACAAACTTTATTGGAAATCCTTTGAAGTTTTTCTGTTCCTTTATGTCTAACAAATCCCTTCTCTCTATTCACTGAAAATTTATCTATGACTGCTGCATTTGCCTGTGTGTGTGTGTGTGTGTGTGTGTGTGTGTGTGTGTGTGCGTGCGCGTGCACATTGCTTTTTCTTATACCTTATGACTCTGTTTGCTTGTTTTCTGAGATTGAGTTCCTGCTGCTCTGCAGGCCATGTTGGTCTGGCACTCACTATATAGACTAGGCTGATGGGTCTCCTGCATCAGGTAGTAGGGTCTTAGGCAAGCACTGGCATGACAGGCTATCTTCCCCTCTTTTGTATCATCTTCTTAATAAACAGAGTGAAAGGGGCTGGAGAGATGGCTTAGAGGTTAAGCGCTTGCCTGTGAAGCCTAAGGACCCCGGTTCGAGGCTCGACTCCCCAGGACCCACGTTAGCCAGATGCACAAGGGAGCGCACGCGTCTGGAGTTCGTTTGCAGTGGCTGGAGGCCCTGGCGCGCCCATTCTCTCTCCCTCTCTCTATCTGCCTCTTTCTCTCTCTGTCTGTCACTCTCAAATATAAATAAATAAATAAAAATAACAAAAAAATTAAAAAAAATAAACAGAGTGAGAGCCTTTACATTAATGAAAATGTTGTTGAACATAGTTTCACACGTTTATCCCTGATCACATCTTTTATCTTCACAATTTATCTTACTAGTACATCATATAAAAGATAAAATTATATGAGACCATAATGGTTACATCTTTATTTATAATAATAACTTTCAAAACCTGTTTAATATACAGAATTGATGAATTTCTAATGATAAAATTTTAGATCATACTCTTTGTGTCAAAATAAGCATGTTTTCAAAGTTGTGATAACTTTGTATATGGCACTACAAATATGGTAAAAGAGTATGTAAGCTGTTTAGAAGAGACTGGTAGGTCCAAGAGAATGATCTGCTTCTTGGCCATGTGGTTATGTGGGAAATAACATTTTATTCTTTGAGGATTTCAAATATATAATATATGCTCTTGAGCAGCACCTGCAGTTGAAGTAGAAGCCAGGGAATATGTGTTTACCTTTATTGAAAATAATAAAGGATCTAATTTAAATTTAGAAAATAAATTATCTAACAAAAATGCTGTAATAAATAACCTACATAATCTCCCAAGGCCTACATTGATAGTGAGGGTATATATTATATATTTACCAGAACTGTAAGAAAACTGCATCTTTAATAAACAAGAAGAACACACTGAAATTGTTTTCCACATCAAAAAAAGTGTTTTCAGCATGAATAAACACTGGATCCTGAAAGTTACAAAATGAACAAGTCAGGCAAGATGTACACAGTAGTGCAATAGTGGCACAGAGGCTATGAGTGTCATCAAATGTCCTCTGATTAGATATGAAGACTGCTCAGCTGGAAGTAATTCATACCTGGTATGTATGGGGAACCTAGTCAGAAGCCCACTGTCTAGGAAGGCTATAGAACCTAATGGGAAACTTCCACTCTTCTTTGGCTAAAAGCAGAGGTACGCCCATTAAAAATTTTCTGACTATAGATATATGTATCCTTTTGATTTAAGTTGTTTTCACCCTTGGTTATAGAATTTGCTTCTTAAAGATTGCAGTGCATACTGTGGAGAACCAAGACCCATCAGTAGAGCAATAAAAGCAAGCCGATAGCCTAGCATGACATGAGCTCATCTCTATCATACCTACCAAGGCCTGGGGAACACTACAGAGGAGAAGGTGGATTAAACAGGCATGCCACTCTCATTGCCTGATAAACTCCTACAGGGCAATGGTAGTAGTCACAAGGGAAACTCTAAACTCATAAGAACAGAAAATCAGAGTCTGTCAAGAGCTCACCAGTAAAGGACACATAACATGCATTCCAGAGCTCAGTGTAGGAAGGCATATTCCATTGCCATGCCCCAATACACACACACAGACTGACCGGTGCATTCATGACTCCACAGAGAATACCAGAAACTCCACTGAGGAGGGCTCTCAGTGGAATGGGGGTGGAGGAAGAGGAAACATAACAGCATAACCCACTGGGAAGAATATAAAATTTGTAATATGTTCATATTTAAAAGTTCTCAACAAAAAGTGCTTTTAAATACATTCATTTACTCATGCACACATTAACTCACACACATAAGGTATCCACATGACCATTTCAACCTTTCATTAACAAGGAAATACTACATGGTGACTCTTAGGATCCAGATGCCTAGAAAAGCAGTCCACTAATAATGACCATTCTCAGGGAAGGTACGCTAGCACATTAGCGTACTTCCACTCATAGGAAGACACAGAACACTGCAGGATGCAAAACAGAAATAATTAGAGTTCTTAGTATCAATATCCTAATACATCTTTCCTGGATGAATTAAATGCTACAAAAAAATAGAAAACAATTTATTTAGTTACAAATATTCCAAAGTGAAGTGACTAGCAATTTTATAAGAACCTTTAAGAACAGTAGTCTCTTGTGTTATTAAATTCCTCTGGGATCAAAGGTCTGGGGCATCCCTACATGTTCTGGAAGACTCTTACAGTGTTGATGTTTTATGTCTCAATTAAGATATAATAGTAGAAGCCTGGCGTGGTGACACACACCTTTAATTCCAGCACTTGGGAGGTTGAGGTAGGAGGATCACCATGAGTTCAAGGCTAGTCTGAGGCTACATAGTGAATTTGAGGTCACCATAGGCTAGAGTGAGACCCTCCCTCTGAAAACCAATGATGATGATGATGATAATAATAATAATAATAAAATTTTAAAAATAAGATTTAATAGGAAAGAGTTAAGCACTAAAGGACATTTCTACCAAGCCCTCCAAGGTTCCAGAAATATACTTAAATGGGTACCAAAATCATATGAATCACAGGATGTGTAGACATACTGAGGGGCCCTGTCCTCCCAATATGAACCAACAGGTACATCCATGAACCCAAAGTGGTTACCAATACCCATAAAAGACCAGCACATTTCTGAGCCCATAAGCATTTTGACATGGCAGACAGATCAGGACAAAAGGAAGGAGACAAGGAAACAAAACAAAACAAAACAGGAAGGATGGCCTTGAAATAGGAATGACTTCAGGGGCAGAGGCGAGGGGGCAAAAATGATAAATGTACAGGAACATGATCAAATTACTATATGTTCATATATTAAAATTTTCGATAAAAAGATTTAAGATAATGTAGACATTGAAACTGAGGCTTACATGATCCACTTATCTTGGATTAATATTGTAACACGTATTTTTACAGAAGAGAGACTGAGAAAGGATTTTAAAATAAAGCAAGTTTTTAAAAGTCAGCTTCAAGAAAATATTAGTGTCCTAACGTGTTCCTCCCAAATTTTAATAGATAATACTAAACCTTACATAAAATGAACCCAATTTTAAAGCTTACCTCCTAAGACGTATAAGAAAGTCAATTTTAATACAGAATGAGTATTAGAACTTTAACATAAAAATCCAGCTATATTTCTAATCACGGTGTGCCTGAAGTAACTCTAAAAATATCTTCAAATAGAAAATGTAATAATCTCCTTGTAAAAACATTGGCTTGAAGAGAACAATGAGAAAGTATTTCTTACATGGAAAAATCTGTGTCCTTTTTCATAGTGACTTTTTGTATATAATAGTGTTCTTTTAATTAAACTTACTATTATTTACACAGAGTCACTTTATGTAAAGGGTTTAATTTACTAATGCTATGATCATATTCTAACATTGAAAGCATCTAAGAAATACAGATGCAAATTGAAACAATTATAAGATGAAAATGAAAAATTAATTGTCAAGAAAAGAGATTTCAACACATTTCTTATGGCCCTTCATAGACTTAGCAAAGCGAACATTAGCAAAGACATAGACAGAACACAAAGGTCTCAATGTAAGAAAGCCTTAAGAGTTAATGCATGTTCTGTGAATTAGAATGCTCAAGATTTCAACATAGAAACCCTAATCAAGTTCCAGCCTGCTGGCATTCCCTGAAAAGTTTAGACTGAAGGTTACAATATCAATTCTTCCAAGTATCTCAGTCTACCAGCTTACCCTACAAAATCCATACTTTCCAGCACATAACCATGAGTCGGTTCTTTTAGAAAAAGAAAAAAAATGTCTCTCTATCCATGTCAACAAATGGATAGATGAATAAATGGATGATTATTAGGTATAGATAGATACATCAATTGTAGATAGTTAGATAGATAGGTTGACAGGACTCCTATTGATTCTCCTCTGAAGAATCCTGGATAAAAGAACGTGTAACATATTTCACAATCTTATTATAGCAATATGTACCTAGCTCATGGTTAGATTTCTCTAGCTTACATTTTACATCTAAATTACTGGCTATTCCAGAAAAATATATTACATTGGGTTTTATTTTCCTCAATTCCCTTCAATCTAGAGTAAACTTATGTCTTTATTATATTTTTAAGTCTATTTTTCCAGATATTAGAATTTTGCTTGTTTCCTACTTCCTTATGTTTAGGATACCTTTGCATAACTTTTCACTCTAAGCCCATTTCTTTGAGGCTGAAGTGTACTTCTTGGAGGCAGCAAAATTCATTCTGTTTTCTAACCTAGTCTTCTAGTTTGTCTTTCTTTTAATTGGGAGGTTGAGGCCATTAATATGAGTTATTATTGAAATGTGTATATTAATTCCTGTCATTTTGCTGATTTTGACTCTCATTGCTTCACTCTTGAACTTGAGATGTGATCAAGATTTGTTTGTTATTCCTGCCATGTGCTTGAAGACTCAATATGTGGTGGTTTGAATCTAAAATGTCCCCAAGAAGCTCATGTGTTTGACCTCTTAATCCCCAGCTGGTGGTGCTGCTCTGGAAGGTTCTAGAACCTGTAGGTGGTGGCAGCTTGATGGGAATTTGTGATTAGGGTGTGGGCCTTAAGTTATTATCCTGGGCCCCACTGCTGTTATCTCTCTCTATGCTTCTTGCTTCCCTGGTGTGTGACAATTGGCAGTCACTTCTCCCAAACTTTCATGTCTTCCCTGTCACAATGAAAGTTCTGCTTGAAACTGTAAGCAGAATTAATCCCTTCTCCTTCCACAAGCTGCTTCTGAGCTGGCATTTGTTCACAGCAATAAAAATGTAACTGACATGCAGTCCCTCAGCTATAAATGAGTTAAATGCCAGTGAAAAGACAGAATGTGTCCTTACCATCCATGGAATTAATTACAAGGAATGATAAAAGGATCCAGTGTCAGAGTTTGGGCTCTGTCATATTAATAGACTGGAAATAAATGTTAAGCAACCCTGATTTCCTCTTAGTTAATTTTTGCACAATGAGATTTTTTTCTTTTAAGCCAAAATCCTCTGGCCTTCACATTTATTTCTTTGCTACTTAACATGACTGAAGTATCTGGAATCTTAAGTGTGTTCTTTGTCAAAAGGAGTCTCAAGTCATGTACATTTGCACAGATTTATTTAAGAATAGTATTTTTCCCTTTAACAAAAGCAATATTCCTTTCAGTAGCTGACATTCAACAAATGACTAATGAAGGTCTAAGCGTAGAAATTAGCCTCCCCACCACCTCCTGCATTCAGCTGCCCTACTGAGACTCTCAATCTGCCCTCTACCTTCCACCATCTCCCTGGAGAAAGCTGGAAACAGGTGCTGGGGATCTTGTCATTAATTCTGATCAGCAGTGTCATTTAATTAAGTGGAAGGTCTTTAGCCCAGCCATTAAAGGCAAAGTTGGCAAGGAATCCAAAATTACTAAAACATATAGCAGGTTTCTTCCCAAATTTCAAGTCAATTTTCTCCTTCATAATTATATTCCTTACATATTTTCTTCTGGTTAGTTCTTTGAATAAATGAATAAGAAAATGAGGACAACAAAACTGTGAAGAAGATAGGATACTTCTTAATTTACCTGCATGTAGAATATCAAGAAAACTGTATTTTCTGAGACGTGTTCCACACAACCTTCCTTCCACAAGATTTAGTTGTATACATCTTGAAAGACAAAAGGTTGATGTAAAATGGAACCATGTAAGGAAGACTGGGCGTATTCAAGATTTCTCTGTTGTTGAATTTTATACTGTCTAAAATATGCAATGTGATGAGTATTATTGTAAATCAAAACTTAATGCATTGTGTATACCGCATATATAATATGAAACAATGGTATTATTTATTTAAACATGAACTATGTCTTGCACATTATTTAGTAGTAGAATATCATAGGACTTAAGATGACTTTCTCCTCTTTCAGAAACTTTATGTGACAATTTTGTCCAAAATGTATTTTAATTTTTACTTTCCTTAGAAAGTTCTACCTTTATTATTATGCTCCGAATGCCACATTAGAGGTTGGAAATATTTCAGCTTTCACATTCCCCTGGGCGCAAAGACAAAGTCTTTTCAGATTTGTGTGCTTGACAATTCACATTTTTATCTCCTTGACATCAAAGCAAAAATAAAACAAGGAACATTTCCTTCTGGCATTTGGTTGAATGCTATGATATTCCTTTGAAGAGTGAGCCAGGGATCTATGTGCAAAGGAATAGCCAGAACTTCTTCAAGACACTATCTCTGTGGAAAAGCAGCAATGTCTTAGAACATCATACCCTCAGGCTGTCTTATAGGAAACCATCCGCTAGGGCTGGGGCTATAGCTCAGTGATAGGACACCTTTCTGGCATGTGTATGGCCATGAGTTTGAGTCCCTGAAGACACTGTCAAGAGAGTCAATAGACAACCTAAAGAATGGGAAAAAAAAACCTTCACCTGCTATAAATCAGACAGAGGTTTAATATTTAGAATATAGAAGAACTCTAAAAAAACTGAGCAACTAAAGATCTGTCAGTCCAGTCACAAAATGATGCAGAGAACTGAAGAGAGGCTTCTCAAAGGACAAAAAACAAGTACCCAATAAACATCTGTAGAAATGTTCAACACCTATAGCCATCAGAGAAATACAAATTAAAATTATTTCGATAGTCTATTGTATTCTATCAGAATGGCTATCAAGAAAAACTTAAATGAAAACAAGTGCTGACAAGGGAGTTGAGGAAAGGAAATCCTCACTTACTGTTGGTGGGAGGGCAAACTCATGCAGCCATTATGGAAATAAATATAGAAGTTCCTCAAAAACCTAAAAACAGGTATACCATTTGACCTAGCTATACCACTCCTGGGCATATACACTCAAGACTTTACGCTTTGCTATATAAATACTTGCCCAGCTATGTTGTTGCTGCTCTATACACAAAAGTGAGGAAATGATTAGCCTAGATATCCTTCAAATGATGAATGGATCATGAAGATGTCGGTACATATACACATTGCATATGTGTATTTGTTCTATTTTGTGTTAAGGAGAAATCAGATCATGAAATTTGTAGGAAAATAGATGGACCTGGAAAAATTACACTAAGTGAGTTTACCAATGCTCAGAAGAATAAATGTTGCATATTGTCTTTCATAGGCACTTCCTAACATGAAACAGCCTGATTTCTTTCTAAGCTATGGTAAGCATCAATAGTATTGGAAAAGAAGTAGAATGAGGTGAAGAGAGAAGGAAAACAGGGAGTGATGAGAGGAAGGCAGATAGGTGGAGGAATAGAATACAGGGCCAAATACTGGGAGTCATGGATAAGGGAGTGAGGGGAGTGGGCACATACACAAAACTAATAATGGCATGAATTAGTATCACAGGAGTCTACCTTTTGGGTAACTAATTAAAAGTTAAAACTCTTTTAAAAAGAAATAGATAGCCGGGTGTGGTGACTCATGCCTTTAATCCCAGCACTCCAGAGGCAGAGGTAGGAGGATCGACATGAGTTTGAGGCCACCATGAGACTACATAGTGAATTCCAGGTCAGCCTGGGCTACAGTAAGACCCTACCTTGAAAACCCAAAAATAAATAAACACAGAAATAAAATAGAGGAGTAATCTGAGCAGAAGTATCCTGCAGGTTTAGAGAAAGTTTTACTCTAAAACCCATAGGCTGTTGCTGGTAAATTTAAATGCCAGAATTGGGTCATCCACACCCCACAGTGAGCTATTGTTCAGGGAGGAACAAGAGGCCAGTGAACAATGCAGACCATTGCCAGAGCAATCTGTTACCCACGAGAACTAAGTGGTAGTATCCTGCTGCTGAAGACACCATAGGCTGTGGTCACAGGACACTGAGAAAGCATGCTGGAACGGAGATGGAAACAAGCTCCTTGCCAGCTAGCTCTCATAGTGCTAGAAAGTACTAAGCAAGCTGCAGGGGCCAAAAATCACCAAGAGTGTGAACATTCAGTGGACCTTATAAGCTACAAAATCAACCAGCCAAACACCACTGGAACAATACTGGCATGTGGCATATTGGGGTAATCAACTGCCCTGTGATTGGATATGAGGCCTGCACAGTGGGAGGGAAATTCGCACCTGGTACTGAGAACCAAGTCGGATGCCTGTGGCATGAAAAGTCATAGGCCCTAAAGGGAAGCTCTCAGTGTTCTTTGGCAAACAGGCAATGGATTGCCCACTAAAATGTCTTCTAAATGTCTATGTCTTCTTTGATCCATGCTGCTCTCACTCTTGGCTGAAGAATATGCTCTTTACAGATGGCAGAAAATACCAAGAAGACGCATGACCCATTAGAATGACAAGAAAAGAAAACTGCCTAGCCTGAGATGAGTCAGTGCTATCACATCTGCCAGGGCCCAGGAAACATTGCAGAGGAAGTGATGGCTTCAATATGAGTGCTGCTGTTATTGGCTAGCCTGAGAATCTCCTCCAGGGAGCTGGTGGTAGACACTGAGGAGGCTCTAAGCTCATCAAAACAGAAAACCAGAGGCTGTTGAGAGCTCAACACTAAAGAGGGGATGGAAAGAATGTGAATGTAAGAGCCAGAGAGGGTGGAAAGGTGGACTCTGAGGTCTTTCCTCTCCCCCTACAAAGAGAATGCCTTTCATTCATGATCCCACAGTGGCACTGATAATCCCACTGACGAGGGTGCCCACTGCAACAGGATCAGGGGACAGGGGCTATAAGAAGATAACCTGATCTGAACATGACCAAATGGCAATATATGTTGATTTTAAAGTTCTAATTTTAAAAAAATCAACCAGAATAGTATCTGTGATACAAATAAGACAGTGTGAATAAGTCTGAGGTGGTGCAGCCAAGTGGTCTGTGCCTCTCTACTTACAGATGAACGAACAAAATTCAAGACAGTTTAAAGGTGCACATGATTCCTCCTGAAGGCTATTCTTTGGTGTACAGTCTCCTCTGAGGCACAAGACTGGGAGGAAGTTATGCTTAGGGTCTGCATGAGCTAAAAGCTAAACTGCTATAAATGCGATGAAAACGCTTCTGTGTTTATCCTTCCCAGTCAGTGCCTCCTCTTCTCATGCCCACAGTACAATTCCACAGAACATATTAGCATTTTGTTCCTTGGTTGGTACCATCTGATATTTCTTCGTCACAGACATTCATTTCCTAGAGATCAGAAACAGAATGTTAAAGTAGCATATTTGAATTATTCGGTTGCTTCTTTGGGTTTGGGGCTTATACTAATTCACCAATTCAGCAGACGATTTATTTGTGTAAAAGTAGACTTCACGGTTGAGGAGATGGCTTCGTGTAACAGTGCTCGCTGCGCAAATGTTTCCACCTGACCTGAGTTCAAATCTCCCAAGTCCACGTGTGGTGGTTTGACTCAAGTGTCCCCCCATAAATTTAGGTGTTCTGAATGCTAGGATCCCAGCTGATGGAGATTTGGGAGTTAACACCTCTGGGGGGGGAGAGTATTGTTGGGAGCAGGCTTATGGGTTTTATAGCCAGTTTCCCCATGCCAGTGTTTGACGCACTCTTCTGTCGCTGTTGTCCAACTTATGTTGGCCAGGGGGAGATTTCCACCCCCTGCTCATGCCATCATTTTCCCCTGCCATCGTGGAGCTTCCCCCTCGAGACTGTAAGCCAAAATAAACCTCTTTTTCCCACAAGCTGCTCTTAGTTGGGTGATTTCTACCAGCAATGCGAACCGGACTGCAACACCACATAAAGCTGAATATGGCACCAAGTTTTTTCAATCCCAGCACTCCTGCCACAAGACAGGAAGTGGAGATTGAAGGATCCCTGGAAGCTCACAGGGCCAGCTAGCCAACGAAGAGACTGGCCTCAAGCAGGGTGGAGGGCAAGGACCAAGGCCTACGTTGTCTTCTTACTCCCATACATGCTCCAAGGCACACACGTACCAGCCTCACACATGTGAACTCTCTCTCTCTCTTCCTCTCTCTCTTTTCTCTCTCCAACAAACACACACACACGCACAGAGATAACTTTTAAAACTAAACACAATGAAATTAGACTTTAAAACAGCCTTTTGTGCACCCTAGTCTGACCTTGAATTTGAGGTAGTCCTGCTGGTTTCATGCCTTGTGAGTGCAGGGATTGTAGATAGGAATGTGCCAGCACGCTCTTATTTCACAAATGTTTTTAAAAATGTATTTTCAATTTTTAAACTTCGACTTCATTACAGTAATATATATATGTATATATATGTATATATATATATATATACATATATATATATATATATACATATATATATATATATATATATATATATATATATATCAGAAGGAATTATCTATGCAAATAGGACCACTTAATGTGAACAGTTGGGATTTACCTGACTATCAGACATTCAAAATGGACTCACTACCATAACTGGTTTTGCTACCAAACCTAAACGAAGGTTGAAAAACATCCTTTTCAGAAAAAAAAATGTGTATTGCATAGGTATTTCTTAAGTTGTTGGAGAAAATCCGACTATATTATAACTTGAGCTGCACACATTTCAGATGCTACCATTTGCAAGAAGAGTTGCCTCAGTTCTAATCTTGCCTTTCCATAATATTTTTGCTAAGTTTCTTATGTAATTGTTTTTTTGTGTGTGTGTCTTTTCTTCCCCACTAAACTCTGAATATCAAAAATGGGAATGCATTTTTGTTTCTTAGTGCTTCTATAGTGCCTGGAATAAAGAAACCCGTGTTGAATGGGTCACTAAGGGAATGCCCATTCAAAGATGAGATTTCGCCACTGAAAGTAGAGTCCAAATACTTTCAAATAATCCCAGAAACTATCTCTAACGTCAACCAACCCACATCTTTTGGTACCTGGAGTCCCTTTTATGATGTCTTAAGTTTATCACATGTAAAATATGTTACCTTCATGAGGTCTCTGAAGTGAAATTGGTTAAAAATTATTAACATAAATAATATGCATAAGAAATAATAGCATTGTAAAATAACGCAGTGTGTCCTATTTGCTTCATAAAACCTGCTTGTGGAAATACTCAAGAAATTCATGTTTTCCGTCTGCCCAACAATTTAAAATAAATGTAAGAAAATCTTTAAATATAATTGTATTAAGCCATTTTTTATCAGTTCAACATTTTTATGAAGTTGAAAAATTCATAGCATTTGCACAGATATAATGCTGTTATCTCATCAGTAAGTACTGGAAATGAGGTTCTCATGTTGCAACACGTCACGGGTTATTTAGAACAGACTTGAATAAAAATGAGAAAGTCCTTCCCTTGCTCCTCCTCAGTGGTATGGAATTTCTTTGATGATTTACACTGAAGGCAGGTATTGATTTCTGTCCTTCTCCTGCTGCCCTATAAATGCTCTTCCATTTTCAGTCAAGTACAAAGAGTATTCGGTCAGCACAAGGGTAGGATGGGTAAACAAGAATGACTCATATTTTACAGAAACAAAGCAAGAGCATCTCCTAAGCACATCCTTCTCTCAGATAATGAAACTGCACGATCCAAACTCAGATAAAGACTAGTTTGTTTCATATTTCTTTTTAGGAACTCTATACATAAAATACAATGAATATTTTTTGGTTCTACAATATCTTTGTTTGAAGTGTCAGTTTTGGTGGGGAGTATTTCTTGGATCAACTGAATTCATAATGCTTTCCTGGCATGCTTGGGGAAAATGACACAAGGTATGGAAACTGAGAGGAATTGTTTTGTAATACTTTTTTTTTTTTTCTCAAAGCTGTCGTATTTCAAATGGTAAGATTTGCTTTGTTGACTAAGTAAAAGCCGAAGCTATGGATGAGCACTGGTGTGTGGGTACAAGCAATTGCTCTGTAGTCTAGAAACCAGCAGTTGATAATGGAAAGTGTGCAGTGCATCTGGAGGAAGCCACTGTAGTGAAGTATGTGGGCATATCTGCAGGAGCACACGCCTGAAGGTCGGACCACCACTGCAGGAAGGACTCAAAGATTAGCTAAGCAGCACCAACTGAAGGTTTAGAAGCTTCTATACAAAGGAAGGAAACATGCCTCAGTCCTTCACAGCAAACTCAAATATGAACTAGGTTGCCAAGATAAGAATATCATTGCTCTGGGCTGGGGTAATGGCTTAGTGGTTAAGGCATATGCCTGCAAAGTCAAGGACCCTGGTTCAATTCCCCAGGACCCATGTAAACCAGATGCACAAGGGGCACATAAGTCTGGAGTTCGCTTGCAGTGGCTGGAGGACCTCGTTCTCTCTCTCTCTCAAATAAATAAATAAAATACTTATTTTTAAAAAGAGAGGAAAAATAAGAATATCATTGCTTTTTATCAGGTACTATTTAGATCAATGTATCTGTAGTAAGCAGAAGAATGTGTTCCCTGTGTGCTCCCATCCTGAGCCCTAGAAGGTGTGAATATTCTGGTATATATGTTAAAGGATTAAGGGTATGGAAGGAACTGGGATTTTCATCAACTGACTTTACAAAGGAGAGAATATTCTTGACTATCCAAGTAAAGATCTCAACATGGTCACAAAAAAAATCTTTATTAAACACAATAAGGATGCAGAAATGAGAGAGAAGGAAGAAAAGTACTTGGTGTGATCTCTAATCTTTAAAGGCAGAAATGAGGCAATGAGCTAAGGAATGAAAACCAAGATGGTCTGGAGAGATGGCTCAGCAGTTAAAGGCACTTTCTTGCAAAGCTTGAAGGCCCCAGTTTTGATTGCCCTGAACCCACGTAAAGTCAGATGCACAAAGTGCCACATGAGTCTGGGCTTTGTTTGCAGTGCCAAGAGGCCCTGACATGCCCATTCTCTCCCTCTCTCTCTCTCTCTCTCTCATAAATAAACAAATCAATAAATACAATAGTTTTTAAAAGACAAGAAGATACATTCTGCCCTGGAGCCTCCAATAATAATAATAATAATAAGGCAGCCTTGCCAATCCTTTCATTTCTTTGAATCTGTGACTCTAGAAATGCTAGTTACTAATTTTATGTTTTATTTTTAGATAGTATGTGGTAAATGGTGGCATCCACAGTAGCCAAGTAACTCTATTGAACAAAAACTTAAGTGAGGGGCTAGAGACATGGCTTAGCAGTTAAAGCACTTACCTGCAACGCCTAAGAACCCAGGTTCAGTTCCCCAGGAGCCACATAAGCCAGATGCACAATGTGGCACATGCATCTGGAGCTCCTTTGTAGTGACTAGAGGCCCTGGATGCCCATTCTCTCTCTATCTCTCAGATTGCAAATAAGTGAATAAAGAAAATAAAATAAATTTTAAAAAACTAAAGTGAGAAGAAATGTATAGGAAACCACTCAGGGAGAAATGAACTTCAATGATCCTCACTGAAGACTCTCTGAGTCATTGTTCTTTCTTTCCTTAGTGTGTTTAGTTATTTGTATTTATTATTTATTTATTTATAAGCATATAAAGATAGAAGAGGGACAGAAAGAATGGGCATGCCAGGGCCACCAGATATTGCAACAGACTCCAGATGTATGGGACACTTTGTGCTTCTCACTTTATAAGGGTGCTGGGGACTTGAACCTGTGTTGCTAGGCTTTGCAGGCAAGTGTCTTAACCAGTAAGCTATCTCTCCAGCCCCCTTACTATGTTTAAATTGCTGAGATGGGTGGGAAACTATAAGGACTTGTCCATGTGATTTGAACATCTGGTCACGGAGTTAACTCAATTGTCCCTTTTCTTTGAGTAGTTTCCAGGGTCCACATTTCCTTTTTCCATATCATCACATTTTACTCTCACTACTTGGTAACAGGTAAGCTCAGAGGTTTGTAAGTTTTTCTCTTTCAAATGCCTGAGCATGATGCTACTACTGAAGGGAAAATGACTGTTTTATAAATTAATGATTGAGGAGAAAAGCATTGTTGTCTTTGAGATAGTGTCTCACATTGAAGCTCATGCTGGCCTAGCACTCACTATAGCCTATGCTAGTCTCAAACTCATAACAATCCTCCTGCCTCATTTTCCCACATGCTTCCAAGACATGAGCCACCATAGGCAGTTAATTTGGGAACACTATTTGCAAGATTACTGCAGAAATATTACAAGACTTCAGTGTTTACACATGAATATATATAGTCAGTGATGGCTTTTCCTGAGCTCTACTGAATTTCTAAGACTAAACTAAAAATGAAATCCTTAGATTTCAATGGGATTTGAGAAATCATGACAATTAAGACAAGGAAAATATGTAGCAAGGTCAACAGAACAGAGGCAAAAGACATTCCCCTCTTCAGAGTCTTTCTCTTGTTTACTACGTCTATTTAGTGTGGAATTTCTCAGGAACATGGCTTGTTTCTTCATTTTGTTTGTTTGCTTTCTGTTAGTGAGGCTTTTTCTCTGACTTTCCATGTCTTCTTTCCATGCTGCATTTGCTCTTTCTGACTTAGTGGAACTAATACTGTATATATTTCTTATCTTGTTATTATTTTTGTGTCTACTTCATGCTCAATATTCAGTCTACTCAATCCGGAGGAGTGATGTTGCATTTGAAGTTACAGGACCCAGTAGGCTTTGCCCACTACCACACCCAAGGATATCTCAGGAGCACAGGAGAGAGAAACCATTGTATACAGCAACACAGGAGAGGACCTCTTGTCTCTCAGGCTTCCTGTCGCATGGGATGCGAGTGGTCCTAACATGAAACTCACTGCGTGCTGCTGAGGCTTGGATGTGGTTTGAATATATCCCTTAAGTTTAATGGATTGAAAGTTAATTCATCTTATGTCATATTCAAAGGGAGGAACTTAATTATGATGCATAGACATGGGGGCCTGATCACCATTAGGATTGGTAAAGGTCATTACAGTGGAGACCCAATGAGTGAATCACAGCAACTTTTTTAGAAGAGGATCAAATCACAAAAGATATGTACACATGCATGCACTCATATTCCCTGTCTACTGGCATGTAATGCCTTAGGCTACTTTGGCCAGCAGGAGGTGATGCTCCTAGGTCTTGGAATGCCCTGAGCCACAATAAACTTCTTTTCTTTATAACTTACTTGAGCCTGCTGTACTGTGTTACTGACGGCAGACAACTGATCTAAGCACAGACCACCTCAGCTCAGGGGAGCTATTAGCTCAGAGTCCTTGTAAGCTTTTAGTCCTTGCTGACCATGAGCATCAGGAGGATGTGAGTTGTTCTCACTGTCTAGGGAAGCTGCATCTGGCCACAAGACATTGCTGAATAGATCCAATCTTATCATAGAATTTGTAAACTTCCCAACCATTTTATTGTGACTTCCCCCCCCCCCACTGCTCTTCTACTACATATTATTAACAACTTAGTTGTGTCACTTTCAAAAATCTCTGTGTTCATAGCTCCCTTTCCTTTCTCTGGACACAGAGGGAAAGAATCCATTTCACGACCTCTCTGGTTGGTTACTGTGTGACTGAGTTTGAAGAGAATGAGGGGATGTTACCCCATGTCAGGTCCCAATGGTGAAGAGGAGAATTTCCTGTCCATGAAACTAAATGTGCAGAATATAAAATGGCAAGATTGCAAAGTGGGGAGAGGGATAAACTCAACAAGTTGTTTAAAGTCACACTCCATTCCATTCATATGTGTTGCAGTCAGGTTCGCATTGCTGGCAGAAATCACCCAACCAAGAGCAGCTTCTGAAAAAAAAGAAAAGAAAAGAAAAGATTTATTTTGGCTTATAGACTCAAGAGGAAGCTCCATAATGGCAAGGGAAAGGGATGGCATGAGCAGAGGCTGAACATCACCTCCTAGCCAATATCAGGTAGACAACAGGAACAGAAGAGTGTGCCAAACACTGGCAAGGGGAAGCTGGCTAAATACCCATAAGCCCACCCCCAACAATACACTCCCTCCAAGAGGTGTTAATTCCCAAATCCCTATCAGCTGGGAACCTAGCATTCAGAACACCTAAGTTTATGGGGGACACACCTGAATCAAACCACCACAATATGTTTTAGAAGATGGTATTTAGTTACTCTGACTAACAGAAAAATATAGCAGAGAAACAAGTATCTAGATGTTTAAGAGAGAAAAGTGATTTGTGATAGACTATTTTTGTAGGGGAAAGGTCTTACCTCACTCTAGCCCAGGCTGACCTGGAATTCACTATTTAGTCTCAGGCTAGTCTTAAACTCACAGAGATCCTCCTACCTCAGCCTCTGAGTGCTGGGATTAAAGGCATGCACCACCACGCCCGGCTGTGATAGAGTATTGTTTGTTGAAAGAGAATTGTCTGTTGTAAACAATTTTGGAAGGATCATAGCACTATTAACTATGCTCAGTATAATCAAGACATCATTAAAAATCTACACCTTCTGCTTGATTAAAATCTAGGGATTTAAAATACACATTTCTTCCATGCTTATAATATTGTTGTGAAAAGTAACAAACATAATATTTAATTACACACACATTTTATAATATACATTTTATACCTAAGAAAATATATATGCAAATAACTACAACATTGATTCATTCATATGATGTTTAGAACACCATTCATAGAAAACTAAATTTCAGTTGTGATTAGCAAAACATTAATATCACAAATTATTGCAGTGACAAATTTATGATTCTAACTTGACTCTCTATAGTTACATAATATTCATGTTCTCTAGTAAGCCATATGTTTCCTAACCACAAATATGCTTACACAGGTCATCATAAAGGGAAAATAAATTATTATTTCTGATTTTACAGTCAGTGTACCAGGGACATTTAAATGCACATGTAACCAAACTTATTATGTTTATAAACAAATTGTTATATTTTTTCTTTTGGAGACGGGTAATATCCCTATAACATATTAATGATATGAGATTTTTGTATTGATTATTTTATTCTATCATGTTACATTCAAAGAATTGTGGACCAAAGAGTCGATACCAGTATATTCTGTGAAGCTATAAGACAATTTTGGACTCTGTTGGGAATTTTGGATAGATGGTATCAAGTCCTTGAATGGCTTCCATATCAGTGAACGTGAATTCTTTGATAGAGTATATTGGGAAGGTTGAAAAGTTGAATTGGTTAGTAATCTCAGTGCCTCAATTAGAAAATATGCCATTTGACCTTTTACTTGTAGGTTACAAACCATGACCTGTCGATTCAACTGTTGTAGCTAAAATTAGAGGAGGGGGCACAAACACCCCATTCCTTCATTTTTGCATATCTAAGCTGCTTTTGTGTGATAGCTCTTGGGTTGAGTGATAATGATGGACAACGTCCCGTCCACAGCCTGAAACCTTTAATATCCCTGGTGTTCCAGAAAAATCTTGAAAACTGTTCATGGTGGAGCGCATCTATAATCCCTGCAGTCAGTAGGCTGAGGCAGAGGATTGAAGGAAATCTGAAACCAGCCTACACTACACAGTGAGGTCCAGGCTGGCCTGAGCTACGTAATATTCTGTATCAGACAGCTTCAAGTTCGGTGAGATGAACTTCCAGACCAGGCACAGTTATGGAGGAAGGGATATTTATTGAAGCTTACAGATCCAGGGGAAGTTCCATAATGGCAGAAGAAACTGGCCTGCCTTCACAGGCCCAAGCAGAAAGAGAGAGAAGCACAAGCCACAAGCCAAAAGCCAAAATCCATAGAGCACAGCACACTTCAGGAACTCCAGCTAGGCACTCTTTGCATATCTTTAGATTGTAATCTGAAACCCACCACCACACCTTAAGATCCACACAATGGCACTGACTCCAGCCAGGTGGCTGCAGATGCAAACTACAAACAAATAAACAACTGAAATATACTGGGGGCCAGCTATTCTATTAAAACTACCACAAACACCCTGTCTCAAAGAGACAACAAAACAGAAGCAAGAAAGACCTAGTAGAAACTACTGTAGATAAATATAATTCCTGAAATATTTTATGTGAATGATGTTAAAAGAAGAAATTTTCAAAACAAAACAAAACAAAAAAACCGTGGGTATCCGAGTCTTACCACAGTAGCTCCAGAGAAATGTAGGGAGAGGCCTGAATGTGATGCAGAAAAGAAGGCATAAAAAAGAAAATGCCTTGTTAGAATTGCAGAGCAAGCATAGAAGTGCTCACCTGGCTTCTCCTTAAACTTGCATATTCTTGATTGGCAGTTCAGTAACTTATAAGCCCTCTCGTGGAAGAGCTGCAACTGGTCACCCAATGAAAACTTTTGTGATCATTTTCAGATTCTTCCATTTGATTGCCTCATGCTTTGGGTAAGCACATTCAAACCGTCTGTCCCAAGAACACTCTTCGTTCATTGCAGTCGTCGTTCTGCTCAGTGGCTCTTCAGCAGGACGCCTTCCTTCCTCCAAATATCATGACATGTATCAGTTTCCTACTACCACCTTGTTATTGAAGCTGAAATCTTCTCTCTGTCACCCTTTGTCTATCTGCCTATCTTTTTTTTTTTTTATAAATACTATTTATTTATGTGAAAGAGAGAGAGGCACGTAAGGAGAGAGAGAGTGAGAGAATGGGTGTGCCAGGGCCTCTAACCACTGCAAACAAACTCCAGATGCATGTGCCACCTTGTGCATCTGTCTCACATGAGTACAGGAGAATCAAGCCTTGGTCCTTAGACTTCATAGGCAAGCACCTTAACCACTAAGCCATCTCTCCGGCCCCTATCTATCTATGTTATATGCACAGACACTGTCTTTCTCCCTCACTCTATGCCTTTCTTTCTTCCTATCCTTCTTTTCCTGCTCACATATTCTTTCCAGCTGCTGGCTCAGGAGAACAGCAGGGATTCAGATCCACGTCAGAAAATGCCAAGTCAGCAGCTTTGAATAGCGTACGTGTGTGAGCGAATGTGGGTGTGCTACAGCATATGTGTGGAGGTCAGAGGACAACTTTGGGTTTCAATACGTGCCTTCCACCGTGTTTTGAGACAGGGTCTTTTGCTGTGTATGCCAGGCTAGCTAGCAGGCCCTTGAGCTTCTGGCCATTCTCCTGTCTCACCCTCCCATGTTGCTGTAGGCATTCTGGGATTACAAATGCATGCGCTACATCTGGCATTAAATGGGTTCTGGGTATCAGAACTCTGGTCCTCACCTGCTCTCTTAAGATCTTTCACAACTGTGTGAAGTGAACTTTTATCTTAGGTCTCAGTAAGTTCCATATTTTACATTACTCGTAGAGATTAATCTTTTTCTACTTTTTTGATAGTGTGTACATATTTTATACTTGTTAAAAGATTTTATTGATTGATTTATGATTGCTTGATTGATTTGAGAGAGAAAGAGGCAAATAGAGAATGTGTGCGCCGGGGCCTCTGGCTACTGCAAACGAATTCTAGATGCATGTGCCATCATGTGCATCTGGCATTTGTGGGTACTAGAAAATCCAACCTGGGTCCTTAGGTTTCACAGGTAACTGCCTTAACTGCTAAGCCATCTCCCTAGCCCTGTTTTACATTTTACAACATGGATTATGCTTTTTTGATTGAATCCTAACGTATATACTTTTTCTTAATGTTTCTGCGCAAGAACTATAGCCACTTGACATGACAAAAGCAAATTTTTTTCCTTTCTGCCTTAAGTAGAAAGAACTTCATGGAACATAAGTTTTGTTGATTTTATTCAAGGCTATGTCCATTGTCACATTTATGATGGTGTCTGGCCCATAGTAAATATTCAAGATAAATTTATTCACATTAATAATAATTATGTAATACAAAGGATATTTTGGTTAATCACAGTATTGATACATAAAGAGGAATCATTCTCAAGGGTTAAGTAACGATACGTAGCATGTGGATTAGAAAACATTAACCTTAAGAAAATAAGCAAGTCAAGTAGTTAAAAGCCAGAGGGAAGGGATTTCTTTTTTTCTCTGCTATCAGGCTAAACAATGAAGAGGCCCATTCTAAATATAATAGATGCTTGTCATGACAACTGAAGGTTATTCTCTGAAAGTGCAATGTGCATAGTTTTGTCAACTGCTAAAGACTAATGAACACTGGTTCACAGTCCATGACTAAAATTGCTAGAGAGGAAAAGAGCCTGTCAATTATGCAGTTATGCTTCTATTCAGAATTGCCATATAGTTGCAAACAGACATTTGGCAAAAAGTGTTGAATGAGAAACAAGAGACATCATTGCAGACACACTGCTTGTGTGTGTGTGTGTGTGTGTGTGTGTGTGTTTTCTTTCTTTTCTGTAGCACTATAGGCTCTGTCTGAAATTTGTTTGTTTTGTGAGGTAAATTCTCCTCTCAAAAGGGTAAAGGTGTTATTAATTAAACAAAGGAAGAGACAGCTGAAGTGAGATC
This sequence comes from Dipus sagitta, assembly GCA_036346955.1. Lineage (NCBI taxonomy): Eukaryota > Metazoa > Chordata > Mammalia > Rodentia > Dipodidae > Dipus > Dipus sagitta. Next base: position 22,932,874 of record CM070784.1, on the reverse strand, counting down.
ATGCTAAGCCAAAGTTGTTACACGAATACACGTTCTCTCACAGACCTCTCCAGTGGTGAGCCGAGCCGTCACCGTGTTAGTTCACTTGAGGAAATGTGCTCCAAGATCTGTGTTAGTCTTGGCAACAAAATGAACTCATTTTAAGTCTCCACTCTTACATCTGACATCAGTCCAGAAAGTTTGCAGCTAAAGTTGTCTACATTGGACGCCCAGCCAATAATTCTGTTCGTAATGTTGACTGGAGAGCAAGCAGGCTACCTGGTATAAACAGAAAATTGAAACACAAAACCTTCATTTTCAATCTTTCAAAAATTTGAAGCCTTTCTAAGTTTCTGATTCCTAGAAAGGCACAAAGCCACAGAAGAATTCTTTCTCCAGTTGCTCAACTGGCTACGAAATTAGTCAATTTGTCACTTCTGCCAAAGTAATATTACTAAAGTAGACTATTCTGTACTGCCAATGTGTATGAGAGTGTCATGAAAGATGGTGAGGTTTTTCACGGTGTTCTCTTCCCAGTATAGAACTCACATGAAATATCTTAATTTTCAAGATCATTTTAGCTATTTTTTAAGCCGATCCTCTCACAACTTTCTTCTTCGTATAATAAGTAAATTATTAGTCATTTCCCTAACATAAAATTTTTTTGGCTCTTATTTTTGCTCAAAACTGATTTTTATTTGATTAAAGATTCAGCTTTTGAAAACCAATTGTGATAATAAAAGTATTATGAATTTCTGTTTGTGATTAAAAAAATTTTTAATCTCAAATTTCTTAGAAACTGTTGCTTCAAAGAGGAGGATACGTGCTGGGAAGGAGGAAATGATCCAACTGATTTTTCACTGAAAAGATGGATGTGATTCAAGTGGGTTTTGAGTGAAGGAGAAAAGATTAGTGTTCTGCAGTTTAGTGCTAAGAAAAAGCTCCGATTCACAAAACATTAGCTTAAATGATTTTTAACAGCTCACTTTTCATGATACAGTTTAAAATTTAGTCGTAAAAAGAAGAGCATTAAACTTTTAATGTTATTAACTTGTGACCCAAATGTTACTATTGTTTTAAAATAAAACAAAACAACAGACAACAACAACAACACACACACACACACACACACACACATCTTTCTCTGTTTTTTTTGTTGTTGTTGTTACATTGTGGGTTGTGCCAGGACTTGAATTTGCCAATAGAGGGCAATAGTCAAACTGGGATAGATTGCATTTGTCATTTCTGCAACTTCTAATGAGGTAAAAGGACACACAGCATCCTCATCTGCTTTTATGGATATGGCTGTGTAATTGCAGTGTAATTATGGCACACAACGGCTTCAGAAATTATCTTTCAAGAAAACAGCTGGTTCTCTTTAACAAACTGAGATGTAATCTTGTCAATTAAAAAAAAAAGGTCCAGAGAAAATATTCCAAAAATATATACGGGTAATAAACAAGCCACAAAAAAAATGAAATAACATAAAAATTTTAAGTGGATAAATCAGAGTTGCTGATAGGAAAATAAGACAAATGTATAAACCTAAGAGAATTACGAAGGCTGGAATTACTGACACGTTGGTTGATATTACAGGGTAGATAGACTTCTTGGAAATTTTTTCAAATATTTTTCTAGTTTTCATCTTTCACTTATTTGTATGATGGTGCAAATTCACGGGCAGACATGCTCCATGTGTATACATGTAATACACACATGCAGAAAGACATGCCACAGCCACCAGCCCAGAAGATACTTTTTAAAAACAATGCCTCGAGGCATCGCATAATAGTTAAATTTGGGCATTTAGCACCCTGCAGTTGTCATTTTATTGAGCTTTGAGGTATGCCAGTAATCTACAATGTGAGAGCTGCATTCTATAAAATCAATATCTAAAATGTGAAGGGAGGGATGAACACATCACTAAGAGAAACGTCATAGTTAAGTTACTTGAACAAATGACTTATTTGTATGTTATGGTAGAGTTAATTCCTTTACAATGGCTTAAAAATGGTTGACTTTATTTTAAAAATTAAATTCATGAAGTCAGAACAGAACTACAAATAATAATTAAATTTTTTCATCCTTCACTCAAATACTTTCGCATATTGAATTATATTTACACAGCAAGTATGAAAAAGAATTGGTGTTTTTAAAATATGTTTTACTTATTTATTTATTTTAGAGAAAGAGGCAGAGAAAGAAAGAGAGAGAGAGAGAGATAGAATGGGCACACCAGGGCCTCCAGCCACTGCAAACGAACTCTAGACAAGGTGCCCCCTTTGCATCTGGCTAACGTGGGTCCTGGGGAATCGAACCTGGGTCCTTTGGCTTTGCAGGAAAACGCCATAACTGCTAAACCATCCCTCCAGCCCAAGCATTGTTTTTTTTTAATTCAGAGAATGCATAATATTGAAGATAAGTATCTCTTATGAACTTTATACTTTGAAACTATTTTAGTATTTAATGTTAATTAAAGGCAGGTAATCTACCAAATTGAGAGTCAAGTAATTAAAATTATAACAATTCGATTCAGTATATGAAACAAGACACACAAACACATACCAATGTAGCAGTGTAAAATACATATTATTTGTAGAGAAAATTAAAAATATAGATGTTTGAGTTTTTTTGAATTTGTAATTATGCAGAGAAAGCCAAGTATATATCAAATTCATTCTTTGTATTTCTCAGAGCATGTTCTCTTCACCACTAGCACTCATGGCCCTGAGGCCTGTTAGTTCCTTCCCTGTCTCCATGCGACACCTACTAAATCAGAATTTCTGAACTTGGTCTTCAGCCATCTGTATTGAGTCAAGCCTGCAATGATTTTAGTACATCTTAAAGTTTGAGGAACACTTCTCTTAGAGGCTAGAGTTTTCAACTAATGTTCTGTGGGGATGATAACATTGTTGTTGAACAACTCATGGCAGATTCATTTCTTTTTTCACTAGAAACTTTTAAGTATGTTACAGAATATGTTTACCAGTCTAGTGTATCTAGATGTTTCCCTCTATTTCTGTGAATATTGGTTTACTTTCTCACAAAGTCGAAAATGGTGCCTTCTTCTCACATTTGAGGAGCTCGGTGTGTCTAACAGAGGCACACACTCTTCTGTTTACTGACATGAGGAAGCAAAGTATGCTTCGCCACTGATAACACATCTTCTTTCCTACAAGCAGGTTTGCTTGCTTCTCTGAGCTAAGGCTCAGGCACTTCTAAATTAAGTTCCAGCTCTACAGTAGCTAGCCAGGAGAACATGCACATTAAGACCACTTTTTGACATTTCTCAGTTTGCTGTGGGTTTGAATATGTTCCTCAGGAAACAATTAAATTAATATACAAGAAACTTACTTTGTAGTGGGGGAGTGTTGAGAGATGGTGCCTAACAGAGCTCAGTGAGTGAATGCAGTTGTGGCAGAAGTAGACGGCTTATCCCAAAAGTGGATTTAGAATTAAAGCAAATCCAACTGTCTCCTGCTCTGGCTCTTTCTTCTTGTCTTTCTAGTTTTCACCTGCAGAAATGTTATTTCAATGCACACGTGAACAATTCCCTTTTAAAAGGTAGTTGCATATTTACTTATGTAAAATCTGATAATACTTGAGGAATTTGACAAACAACAGTGATATTTCATTCAAGCAAATGTACCATAATAAAACACATCAAAAATAATAAAGTTTAATATTAAAGTATAATAGGCTATAATGTTTTCAGAAAATTTTCTGTGAAGAAGTGTTCAAATTATAGGAGTTTATCGACATACCATAGGCCAAACAAACACAGTTATATTTTCTGAGTTGTATAGTACTGGAAAGAGTTTATGAGAGATTTCTGAGAAACAGGTAGGCATTGCTATAACCTTACATATCCTTTCTGAGAATGCAAGTTAACTGAAATATTAAGTGGATAAATATTTAATTCTTGTCTAGAGGACACGATAAATTAACTAGAATGTCAACCATAAGAAAATGCACTTGGAATGATGCACAGTAGTGGTTAAGACCACATGAGGGAATATAGGCAAATGCTTTAATTGAACCAAGAAAAAATAAAATTGCATTAAAGTTCACAGTTCTAGAATGTCTAAACCAAAGTCAACTTTTATTGATATTTAAAGCAGTGAAACCACTTTAATCGATCGATTTTGTGTGGTATAAGATGTACTAAGAGACACATCTATAATATTCTTTCTAAAACATTATAAGCAGTGTTGGAAATATAGTACAAATAACGGTAGTGTTCAAGACATGTTCTGACTGATGGGCAAATCTCGAAATAGAACTTTAAATAGCTACTGAACTTATTTGACTGTGGACTTAATATCCAAAGCAAAATTTGTCTTCCTAAAGCAAACTGAATTATTAGATAAAAGTTCCTTCTGATGAAAATAATTTCTGCCAGTAATTTCTATATTTAGAAGTCCAAGTTCTTTACAAGTTATACATGAAAAACTCAGCATAGGCTGGATAGATGGCTCAGCAGGTAAAAATGAAGACTCGACTTTGGATCTCCAGCCCAAGTCACTGCCTCATGTGATGTTGTGTCCTATAACCCCAGTATTTGGGAGGGAGTGACAGGGAACCTCTGGGGTTCAGTAGCTAGCTAGTTGAGCTAAGTTGGTAAGCTCTAGGTTCAATGAAAGCCCTTGTCTCAAAGAATAATACAAAAGAACGATTAAAATACCTGACATTGACCTTTGGCCTACACACAAGCACGCATGTACACATACACCGACATACACATACATGCACCCATACTCATATTAACATGCATTTTAACATATATGCATGCCATACACCCTTGAAAAAAAGGGAACTACTCAACATAACATTCTTGAATTAATTTTGAGGAGTGATACATATATTTATATAAATACATATATATGTATATGCATAGAATGAGAAAGACATTAACATACCATTAGAAGCAAATTACATATGAATAATTGCTGAGAATATTATTCAGTGTTTCTTCGTCTCTTTTTTTGTTTGTTTGTTTGTTTGCTTGCTTGAGGTAGGGTCTCACTCTAGCCCAAGCTGACCTGAATTTACTATGTAGTCTTAGGATGACCTCAAGCTCATGGTGATCTTCCTGCCTCTGCCTCCTGAGTGCTGGGATGAAAGGCATGCACCTCTATGCCCAGCTTCTTTATCTCTTTTTAATAGGTAAGTAAAAGTAGTACTAATCTATAATATTAGCTTGGCAGTAGAGAAATAAATCACATTGATTATTTTTATTGTTTCATCCACTTTTCTACAGTTATTAGGTTAATATGTACTTGTGCCAATATAGGAGCACACAATAAGTTTTTGCTTTTACTTAAACAAATCATGTCTCCAAAAGCTTTGTTTCAGTACTAGGAGAATGAATTTGTGAATTCCAACAAAGCTAATTAAAAACCAAAAAAAAAAAAAAAAAAAAAAAAAGACCAGAGGCTTGGGAGATGGCTTAGCCATTAAGGAGCTTGCCTGTAAAGCCAAAAGACCTGGGTTTGATTCCCCAGGACTCACGTAAGCCAGAAGCACAAGGTGGCACATGCATCTGTAGTTTGTTTGCAATGGCTGAAGGTCCTGGCATGCTGATTATCTTATTATCTCTCTTTCTCTCTCTCTCTGTCATAGATAAATAAATACTAATAAAATATTTTGTAACCTAGAACATTTAATTTTCATCAGTAGCTATGATGGTTAATCTCTGGTTGCCAATTTAATAGGCTTTAGAATCACCACGGAAACAAATCTCTTAGAATGCCTGTTATGGATTTTCTACATTAGATTAATTAAGGTGGAAAGACTCACCTTAACTGTGCATGGAATCATTTCATGAGCTGGTTTCCTGGAATTATAAAAAGCAGAAAGTGAGCTGAGCACCAGCACTAATCACTCTACTTTCTTTTTTTTAATTTTTTTTGTTTATTTATTTATTTGAGAGCGACAGACAGAGAAAGAGGCAGAGAGAAAGAGAGAGAGAGAGAATGGGCGCGCCAGGGCCTCCAGCCACTGTAAACTAACTCCAGACGCGTGTGCCCCCTTGTGCATCTGGCTAACGTGGGTCCTGGGGAATCAAGCCTTGAACCAGGGTCCTTAGGCTTCACAGGCAAGTGCTTAACTGCTAAGCCATCTCTCCAGGCCCTCTACTTTCTTTCTTGATGGTTGACCTGAATGTGGCCAGCTTCTTCCCCACCATGATGGGCTGTAACATGGAACTGTGGACTGATTAAATCCTTCCTCCCTTAAGCTGATTTGTGTCATATATTTTGTACCAGAAATGTTATGTTTATTAATACTATAGCATTACATTTTTAATCTGGAGGTAATTGTGTTTAGAGTAGGAAGCCCCAAAGATTTAGATTCTGAAGCACTGACATGTAGCACAGGCCACAGCAACATCCGCCACGGCTCCCACATGACTGTCTTGCAGCATGTGTAGAGTTTTATATCAGCATAAGACTCGGGTGCTTATGAAAAATAATACACTATTTGCTTCCCCCTTATATTCTCCTTGTAAGCAGGTTCGTAAAAGAAGGAAACATGTTAACTTGCACATTTCATACCTTTGTAGGTGACATTGCTTAATTGCTGACATTTGATGATTGGGTCCAGCAACTATGGTAAACCCCACAGACAGACTGCTGAACCTGTCAGCTCCACAAGCCATCCTTCACAAAGAACCACACATCAAGCCCTGTGCTCTTAGATAAGGAATTTGAGCATATACTAACACTTACTGACATCTCTTGACCAGAGTATTAGAAAGTTATATTGATAACTTAAAGCAAAACTGTATAAATAATTTATCTCTTTTTCCCTAATGTTCACCACCATGTAAAGTTAAACACCTCACTTCATGTCCAAAGTCCCTTAATAAGTCTCCATATGTCCACACTGTCATTTGTTTTTCATTTTCTTCTCCACGTCTATTTTCTAGATACTTACTTTGTGAAATAATCTCACATCCCTGCTTTTTAACTTATGACATCAAACTAAAATTCAAACAAAAATTCTATTCAGAAAAAGGAGGATGAAGGAGAAGAGAAAATGCAGTATACACACACACGCACGCACACACACACACACACATTTTCACACCCAAGTTGCTATCCTTGAAGTTCCATATATAGATTTTCCTACTTGTTCTGTTGTCAGTCTCTCTTTCTCCTTTCTTCTTGTTTTGAAGCATCTCTTTTCTCAGGCCAGAGAGATGGCTTTACAGTTAAGGCACTTGCCTGCAAAACTGAAAGACACAGGTTCAATTCTGCAGGACCCACGTAAGCCAGACACACAGGTGGCACATATTTCCGGAGTTTATTTGCAGCAGCTGGAGGCCCTGATGCAGCCATTCTCTCTCTCTCTCTCTCTCTCTCTCTCTCTCTCTCTCTGTCTCTCTCTCCCCTCCCTCTTTCTCAAATAAATAAATAAAAATTAAATATTTTAAAAATTATCCTTTCTCCATTTAGTCTTCTTTCCTCTCTCTTGTAAAAAAAATGGTTCTATAGCCCCTGGAAATTGACTTTTCTCACAGAAGTACAATGTAGCCTAAAGGAAGTAGAATTTGGAAGCAGAAAGGTTTGGAAGTGGAAAGGTAGAAGGTATCAGAGCTAAGGACCAGTAGATGTTGCAGAGGCAAAATGTTGGCAGACAGCCTTTATATAGACAGCAAATCTCACATATCTTCCCTCCAGACAATCTCCAGATAATACTCATTTGTTTCAGGCTTCAATATGACAATGTCATAATTGGTGAAACCTCTATGTGAATAATATTGACACTGTTGCTTGTCCAAAATTTTGACTTTTTAGGTCCCCTCAAATAATAATAATAAAGGAGAGACATAGAATCTAATTGCTAGCATTTTGGTCATGAAAATGGTTTCATGGGAGCAGGGTGGGAGATAAGACTTTTTCCATCACTGCATCAGCCCATCAATTCACATCGGGTCTTTTATGTGACTTCTTCTTGTTCCAATCACAAATACTCATATTTTCTAAGCCTGACGCACTTACTGCATTCCCAGTTGCGGATGTTTTTGGCAATTACCACGTGTAAGCTTTAGTTTGTATGCATGCAGATGTTACTGGCCTCCATGTGGTACAGGGAAGATCTCAGGTCTTCATTTGCCCGCTGACTGCATATACCACCCATACCTGCCTACAGGAGCCTCCCCACTTTCCCCGTGAGAACCTCAGGTTAGATCAGTGTTTTATAAAGTCATTGATTTGTCTTCTCACTCAAATGGCATGGTCATATGATCCACTAAAAGCTCTTCTGTGGTAACTGATTTATCACATTTATCATTTAATTCAACACACAGAGCTAAAATTTTGGCTTAATAGCTAAGTGCACTCACGAGAATTTCCCCATTAATGTGGGTCTGTGGCAATTTCTTAGAGATCAGAACTTTAAAAATTTCAAAATGTAAGTGTCACCATTACACAGTATAAGTCTTTTGATGAAAAATGTATTAATGAAGTATATCATATGAGGTAAGCTTTATTATACATTGAAGATATATGCCAATGGAATAAAGACAGAAATGAAACAAGTAAATATCTAGTTATTATGGTAATAATTACATTTTGGACTTTATGAAAATTTGAAGAAGATCAAGTTAAAGCAGGCTTTAAGAGTCAACAAAGTGTCAAATTCTCCTCCACATATTTTGGAAAACAATCCTTTTGATTTCCCTATTCTTTGAACTACATATATTCATAATGCTGGGTAAGTATAATACATCCTACTTGGATCAATAAAATAGGTAGTTTTGTTCATTTTGCAAGATATATTTTTCTTTCCCAATTATTTTGCAATTGGTATCACAGAAAGTGCAAAAGCTACTTGTGTTTGAAAAGCTGAATATTTTCTGTCTTACCATTTCACAAAAGGGGAAAAAAATACATGATTGGTTTGATAGAACTATAAATTCAGGCAGTGGGCTAAATATAATTATTTATTTGAAATGATAACTCTAAATTTATCAATCAATTTTAAAGTAGTTATAAATTGGGTAGTGATAGTTATCTGCTGTAATTATAGCAACTTGAAACCTAAAGGGACTTTTGGAGAATTATACTATCATATGACTAGCTCTCTACTAATTCAAAAAGCAGGCTACAATGAAGAAATATGCATAATTTTTTATCTTCCCAATTGTTATAGGGCTTGTCAGTTCTTTGCTTGTTCCATTCATTGTAATTATAGTCATAAAAATCAGTCCTCAAGAGGTATATTCACCAGTGGGGTTCGGGACATGGTATGCCAAAATGTTGCATGTTTGTAAGTAGAACTTTATTTACACAGAACTTTTTGGGGTTTGTTAGTTGACAATTTCTTGAAAGTTCATTTTTACTTATTGCAAAGATGAAGCTTTAAGATTTATAAAATAAAAGGTTTCACTCTTGGCCTGGAACTCACTCTGTAGTCTCAGGCTGACCCCAATCACGTAGAATACACAGGGATCCTCCTACCTCAGCCTCCTGAGTGCTGAAATTATAGACATGCACCACCATACCTGGCTGGTATACAGAACTTTTAAACTGAAGGAAATTAGAGAAACCACAGAAACAATAACCACAAAAGTGACATGACTTGCCCCTGTAGGAGGATGTAGAGGTGTCTTCCATGGAGCCAGATGAAGTACTGTCATCTCTGCAGACCAAGAACCATAGAGAAGAATCTAAGCAAACACAGGCCATATTCCCCGTCAAATTTGCCACCATAGATCACATTGTCTGCCCTCCAGTTGAACTTCCGCATGAGTGTCCATAAAAGTATAGATTTCCTTGTTTCTTTGGTGTTTTTATTTCTGAAGCCTCCTATGTCACTTAAAACATTCAAAAAACTCAAACATCTATATTTTTAATTTTCTCCACAAATAATATGTCTTTTACACTGCTACATAGGTGTTTGTTTGTGTGTTTTGTTTCATATACTGAATCGAATTGTTATAATTTTAATTACTTGACTCTCAATTTGGTAGATTACATGCCTTTAATTAACATTAAATACTAAAATAGTTTCAAAGTATAAAGTATACTTTGGAGGGCTGGAGAGATGGCTTAGCGGTTAAGCGCTTGCCTGTGAAGCCTAAGGACCCCGGTTCAAGGCTCGATTCCCCAGGACCCACGTTGGCCAGATGCACAAGGGGGCACACGCGTCTGGAGTTCGTTTGCAGTGGCTGGAGGCCCTGGTGCGCCCATTCTCTCTCTCTCTCTATCTGCCTCTCTCTCTCTCTCTCTCTCTGTCACTCTCAAATAAATAAATAAAAATGAACAAAAAAATTTAAAAAAAAGTATACTTTGGAGTCGACAGTCATGACAGGAGTTCCAGTAGTTTCATTTTCTCAAAATAGTTTACACTAGTTCTACCTGAACAAACTACAAAAGACAGACCAACTTGCTCATAAATGCAGCCAAACCTGCTAAAAGCTATTTATTTATTTAACTATTTATTTAACAATAATTATGTTTTCCTTACGGACCTAGAAAAGGAATGTCAATGAAATAGAGTTTATGTTCTATGGATAACATTATTTGATTTTATGTGGTGAATATGACCAACTTTATGTTCATATTTATACAGCTACAGAAGTTTTTCTTTCGTACTTTTCCTAGATATTTTATTTTATTTTTTTATGAAAGGTTATGCTCTTTTATCCCCTCATCACCAGTCATTTCTCTGGAGGCTCTCCTCAGCCAGCTTATTAGTATTTACTTTGGGGTCATGAAGGCCTCAGTTAGTCTCCGTGGGGAAGGGGGTGTGTGCTACTGGATATTCCTACCCACTCTGTAGCTCTTACAATTTTTCAGCCCTTTCTTCCTCAATGGTCTCTGAGGCATGGGAAGCCTGTTAACAGTCTGACTTTGTGTTGAGTTCTCTCTTCCCACAGATTTCTGCTTTGATGGGTTTCTATAGACTACAATGTCTATTACCATCACCCTAAAACCGGTTGTCAGACTTGCAGTGAGAGCAGTATTCCTGTTGCTACTTCCTCTGCAATTATTTCTGGGCCCAGCAGATGTAGTAGAGGTGGCACATATTGTGGTAGAAAGTCAACTATCTTCTCTTGTCCTATTGATGGATCTTGGATCTCCGCTGTCTTTCTGCCATCTGTAAAATAAAAACCAGATTCTCCAAACAAGAGTAACAGCAGCTTGGATTAAAGGGGATATGCACACTAATTTGAGAGACCTTTTAGTGTATGTGCCTACTCTTTCTATCCAGAAAGCAGTGGGGGCTTCTCTCTGGAGTCTATGAGTTTCTTATCTATGGGATTCTGTCTTGGTTACCAATACCAGGTATTAGTTCTCTCCCACTGAGTAGACTTCATGTTTAATCAGATCATTGATTTTGTAGCTTTCAGGGTCCCCTGCTTATTCATGATGTTGTTGACTCTTGTCCCCCAGAAGCATCCATAGTGCTTTCCAGAACTATGAGGTCTATCCAGGATGGAACTGGCTTTTCTCTCAGTTCCAGCGTGATGTCATAATGTTCTGTGATCACAGCTTGTGGTGTCTTCAGCAATAGGGTCTTTTAGCTCTGGCAGTAACCAAGTGTTCTGGAATGGCCTGTGATGTTTGGGGGAGCTCATGGTTCTTCCTGGCCAACAGTTCACTGTGGGGATTATTTTTTGTTAATCCACAGAGGAAATAAATCTTGACCATCAGCCTTTAGAATTCTTCCTTTTAAGAGTTTTAATTTCTACTATTAAGTCTTCCCTGAGTGAATCACCTCAGTCATCTTTTCATTGTTACAATATAAAGTAGTTGGGCCATCCTCAGTGATGGAATCTGCTTGACAATAGCAGCTTCAGTAACCTAATACCTGTCTCTGTGCCAATTTTCAAGTTGCTCAAATTTTTCCAACTTTAAATCTTATATCATTCATCTCTCTATCTTATTCCAAGCACATCAGTCCATTACTTCAGATTCAACCTTGATCAAACTCTCTGGTCATAGGCAGTATAATGCAGCCAATCTTTATGCCAGTAGCCCAGTTCCAATAAAGATATCTGCAGTTTCTCCTACCTTTTGAAAGTACATACCCAAACCCTTCAAATGCAACTCTCTCTGCATTTAGAATTTGCAAACTCTCCTAACAGCAGCCCATAAAATTTCGCTAAGTACACTGTGAGGCTTCTGCAGTCACAAGTACCAAGTCCATATACATTCTTCCTCCAGCACACAAGTTCCAAAAAACCAAAATACGCATGGTCAGATTTATCCCACTATCAGTCCACTCTTTGACAACAAATTTCTATAGTAGACAGCTCCATACAACTGAGACGATCATCCAAGCAAACACAGTCACAGTTTTATGGGAGGAAGGGACTTATTTTTAAACTCACAGATCCAGGGGAAGAAATCCAAGCAGAGAAAAGACACCAAACAGCCAGCATCACCAGCAAGCACCAATGCCATCACACACAAAACCTGCCAGAGCACAGACTTGCTCTCTCACGACATTGGGCTGGAATCCGGATCTGTCCCCAGTGATACACTAGGGCTGGACTCCAGGATCCACCCTCCAGTGACACCTCCTTAAGCCAGGGGCCTGAAAATCTAAGTTACAAGATTTTATTTTTGTTTTTGTTTCTGTTTTTCAAGGTAGCATCTCACTCTACCCTCGGCCGACCTGGAATTCACTATGTAGTTGTAAGGCAGCCTTGAACACACAACGATCCTTTTACGTCTTCTTCTCTAGTGCTGGGGTGAAAGCTGTGAGCCACCACACCTGGCTTCGAGTTACAAGTTTAATTTTATCACCTGAGTCAATGGTGGCATGCTTTCAAACTACCACAGGCAAAGATGACAGACCAAAATACAATTACACCGAAATGAGCTTTGGTGACCCAATGATTTCACTGGGCTTAAAGGGTGTGGGAATGTTTATAGGAGTAATAGATGGCTCAAAGGCAGCTGCATCACTGGAAAAGCCACCTCAGAACAGGTGATGACTCACTGAACCTACATCTCTGGAGTGTAAGGCACCACCTGCATGCAGCTCGGCTGGTCCAAGGGTCTAGGGCACACTACATGGGTTGCAGGCAGCTCAATCCAGAGAGTGTACTCTCCAAGCAAAGGGTTTCCCTCAATAGAGCCATAGGACAGGGTCCTGTAACCTTTTCCCAGACTTGTTGACTTCCTGACTCTCTGGATATTCCTTCCTGCTTACCTCCTCAAGTAATGTTCTAATTTCTAATTAACAACACCTTAGGGAGTCGTTGCATGATTTTTAAGTTTTAGGTCTTCCATACTTACTTGAATAAGAGCCTCCTTTCTGTCTTCAGGAGAGAATATTTCAATCGTGAGGACTGTGTTAAACAATATCATGATTTTAGGGGTTAAGTTTTTTCCACCTTCTAAAGGGCATTTCTCTCAGGACCCCCCTGCCCCCAGTTGATAGTTACATTTTATAGAATGCTTGCATGGAAAGCATTAGATTTTTTAATATGATATTTGTAATATAGTTTATCAACCTTAAGATAGATTTGAAAATATGTATATTATAGCTACCTTTGCATTGTTTGGACAAAACACCTGACCAAAGGCAGCTGTTGGGAGGAAAGTTTATTTTGGTTCACAGTCTCAAAGGGAAACCTCATGATGGCAGGAAAAACAAATGGCAGATCAGAGGCTGGACATCATCTTCTTGCCATAGCAGATATAAAACAACAGCAGGCAAGTGAGCTGAGCTCTGGACAAGAGGGAGTTGTCTGTAACACCTCTAAGCTCATCCCCAGCAAAACACCTCCTCTAGCAAGGCCTCACTTCCCAAATTGCCACTATATATAAGGTGAATAATAAGCAAAACAATCAGTAACAGAAGTGACAAATAATTTACATTTTACCTATGTCCATTTGGGGAAACAACTCCATTTTATAATGTATATATCAGAAAAGGGATGATTTCAGGCTACCAAACTTGGAAGATATGTGAACAACTGGCCCTTACAAGGACACACTAGCTAAAACCACGACTCTGTCTAAGTGATAATATTTCTCATATTTGAGATGTTATGGAAATAGCATCACAAAAATAAAATTTCTATGACAATGATTATATAAAATTATTAAAGACTTTAGAACTATTATTAATGTACTCAAGAATTTTCAACATTTTAAGTCAAAATCTTTAATTTTCATAGCACCTTTTAGTATTGGAAATTATCTGTTTTATGTATTGATTATCTAGTTAACATAAACTGAGAAACTCTATGAAAACCGGAATACTATTGGTTTTATAGATTCCATGTGTTTCATAACTACAAAAAATGTCTACTACACAACAGGTCCTCCATTAATATTGTTAAATATGTCAAAAATTTAACATAAAGTTCTAAATATTTCATTTCAACTTAAATTAACAACTTTAATGTTTTAAATTTTATTTATTTATTTTTTTATCTGAGAGAGAAGCAAGAAAGAGGTAGATAAAAAAAAAGAGAGAGAGAGAATGGGCACACCAGGGCCTCTAGCCACTGCAAACAAACTCCCAAGCGCATACACCACCTTGTACATATGGCTTTAAGTGGGTACTGGGATATCAAACCTGGGTTCTTGGGCTTTGCAAGCAAGTGCCTGAACTACTGAACCATCTCTCCAGCCCAACAAATTTCATTTTTACAAGTGATTGTGAATTTTAATTTATTTTAAACTTTCTGAAAATATATGTTTAGGTTTATAGAAGACACCACTGCTAATTTTTAATCCCAATTTTATGTGGATGTCTCCCTTGTAATTAATAGCTTTAATCTGAATGAAAAACATGCCTTTTTAGGTCACATAAAAAGCCTGCCTAAATAATAATGCCATGGTGGGGAACCAACTGCTCTCAATTCGGCTAACTGATCCCCTCACTGGTATGGGACTCATAGCTGGAGCTGGGAAACAAGTCAGAACCATATCCAAACATAAGCCCACTCTCCAATATCAAGCTACCATCAATTGTGGGCTACAAGAGGGCCTACACCTATTAAATTCTCTATTAAAAAAAAGGGTTATCTCATTTGTCCTGATGCTACTTACTCTCCTTTGGAGAATCTGCTTCTCTTTTTCAGATAGATGTAGATCCTAAGGAGAGAGCCACCCCATCATACCTCAAAAGGGCCCCGGCTGAAACTAAGAAAAATTGGAGAAACAAGCAAGGGTGCTGTTTTCCTGATGAACCGGATACCAGCACAAGGGGGAAGGAGATCAGCACAGAAAAAAATCAACTCCCACCAAATCAGAGAGCCAGAGCCTCAGAGGCCCCCAACACCTCATCACTGAAGCAGACCAAAAATGAACCCAACATGGCTCAGGGAAATTTTGCGGAAGAGGGGGCGGAAAGAATGTCAGAGCCACATGTTGGGTCATGAGATGCAGAGACATTTATCTTACCCTAACTGTGGGCTAACTCCACAATGCATGACCTGTATACCTCAACAAGGAGGGGCCAAGGGGAGGGGGTAGGTCACGGATGAGCCTAATAATGGTACCAAACTGACTGTATTTGCTGAATACAAAACTAACTAATAAAAAAATATATAATTAAGGGAAAAAAGTAGAACAAGTTTAAAAATATGAGCCTGGAATGGTGATCAGGAAAATCCCATTTTTTTATTACTACCATCAACCCCCATTTCCCATAGAGTATCAAAGACATGGTATTGTTATGCATCTCTGATCAATACATAATGCTATGAATATTGTCTCCTGAGAGGTCACTCAATCTTAGCATTGAGGAGCTCTGCTTTGACCAAATGAAAGCCGATAGTTACAGGATTACATGATAATGTGTGCGTGCATGCATCAATGTGGATGTTTATATGTATTTTGTTTCCAATCTTCCTGGAATTCTTTACATAATAAAGGTCAAATAAAAAGAAATGTTTGAAAAATATTTAAACTGTGGAACACAAGCTGGCCCATGTGACTTTGCAATATAGGAATACAAAGAAAAGAACTGAAGATCAAACACTTGTCCTTCCATTTCAAAAAGTTATTTAAGCTTACTTAAAAATTCCTTAGCACTGGAGTTGCTAATGCCAAACTATGATATTTATTTATTTCTACTCACATCAAAATTTACTTAGCATTTTGCATGTACTGGCATTTAACATGTGAATATGCATGGTTGTAGAAAATGGCATTCTAATACTTCCAGGAAGGGATAGGATATAAATAAGAATAAAAACAAGCAATTTGCTGTAATATGGACTCTTGGGAAATATATAGAATATAAAGATGATATTATATTTTATATAAAAGACTGGTCAGGGAAGACCCCCACCACCACCACCACCACACACCAAACAATGACCTTTCAGAACAGATCTGAAAAAGATAAAGACAGATGAAACAGCAAGGATAGAAACCTTCATTTGTAATAACCATGAATCCCAAAGCAGCTAGAGTGCTACGAATGAGGGCTAAGAGTGACTGAAGTTGAAGCAAAAGACTGAGATAGGTGATTGTATGCAGGGTCCTGGAGGCCATGAGAGGTCGCTTCGATTTGACTGTTATTATGCTAGGTAACTATTACTTAGCTCTCTGCTAATATAGCAAACCACCTGAGGTAATTAACTTAGAAAGAGAAAAGATTTATTTAGCATCCTATTTTGGATGCTCTGGTACATGAGTAATTGACCAACTACTTTAAGCTGAAAGATAAATCACTCATACCATGAGCTAAGGAACGAAGTGAATCAAGCCAGGACCTGGTACCCCATAGTCACCAACAGCGGTGTATCCCTAATAAGCTAAGGATTGCCAATAGGCTTCATCTCCTAAAGATTCAACCAAATCCTAACAAGCAGCACCTTTGGGATCTGCCCTTTCACTGAGATGACCCCTGAGAGGACATTCAACACCCAAATTCTAGAAATGGGGAAATCTTGGAAGTTTATGAGAAGGGTGATATATAAAGTAGAATTTTTTGGGTTTTTTTTTTTTTTTTTGGTTTTTCAAGGTAGATATTTTTAACTACTATGTAAAATATAGACTCTGGGAACATGTGTGGAACACCTTTCAGAAGATGGATGTCAGAAATGTTAAAAATAATTCCAAAAGTTGAGTTCCCAGTGTTTGGTAATGGACTATTATGGAATAGGAAGGAAATATAATTTTAGAATCACTTCTAAACTTGGCCTGCATAAAAGCAGCACAGTTCTGTTTGGTGAACTGGGAGGATGGAAGTTGGAGTCAATTATGTCTGCTAGGTAGTTACTATATGCATCTTCGGCTCTAGGAAGAACTTAGGGTAACAATGCATTCTTTGGAGCAGTGACAGTGACATGAGGTAGCCTTGGGGCTTGGTGATATCAGTGGTAAGAGAGCACAGCTTGTGAAGAAAAGAAACCCAAGAATTGAGCAGAGCAGCAGGCTGTGTGTCAAACAACCCAGTTTGGTAGGAAGATCAAACTAGAAACTAAAGTTGCAAGCCAGTGAGTCAGAAAGAGGACTAAGAGTCTGGCATCTCTAAACGTCATGCAAAACCATTGGAATAAAACTCAATAGCTGAAAGCTAGTAAGCTAGAAGGGGAATATATAATAGAAAGGTAGGGAGACTTACTAGGATGGTATTGTATATATGTAAGTACAAGAACAGATCAATGGGGGTGGAAAGGACTAAGTAAGGTCAGGGGAAGACACTGAGTAAAGGAAAGGTGGAGGGAGGGATAATCAAGCTCTAAGAGGGTGTGAATAAGTCATATGGAAACCTACTTTTTTGAACAATGGAATACCCAGAAGCCACAGATTGTTACTATAAAAATTTCAGTGACATGGATGGGATACCTTCCAGTGAGTTGTTGGCCAGGGAGGTCCCTGATGCCCCCAAAATATTACAGGCCATTGGTGAGGCTCTTGGTTTCCCACCAGGAATGGATGGTAAGACCCTATTGCTGAAGACTCCACATGCTTGGGCTGCAAGGCCACTGAGAAATCCTGCTGGAGCTGAGCTGAAAATCTCCTGCTTGTAGACCAGCTGACCGAAAGCTGGAGAAAAGCTGTGCTGTATGCAGCTCCATGGGGGAAACAGAAGTCAGCAGTGGAGATAAACAACCATGGACACTGTAAGCCTTGAATTGGGCCAGCCAGGCCAAATGAGCCAATGAGTGCAATAGTGGAATGTCTGTTATGGTGAAACCAACCACTCTAATTAGACTGGAGGCCCGCTCCATGGAAGGGAATACATGCCTGATACTGAGAACCTATGATGAGATAGTCATGAGCCTTAGGGGTATAATGTCTGCTGGTGTCTGGCTAAATGTATATACTATGCTCACCAAACTGCCTGGTAAGCACTTCTCTTAATGTTCATAACCATATTTTAATGCCACACTCACTTTTGGTTAGAGAAGCTTCTCTTTTCAGATGGCAGTGACCTTGAGATGACACAGAAGGCACCATGGTGCTGAGAAGAAGTGACAGAGCTCAGCACTGAAACATCTCTATCATACCTTCCAAGGCTCAGTGTCCATTGTGGAAGGGGTGACTGAAAGAATGTGAGAGCCAAAGGAAGAGTAGGACTCCTTACAATGTGCTCCTTCGGACACAAAAAAAGGCTGGATATCCATGACGTCATGGTGCCTGATACTACCTACACAAGACCATCATAATAGGAGGAAAAGATGATGACATCAAAATGAAAGACAGACTGACTGAGGGGGGTGTTAGGTCATGATGAGCTTCCCAAAAAGGGCGCCACCACACTAAACAGGATGGTGATAGAGAGATATAAGGGAGTGGGTCATTCACATTCTTCAAGAAATTGCCCAGCCATTAACAATGCCCCAAGTCCAGATTTATTGCCTCCCCCACCTTATCTCTCACCAGGGCACTTCGGGTCTCACCCTAAGAACAGAGATTTACTGCCCCCCTTATCTCTCACCTGGTCACTTCTGGTCTCAACATATGGCTAATGCAAAGAACAGAGATTTGCTGCCCCAACAAGAAAATTCCTTCCCTTTCTTACCTTCCCCCAGATGAACAGCCTATGACTGCTCCCACTCTCGAGAGTCAGTCCTGGTAGCTCATGTTTTTCTGGAATAAAACTTCCATCTTTGCCTCAGAGTGTTCTTCATGGTCTGGTCACTCTGAACCTTACAGGGGGAAGGGATATAATGGAGATTGGAGTTGCAAAGGGGAAAGTGGGGGGAGGGAGGGGATTACCATGGGTTATTGTCTACAATCATGGAAGTTGTCAATAAAAAAAATAATATTAAAATTTAAAAAGAAACATGACTGGATGAAACAACAGAGAATAAAAGAAATTCTTATAAGTTTCAAGTAGGAATTAATAGCCAGCTGTGTCTGTTAATTGATGTGAAATAAGAGATTGAGATTGATAACTTCATTGGAGCGACTTCATTAGCGCAGTGGATTAGGAAACATTACTAGTTGTATTGAAGAAAAACGTCAGTGGATAGAGTCAGTATCTTAAAAGTCTTTGCAGAAGTACGCAAATGAGCAGAAGCCAGAGATAATTTGGACAAAGGAGTCCAGGAATGTTTTTCAGTTTTGTGGTTCAGCGATGGAATGTGTTGAAATATAATCATCAGTTGATGGTGATGATCATGTGGAAAGGAAGGAGATAAGGGAATGGATAAGAGCCATCTTACAATGAGCAAGGGTAAATCTGCTTTTACACCCAAGTATCCAAACAGAAACAACAACAACAAAATGCCACTCATGATAACAATGGTAAGTTAAATGGTGAGATAAAGACTGGCCCTTCAGTTTCGACTCCAATACTGAAACAAAAGTAGAGTGTTCATCTGACTGTGGCAAGAACTGAAAAGCTGATGCAGAAAGGTAAAGGAAAAAGATTGCTTCAAAGAATTAACTGAACATTTTAAGAGTGAATGATGGCAGAATATCTTAAGTATACAGAGAAAATTATCTGTGAAGGAAAATGGCACCGACCACGCGGCACGTGTGTGTATTACAACTTGAAGTTCTCAGATGGAGAGAAGGACAGAGCTGAAACAGTGTAGACAGAAACCTCTGGGATGGAGAGATGGCTGAGTGGTCAACGGTGCTTGCTTGCAAAGCCTGATGTCCAGGTTTCCGTTCTCCAGTACTCATGTAAAGCCAGATGCATAAAGTGACACATGTGTATGGAGGTCATTTGCAGTGGCAGGAGGCCCTAGTGTGCCCATACTCACTTTATCTATCGCCTCTTTTTCTCTCTTATAAATAAAAAATCTTTTTAGGGCTGGAGAGATGGTTTAGAGTTAAGCGCTTGCCTGTGAAGCCTAAGGACCCCGGTTCAAGGCTCGATTCCCCAGGACCCATGTTAGCCAGATGCACAGGGGGGCACACGCATCTGGAGTTCGTTTGCAGTGGCTAGAGGCTCTGGTGTCCCCCTTCTCTCTCTCTCTCATTCCCTCTCAAATAAATAAATAGATAAATAAATATTTTAAAATGAAGTGAGGAGATGATGAGACGTGGACATGTGGAAATGGGAAGAAATAGGTGTCAGCTGATTCTTAACAGGAGACAGTGATATCTTTTTAGTTGATGGGGTCACAAAAATTTGTACCCAATAATGTATACAGATCCATTTTTTTTTTCTTTTTTTGGCCATCAGAAGAAAGTTTAATGCTACAGTGTGCAGCAGCAGAGCCACTCCCTGGGCATCCATCCACGGGCTAGGTCCACGGTGGGGACCAGAGAGGCTCTTAGAGGCCTGGCCAATCAGTCATCATTCTTGAACTTTCCATTGATGTAGGACACCCAATCCAGGATCAGTCACCAGTCAGTGGCCCACGCCATCCCCGTGGCACCCCATATGCTGGCTGTGGCATCCAGTTCTTGGCCAGCTCCTGGTAAGGCATGAACCTGCTCAGCATTCCAGGGTCCCACAGATCCATTTTCTATCTGAGTTTCTACTATACACATGAACAGTGGAAGTAATTTCTTGCCCCAGGAATCTGGATTGCTCTCATGAATCCCCATAGAATGCTTTGGGGATGCATTATGTCACTTCTGAGCCTAGGCCTCAAGAGATTACAAGGCTTCTGCATCTGCATTCTTGAAACATTGCTGGCCATATAACGTCCAGTCACCTGGACTGTCAGAGAGCACACATAGAGAAGCCACATTACCCAGCAGCCAACCACAACATGCAGAATCATGAGCTAGTAAATTACTGCTTAAAATTATTGCATGGCTGAATGGTTTGGCACATACTTATTGTGCATGAACTAGTTAAATAAAATAGGCTTTGTCAGTCATGGTTCCAAAAACTTCACATGAGTTCCTTGTCAGATAGACACTCCATCACAGTCCCTTCTATTTAAATTGTATGAAATAAAAACAGTGAAAAAAAAGTATCAAATATATAGAATACCAGTACACAGAGTAAGGACTGAAGCTTGTCATTTCATTTCTGTAAACACTTCATGAAACACAGAAGAAAGTGTTGCACACCGTGCTTCTTACAGTCATTAATATGACGAATATTCAACCCAAACAGCTACCTGGTTTTCACAAAGTCTTGGGAACAGACGGCGCTTCAGCAAAATCCACCAGGAGTATAGGTTTGCTCCCTTGTGCCATGGATTATAATAACAGTTCATTCCCCACTGGGCAGGACCTTAATCCATGTTCAAAAAGCCCAAGCATGCTGATGAACCTGTGCTGAGTTTGGAATGCAGCTCAGTTGTAGAGTGAGCACAAGCCTCTGCATGTGAGGCCCAGAGTTTAATCTTCAGAAGTACAAATGTATATATATATATATATATATATATATATATATATATATATATATATATATATATCAGCAACCTGTTCCCAAAGTCTCACATTACAGTGGATTTCTCAGGATTCATTTTTGTATCAGAGAGGTCCATTCAGCACATGCAAACCATACCAGTTGTTTAAAGTGAGAAAATCCAATGTAAATAATTTTCAGTAGCAAACAGACAGATAAAGAGATGTCTAAAGTTCATAATAATGGTAATTAGCAGGAGGTGCTACAAACATTCCCTAGAGCTGAATAAATAAAAGACAGGAAGAATTAAAGATTTTCGAAGAAAAAGGCCCTCTGAGCAGGAGGGCCTGCTCAACTGGCATTGTTCTTCCAGGATTCCGTGTTTCATAGCTCCGGAATTGACTTCTGAAAATAGGCCTCAAGTTAGTGAGCCAGCGAGACCCCGTGAGGCTGACAGTGCGAGGGATGGAAAACGGTACACCAAATTCCACCACTGAGATGGAAAGACCACACTCAGCCCGGGCCAGGGAAGCTGTGCCCAGCAAGTCAGGAAGCGCATGCAGGAGGAGCAAGCCCAGCCTCCTTCCTTGTTTCAGGCTAGCATATTTCTCTAGATTACTTTTTTTTTTTTTTTTAAGAAAAGCAAAACATTGAGCTACCCAGTAGAAGAAAGATGTGTTTTGTGGGCTATAGTGATTGTCACACAAGCCTAGAGACCTGCATTTGGATCTCCAGCTCTCGTGTAAAATTCCAGGTCTGCTCACTCACTTGTAATCCTGGGGCTGGGGAGGCGCACACACATACAAATTGTTTTGCAGGTATCACTTTAGTATCACACACATGCATAGAAAAAGATACATGACAAGGTAAGCTATATTAGACACAAAAATAAACTAGAGGAAGAGATACCTAAGTGTAATTTTTTTCTCTTGTAAAAGAAAAGATCCTAACAAATATTTAATTGATTTGATGATAGGAAACTTTTTGTCTGGAACATGTACACATCAAGAATGACATTGTAAGCATTAATTTTACCTGAAGAAATATTTTTTAAAAAAAAACTATCTGTTATTCATTTGTATTTAATTTCCATTTAATATTTTATTGTATTTATTTGTGTGTTTGAGAGAGAAAGAGATGCATAGAGAGAGAGCGCGAGAGGGGGAGAGATTGGGTGAGCCAGGGCCTCTGGCCATTGCAAATGAACACCATACACAACTTGTGCTTCTCTGGCTTACATGGGTCTTGAGGAATCAACCCTGGATCTTTTGGCTTTGCAGGCAAGCACCTTAAGCACTAAGCAATCTCTCCAGCCCTTATAGTCATTTAAATACTCGGTTTAATCATTTGTGGTTGCTAAGCTCTATCGGGTATTTTCCTAGCCCAGCACTTAGTCTCACACTTCTGTTTTAACCAACAGTAAGCTGGTTCACACATGTGCTTCCTATGAGAGTTGTAATTGTCTATGCTGTCTCCTCCCACCCAGCCATGTCTACTACTGGGAAGGCCTCATTTGCTTCCTTCTTAGCTATCTAGTCCACCTGTGCTTGAAGAATCCGTCTCCATCATTGCAGTCCTAGGTCAATTTTTTTCTTTCCAAAGAAGCTTCCTTATTCGTGCACCCTCCAACTCTCATCTAATGTAGACATAGCTGATCAGTGACTTCCACACTTTCCTATAGGAGCTTCATAGTGTGTTACCATTGAACATTGTTCATAGCTTTCCCTTGCCTGAAGTTACTCTTCAAAACTGTGAGCCCATGAGGCCACATGTTAAACTATTTCCTACTGCACCAGAATTCAACCCAAGTTTTTTGTTTGTTTGTTTATTTTTATTTATTTATTTGAGAGTGACAGACAGACGCAGAAAGAAAGAGGCAGATATATATAAAGAGAAAAAGAACGAGAGCTCCAGGGCCTCCAGCCACTGCAAACAAATTCCAGATGCATGCACCACCTTGTGCATCTGGCTTATGTGGGTCCTGGGGAATTGAGCCTCGAACTGGGGACCTTAGGCTTCACAGACAAGCACTTAACCGCTAAGCCATCTCTCCAGCCCCTGACTCAGGTTCTTTATTTTTATTTTTTGTCTTAACTTGGTGACTTTCCAGATATTTGTACAGTTTCGGGAAGGTGTACATTCTTTATATGTACAACTTCCACTAACATCTCTATTTGGTTTTCTCCCATTTCTTCACTCAACAATTGGCCAGGAGCCTGAATGTTGAGAGATCTTCCTTACCAACACACAGCCGAATCTGAATGATTACGCTGGACTTGAGTGTGCTCATTAAGTCTAATGAGGTCCACAGAGGTGACTGTATGACTCATAACATGAAGTCATTTTTCCAATTAGCATTCTGACAAATGCATTAGAAGGAGAGCCCTTTCAATAGATTTCTACAGCTGGTGAAGGGATCAGGTGTCAGAAGATTTTCAGCTTTGTTCTGCTGTTCTGGTCAAATAACTTATTTTTAACCGCTTGATGCAGCTGGTGGTGATCATATGTCACCCTCTGCTGAGCCTACTTTTAAAATGGTCCTTGTTACAGTATTGCAACTGAAGAAATTTTTAGAGAGATCAGAGATAACTTTTGATTCACTGGTATCATTTAAATGAGAAGATTTCCATATAGCATGTTTTGAAAGTATATTTTTTAAGGACTACCCCATTCATGAGATTTAGCACTTGGTAAAAACACACTTTTGCAAGCATTAAATAAAAGAGAATTGGAGATAATTATATTACACTAAAATATGACTTAATTCCACTT
Organism: Dipus sagitta; assembly: GCA_036346955.1. NCBI lineage: Eukaryota > Metazoa > Chordata > Mammalia > Rodentia > Dipodidae > Dipus > Dipus sagitta. Next base: position 22,908,427 of record CM070784.1, on the reverse strand, counting down.
TGGCTCTCTACCATCTTTGAATTCAAAGTCAGCACATGTGTCCTCATTTAGACAGAAAAATAAAGGATTTCAGAATCAATAGAGCCTCTCCAAGCCAATCAGAGAGCACTGATTTATTGGGAATTTGCTTGTACAAATTCACTTTACTGCAGGATAGGCAGTTCAATGCACTTCAATGGTCAGTAACCAGCAGTAGATATTAGTATCTTAGACAAATTGGATTATATATTTTTTAAAATGTTCCTTAGATGCCAAACTTACAAATTATTACATTCTAGATTATCTGTGTGATTTGAATAACAACTTTCAAGAAACTAAAGTTACTACATTTTTTACAGGGAAAGTAAAATTTACCTGATTATTTTGAGTGATAAATAAGAGTTATTTCCTAATGTTAAGGATATTAGATAATGGTATTAAGGATGAAAAACTGGCCAGGTGTGGTGGCACACACCTTTAATCCAGCACTTGGGAGGCGGAGAGGCTCTGTGGCACAATAGCACATTAGACATCTAACAATTAAACTACTCAATATAAGAAATAATTTTAGCAGTACCTGTTTTGTGCCTGGCATTTAATATTTATAGTAAGAAGGGCTTGCATTACTAATTATTAATAAAATAATAATTTCCTATGAACTAAAAAAAAATTACAAAATCATCAATCAACATCCTTATTTCTCCTCCTTGTAGCTTCTTAAATCCAAGAATTATTACATGTCATTCAGAACACTGTCTTAAATGTTTTAATATTTTGCTGTGTTTATCAGTTATTTTCTTGTTACTGAGAAAAATACCCAACCAGAATTAGCTTACAGAAGGAAATTTTTTATTTCAGCTCACAGTTTCAAGGGGGAGTGTCAACTGTGGCAGAGAAGTCATGGCCCAAGCAGCAGGTCAGCTCACATCATCACATCAGGAAGAACAAGATTGAATGAGGTGGGCTGGGCTGTACTACATAGAGGTCTGCCCCCATTGATTCATTTCCTCCAGGAAGGTTCCGCCTCTTAAAGTTTATACAAACTTCCAACAGTTTCAGCAAGTCACCCAGTAAGTATTAAGTATTCCAACATATGAGTGTTTGGGGACATTTTACATTCAACCCACCACACTGTTTTTAATCACTAAGATCAGGAACTCATAATTATTATTTTTAGATTACTTTGAAGTGTTCTGAACCTCGCTTTTTCTTTATAGTAGCAATTAAAATTTAATATGCTTATCTTGTTCCACAGAACATATATATGTATATGTATTTATTTCAAAGTATCACATATCCCCAAGTTATCATGTGATATATATACATGTATTAGCATATATATTGTGGAGTGGCTAAATCGAGCTGGATAACATGCATATTAACTCATATATTTATTCCTGTGGTGAGACTCTATTCTTTTAGAATTTTTTTCAAGATTGTAATAAATTAACATGAATCACAATACTGCACATTATGTCTTGAACTTGTTCTTTCTATCTCATCGAAGTTGTTCCTAAGCTGCATTTTTATTCCCCCTAAGTGCTATTTTACTCATAAATTCTATGAAATTAACCATTTTATATTCTGTGTTTAAGTATTATTATGCAATATTTGTTTTTCTGTGCTGGTCTTTTTCACTTAACATAATGTACTCCAGATTTTTCCATGTTGTTGTAAAGTGCAGGATTCCCTTCTTTCCAGTGGCTGAACACTATTCCATTGTGTATATTAGTGAATACGTTGGCTGAATCCACATCTTCTCTATTGGTGCTCAAACTTCAATGTACATGGAAGTATAGATAATTCTCCTACATACTGTCTTAATTTCCCTCAAATATATACACTGTTGGGAGATTGTTGGATTTTATTGCAGTTCTAGTTTGTTAGTACTTTGAGTGACTTTCATACTCATTTTACAATGATCACTATTTTTATGCATATACGTGGAAAGCTTTACCACTGAAGAATTTTTAAAAACTCAAATTTCACAAACTTCATTTGTAAAACATGTTTTTTCAAAACTTGAGACAGCATTGATTATATTTCAAAATCTAAAAATAAGTAAATTTAAAAATAAGTAACAATTTTATTATTTCTGTGTAAAATAAAACAGGTGCCTGGTATGATGGTATGTGTCTTTAATCCAGTACTTGGGGGGCTGAGGTAGAAGTCCCATGAGTCAGAGGCCAGCTTTGGCTACAAAGTGAGTTCCAGGTCAGCCCACCTATAATGAGTCCTTGCTGCAAAATAAAATAAAATAAAATAAATGCAAAAAAATTGAGTAACCAACTTTTATAGCGACATGATACTCATAAACAGAACATTCTATTCTTTAGTACTGCTGAATTAAAAAAAAATACTTTGTCATCATTTGTAGGATAATTCCCTAATTCCAATGTTGTTTTATCTTACCACTGATCATATCCTGTAGGACATTTGTGTTGACACTGAATTGGTTATATTTTACTTTATTTCCCCACAATAATCATATTTTTGAATATTTGATGCATTCTAAAAGAGTTACTTTAACCATATTCCTTTAGAAGACTATTTATACTTACTTTTCTTTTTTTATTTATTTGACAAAGAGAGAGAGAGAGATAGAATGGGCACAGCAGGGCCTCCAGCTACTGCACACAAACTCAAGACATGTGTGCCCCTTGTGCATCTGGCTAACGTAGGTCTTGGGGAATTGAACTTGGGTCTTTTGGCATTGCAGGCAAATGCCTTAACCACTTAGCCATACCTCCAGCCCAATATGCTTACTTTGCTAATTATTCAATTGGTATAATACTCATGCATGGGAAAGAAAATTAAATTAACATGTTTGTATAAAATAATACATGTTCTCTAAAATGAAATATGAAAATCAAAGCTAAGTGTACTGATTTTATCAATGACTAAATACTCTTCTATGCTGTCATTTAGCCTTTCCCAGGGTAGAGCCATTTAATCATTTATAATGTTTAAATGTCTACTTAAGAATAATTTAGAGATAATTATTTATACAACTTATTATACAGAAGAAAATGAGTAATTCCACTGAGCACAGAAAAACCGACATAGATTATGAAGAAACAGAATTTGTTTTAAGGAAAAGAGAAGGCCAACACTTGTGAACAATCACTCAGTACAAATACATGGTTGTCATTTGTCAGTTCGCATGTATCATATAAAATCCAGAGGATCTTATTTTTGCTTATGTAAGCTACAGTGTAAGTACAATAGAATAGTACCAAAGAAGTCATATGAGATATCTCAAAGCATCTTTCTGAAGATAATATCAGCTATACTGGACTTGCCACCTATGGGCCACACATCACATATAGCAGATACTGCTTTTTTAACTGAAGTTTTATTGAAACAAAATTACATATATTCCTTTATATATTATGTATGGCTCTTCTCCTGCCACAAATGCCAAGTAAATGGTCTCAACCTGCTGTGGCCCATATAATTAAGAATATTTATTATTTGATGATAAGAAAAATAGTTTGTTGTGAATTTCTCAAATATATAGTTATTTATTGGTTTGTTTAGTATACTATTTCATTTTACTAAACTCAGTTGATTTTCTTATGAAAGGGTTATGAGCACAAATATAAAGAAAGGTTAAACCAGCTTTTGAGAGCACAAATTAAAATAGCTGATTTAATCTTGCTAAGTTGGACAATATATTACATGGAAAATTAAGAATACCAAGATTGTGCTGGAGAGATGGCTTAGTGGTTAAGGCATTTGCCCACAAAGCCAAAGGATCCCAGCTCAACTCTCCAGGACCCACGTAAGCCAGTTGCATAAGGGGGCACATGCATCTGGAGTTCGTTTACAGTGGCTGGAGGCCCTGACGTACCCATTCTTTCTCTTTTTCCCTTTCTCAAATAAATAAAACATATTTTTAAAAATATCAAGATTTAATCATCTTGATTTGCATTATGGGAAAACTTATAGATGTCTTTCTATACCTAAATAAAATAATGTCTTCTAAATTTATAAATATTTGAAGTATTACATACTTTTCTTTGAGTTGTTACATTTCAGACATATGTGTGTATTTATTTATTTATTTTTAGGTAGGCTGTTACTCTTGTGTAACCTGACCCGGAATTCACTATGTAGTCTCAGGCTGGCCTCAAACTCACAGTAATCCTCCTACTTCTGCCTCTGAGTGCTGGGATTAAAGTCATGTGCCACCATGCCTGACTATTTCATTCTTTTAATTTGTATTTGCTCTTCTACATTAACAGGGTTAAAACAAAGTTTTGTATTTAAGAAAACATGATGTTCCCAATATCATATCAATTAATGAAGAATTTTAGATGAGGAATACATAGAACCTAGAGGGAACATTCAACTAGTAATCTTTCACCTTGTTCCAGGGAATTCTTCCTCGCATAGTTCTTAAAAGAAAATTTTGCATGGCTGACTTTTTTTCTGAATATATATAGAATACAAAATATAATTTCAATCTTCCAAGAATCAAGCATCTAAAACATTCTTTAAGTACCAGTGACTCTGGAAATTTTTTGAAATGAGAAAAGAGATTCTGGGAAGTTATTGAATTGGTTTTTACTGTTTAAGAGAAAGAGGAACATAAAGATAAGGTGAATATTTTCTTTTCTTTTCTTTTCCTCTTCCTAAGGGTTAGAGGGCAGAAAAGGGGTAAACAGTGAGACAGCCAGATAAAAGCCACTCACCCTCGAGTAGCACAGGCTACCAGGTAAGGAACTCTGTTCTCTTAGAGCTTTGGTAAATGTAGTCCACCACCAGAAGGGCTGCCCACTCTGGAGGATTGACTTCCTCCCTCAGTTAATCCTTCTTAGAAAGACCTCACAGACCTGTCCTATGGGTGTTTCCCTTGATTCCTAATCCAATCAAGTTGGCAACAGAGCTTAACCATCACACTGTCCCAGAAATCACAAGCTATTACTTCCTGAGTGCACAGCACTGTCGGTCAGATATGAGATAAATCATCTAGAATGAAGATATGCAACACTGCAAAAACTATACACAATAGGAATCTTTTAAAACATATTTTATTTATTTGAAAGCAAAGGAGAGAGACATAAAAAGAGAGAGAGAGAGAATGGGTGCACCAAGACCTGTAGCCACTGCAAATGAATTCCAGATACATGAGCCACTTTGTGCATTTGACTTTACATGAGTATTGCAAAATTGAACCTGGGTTATTACAGACTATGAAAGCAAAAACCTTAATTGCTGACCCATCTCTCCAGCCCCCAAACAGGAATTTCTGAAATAACAACCTATAAAATCATATAATAATAAATATTATTACAGGGTGATATCTAGAAAAATTCAGCTGGTGTTATGCTGGATATCAGGGCACAGTTATAATATCCACATACATTTGATAACACATTGAGAAATTAACATAGGGAAAGTATAGCCGAATGTACACTTATTATTGGTTGAAACAACAGATAATAAGAGAGATCTCTTAAAATCTAGGGTTGGATAGATGGCTTAGTGGTTAAAGTGCTTGTCTGTGATGCTTAAAGACCCATGCTGTACTCCCCAGACCTCAAATAAGCCAGACACACAAGGTGATGCATGCACAAGGTCTCACATGAGCACAAGGTGGCGCACTTCTTTTACACTGGCTGGAGGTTTTGGTATGCCAATTCTCCCTCTCTCCCTCTCTCCGTATCTTCTCTCTAATTAAAAAAAAAAAAAAAAAAAGACAGACTTGTCTATTGGGCTTGCTTCAAAAAAAAGTCTACTAATATTTAGCTTGATCAAGGAAAGATCTAAAAGAGCTACAAAGTTTGTTTTAAACAATTGATGATGTGCCATTTTAAAAAAGGAAGTAAACATATTTTAGAACTGCAGGCAAAACAAACAAACAAACAAGAGCAGCCTTTACTTCTAATCAAGGATATTCAAAGCAGGGCCCAGATACTTTGGAAGCAAGCTTGAGGGTCTACTGTCACCTAAATGAGCCCCGCAGACATTTAGAAATGTCATCATAAGGTTTGTTGGGATTTGAAACACAAGGTATGTGGTGGATAGCTATAATTCTCTAAATGGAATTTCAGATTATGTTGGCTTGCCACCTTATCTACCAATTTATTCAATAACGTGGAACAGGCAAGCATGTTCAGAATAAGACATGCTTAATGTGTGAAAATGTTTAAGTCTCACAACATTAACATCATCTGTTAATTTGTGGAAATTAGACCAAATATTATAAAGAAGCCCACATCTATTTGTATGAAGTAGGTTAATTAATAATCATACATAGAATATTACAGTGCTGTATACAAATGTACTTATCTTCAGAAGAATATATATACATATAAAAGAAAAAAACATTCTCTCAGATATATGTAGTGACTTTTCCATCTCTTTATGATACTGTGTCTCTTTGGCTAAAGAGAGATGGGTCAGTGGTTAATAGCACTTCCTGTGCAGCTAAGGAGGCCTAAGAAGGCCTGAGAAACTGCTGGAGTTTCATCCCTAGGACCCACATAAACAACTTTCCCTGACCATGTGGGTCTGTAATCCTAGTTCTACAGGGAGCTGAGGCCAGGGAATCATTGGGGCTCGCACAAAAACCAACAACTCAGGACCAGTAAGAGACTCCAGATCAAATAGCAATGGATGAGGGCAGAGTGATGGAAGGATTACCCACACAGGCAATGGTATGTTACCACAGGACTCCACCTGGGCACACACATGAGCATTCACTACACACACACACACACACACACACTAACATGACAAAAAAAATCAAAAACCATAAAGTAACAAATATTCTTTGATTAGACAAAAATCACTTGACTTCTTTGAGTTTTACTGAGAAAAAGATAGATATAACAATAAAAACTAAGAAAAAAAACTAACAGAAGGGTTATTAGAACAGCAAACATCACCTTGTATCAGGAAGGTGCTGAGTGGATCACACAATGCACATTAGGTGCTTTCCTTTCGCTCACCATGTGGTGTCGACACTTCCTTCCCCTCTCCTCTGCCTTGTCCACAGCATTACTTCAGATGGGGCAATAAGACTAGAGGGTTGAGTGGCTTTACCACTGGGTGGAATGCCACAATGCACTTCTTCAGCTACTCTTTCTCTGTGTGTCATTTCTGTCCCATAGGCATTGATGTTTAGTTATATAATAATCAGTTATTTTAATTGCAAGATTTTACTTATTTTCTTTTTGAGGTAGGGTCTCACTGTAGCCCAGGCTGACCTGGAATTCACTATGTCATCTCAGGGTGGCCTCGAATTTATGGAGGTCCTCCTCCCTCTGCCTCCTGAGTGCTGGGATTAAAAGCATGTGTCACCAAGCCTGGGTTTATTTTTAATTCTATTACTTATTCTTCTTATAAAATAATTAGTTTGGGATTATTATTGAAGCAAGGTTACTGTCATCATACAGAATGATGACTTTTCAGTTAAGGAAAGAATATTATAGTGAACAATCTTATGAAATAATCCAGAAGAGGAAGCAGCAACTACAAATATGCTAGTGCATTCGAGCACGTATGAATTTGAAAATGAGTTTTACTTATGGTCAGGGATACAAAGCAAATGCAAATATTCCCTCATGTAAAGTAATAGCCAATGAAAGGAAATGCACATAAACACCTGATTGCAATCAATGCTATAAGGATGTAGAAAGAGAAGGTTTAGGAGTTTTCAAGACAGCAACACAATACCAATCCACTGTCTGGAGTTACTTAATATGTCACCTATGGATATTCATTCTATTGGATCATTTTGTATCCTATAATTACTATCCTGCTTACATATTTTATTATTTTTTTCAATATGGCAAAGAGCTTGTAGAACAACTGCAAAATAACATTTCCACTTTCTAATTTTTATTTAATTTTCTTTTCTTTCATTTATTTCCACAGCCCTATTAAAAAATAAAGCTGGCTTCTGAAAATAAGTCCAATAACATCCTTTTGACAAGTATAGTTAATAGATTATTGTGTTCTTTAAAAAATCCTCCTATCCACACTCCATTTCTTGCAATTACGGTTTTAATAAGAAAAGATAATACATTTTGGGTTGTATAATTACTATTGATTTGCTTTCACTTTTCCAAATGTGCTTTCCAAGTAACACAGAGCTCTGGTGCTATTACCTCCTCAGGGTTACAGTGAATTTTGCAAAGTGATTTTGCTCTTAGTCAGGACTGTGTGAGCAAAGTGGATTAATAATCAATAAAACAAAAATCCTTTATCAATTGTTTTGATCTCTCTATATTCATTGGTTTAAATATATGTCCTAATGGTATATCCTCAAGCAGACAATTCTATAGCCCATGTTTCATTTATTTTAATTGTACATTAGGAAAATGTGGTAAATTTACGACGTGCATGGCTTTATACTGAATTGTAAATATTGCTAACATTTGGCTTCAGAACCCCTTACTTATCATATTAGACGCATTCTTAATAATGTTCATATTCCAGACATCAGTACCACATGGATTAAAAAATAATGAAAAGAAGTCTTTCTTAACTAGTAATCATTGACAGGTGAGTTCTAGCAAGAAGGTCCAAATTATATCTGAAGAATATTTAAACAACTAGAGATGTTAAGAGAAGATAAGAATGTAGTATTCTTTCCCACATTAAAAATATTTGACTGTGGGCTGGAGAGATGGCTTATCAGTTAAGGTGCTTGCCTGCAAATATGAAGGACTCATGTTCAACTCTTCAGGTCCCACATAAGCCAGATGCACAGTGATAAGCTCTTAATGTTGCATCTGCACCCAAGGGGAAGCATGAGTCTGGAGTTTAATTGCAGTGGTTAGAAGCCCTGTTGTGCCAATTCTATCTCTCTCATTAAAAAAAGGCCAGTCTGTTGTGCTTACCTCAAAAACAAAAACAAAACACAACAAAAAAAAGGACTGCATTTATTTAATGAATTCAAGTCATTGACATTTAGGATTTTTATAAATTTCCTTACTTCTGGAACTTTCAATTAAAATAAGTTACAATCTGTCTGTTTTTTTTTTTCCAATGGGACATGGTTTACAGTTTACCTTTCTTATAGGTTCCAAATTATAACCTATTAACTGCTGAGGTAATAATTAACAAGTTTACCTTCATTTGACCAAATATGGGTGGTTGGCTGCATTCCTGAAACATTATTATTAATGCTTTTCCCCTTGTATTTTATCTCTTGTGGAGCTCAGAACAAAGTCCCCCAGTAAGAGATCTGAGTGCACTGAGAGTTTTATCCTAACCACTTGGCGATCTGTGTGTTTTCTGCTGGGCTGTGATGTCTGGTCAGAACGAAAACATTTCTCTTTGTTCTAACACAATATCTCATCGCCAAGAAGAGGACTCATACGGCTAATTCAGCCAGATGAAGTGTGGCTTCTATCTCCTCTGTCCACAGCTGATGCCTGTTTTCCAATAGCATGAAGCTGAACCAGAGATCATGTGATGTGGTTATCACCAGCAGAGTGACCCAGTACAGGAGAAGAAGGCAGGCAATAGAAGCCCAGAGACAGTCAAGAAGTCAACAAATCTGATTTTGGATTCAAAAACAATCTTTGAAATTCAAGAAAGACACTGTAGCTTTGAGAGGAAACACTTTGATTTACAATAGCCTAGAATTTTTTCTTAACTTTTAAAAAGTCTGAAAGATATTTAAAAGGAAAAAAGAAAAAAAAAAACCAAGATTGAAAATAGAATAGCTAGAAAGCCAAACTAACCCCCAAATGAGGCAAATTCTTTCATGTTTGGAGAGCAAGAACTATCTGAAGTACACACTGGCGGAGCATCTATGAAGGACCTCTCTCCTGACTTCCGATAGTGGCCAGTTTTTAGAGAAGAAAGAAAAGGACATCCTCAGATATTTGAAGATCCTAAAAAGAATGGAACTTCCACCATGGCTTCTGGAGCGATTCTGAGAAAATAACACATTTTTCAGAGTTTTCTGAACTCAGATGCCATTCAGCAGCAGGAGAACAGACATGGTGATAACATCTATTCCTGGGTGGATTGGATGGATCCTATGGTTCGCCTTCAGCTTCTGAGCAGCTCTGCAGGATACAGAAAGTATGGCCTTTGGCTCTAAGACAGGAACAGAGAGGGCAAAGAGAGCTTCGCTGAGTGTGAGAAGGTTTGAGAGACTGAGTGGGAAGAGAGTCCTCCAGGGACTAGTGGAATCATGCCAACAGCTCCAGCATTTGAAGTTAGAATGAGCCTTTAGTGCAGTACTAAGTTCAGTATTTTGTAGGCACCTTCATGCACAAGTGCCTAGACTATTTCAACCAAGAAAGAATTAGAGGGTGATGGAGAAATTTATCTAACGGTGGAAATTCTGAATCACATAAAACACTTTCCTCTACTTTGGACTGAATGGTCTTAATTTACTCTCTGTGGATTTAAATAATGAAGGTTGCATTTTCTATAAACCTAAGTTTTTGGCTTGTGGAAATTCATACTCTGCAAAAGAATACGTCTAACATTGTTTCAGAGACTCCTAGAGATTTAGCATCATTTAGAAGTGGTCTTTAAAGTACAATCACACTGTTCAGGTTTCTATTTATTAAGAATATTTGAGGGGTATTTGGTTACCAATACAGTGTATCCATTCATGACTGCAACTTGAACATGGGGTTTATCAATTAGCCAGAGACATCTTCATGCCAAGAGTGAGAAAATGGATGGAATGATATATGAAGTAAACTGCCCAAACTTACAACTTCTAGAATTTGTCCTATTCTAACCCTTTGTAATTATCTCTAACATGCTCATGCAAAGTGGTAGACACCTATTATAAATTTTGGGCAAATAACCTTACCTTTGAGGCACAAACAAGTAAATACATGGGTAGAAATAAATAAGTTTTTTTTTCTGAAAATCAATGTTACTACTTGGTCTATTGGCACCCAACAAATAACAAAAGAATTAGCAATCCCTATTTGCTTATATGTTGATCCAATTTCCTGAATATTTAGCTGTATGTTATGGATATGAGTAGTAAACATACATTTGTAAGCTCATAAATATTGACAATGTCAGTAATATTTCTTTACATGTGAGTATGGTTTAAAAGAATTTAATGAATCTAGTCTTCAGTAAATTACAGCATCACAGCAAAGAGACCCGAGTTCTGTCACAGCAGCATCCCAAGTGTGTACAGTGAAACACGGCCTGAGGAATCATTGCTGCATATTTTCGAGAATATCTTCTTTTATTTCTTGAATGTACTTGTGTAGCAAAACCATTTAATTTTAATGTGTGAATGTGTATATAAAGACTTCAGTGAGAAGACAAAATCTTTCAGAAATTTCACCTAGAGTGAGGCTGTAGATAAAATACACGACATTTTTATGCAGGGTGTGAAAAAGCTGACTAAAATATTTACGTATTAATATCCCATTGCAAAGATCACTGTTAGCTCATTGGCCTTAAATTATTCACTAGGTTCAATGGTTATTATTTTTAGCTGCTGCAGTCAGACCTTATAAATACATTTCTGAGGTCACACACTCTACTTTTCATCTAAACCTTTCCACCCATTTACTTTTTTAAAAGTGAACATGAAATGATATTACCTGACATTCAACCTTAGTGAGTCAAACACTTCTCTAAACCACAAATGAAACTACAAGGATATTATTTTTAGGAAATAAGACCTAAGTGTCAATTTTAATAGATAGTATTTTTAATTTGGCAGCCACAGCAGTTCCTCTCTTGTTTAAGAACAAACTTTGTCAACATATAGTGTCTTTATAGGTTTCTAATATTACTCAAAATTCATAATCTTAAGTGGAATAATTATAGTTCTTGTTAGTACCTTTGCATAACAAATATTTTAAGTAATTTGTCCATGTATGTTATTATACATTGATTGACCTATAACATATAGTTGTTAGATCACTGGGGCTGAAAGGACCTTTTTCTACTCAAATCAGTGTTCACTTTGCTTTGAATTCAAATGAAGTAAAGGAATTTCTCATAGTAGGGCTCAAGGACCTGCCTAAAGCAGCCTGACTTGATCAAAGAGTCAATGAAGAATTTGAAAGAAAAGGCCTCCAGTTTGCGTAAGAACATGCGGGAACCAAAGAGACAAAGCTGAGCTCTTGCCTACTGTTTATTTGTGCGAAGTCAATTAGCATTTCTGTTTTGGGTAGGTCCCGTGTGGTGTCAACTTCACAATGTCAGTCCCAAGGGCCAGTGAAGGGTATTTTGCGCTACAAGGTGAGAAATGTATTTTTGCACTTTTGATGTAGAGTGTATTGTCTCAGAGTCAATGCCATGATTCCCTCTGCCTCTTAATGTTTCTTTCAGGTATTATCAAGTCACATCTAATTACTAATTCTCTAGACAAATTTGGGAGAGTCAACTAGCTAACTAGTAAACATTATACACACACTAAAGTCCCCTGGCTTGGACCCAGGCCTCCAAACCTCTATAAATGTGTTTCTCTTGATGGTCTACTTTTATTATTTTATTTTATTTGCTTTCTGAGTGCACTGCTATGATTCACTCTAGTTATTAAATTATATCTTACTTGTATTCACAACTTCCGTGGCCACCCTTTCAAGCACCTTTCTTACCCATGGGGCTTTGTTCCATTCCCTGCTCATTTTTCTTTTTCTTAAAGTTTTTATTTTTATTTATTCATTAGAGAGAGAGGGGAGGGAGTGAAAGAGGGAGAGATTGGGTGAGCCAAGGCATCCAACCACTGCAAACGAACTCCAGATGTGTGCGCTACCTTGGGCCTCTGGCTTCTGTGGGACTTGCAGAATTCAACCTGGGTCACCAGGCTTCACAGGCAAGCACCTTAGCAGCTAAACCTTCTCTACAGCCCCCCTCTCAGTTTTCAAAGGAGCCTAAAATTCTGGCTACTAAGGGGTAGGCTACTTTTAAAGGAACCAGTTCCAAAGAATTAACCTTAGCGAATAAAGAAAATGAATTTTTTTTAAGGTTTAGAGAGATTTTATTAGATTAATAGAAGGAAAGAAGACAGAATATAAAGAGCTCTGTCCATGAAAAGGCAGGGTTTAGTGAAGCCCAGAGAGCTCCTGCCCATGAAGAGACAGAAGCACCAGACTGGCACATAGTAGGGCAGCCAACATTCTCTCATGAAGAGGGGAGAGAATCATTAATCCCCAACTCGCCCTCAGGAATTAATAGTAGCTAATTATTGCTCTGAGACACTCACACTCTTCTGTCATATAGCCATTGATTGGCCTTAGCCTGTAAGCCATCTTTCCAGCCCTCTGTGCCAATTTTTTTTCCTCCCCATTATGTTTTTGACATGTTGCATGATATTTTTTTAAAAAGTAGAAAATGAATGGGTAAGCATGCAATCCAAATAAAAGAATTTGAGTTTAATTCTAGCAATAACACATCCTAGTCTATACATTAGGCAGCCTATTTATCTTTCTTTCTTTTAGTTCTGAAGAGCCCAAGCCAAAGTAACGCCATGACAGACTTTAAAGACAGTACTAGGCCTAAATTTCTGTTTCCCTGCAGGGCCCAAATTACTGACACAGCACTTTGAAGTTACTGGGAAAAACAACCACAAACTGCTCAGTACCCAAAACAATCAAAAAGGAACAAGTAAATGTTGTACATTCCTGTGGCTCTTGTGACTACAGGTAAGTTTGCTTAACGATCCTCAACTACTATGTAACCAATCAGCTTGCAACATATACGCTCTTGCTAAATGTCAACCAATCATGTAACTGCTATGTTGGAAAGTCACCTTTTGTTTGTTTGAACCTAATAAACGCTCCTCCCCGAGGCCTTTCGGGGGCTCTTGGACGGACCCACTGTGTTGGTAAGGTCTGGAGCCCACTCTTAAGCGGGAAATAAAGCTCTTTGCTGTTGCATACATGTCTGACTCTCTTGGTTGTCTCTGGGGAAGCCGTGATCTGGACATAACAAGTTCCTCATTTGAGTGGGAAGTAATGCATAGTATCTCATCTGTAGGCTTATAAGAATTAAATATATAATTTATTTGGTTCGTGTTGTTTTGAGACATCATCTCACACTTATAGCTCAGGCTGGACTCAAATGCATGAGAATTGTTCAACTTGGGTATGAGTGCTGGAATTCCAGGCATCATGCCTGGCTTAAAGATATACATTAATATATAAAATGCTTGTAATTTAAATATATACATGAATATATAAAATGCATGCAAACTGTTTAGAAGAGGACACAATCCAGAGGTCATGATCCAATAATGTAAATTACCATATCCTTTCTCAGAGATGCTTACCATTTTAAATGGTAATGTGTGTAATTTTTTTTTTAATTTACTATGTTTCGAGATTGGCATATTTTTAAAATTTTTTATTTTTATTTTTTTATTTACTTATTTGAGAGTGACAGAGAGAAAGAGGCAGATAGAGAGAGAGAATGGGCACACCAGGGCCTCCAGCCACTGTAGACGAACTCCAGACGTGTGGGCCCCCTTGTGCATCTGGCTAACATGGGTCCTGGGGAATTGAGCCTCGAACTGGGGTCCTTAGGCTTCACAGGCAAGCGTTTAACCACTAAGCAATCTCTCCAGCTCAAGATTGGCATATTTTTAATATAGGGTCTCACATGGGTAACCCAGAATTGCATGAAACTCTCTATGTCAGTATGTAGCCTAACTGGCTTTGAGTTCACAATAATCCTGCTTCCTCAGTCTCCTGAGCACTGGAATTACAAGCATATGTCACTATGTACTGCCTTTTAGTTTATTAATAATAAAGGATGTCTTAAATGTCCTATATTATATTGACATTCTTTTGTACCCTAAACCTTCCCATCAAAAACAATATGTACTAGAAAATTTAACCAGATTAAAGTACTTGATATATCCACTTTACATGAGTTCTGTGAACTCAAAATTTGTTCATGTAATTCTAACATTTAGTTCCAATAATAATATGAACAACAGCAATAATGTTAAAAGGAATGAGTATAGAACATCTTTATGTAGGATAAGTGACTCTAAATTATCTTAGGTAACTTGAGCAATCACAGATTATGTGTGACCTAGCTCACAGTGAAATATTTCTTACTGATATGGACCAAAGAGTCACAAAGCAGAAAAGATGTCCAAAGTAGAAACAATTTGATACTAATGTAAGATAATAGAGTTTGCATTTTTTTCTAACTGAGGTAGAGTTTTCTGTAATTAGGTTATGATGGTACAGCTCATGTTAATGAATTTGTGGACCTACATATCAAGAACTCAAAATTGTATACATTAGTGAAAATGAATCATAAGGTAGTATACCAATTCTGGGCCATTTACTTATAGGTTTTCCTAGGCTTACTAGTTATGCTATTTTCTAATTTTTCTAGTGTTCTTACATATTTTTTCAAGATTTTATTTTCATTTATTTATTTATTAGAGATAGAGAGAGGGAGAGAGAGAGAATGTGTGTACCAGGGCCTCTAGTCACTGGAAAAAAACTCCAGATGCATCTGGCTTACATGGGACCTGGAGAATTAATTGAACCTGGGTCCTTAGGGTTTGCGAGTAAGTGCCTTAACCACTAAACCATCTCTCCAGCCTGTTCTTACATTTTTAAAAACTTTTTATTTACTTATTTATTTGACAGAGAAAGAGGGAGAGACAGAGAGAGAGAGAGAGAGAGAGAATGGGCATGCCAGGGCCTCCAGCCACTGAAGATGAACTCCAGACAGTTGTGCCCCCTTGTGCATCTGGCTAACGTGGGTCCTGGAGAATCAGACCTGGGTCCTTTAGCTTTGCAGGCATACGCCTTAACTGCTAAGCTATCCCTCCAGCCCCTTACATATTTTTAATATATAGCTTTTCAAACATCAGAAGTTTTGGCTAGTATCCATTTCTGCTAAACACAGCTGGCCTACAGAAAGGCTGAGACACAGTAGGGGACAGCTGTACCCTTCATGAGGATGAGACAGCCTATTGCAGTATTTGTCTACTTTCTGTCTACTTTCTGTCCCTGGCCTCAGCCGACCTCTCATAGAACTTCACAGCCAAACTCTCCACTTAATCATGTCAAACTTGAGTTCTAATTAAAAGGAGAAGTTTATGTGCTAGTTAGGAAAAGTAAATATCACTATGGAAATAATGTTATATACAATTATTTCTTCAAGTATGCTATGTGCTAGACAAAAAAAAATAAGGGTTTTGGAGGATTTCTGTTTTTAAAATAAAATGAGAATTAGAAAGCCTATACTTTGCTAAATTTCTACTACTTAACTTTGGTTGTTCTTTATTTACCTTCAAAAACAGATCATGCTTTGAACTAAACATCCCCTGAATTGTTGCTACAAGAAGTACCTAAGTGCCACTTCCAGATCGCTCAAGTAATTTGTGAAAGATTTTCCCATTACAATAAAGATGGGATTTCTACTAAGAAAAACCATTCAGATTGAAAGAAATGATTTTAGCATATGAATTGAAAAGCACAATTTGTTGAATCCTATGACTCTGTCACAAAGAAAACATGAAGAACCATTTAGATGTGTAAGTGGATGATAAACTCACCAGTCTCCTAAGAATAGAGCTGTCACTGGCCCCTGTTATCTCACAACCCCAAGGTACAATATGATAATGATACCACTTAACACTAGTGCTTAAATAAGAAGCCAAAAATAAAAAAAAAAAAAAAAGGAAAAGCTGGAAGCCTTTTAACTAGAAAGAAAATCAAATTAAAATATTAATTTACTGATTAATATAACATTAGCTGACCTATTTTCTCTAGCTTGTTAAACAACAAAGACTTGTGAAGCTAAATAACTCCCAGAAATATAAATGTTTCCAGAACTCCCAGGGAGATGTTTAGCTCCTTTTTAAACACCATTAAAGATATGCTTCACACAGATCAGGCTATTTTCTGTTTTCTCTGTTGAAACCATCCGATTAAATCTACTAATGTAATCTAAAGAATTGGGATTTGATTAGAGGTTCACCTTGTTCCAAATCTAAGACAAATAGATATCAGCTTTCTTGTCCTTTGTGGCTCATTGTAGATTTTATGAGAACTCCAATTCTTTGAAATTTAACCAAGTCATACTTGAAAATTTTTCTTACACTATTCATAAATTGATGAAACACTGACTTGTAGATTAGAAACCAGTAAGCTTCTATCTCCATGTGTGCATGGCCACAGAAGCTCAGAAATTCAAATGCATCTTTAAAGATACGCCTTGAAAGAAAAGAGAGCTGGCTTTTGTGTTGAGTTCTTTGTACAATTCTATTAGTAGTCCTGTGAACTGCTGCAGTTCATCTTTCTTTATAAAGCAGGTAGGGTTTGAATAAGATTTCTGAGTTTTTCTGAAATTCTCAGATGCTAGTAATACGATCTATTATGGAGCAAAGAGTCACTTCCTTTGGTGCATTCTGATGGTTACTGTATTAGTTACTTTTGCTATGACCATATATATGACAAAAAGCAACTTAAGGAAGGAAAAGATTTGTTTCAGTACAGTTGGGGCAGAAAGGCATAGCAGCAGGAGAAGTCTGATGGTGACATTTCCTCCACATCCGGAGAGCAGCAAGCTTCCTATCTACTCGCACTTCATCCTCTTTACTCAGTCCAGACCCCAGCCCATGAAAGAATGCTGCCCACAGCATTCTTTGTATTTCAATTAACCTAATTAAGGTAATCCCCAACTGGCATGCCTAAAGGCTAACCTAATCTTGATAATCCCTCACAGCCATGCCCAGAGGGGATTCTAAATCCTGCCAGGGTGACAAGCAACATAAACCATCACTGTTGGTCTGAAGAAGTGAATGGTTTCTTAACACAGTGGAGATCCTTCAGAGGACTATAAATGTTAAGATTATAGGAAGTCAGTATAGTCTAAACATCATGATATAGGATTCATTACGATCTCCAAATGATTGCTTTGTCCTTAGGAGCAATGTAAAGGAAAACATAATTGAAATGATTTTAATTCCTTAGATTATGTGGTTGATTAATAATTAATTCTTAAAATAATTTGGGATAAGGCTGAAATTTTGTTTAATACTTTTATTGATGTATATTTTGTGTATTTAATATATAATATTAATTTAATAATAATAATTTAATATATAATATAATATAATAATATTATTATAAATATTATTATAATATATATAATATATATTTATATTATATAATATATTATATATTTATAATATAAATAATATGATAAATATAATATAATTTAATAATAATAATTTAATATATTATATATAATAGATATTTTATATCTATTAATATAAGAACAAATGTGCTGTTTTGGTTTGGGTTTTGGTTTTTGGTAATGTGTTAGGTTTTTTTCTTGAGGGACAGATTTGACTGTTAAGGATTCTTACAAAGGTATACTCAATCATTGCAAAGACTCAAGTTCTACCCCTGAGTTTCAGGGACTGATTTTAATCAGAGTTGCGTTTTTTCTCTGTACTGTATATTTCTTGTTTTCTCAGCTTCTGTGCATTTTATGTAGCAGGTTTTTCTATCCCATTCCAAAATATCTTTTTTTTTTTTTTTTTTTTCAGTTTAGCCTTCAGAATATTCCTGGAAATACTCTGAGATTCAAGGTTTTGTGCTAGCCATTAAAACTATTTCTTGTGGTTTGTATGTGAGATGTCCCCCATAGGCAAATGTGTCTGAGCACCTACTTGGCCCACAGAAAAGTGGTGCTTTTTGGGAATGCTGTGGAACCTTTAGAAGATGCACAGGTCTGTTGGAGGAAGCAGGTTACTGGGAGGCAGGTCTTAAAGTTTGTGGCATGGCCACAATTCCTGTTCTCTCTGTGCTTTCTGATGATCCAGGCTCCCTGCCATGATGAACTCCACCCTCTAGAATTGTAAGCCAAGATAAATATTTTCCTTCCATAAATTAATGCTGGTGCAGTATTTGTTCACAGCAATAAAAAAGTAATTAATTCAATATTCATGAAGGAACTTGCCAAGCTTCCTTTTCTTTCCATTTCCTTCTTTTTTCTCAATTCTTTCTCCCACTCTCCTATCTTCCTCCCCACACACCTGTTTTTTTTGAACAGGTCATTAAGACAAATAGTCCTCAGTGATATTCTGACGAATGTTTACTAGCCAATCCTCTGGAAATAAAACCAAAAGCCCTATGTTTAATTTTATGGGCAATCCTGATGTAAATGCTCTTGTTGTGGCTTATGTTCAGGCTCCTAAAATGACCTTGGTGAACATGAATTCAGGACAAAAAGTACATAATTGGCTCTTGTGAGTGAGTAAATGGGATTTGGCTCCCCTTTTACTTGGGCCTCTTCTGAATGTTGTGCCTACCATTATTAACCTTGGGAAATGACCATTATTAACCTTGGGAAATGTGTTAACATCTCCTTCCACTACCTCTCTCCACCTTTAGACAAGCTGTCTTACTGCATAATAAAAGGCATGAATTTCCTGACCTTAGTGTCTCAGTGCTGTGCCAGAAATCCACTGGACATAAGAACATTATCCTGTACCATATATATCACCAACATGAAACTGAAGGGCAATATGCTGATGTTCATGTTGACTCCTGTGCCATCAGTAACGAAATATTTTGTCTAGAATTTTAATGTCATTGACTAGCATGTATGAAACAATTTCAGGATATCATACTAGCCCTAAGGTAGAGTCAAATTCTATGCACAACTGATATCTTTGATGCCAAGCCCAATGGAAGCACATATGGTTAGATATAATATTCAAAAGAGTTTTCATATATTAGTGGTGTTTTAGTATATTTGTATGGTTCATACCACCAAAATAATACAAAAAGGTTAATGACAAAAAAATTGTAGAGAAACTTCAACTTAAAGAAATGTATACCTGTACAGGGCTGAAGGAATGGCTTAGCAGTTATGGCATTTGCCTACAAAGTCAAAGGATCCGGGTTCAATTCCCCAGGACCCATGATAGCCAGATACACAAGGGGGGGGGGCATGTGTCTAGGTGATCTTTATCTGCTGCTTTTCACTGTCTTGGTGTGCTTTGCTTAAGTTTAACATCTTCCACCAGTGATGAAAGGAGTATTAGAATATTCAACAGTATGTCACAGTGTTCAGTCAAGGCAGAAGCTCTGATAAACATTTTAAGTACTTTGCTAATAAATGTGGATGTGGCCTGGAGACATGGCTTAGCTGTTAAGGCACTTTCCTACAAAGCCAAAGGATCCAGGTTCAGTTCCCCAGGACCCACATAAAGCCAGATGTACAAGGTGCTGCATGAGTTTGGAGTCCATTTGCAGTGGCTGGAGGCCCTGGCATGCCCATTCTCTCTCTCTGTCTCTCAAGTAAATGAATAAACAAATCTTTGAAACAAATAAAAACATGGACATATTTTACCTAGTTGAGGATTCTTTATATGTTTGTGGCAAAGTCTTGCTTTGTATCCCAGAGTGTCCTCTAACTTGTGATCCTCCTGTCTTTGACTTTCCAGAGCTGGGACTTTTCATCATATACCACCACACCTAGTTGAAGATGCCTCAGTTTAATTTCCAGAGTCATATCTACAACAGTGCCCATCAGGTATCATAGATATTTTTCTAGATATAACACATTTTTGATAAAACTTCCTGAACTCTGACACATATTCAAATAAAATTGAAAGAAGAATTAGACTAGATCAGAGCCAGAAAGGAGAGCTTGCTTCTGATGCCATCACCGGGATTCACCTGCCTATAGACCAATGAAAAGTGTCAAAGAAGACACTTTATATCCTTTTCTTCCCTTCTTCTTTCTCCTTCCAAACCAGATTATAAATATTGGTACATGTTAACTCTTTCCACAACAATTTGTTTTATATTATATCAAAATGTTACATTGTATTCTTACAGACATAAAATATTATTCGTTGATGTAAAAGCTAAAGTTAATAAAATTAACAGTCTAAAACTAAAATAAAATCATTTTAAAACAAATTTAAGGTTTGAAGTTTAGTTACTGTTTTGTTATTTCACACTTTATAGTAAATGAGTGAGTGTTGGTTAAATTTTCAATAAATATTATAATTCTCAGGGTGTTTGTAAAGATATTACCATAATATAATGTATCCTTAATAAAACATTAAACAGGAAGATCATGCTAAAAGAGTGCAAAGCAGATATTTAATGAATGAATAAAATTATGTATATATTGTCATGAATGCTACCCAATTCAGATGAACAGAAATAATTTTTAATCAAGTAATGCTGGCTAATGACACTGTGAAAATTCTCCATTTATCTCATATTACCAGAAGTAATTACTGTACAACTAACTGTATTAAAGTAATACAATTTGAATCCTATTAGCTATAACATATTACAATTTCATCTAGTTTGTTTAGTATTGTGTATTATCGTGATCAAAAGGCATAATCATTTTATATGACATTACACCAAATAAGAATCACAAAAGGAGCAAAAATATTAAGTGCAAATTTGAAAGATAAATGTTGATCTATTTTTAACTCCTTGATAAATTCAGGGAAAATAGATGTTATTGTATTTCTTGGCTGACAATATCCCTCTCACTCACACTCAAAACCTACTTGAGCACAATCCCAGGGTAAGGAAAACATCTTGTGGTATTCTAATAGGGCCATGCCCCTGTACCCATTAGAGATAGCATATGGAGAAATGATGCCAAAAATGTGCCAAATAAAGCTCTGACATTTATTTTAGTTGCTTATAATGCATCTGAAGAATGTGGCCTTTTACATCCCCTATCAGTGTCTTTCCCTCATATTCACTGTGAGGCTAATTCAGTCTTTTGCTTCCATTTTTTAAAACTAACAAACAAAAATTACATTCCCACATTTTCATAGCGAGTGCTGTCAAAGTGGGATCTGGCATGAAGGAAATTTTTGTATCAGGATTTGGGGAAGAAACTAGTGTCTTCTGAGCCAATTTTGAAAGAAAATAATTTAAAAAGGAAGAATTCAGAAATCCATATCTTTCTATCACACAAACATCGATTTTCTTACATATTTTCACCATCTCTCTTTCATTTTGCAAAACGACGCTGCAAAGTTGGCATTGTCAGCCCCACCTCAGAGCTGAAAATCTCTCAACTGCCTTTGGAGAGAAAGGTTCTTGGCCTGAAGCCCACACAGTTCACAGCGACATGGAGGAAGACTTGACCAGTGTTCTGTATTTGTGATATTTTTGTTAACAGTTTAACAAACTTGCACCAAGGGCTTAAATCTATAATCATATTTTTTTTCTTTTAGAAGCAGATATCATAATTATATAAGAAATCATATGTTATGGTTTGAGACTTAAATCTCTCCCAGAGGCTCATGTTTTGAGCACTTGCTCTTCCAATTCAGGTGTTATTTTTAAGGCAGTGGAACCTTTAGGAGGAGGGCCATGGCTGACAGAGGTACATCACTAGGTGTGAGTCTTTGAAAATTATATCTGCCTCCTAGTGCCAGGTCTAGAGTTTTCTGCCTTAACTCTGCTACCACATAATAAACCATATTGTACGCTCCCTCACTCCGTTCTGCATTCCCCACCACAATGGACTGTGACACTCTGAAACCATGAGCCAGATTATATCCTAGAACCCTTAAGTTGCTTTTGTAAAAATAGTTTGTCATGGTGATGTGAAACAAAAGTAATGTACTTAATACTTAATATTAGCAAACTTATATATTGGATGCTTACCATAAACATTATGATGGAATAACACAATGTAAGATGACCTTGGCTCCTATCTTTCACTATAGATAATTATAATTCAATAAGAAATAAAAATATCATTTATATTGCACTAGTGGAAAAACAAAGCTTACAGGGAGTATATTTTAAGTGTGCCAGTTTTTGAAATGTTTCTCAGATCTGGTGAATCATACTACATAGGAACATAACATTCAAGGTGAAGTACAACCTAAGAGAAATTTATCGTTCTGTGACAATAACTGTGCTTTGTATTCATTCCTTTTTCCTTTTTCGCTTCATGTTCATGTTACCACTAAGCAATCTCTCCAGCCCCAGTTTGATTTTTTTTATTACTATTTTAAGACATTATTTCAGACTAACAAATGTTAATCATTAGTTAATAATATCCTGAAAATTCTTCATTTATCTCAAATTACCAGAGGTAATTACTGCATTGTGTTATTGTATCATAATAATATATGTTAATATAATTACTATATTATATTAAAGTAGCTATGTAAATGATTGTATCGAAAGCACAGAGCCTTGCAGCACAGTTTTGGCAGACAGAATTTGTTACAGTTTTGTTCTTTTTGTGAGACTAAACAGCTGATTACAAACAGCTTGTGAATGGAAGGGGTTTATTTCAGCATATACTTTGAGAGACAGATTCATCATGGCAGGGAAACCTTGGCACAGCAGATACTCAGCCACCCATCACATCTCCACAGCAGCAGTAAGGAAGTATTTTGAAGACTGGCCTTGGAACCGAGATGTCTTACTCCTAAAGCCTGTCCCTAGAGGCACATCTCCTGCAGCAAGGCTCCTCCTCACAAAGTTCCTACAACTCACCCACCCACATTGCCACCACATGGAAAACAAGTACTCAAAAATTAACCTATGGGGGACATTTCATTCAAATCACCACAGTATTCTCATGAAAACTATTGGAGACTATATCATTTTATATCAAATTTAACTTTATTTAAACTAATATGTCAAATATCATGAAGCTGTGTGGTTGAATCTGTTTTGTACGTGTATGTGAAAAGTTCACAATTTCTCGCTATACTTGACTTAAAATAAGATATAATCAAATAATCTCAATGCATTTTTCACAATATTTGATAATAAATATCAAAAAAGGAGGGGTAGAAATGATGAGTTTTGTGGCAATATCATTATGTTTCATAAAACAGGACAAAGTCATAAGCATTGAAACATATCCAGTAACAAGAGCCAGGCAGGTGGTAGTAAATTATAATTCCAGCACTTAAGAGGTATAAACAGGAGGACAGCATCTCATTATAGGTGGGCTATAGTAAAACAAACAAACAACATCAAAATGACAAAAAATTCAATTATGTACATGGAAAATCTTAAGAGAATGAATGTATATTCAGAAAAATCTTCTTGGCTTGTCAAAAGTTATCATTCAGGAAATTTTCTATGAAATCACATAGAGGTAGGTGATACTCTTATGTTATTCAAAAAAGAGATAGCTTGTGAATACATAATTAGCAAAAATCAAGCTTTTCAGAATTATTTTTTGTTATGTAACCTGGAATACCCCTCTCAATCCTGATGCTCTTGATTTTATTCTTCTTACTCGCCCTCCTGTCTTTAATTCCTATAGCTTTTTGACAAAAGTATTTAGCCCTACAGAGAATATAGTGTCATTGACCTATTTAGCCTCTTTTAATCAAGAATTTCATGATATCATTTTCCTGTTAGATATAATTAAAGAAAGTCTATCATTTTAAATATATTTTGAAAGACATTTTTAAATCATAAAAGGAACTAATTTCATGATATGTGACAAGAAACATTTGTATGTATAATTTAAGTGTTATATCCTGGATGTTTAAGCAGGGTAGTTAACACTTACACACACACACATGCGCACACACACAAACCCCCCTTCAAAATTAACCTGCTTAGAAAAAAAGACAAATTAACTCTCGAAAAAAATTCTGTTACCAGCTCTAATCTCTTTCCTTTCCTTCCCTGGGCCTCTTCTCCCTTTTCAGAAATTCTAAACATTTTAAGTCCCTATTTCACAATTATTTGACTGTGTATTTTATATATGTTACTGTGTTACTACATATAGTCCATGTAAAGATGTCATGGACTTAATGCTACAATTTCCCTTTAAAGGTGAACATGTAAAGCTTTAGGTGACTGAGCTATATCAAATACAGATAAAATGTCCCTTCACTCTACTATATAAAGATCTAATAAAATAGAGATGTGTAACAGAGATAAAACCATAAAAAAGGGTACAATAATGATGAAAGACAGATGCACCAAGAGTTCCCAATGGACGAGTGTAGAATCTCACTGTGGTTGATGTGAGAGATGAGTTCAGAAAGGTTCTAAGATCCCAGGGAGTATGGGTAATGGTTAATCTGGGTTTATCAACTTCATAGTAGTTAGAATTACCATGGAAACAAATCTACTAGTATGCCTATGAGGTATTTTCTAAATTAGGTTATTTGTGGTGGGAAGACTCACCCTTAATGTAAGTGATGACCCCATGGATTCAGGGACCTGGACTGTATAGAAAGGAAATCACCATCAGAACAGTGCCATTCATTGCTCTGTTCTTCCTCACTGTGGTCAGAAAGGGACAGAATGTAGTCAGTTGCCTCATCTCCTTACCACCATGCCTTCCCTGCTATGACAGATCAGCCCCACCCAACTGTAAACTGCAGTTAATTCATACAATACTGTAAACTCATAAAAACAAAATGGACAGGAGGAAGAGACATCAGCCTCCCTTGGTTTATTGTGGCATTTTCCCAACAGCCAATACATATGCAAATAACCAAACAATTGTCCATCAATTAAGGAACCGATAAAGAGAATGTGATATACATACCCAATGCAATACTACTCAGCCATAAAAAAGGAAATCTTGCCATTTGCAACAGCCTGAGTAGAGCTACAGATCATAATACTAAATTAAAAACCCAGATGCCCATCAGCAGATGAACAGATAATGAAGATGTGGTGTATATATACAATGGGATTGTACTCAGCACTAAGGAAATATGAAATGATGAAATTTGCTGGACAGTGGATGGCCTTGCAAAATATTATCCTATGTGAGGTCATGCAGTCTAAGAAAGTCAAAAGCCACTTGTTTTCTCTCATATGTGGCTCCTAAAATAGACCAGCTGAAAAGGGAGACAAAAGGCAGTAGGTATTAGGACTATGGGCATATAAGTAGAATGAGATGAGGAAAAGCTGAAAACAGGGATTGAGGAGAGGAGGGGTTAACAAACTAATAGAGGGAAAGAGTACTGGGAGTAGAAGGGTATGGTGGTCAGGGGAAGGGAAGGTGAGGAGGGCTATTACACAAAACCAAACCTAAAGGAGTTAGATCATTACGAACCTCACTGTGGGATACCAATATACAAGATAAAACCCCCAACTAATGAAGGTGGATGGACCAGACAGATATGCCCAGTAGAGGGTGGAGAAAGCTTACTCCTAAAACCATAGGCTCTGGCTTGTGACTACCAGGACCAGAACCGGGTTAAGCCCAACAGTGAGCAGTTGGCTCAGGTGATCCAAGAGGTCCCCAAAACAATGTAGACCACTGCCAAGCAATTGATTACCCAAAAGAACAAAAAGGCAAGACCCTATTGCTGAAGACACCACAGGCTTCCATCTCAGGACAACAAGAGAACAAGTGAAAACCAAGAGGAAAGCCAGTCCTATATAGCCTCACTCAGATGTGAAATACAAAAAGAACTGACCTAACAAAAGTAGGAAGTACATGTTGGTCACCAGAGACTGGGGAAAACAGAACTAGAGGATAGGGAAGTAAAAGGTTGATCTATGGGAATTGAGAAGTAGTAATATGGGAGTAAGAAGCCATGGTACCCTATTGTACCATGGCATTGACTATAAATAGCAACAATGCTTTGCATAGCTCATGATGAAGAGCTGCTAGTCATTTGAGGTAATATCTTAATCTTGTTTTAAATATGTCAGACATTACATGTTATCTCATAAAATAAGGAATAGTTGCTTTATATGTATTAAAATTAAAAATTCCAATGTGGAGCTGGGCAGATGGCTTAGGGGTTAAGGCATTTGCCTGAGAAGCCTAAGGACCCAAGTTCAATTGGCCAGTATCCATGAAAACCAGATGTACAAGATGGCACATGTGTCTGGAGTTCATTTGCAATAGCTAGAGGCCTTGGTGCACCCATTCTCTCTCTCTCTCATCTCTCACTATCTGCCTCTCTCTCTCTCTCCCTATCTTTCTTTCTTTCTCAAATAAATGAATAAAATATTGAAAAACCCTAACGTACTTTGCAGCATCTTCAAACAAAACAATTTCCTCAATACATTTAAATGTCTATCAACCAATGAATGAATGAACACATTACCATAGTCATAGCCAGACCCATGGTGTTATCCAACCTGGCTGAAGGTAAGTAGTCTTTAGTACTTACCTGAACCCCTAGAACCTTTCAAGATTCCACATGTCTTATGTGGGTTCTGAAAAGGAGATAATTTAATGTTTTCTCAGCTTAATAAAATTGTTATCAATCTGTTATGACAAATTCTACTCAATTTTACAATATAGAATTATCACACAGAATCTCAAGAGTCACTAACCAATAAATATGCACTCAAAATATTTAGTAGAAAATTTTCTTTCATTGACAGAACATATATATGGGGTCAAGACAATTTCACTCAGCATAAATATGTGGCCATGAGAATGTACCTAGGTGGTGTTAGTGGTCCCATACTGTAGGTGCTATTTAGCCTAGATAAATAAATGGTGAGATATTTGTACAGTAGATTTCTGTATGGTCATGAAATATAAAATGATACAGACAAAATAAAATAGTTCTACAAACATAATTTTTAGGGAAATAAGCCAGGCATTAATTATAATTTTACATAAAGTAAAAAGTTATCAAAATAATATCATCATGTTAAAATCCAAATAATGTTTACTTTGACAAACAAGGATTTAGGGGCTGGACAGAAGGCTCCATGGTTAAGGCACTTGCCTGCAAAACCTAACAATCAAGATGTGATTACCCCCGTAAAGCCAGATGCACAAGGTGGCACATGCATCTGTAGTTCATTTGCCATGGAAGCAGACCTTGGTACTCTCATTCTTTCTCTCTATTTTTCAAAATATTTTTTAAGAAGTATTTAGAGGGGCTGGAGAGATTGCTCAGTGGTTAAGGCATTTGCCTGCAAAGCCCAAGGATCCATGTTCAACTCTCCAGGACCCACATAAGCCAGATACACAAGGAGGCACATGCATCTGGAGTTCGTTTGCAGCGGCTGGAAACCCTGGTGCGTCTACTCTCTCTGTCTCTCATTTCTCTCTGTCTCTCCCTCTTTCTTGCTCTCAGATAAATAGATAAATAAAATATATTAAAAATAAAGTTTAAAAAATATATATAATTTATAAAAAGTAGTCAGAGGATACCTAATGTGTGGCCTGTCGGTATGTTTTTTATGCTTTCTTTTATGCAATACTGGTTACATGGGTATGCTCACTATATAATAATCCCCATTCTTCTATGTTTAATAAAGTATGCTAGCTTACTAAACACATAAAAACCAGAAAATCAAAAATAATCAAGTAATCAATATGAGTTGGTAAGGTATCTAAACATGTCAGTGAGACCCAAATTTTAATCCAAGTTAAAATACAATAATTAATATCAGTTCAGTTTTATGCTATAATTTGTATCATTTTGAGATTTCTAGAGTTATAAATTTCTGTCTATGGTGAAATCACAGCTTAGCAAAAATTCACATAAATAACTATTCAAGCCTATGTACGATTAAAGAATTATCTACTTGGGAATAAATTCTCTGAATTATAGGCCAAAGGACTCATCAAATGAAAATCTCTCTTAAGTAAAGATCATAGACCTTGATTTTCTCATAACACCCATGCTTAAATCATGATTTTGTAACTGATATTCATTATTTTTATATAAACCACTATCTACTACTTTTTCTGCCTTTTGCTATCATTTTATTCTGTCCTAGTCATCACTGGAAAATTAAAATTTTTTTTTAAAGTTTACTTTATGAAGTAAATTGATTTACATAAGTTTTGGTATAACATTTAATTTGTAAAAAATAAATTTGGGACCATATGTAATAAAATATTTTAAATAATCAAGCCTATGTTTTTCCTGAACCAAAGCAAGAACACACATATAATTCATGATATGAGCATGTGTTTTAATGAGATTAAATAAGAAATTATTTACAAGGTTCCTGGTGTACACTTAAAACTCAGGACTAAGTATTTACTTTTCTCTTTATTTTTGAATAAAAAAGAAAAATAACTGGGCATGGTGGAATATACCTTTAATCATCACACAGAGGAGACAGAGGTAGGAGGGTTGCTATGAGTTCAAGGCCAACCTGAGACTATAACGAAATCAAGGTCAGCCTGAGCTAGAGAGTGAGACTGTACTTCAAAAAGTTGATTTTTAATAGAAAGAGCCAGAAATAGGATTTGAATAACCTGGATTCTAGGTCTGGTTTTCTATCTACTAGGACTTGCATAGTTTAAAGTCCTTTAGCTTTGTTTTTATAATCAATTGAATAAAGGCAGAAAGTGTCTAAGGCTTAGGATCACTGGTAAGATAAGATGTTAAATGTGGAGATCTTTTTTATATGAGCATAAAATGTCTTCCAGTTATCTGGCCTTATGCTCATCTTCACCCCATAGTTATCTTTGGTTAATTTACATTTTTTGCCACATGTTTTACTTTTCCCAGTGAGTTATTTATTTGTGTCTATAGGATATAGATGCAAGTCCCTTAAAAATAAGCATTTACAAAGATATTTAACACTTTACCATGCCAAACCATTCTACATATGTATTTAAAGATAATGGAGAAACTTATTTCTAAAATATAACCTAGTACAAAAGGAAAAAAGCCTGAGAACAATTTTATTTTGTACTTATGGTATATATGAAAATGAATTGATAGTGGCACATTATTATCATGAAAATTATAAAAGTGTGTTTCCGTGTTATTGACATGAATTCAAGATATGGGATGTTTAAATTCATTATGCCAGAGAGACTCAATAATGTCTGTGTTTTGTAAAGATCAACACAGTTCTTTCAAGATAGTTAATTCTGGTTCTGGAAACACTATCACACAATAACAAGAGCACACACTTACTTGAGGTAAGGCCCTCTTGTATTTTGAATATTTCCCAGTTACACCAGCCAGGATAAATTGCAGTGTGAATATCAGAAGCAAAGCTACAGGTACATCACTTCTTAGGACTGTCTATCAGAAATGCTAAATGTCATAGTGCATAATTTATCAATGCTAATAGCCCTCAGCACAGATCTGAGGGGATTAACCTATAAAACCAAACTATTTATCATGTCACAATACATAGGATGTACTTTTAATTAGTAAAGGGAGGATCTATTCTCTTCATGTATGCAGCTGGTCAATCTTTTTTCTTCTGCCTATAGTGTGCATTCTTTCAGTGGGTTTTAATGGTGGTTTATTTCTGAACAGTGACACAGTGCAGTTTTTGCACTTACTTCCTGGCACAGTTTCTTTCCTTTGTAGCATAATCTCACAGCCTCTTGGGTACTTTTCTTCTGAAATATCAGTAGGGAAATAGTCATGCTTCTTGGCATTTTAAAATGACATTTGTTGTACTTAAGCTGACCTCGATGGCACTAACTTATCCTAAAGTCATGAAATGCAGTTCCCATCAATAGCTAAGTCTTAAAGCTTTTATTTAATGGTTTACATGAACAAAATATTTTTAAATATACTGATCTCTATGTTCATGGAAAGTGGAGCATGAAGATATTCCAAGAAAATAGCTTTCTTAAAATGATACCAAAGGCTCTAAGTTATTTCTTAAACTATTAAGGCCACTACTGAATGTGATTACAATTGGCACTAAGTCAAATTTAGCAAATTTAGTGTAACTGACTGATTGCCCCCTCCAGGTTTACAAATGGGGTATCTCCTTTTTGAGTTTGATTTTAAATTTGTAACACATGCTAAGCTATAGTGGAGTTACGGTTCCAGCACTGAACATTTCATTGTACATATTCCTGCCTCAAAATTTAAAATAGTCTATATAAACATACACACTATGAACAGGCTTATAGCTTTGTGCTATATCCCTAATATTTTCTGAAATATATTTTTAGTGATGTGCATACTTTTAGAAAACATATGAAATATTCCCTCTTACTGATACACAAGTTTTAACAAAATACTGAATAATTTAAATGTAAGCACTTTTCACTCATGAATAACCATATTATTATAATCACTTGATATCATAAGAACACTATTACTTCTCATGTTGCCCTATCATGTCCTTTTGCCTTAATTCTCCAATTTTCAAATCCAAATACCAAAGAAGACAGAACATCTTACAATGAGCTCCATTTTCCAGATTGATGCACCTGAGAAGCATTTTTCCTTATTTAATATCCCCTACTCATTTCCTCTCCTGTTATAGGGATAGCACAGCTGTTTATCTGGCAATTATCTTTGAATCTATTAGTGAAAATGTCTAAATTAATCATAAAAAGACAAGTACATCACAGAAGAACTGTTCTATGAATACAGGACCTTGTATCTTTTTGTCATTTTCACTGGCTCCATGTGGCAGGAATGGTTTCTTGATACTGTAAGCTGTGAGTTTATTTCATGTAGAGGAAACCCATACATGTTTATTAGGAATTACTTTCTCAAAGTAAGCATATCATTTGCCCCAGAAATTCAAGTCTTCTCAGTTTCAAGTAGAGAAAAGTTCTGGACAGTTAACAAGAAGTTGTGTAGCTGGGAAATAATGATCAATATTCATAATCAATTTAGATTACTGTTCCTGAAGTTTGACAGATTTGATATTCAGATTAATAAAAAGAGAAGGGGTTTAATTCCATTTGTAGTGAACATTTGCTTGTTGCATCTCTAGTACCTGTACTGTGGGCAACATGAAGGCAGAGTTGTGGAGAGAACAAATCTGTAAACTAAAAAACAGGAATGTTATTAAAGTAGAATGGGGAGAAGCATACTAGCATGTGATGCTAATATGTGTACTTAAGGAACCCTAGAATTGGGAAGAAAACTTTTATGCAAACATAGGTAAGACATATTGTTTGAAAACATTATTCTTCAAGAAGTTCAGAATCTCCTGGGGGCAGCAGAGATATCAAAATGTAAATTGTAATAGTGACATAATTGTGATGAGATCAAGGGTTGTCTGTCAGGATACAGAATGGATAAGGGACCATGTCAGAACAGCATCAAAGAGACAACATCAACTCTACTCGTGCAATGGATAAAGTCATGTGCAGATTAACATAGAGGGGAAGAAGCAACTCCAAGAATTAAATTTCAAAAGAGGATGGAGAGAGAGAGAATGAGAGAGAGGGAGAGAGAATATCTCCCCTCTAGCTATCAGAGAGAGAGAGATGCTCATCAGACATAAGGGAATGTTTAGACACATTTCACTAACAAAATTTGGCTAAGATGTGACAGCCTCCAGGGGTGCAAATTCTTCTGTAGGCGCATCCTTCAGCTGGTGTGAGCTGAGAAGTGATCATCAGCTATCACATACATTCAGGATCTCTGAAGTTATAGAGAGAGTGGGAGAAAATTAGCCACTCATATTTTTGCATATTAACGTCACTAACCATTATTCTCATTCACTTTATATCTATTTTTTGTTTCTCTATAATAGGACTGATTGATAGCTACAAGTGTGCTTGTAATGTTAGTGGTTAGGAGTAACACAGGGCAATAAGTAGATAGCAGACTGTGTCTGCCTGAGCCTGGAGCCTTAGGTTGAGGAATGTAAGGACATGTGCAGAATCCATTATCAGTAAGGGGAGGAGAAGAGGCGCAGGACAAGAACCCATATTACCACCTCTAGAGAAGATCCCAGAGGGAAGATTTCAAAGTCAGCTTGACTTGGCTTCAGTCTGGAATCTTTCTTTTACTGAGTGTGTTGTAATTGACTAGTTGCTTAACCCCTCTAAACCACAATTCCCTTTTCTGAAATCATAGGCGCTTATATGTTTCATACACATATTTATAGTAGTAATCATTGGAAACATCACAGGACAAATACCTAGCAAATATCTCCTCATTAAAGTAGTTTCTTTTCCTGCAAAAACGGGAGTGGTTGTTACGCCTGCTTCACATATACTTATAGGAATAATGACGTGAGTTAGCATAAGCAAAGTGCCAGTCACAGGCAAACACTATCCATACGAAGTTAAATGATATTAAGCAAAATGCCATAGCATATTTAAAGGAAAATGATTAGTAACCTTAGTATTAAGTACAAAAGTTAAAAGTAATCATACTTCTCCAATGCTCACTGGGAAGCTCCTCTATTTTCATACTCACTGCTTCATTCAGGCATGAATACTCACTGGGCACTTTTTGTTTTCATGTTCACTGTTTTGTTGAGGCACAAATACTTACTTTGTACCTTCTCTATTTTTATTCTAGAAAATATAAGCGAAATAGTGTGAACAAATTTGTGCTGTAGTGGTGTCCTTTTGTTTATCAATGTATAGTCACACAATTTGAATCAATATAATACATGCCTTACTGACACAGAAAATAAAAACAATTGTGTTTTTATGTGCTATTTTGATGTTATGGCCCTACTGCACTGAAAATATTTTCAAAGCAGAAATAAATATCTTGAACCTTTTAATATTCATTTCCACAATAATCAACTAATTGGTTCTTTGCTGAGAAGAAATTGAACTGTGAAAATTCTAACTTCTCTCCTGATGAGAAACCTGGGAAAACCACTGGGAAAACCACTAAATGTTTTCTGCAATCTAAGCTACAAATGCAGTTATTTGCCTAAGGAGTTCTGGAGAAGATTCCAGAAATTAAGCTATTTATTCTGCATATGAATTCCCTCATTGTGTACATGACTGAAGGACACTAGCAGAAGGAGTCCAGGGATTTATATTTTCTCACTTCTAAATTCTCCTGTATTAGTTAACCATGAGATACAATATTTTCTTACAGACCAATATGATAGACGTTTATTTTCAATTTGACTTTGTACTGTGTGGCTAAGGAAACTCAAGGTGCATTCTTGAATCTTGTGGAGAAGTAGGTGTTCTAAACCTTCACCATTAAGCTCATAAATTCCATAGATATGTGCAGTTAGTGAAATTATTTAATTTAAAACTTTGACCCCTAGAAAAATAGCTGTCTTAGAAAGAATATTTCAGAAATAATCTTTAAAGATGTTGGTATTGTCTTTGTAAATTTTATTTATTATGAAGTACTGCTTGAATTCTAGCAAGAGAAAAGAATAGAACTTATAATATGTTATGCACTGTTTGTGAAAGAATAAACTCAATTATTACCAAAGAAAATCAGGTATAAAGCAGAAGAGATCCATTTGAGTATGTTTCTAATAAAATTATAAATGGTTACATTATTAACTTTCA
This sequence comes from Dipus sagitta, assembly GCA_036346955.1. Classification (NCBI taxonomy): domain Eukaryota; kingdom Metazoa; phylum Chordata; class Mammalia; order Rodentia; family Dipodidae; genus Dipus; species Dipus sagitta. The sequence goes on along the minus strand of CM070784.1, from coordinate 22,874,362 downwards.
AGTGTGGATTAAGACTACTAGATGACCCCTCACTTGTAAATCAATATTAATTAAAAGTAATCATGATCAGACAACAAAACCAAAGTCTGTATTGCTGATAAAAGGGTTTGCCCTAGTGACAGATCATTGCTACAACCTCTCACGCTATTGGATGATGTTTACCATATGTCCCATGATTGATAGTCAGATTTAATGAGTTCTTACAAGCAATTAAATAATCAAGAGTTCCTGCTGTTACATGGCATAGCTTGATAGAACAGTGACAAATGAGAGAATATCTACAACCTAATCAAAAGGACATATTTCCTTGGGAACAAAATAATATTATCCACCAGTGCAATCAAAGGACAAAAGAACATAGAAAGGACACCAACAGAATGAGATAAATTATGTCCTCTTTTCATTATTCTGACTGTACAGTTTCCATTTATTGAGCCCTATTACATCAGAAGGAAGATTAGGCTTATTAAATATGTTTCACTTCTCATATGTTGTTAGATGATGCACGTATATATAGACACATATATCTTTAAATTTCCAAAACTAGGCTATTGTTAAAAATCATTGGCAGTAAGATGTATTATTCTCCATCCCTCCTAAGAAATCCATATCAGAAATAAAAACTAACAGACATGCCAAAAGTTCGTTTGCCTTAGGTGGTTTTCCTGAGGACTTTAATGTAAAATGTTATTCTACTGGCCTCCCTTGGTGTTCAACCCAGGTAAATGTAACACAGTTTTGTTTTTGTCAGTTCCTCTATAGATATAAAATTACAATAAAGGAATCTATTGCCTTTGAGAATTCTCCACATTAGTATTATTTCTCTGAAGTAATTTCCTATAAATGTCAAATGAAATGCCTCTACTGTATATAGAATTTCATGACACAATTTGGCTTATTTCTAATAGTTAGGAAATTAGAATTTTTATTCTATTTAGCTTTGCTGAACTCTTTCCATGATACCTTAAGTAATCTGTATCTTGTGCTTGCTATTTAATTTCCCAAAATTTAATGAAAAAGTAATGGGAATAACAATAAATGTTTATTATGAACTTTGTACTTATAAAATATACTTTCTTACTTTTTATGATAAAAATTCTATCTCATGTGTTACTTTCCCTTTTGGGACAGCTGAGTTATAAGCTTTTGAGAAATGTTATATAAAGCCTTTAATCTATTAGGAGATGGCATTAGGATTTCAACCCTTGCATTTTCACTGCAGCTTTGGGGTAAAGTCAAATATAATGAAGTTATCCAGGCCTGACATTGAATCTAGCTCTTTCTCTAACTTGCTCCTTGATTTTGTGAAATTTCTATATTCTTTGTGAGCAATCTTAACCGTATATGAAGGTAATTCATCTACTACATATAGAAAACTACTTGATCATTAAATATTATTTATAAATTTATTCAACTGTGTATTGGACACACACACACACATAGCAGTTCTAGCCTTTGAAAAATTTGCATCTTAAATGAAGACAATGTGCAATCAAGTTTTAGGATAGGACACATGTTACCTATCTGTATTCCTAGAGTAGTTGCAGTAAAATGTAAGCGATCAAAATAAAACAACACCAAATACAGAAGGAATGACAAATCTGGGTCCAGGGAAAAACTGTTAAAATATGACTTACTAGAGAAGCTGCATCTTCAGTAATCACTAAGCATGACTTTAGGAGCATTAATATGGTGTCATACAAAGGAATCATGGAGACATGAAGGTAAGTCAGAATGTGGACAGTTTAGAAAATGAAAGCCCACTTTCTTTGGAGCTCATAGCAACTCTCTGGGTATAGTGAATTAATAAGTTGAAGAATAAACAAAAAGAAAGTTGTATATAAATAGCTTTTAAAAATACCAAAGTTTTGCTCTTCTTTATGAAGATCATGGGGTACAATTGAAGAATGTTGAGCTTTGGGAGCAAGAAGAAGTCTGGAAGTCTGCAAAGGAGTTGTTCAATTAGAGTTTTCTGGAAGGAACTTCAGGGCAGGTCACAGTGACCCAAATCAGGATGGACCAATGAAGATTAGGAAAAAAAAAAAAAGCAGATTCATAGTACAAAAAATATAAAATAAAAATCACAACTCTGTAAGTAAAGATTGAATGTGGATGGGGAAAACTGATGCAATTCTAGAAAACAACAGACCTTCAGGAATGAGAGGCAACTTAATCTTGAAAATGTTGAGAGTTCTATTTAAGAAGAGATAGTAGGGCGTGGGAAGTTGGGTCAACCATTCAAGGTGCTTGTTTGCAAAGCCTGTTGGCTCTGGGTTTAAGTCCCCAGAACCCAAGTGTCCTAAGGGCCCATGTGGAAAAGCGGTACGTGCATTTGGAGTTCATTTGCAAGACTGCCACTCCTCTCTCTCTCTCCTCACAAATAAACTATTTCGTAAAAAGAATAGTAGGGGGCTGGAGATATGGCTTAGCTGTTAAGGCGCTTGCCTGGGAAGCCTAAGGACCCATGTCTGACCTCGGTCCAGATCCCACGTAAGCCAGATGCACAAAAGGTGAGGCAAGAGCAGGGTTGCACATGCCCACTAGGTGGCGCAAGGGTATGGAGTTCGCTTGTGGTGGCTGAGGCATTCTCTTTTCCTCTCTCTCTCTCTCTCTCTCTCTCTCTCTTTTTCTCTCTCCCTCTCTCTCAAAAAAACACAAAAGGCAGGGCGTGGTGGCGCAAGCCTTTAATCCCAGCACTCGGGAGGCAGAGGTAGGAGGATCGCCGTGAGTTCAAGGCCACCCTGAGACAACAGAGTGAATTCCAGGCCAGCCTGGACTAGTGTGAGACCCTACCTCGAAAAACCAAAAAACTAAAAATAAAAATAAAACAACAACAACAACAACAAAAAAAAAAAGGATCGTAGGAATTTCATTAGAAATCAGTTGAACAGATGCATGGGAGAGGACGTCAAGAGAAAAGCAGAGATGGCTAAGGATGCACATATTAAGTATGGTGCTTAAGTGCTAGCTAAGGGAATAGTTGTAAAGGCAAATTCACCCTCACTGGGAATGGGAGTGGTTTCCTGTAGGTCGGGGAAACAACAAATGTTAAAACGAGAAAATATCTAACATTATCGTACAATAGCAGAAAATGCAAAGGGGATGTGGCATTAGTGATTCTCATGTCACCTCATAAGCCACTTTAGATACTTTTGGCCTCAATTGTCTCTGGGTCACTTGACCAGTTGTATCTGTTCTAATTAATGGAAATAAGTGATTTCTCCACCACATTTCTGTGACACAAAGCCTTGAGACACCCTAACTGGCAGTGCATCCTGGGATACTGACATCTCTGTGCTCATGGGGATACCTGTTAAGAACTACAAGGTAATGTAATGTCCCACGGACTCATTTTTGACTACTCATTCCTTTTCACAGACTTTGTTAAGAAAGAGTAGTTTATAGGACCCCTCAGGAGATGGTGCCAAGAGATTGAGAAACACTGCTTTATGTATTATGGTCTGTTTAATTCAGGGGAAGATTAACAAAGTAAGAGTAATCAACAACTTTTGCCGTAATGCAGGCCTTGAATTACCAGAGCCCCATACAGATACCATGCTTTGCATTTTACATCACTGAACCAAGAGGATGTTTTTGGAACAATTGGATGCACTTGTGCAGTCATCCCAATGCTAACCTACTAGCTTTCAGAAAGAAGCTAGATAGCTCCAGATGTCCTCGTGATGGCTATCTGGTACAGTATATACTTAATAAATAAATCTACTGAATGCATATTTAGAAAAGAGTGATATAATATCTGTAACAAAAATACACCTAAATAATATTGGAAGGTATACTATAGAATGCACAAAGAATAAAGACAGGGATACGTACCATTCTCTGACTTTCAAAGTGCCGGAGACAAGCTTGCACATTTGTTCTTGTTATTGATTACGTATCAAATGGAGCAGAGGGCAACATTTGGTTGCACATAGGAAAGAAGCATAAAAAAATGTCAATTTTTCCATTAGCTACATCTGGGATTTCTAGTTTGCAGTCCACTGTATCAAGGTATCCATTCTGAATTCCTTACTCTAGTGGTCATTGGTGGATCCTTAAGGATTTATAATAAGTATCACTATTTGTAACCCAAAAGTATTAAAGTCTTTTAAACAATGGCATAAACTTTCATCCAATTTGGTTGGGTTTTTGTTGTTGTTGGGGTTTTTCTTTTTTAGGGTAAAAATTTACCCAGAATCTGTCTGTTTAAAAATGAAATAAGTAAAAGCAGACTTGTTCTTGTCTCTGACTTTAACTTCTAGCAAGATCTTTTCTCATTGTGACCTACTTCTAAGGTTAGCTTGGAGGAAAAACACTCTATGAAAACAGTAACTTTAATTGCTACAAACATATGAGCTAGAATTTAAGCAACCTTTATTTGAGTAATTTAAGAAGATATATTAAAACAAGTTTTATCAGCATGCAAATATCATAGCTTTCATCCCCACCTAATCCAAACAATGCTATAAAATAGAGCAAACACCTCCATTATTATTGCATTTTTATTGAGTAAATCACTATTGAATACTATGCTGTAGTTAACTATAACATACAGTGCTCTAAAACTGATTTTGAAATCATATGATATTATTTCATATGATCCATCACCATATTCCATCCAATAAAACCTCTTAGAATACAGATATAACAATGACATGGCTTGTTCTAATGAATTAGGTGCATCTAGCTCAGATCCTGCCTTAACATTCCAGTGATAAAAGTACTTTGAAGGGTCAGAATGATGGGTCATAAATGGATAAAATAAGGTACAAGGGATGTAAATAGAAATTTATGACTACTCAATGATACAACACATAAACCACAAAATTAATTGAATCTGTTAAATATTCAAAGACAGAGCTATAAAAGAGCTTTAATAGCAATAATAGAAAATTATATAATCCTCAGAAAATTCCATGTATATTTAGACAAAATAGTTGAAGCATAATAAAGACAGTGCAAGATCAACAACTACCACTAAATGTAGTCTTTATACGAGGTAAATGAAAGGCAAAATACAAAAGTTGAGTAGCATTCAAATCTTTGAGTCTCTCAGAATCAATAAGTTCACAAAAATCACACACCTCATTAAATTCTACACAAATTGCAAAGCTAGCTATAATGTAAAAACAGGCAGACAGTCTGTCTCAATATTATTACAGGAAGGGTTGGTTAAATTAATAGCTCTGCATTGATTAAAAAATCTTGCATTTTACATGTTCTTAAGTTGGTTCCCACCATTACCTTTCAATAATAGAATGAGTCTTTGGAGAAATGTGGTTATACTGAAGCACTCAAATCCAAAGGTAGGCAAAAGAAGATGTTTGCAATATCCTATCTTTGTTTCCTGTCATAAAATGCTATCTACCTAAAAAGAAAAGATATTTGCTTCCATATATGCCTAGTGATTTTTTTAAGGCTTGCAGTCCCTTGTTGCTAAAAGTATAATCAGTCTATAATGACGAATAAGCATGGAATGTCCTTACACCATCAACATTTTCCTAAGGAAGTCATTATTTTGTCCAGGTAATATAGTCTGCGACTTGGCCTGTGATGATACCATGGGGATCTGATCCATTGTTAATGACTGTCCATCAGGAAAGACTCTTTTACCATATGACTAATCAACTGTTTTTTTCCACTCTCATTAACAAAATCAGTAGTTATGTAATTTACCTAGAGATATTTCATTATAATGTGGATTCTTATTTAGCATGAGTATTGACATCTATTTAGTATAAACCTAGTTTATTGTACAAACCTTTGTTAATTCAGTTTTCTTCCCTGCAAGGGTAACAGTAAATAATTTATTTGTTAATGTCACGTATACTAAAATTCATGCATTTATTACATACAGATAAGTTAATTTAAATTTCTAAAGGTTTCTTCAATCAGAGTTGACAAGGCCTAATATTGTTGGTGATATTTTTACTAGTAATATTGGTCTCATTATTTTGTTCTTTTCATTGATCTCTTCAGAAAAATATGTTATAATGTCAAAATTCATTTGTCGGCCCCAAAATAGCACTAAATGACATTTAGTTTGATCATTATAAACATTTAAGTGTCCATTATCATATATTATAATGTTACATAGTTTATATAATTGTATATTTTATCATCCATAGCTAGGTTATCTATACATAATATATATCCAGATACATATATTAAAATCTTTAATAGGGCCAGACGAAAACACAATCCCTTGAGGTGAGGTGTGCTTCAATAAACACATGAAAGCTTTTTCTAATTCAATTACAATCATTTCTGGAATATATATATATCTATACGTGTGTGTGTGTGTGTGTGTGTGCACAATATATATTGGGGGAGGAAAGGAGGAAGGGGAAAAGAGAGGGAGAGAAGGAGGGAAGAAAGAGAGAGAAAGAAAATAAATATGGAGATGCTTTGAGTTAGCTAGGTGTTTTATACATGTAATTTAAAATTACTTTAACAATTTGGAAATCTTGGATTGATGAATTGATTACCAAAAAATTTCACTTCCATAATGTCTATGAATTTCTTAAAAACAAAATACTAAATTTTCACCTGTCTTTATTCTAGGGAAAAAAAATCATCATTCCTTTTTCTTCAGCTAAAAGGGAGAAACACTTCAGTGAGAGTATAACCAATAATGGACCATACCCTTGCTTTACTTTGGGTGTTTTCTCATGCAGCGTGGTGTTCTTGAGGTTCATATCTTGAGCTAAATTAACATTCGCTAAAATTTATATGACATTTGAGGACTGCACAATAATACTCATTATTCCAAACCAATAGCATTTGAGCTTAATGGCAATTATCACTGCCAACTTGAGGTTAGAGTCTGTGTTAAATCTTTAAGAACCTACAACTCCTAGGTTTGTGGTGACTGTGTCTGTTCAGCAACATGGACACTTGACAGTGTGGAAAGATAAGTAAGTAAATAAATAAGTGAACACCTTTCAGTTACACAGGGGGAGAAGACATAATTATTCTACCATGAACCTAGAAAACTAGAGCCTATATTTTGCTACCGGTTTATATCCAAGTCTTATTTTTAAGTATAATAATCAGAGAAGTTATTTCATCATGAACTTTGCGGAAATTCAAGCACACTCTGCAAACATGGCAATCTGCAGATTTTGTATTTATGAACTTAGTTCACTTAGTAAAAGCTAAAATCAGTGGGACTCTTTGCTTGTGCTTATTGTTTTAATTAGACACAAATAGATCCAAAGTGCAAAGGTACAATTTCGAAATTATTTAATTCTTTTGCCTCTATTCAGACCATAATTGTAATTACTAAAAGTATTTATCAAAACTCCAGTGCGCTAGTGAAAGAAAAGACTAATGACAAACACATATCTACGTATTGAAGGTTTATTTCTCTTCTTAATGCTATATGTCAGTTATGTAGAAAGCCTTGCACTATAGTAAGCAAACTAATAAAGAAAATATGTAATGATATTCCCTAATGTCATTTATAGAGTAAACACTTATTTCTTCTTCTTAGGGAAGAATATTTGTGCAATCTATATTGCTATGCCACCAAAAATTAACTTAATTTGCAATTAAAATTAAAATAAAATATAGAATGAAATCTATGGCTGTCAGAGACTGTGCTGCCTGTACTTTGTATAGCATCATAATTTTTAATTTGGTGTATTTACATTAGAATAACAAAACCACTATCATAAGTTCAACACTCACTCTGTGTGTTAGACACTGGCTAACACCTCTACAGCATCAATGTTAATCCCTCAAAAGAATATAATGTGATTATTTGTGCCCCAATGTAACTATGTGTGTGTACAGACTACTCACAGTAAGTAGAGGAATTAGAATTTGATCATGTTCATATTCCAAGTGGAAATATGATGATATGCAATATGTTCATATAATAAAATTCACAATGGTAAAAAGAAAATATATAAGGACGTGAGAAGTATGCATTCCACATATGATATACACATACATGGATGCTTAAAAGTTAACAAAATAAAAATGTTAAATACATTAAAAACCTGTGCATGTGATAAGGGTTTAAGTCATAAGAAAAATGCAGATCCACCACTCACAGAATCTGTGCTTTTAAAAATAGCTTATTTTTTTTCACCAAGAAAGCGTTTCCACTAAGTATTTGGTATTGTCAAGGGAATAGACATTTGTGGGATAACAAGAAAATACCTTAAGCAAATGGATCACATGACTGCTCAAACCAAGCTAAAACAGTTCTCGAGCAATGGAATATCTGTTAGGGTATCCAGAATGCTCACATTTTCGCAATCAATTCTGTTTATATCACAATCCTATGGCATAGAACAACCAATACTAGAGATATTCCATTAAATACAAGAGTGCCCAGCACACAAAATTTATCAAGGTAAATATGATATTGTAAAGAAAAGTATGGTAGGAGAGCTACTTTACAGAAAAGATTATGATAGATAATGAGAAGCAAAAAGTGAAAAGAGAGATGGAGGTGCTATACTCTACAAGGGAAAATAGAATGAGAAAAAAAGATGGCCAGGTTTGCCCAAGACCAAGTAAACATGCCCTCAAGTAAACTGAGCTCAGAGCCAGTCCAGGAAGGACAAGTCCATTATGAGATTAGACAAAAAGGAAAGTCAGTAAGAACTACATGTGTGTTTTTAGAAGGGTGAATATAAAGATCTTGAGACAGACATCTATTTCCTGGATGGTTATTCTGATATGAGCATAGAACACTATGCAAACTAGCATGCAGCCACTTGTGATTTATTTCAAAAGCTTTCCAGAGAATCTTGAGATGTCCTCTGACTGGCTCTGCAGTCATGCCAGTCAGCAGGCCAAGAATAAAGACCACTTAAATATTATTTAGAAATGAAATGGCTACTAAAAAGGATATAGTTGTATGTTAAGGAGACACTAACTCATTTTGAGTCAACTAAGTTAGCTCTAGGAGTAAGAATAAATTAATACAAATAAGAACTGATGTTCTAGTAGATGCAGTTCCTTAAAAGTCCTGAGAAAGGCCAATGAGAGGATAGCAAACTGTCAAATCCTGTCACAAATGGACATCTAAGGAGTATTTAAGTTGCCTGGTACTTGCATACATCGAGTGAAAGATAGAATCTTGGGGTCAAAGAAAAGAATATGAATTCTAATTACTCAACACACAGGAAAGTGGATGAAGAAATTTTAAAAGTCAAAGCAGCAATCTTAAAACAGAGTTAGAAACTTGAAATGATAAAGATTGAGAATATAGAACTATGAATAGGTTTTCCGATACAAGTTAAAAACATAAATTCTAGAGACCACAAGAAAAGACAAAGGAAGGTAACAAAAACAAAATTCCTTACTAAAAATTTTAAAGGAATAATAACAATTTAAGGAAGTTTTGGCAAGTAAATGCTGGTTAATTTCCAGTTGCTGAAATCATACTTTTGAACTTTGAAAAACACTCCCTGTTAGTCAGGGTTCTCCAGAGAGATTAAAACTATCAGACTGATACATGATAGATGATAGACAATAGATAGAAAGACTAGATAGATAGATAGATAGATAGATAGATAGATAGATAGATAGATTGATCTGTTATGGAGGACAAGATACTAACTATAATCTGTATAAAAAGGGATTCCTATACCATACTATTGCTCAATCTAAGTCCTAAGGCCATGGAATCTTGTGGCATAACACTGAGCTCCCATGGCAAACTTGCTGGGTCAATTAATTATTGTAGCACTTTGATATTTTATGTCTACATTTTAATAATTCCTGAGAAACTGACAGATTGCTGGTACAAGTCTTGGAATCAGAATTGGAAGACTCTAGAATTTTATTGCCAAAGGGTAGAAAAGGGGAGAGGGGAGTGGGAAGGAGGGAAGAAGAGAGAGAGAGAAAATACAACTTTGTCTTCCTTCAGCCTTTTTGTCCTATTCAGATTGTGAGCTGATGGAATGGTCCCTGCCCATATTAGGTAAGAATGAATTTGCCTTCTTCAATTATCTGACTGAAACGTCAATGTCTTCCAAAATCACCCTAACAAACACCCCCCAAAATTATGTTTTACCAGCCATATGGATAGTCCATAGTCCAGTCAAGCTGACATCTAAAATTAACAATTACACTAGCACCCATTGTCAATTGTGCATCTGTGTTGAATTTTCTTAACCCATACTTAACATCAAAACCGAAACAATAAAGCCATAGATCTGCTTATCATGTATGATATAACTGTATTGCACTAATTTCCCCAACAGAAAAGGAGGTAAAGTCCTTGAGTAAACTTTATATCACCTTGATTATTTCATAACTTAAATGTTATAATGTAAAAATAATAATATTAAAATACTGATATCAATTCAATATAGCATACATTATGACAAGAAAAAGACAGGAAAGAAAAGACATATTTCTTTAATATGTGTAAACACACAAGTGTATTCTTTTTTTTAATTTTTTTGTTTTATGTTTATTTATTTATTTGAAAGTGACAGAGAAAGAGGCAGAGAGAGAGAGAGAGAATGGGCACAGCAGGGCCTCCAGCCACTGCAAACGAACTCCAGACGCGTGTGCCCCCTTGTGCATCTGGCTAACGTGGGACCTGGGGAGTCGAGCCTCGAACTGGGGTCCTTAGGCTTCATAGGCAAGCGCTTAACCGCTAAGCCATCTCTCCAGCCCTCACAAGTGTATTCTTTTCAGATAAAGGTGATAACATACCCCAATTTGGGTCCCCATTTCTAAAAATAATCACAGGTTGTAATGGGTATTTATAACTAAATCTTTGTACTGTAGGTTCTGTATTCTTTGTGTCTATGGAAAGCGCCTCAGCTGGCTATGATTTTTTTTTACCTGATGGAGTAATCCAAATCTTGAATTTTTGAAGAGTTTTCCCATTCTTAGTCTTATTTGGGTTGAGTTATTGTAGTTTCATTTTGACCTTAATCATAGGACAATATTAAGAATTGGATTGTATTACGGTTACACTATTTCTCACACTTAAGAGGAATAGGCTAATTTCCTCTCAGTAGTATAGAGCAAGCACTCTAGCCAGCACTCTAACTCCCGTTTTAGCCTGTTTATGCAGAGACCTGAGGGAACTGACATGACTGCACAGATGTATTAGCTTTCAGTTTAGTAGAACCAACACCGGGCCTTCCACAAGAAGTGTTTCTTATTCTGAACCTAAGGCCTCCAGCAGAGCATAAAGTCATGGGAAAAGGAATTTTAAATATTTATGCTAGGAGCCTAGTAGCAACAGTAAGTGATATTGTTCCATTGGCTTCCTTAATTCATGAATACGGGCTTTCGGAGAAACAGAGCAGGTGTTGGATACTCGCACGAGTACATCCATCCTTTGTAGGACCTTGTCTCACTTCTGTAAGATGCTGTCATCTAACCGGTGTCATAAATGGAGCATCCAAAACATTCCAAAACCAGCTGTTGCAGCCTGGGGGAGAACATGGTACCATCATTGAGTCCCATATGAATGAAACTGAAGCAGTACTGCTTTGGATCTGAAGTGAGGCCCTTGCTGCAAGGCAACGCTTTGTGTGACACCACGACAGTGTGACATGACATTCTGAAACTTCACAGGTGGTAGTCTTGGCAGATGTATATGCGTAGGCAGAGAAGGTAATTTTTTTCTTCTTCTAAGGGCAAAGCTTTGCCTATTCCATGATGGAAATAATCCAATGCAATCAATGTTCCACAAAGTATCTGGCTGATCAGCTCAGGAAATGTTGCCCTGTCAAGACTCGGCACTGGGCTCTGCTGCTAGCAGACTGAGTACTCAGTGGTAGACACAGCCAGCTCAGCCTTCGTAAGTTAAGGTCCGTGGGCTCCGCCGTGTGTCATTTCCATCCTCGCCACCAAAGCTGTTCTGCTCCCGACTCCATGAGGTGAAAGCAGAGTTGGCTGTAGAAGGAGTTTGATTATCACTTAATGGAAAACAATCCTATTCACTTGATTACTGAAGGCTTTCCTTGCTGAGGCGACCTTTTGGTGAGCATACATTAGAATGTCAAATATTTTCATATTCTTTTCTCATTCAGAGAGTGCCATCCGCCTACTTCATGCTCTAATTCACTTTTTGGTTCCAGAGATTGAGAAAGCCAAGATGAAAGCACTGGCAAATTCCTTGACTGGTGAGGCCCTGTGTGGTACACCCTGACATTGTGCAAGTACGCAAGGACTTCCTTGACTGGAAAGGCCCTGTGTGGTACACCCTGACATTGTGCAATTGTGCAAAGAATTCCATCACTGGTGAGGGTTTATGTGTTATACCGTCATACTGTCCAAGCAAGCATAGACTTCGTTGACTAGTGAGAACCTATGTGTTACACCCTCACATTGAGCAAGTGTGCAAGGATGTTTTTGACTGGTGAGGGCCTGTGTGTTACAGCCTTATATTGTGCACGGGAACAAGCACAGAACAGCACATAGCTTGTGCCCTCCAGTGATTTTGAAAAGTCACTAGTACATCCCATGGAAAGGGATATCTCATGGCATTCACAACTGAAGGGCCCATCTGCTATCATCACAGTCAGCTGTAAGTTTCAATTTAAACTTTGGAAAGATAATACCTACTTAGTTCCCTATATTTTCTTCCTTTTTGTCATAAAACAAAAGCACATAACTTCTTATGTGATTCTATTTTATTATTTTATCACTATATCCAGTCATTTACTACATATATTTTTTTAACTGAAAAATATCTTATCTTTGCTATTATCTATAGGAATCTGTTTCTCTTGCTCTGTGATCAATACATGTCTCCTGTATTCATTCACTGAATATTCATGAACCATCTGGCTTGAACCCATGATAGTCATGGTAGAAATACTGTGATGAAAAATTAAATGTGGACTATTCCTCATGATGGTTACATGTGTTTAATATCTTCAAGTACTGAAATAATGAGAAATGCAACAGAGGAAGTACCAAGTTCATAGAGGATCCAAGAAGATTCACCTTTCTTGGGATTAACCTTCTGGGAGGACTAGATCTAAAGTAAATTCATAATGATATGTGGAAGTAAATTAGCCCATGGGAATAAAAAGACCTAGATGTAAAAATATGAAAAGCAATAAAAAACCTGAAAATTTTTTCAGCCTGCATGTCAGATAAAACATTTGAGAAAACTCTTACAGAAAATGTAAATGGTAATTTCTAAGACGTATATGTTTGTGTGTGTGCATGCACGGGCTTCTTAGAGATAGATAATTTAGATTACACATATTTAAATATACATAAATACATCTACTTATGAAATGGATATACAGAGCATACATGATATACATGTATTTCTAAAGAAACAATGACAACTGTATTTAACATATCCAGGATATTTACTTATCTATAGAAAGAATTCTCCAGGAAAATTAATGCAAGGTATCCAGTTTCATGGACAACTGAAACCATATGCAAAATAAACAATGTAACAATGACAACGTTCTTCCTGTGTTTGCTGAGGAGGAAGAGGGCAGCACCATATGCCTTCATGTACATTACCCCAGGAGGGCAGTGCCATATGTTCACACGTGTGTCACCTTTCCTTGGCCTTCTATATGAGGCAATGTCCCAAGGGGTATGCTGAATGGGAAGAGAAAACAGCAGTGGTATGAACACGAGGATGTGGTGTGGTTTCCCTGTTGACAGATTTTGCTAGGTCATCACTTCAGTTGGCAAGCACCCAGAACAGCTGCTTTGCCCTGGGGCAAAGGTCTTTGTGATACCACAAGGGCTTCCCAGCGAGTGAGATGGTAGCTTGACGGGGATGCGTCCTTTGGGAGTGGACTTTTCCTCCTGTGTATCAGACGAGAAAAGTTAGTAATTGGCATATAAGACAAAACTGATTTGATACCTGGGTTTTCTTTGCCTCTAAGTTCAGATAAAATACATAAGTGTATATTTATATGTAAATGCTAGGGGATAAAAGATTATAATCTATTATAGTATTCTTTCTAAGAAATAAAAGGAGTGGCTGGGGAAATGGCTTAGAGGTTAAGGCGTTTGCCTGCAAAGCTAAAGGACCTAGGTTCAATTCCCCAGGACCCATGTAAGCCAGATGCATTAGGTGATGCATGTGTCTGGAGTTCTTTTGCAGTGGCTGGAGGCCCTGGCATGCCCATTCTCTCTAAATAATAATTAACTAATTAAAAAATAAAGAAAAAGAAAAAAATCCCATGAACTCTATTAATCAAATTCAATTCGCTATAATTTATAATTGCATTTCAATGTTGTTTAAAGATCACTGCTGGCTTCTGACGTCACAGGTACTTATCAACATGGCACTTTTGTGATAATTTGGGCCCTGGACTGTTAAGTTCTCTCAGAAGTAGTTGAAAGAAGGAAAGCATTTCTCAAATGCATTCAACACACACACACACACACACACACACACACACACACGGAGTTATTGAGTGATTCATGATGATTCCTGGCTCAGGTGGGTCTGTGGAAATGGAGGATGGCTTGATTCATCCAGAAAACAGGCATTGAGAGATGCTGAGAGCATATTGGAGCCCCAACCTCAAAATGTTTGCTACTCCTAGCTATATTTTCTCTGCAAAACCTGAAGAAGGCATAAACTTCTCTGTATGTCGCATTTGGTTCTTTCTAATGTTATTTGGTTCAAATGTATTAAATAATGAAGAAAATACTACTTATGGTTATACTTGTCAATCTGTGCACAGCAGAAATGTGTATGAAACTAGTTTCTAATAGTCAGTTCAATTTAATTATTCAATGTCAAATTGTCATTGTTTCCTTCTATTTCAGATTTTCTTAAAAAGATAAATAATCAAGGAACATAGCTAGTAGCTATGCACAATAATTTCAAATTTTGCTTCACTAGAAAAAATTTCCTCATTAAGATAATATTTTTTTCTATTTTAATACAACAATAATTTGAGATTTAAATGTGAGAGGCTCTTTAATTGATAGAAAACTCTAAGGTTTCTGATTTTTACTAGAAACATAGGCTGTGCCAATCCTCATTTTACAAATGTGAAATAAAAAATCGTAGGAAAGTTTGAGAAGTCTTCCACACAGCTAGGCAGTAGGCAATCCCGACACAGATATATACCAAGGTCCATTTGACTTCAAAACTAAGGCTTCCTTTCCTGCCTCACAGCATGTTGTATGTTAGTGATTCAGAGTTATGGCAAACACCTCAGCTTCAGGGAGTGCCAGAAAACCAGGGAGATGCAACACAGAAGCCAGGAAGGCAGGTTTATTAACAGCCTCGGCCCACCCGAAGGAACAGAGCTCCAATGACCTAAAATCCATTTTCAAAATGTTCACAGCTGTCTTAGGGTTGTATCAGAAAGAGAACCAAAAGTAAGAGTCTGGGCTTGTATGGTGATAGTCCAGGTTATCTGGGTCTGGTACGGTCTGACTGGTCACTTCTGCAGTCCATTGTCTTACGTCTGCACAGACCTAAGTGGAGGTGGGCTGGGGAGGAGGATATTCTCTGTGGATAAAGGGTAGTTTGTGTTCTTTTTTCTTAATACTTTCCTTAATCAGACCTGTTACTGTGATCCTGGTAACTGTCCCAGAAAAAGATTCAGGAGACTCAGAAGGAAAGAAATGGAACAAGATGGAGTTAGAAACCGGATGTGGTAAATTAGGTCACTGACTGGAACTCCCTGCATTAGGTCAATAAATTAATCTGTCCCTCCTTGTTGTCTCAGATGGACAAATAGGGAGTTCTGAATTGTATTTCAGAGGACTGCTCAGAAGGCCATTTTATTGAGCTGTATTGAACCATAAGCATGTCACCCTAATAATCACTTCCTATTGTTTTCTTCCCTTGTCTTTTTATTCACATTGTCTTTCACTTCTATTAACTTACAATAAAGTATCTGCAAGCAAGCCTTGGTCTTGGATTCCTTCTGTTTCCTTTCATACTCCCATTCACTTTCCTCCCAGTGCCTTTCAAGTTAGTGGCTATCAAATTCATTATCTCTTCTGCAATGGTTGTCTCAGAGGCTGGTCTGGTCAAGCACTAACTGAAATTAAGTGAAGTAAGTACTTGGTTTTTTTTTCTCTTTAATTTAGAAACTCTTCTTCACTTCTCCTTCTCCAGTCTTCCTTTCCAGCCTTCCCAATCCCTTTAGCGCTTCATGGTAGGCACCACGGGTTCTCATAGTTCCTCTGTGTTATCCCATTCTATCAAATACTATACTCTTAAAGTGATATTTTCATCTAATATACCATATATTGTGAATCAACTCTCAGGCTTCTGAGTAGAATTTACTCTTGAGGAGAGAAACCAAGCTAATTGAGTGTTATAAGAATTGTAATAGAAATTTTAGTTATTAATAGTACAGAAAAACTTTGAAAGATTGATGACAAAGCTAATAAACATCATCTGATATGCCTCCTTGCAAAGCTCTATGGGGCATAGAAAATATCAGTGTATGCTCAAATAGCTGCCTTTAGCATATATGTAATATCCTCCAATATGTTGCATTAAAAGTTCATGAACAGTATTTTGTAAGATAAAGTTAATGCCATATAACAGTATTTTTAAAAGGACAGATGTAATCATGATGCACTGATATTGTGATAAGATTATTTTGCCTTGTGATGTCAAGCCACTGAGTTTCTTTAAGAACACTCTGTGATTTTATATAAATGGCAAACTCGTGAAGCAATGCATTTCTTAGAATATGTCTTCATCTTTAAGTGATACATGACTGTATAGTTTTCTTAAGGTCCTAGTACTATATTTTATTAGATAATATTCTGCCTTTTTTTCTAAATTATTGGGGGTTTTGCAACTTAGTTTCTTCCTAGCACATGACTAACAAAATGCCATAATACTATTTTTTAAAAGGACCATAAAATGTTTTGGGAAAATAAGAGCAAAATATGTTGAAAAAAATTGCAGTCCCTCATTGTATGCAATATTATTAAATGATATTTCTTAAAAGATGGTGATTCACATAAATTAATTCAGCTTGACAATATGATGCTGCATTTTGCACACAGTATCTATGCTGAGCCACAGACACACCATTGGTCTCACTGTTAACCCATAGATTATTGCTGTTCTCACTTTTAGTTAAAGAAGTTTCATTTTGCAGATGGCAGTGACAAATGAGGAGAGCCAAGGCTTGTTAAGGTGATGAGAAGTGACACCTGAGTGCTCATCACTAGATAAGACAACTCTTTCAAACCCACCAGGGCTCCGGAAACTTTGCACGGAAGGCGACAAAAATAATAGTAGAGCTGCTCTCATGTCTGGCCAGAGAAGCTCCTTTAAGGAGATGGCTATGGATAGTGTGGAGACTTGAAACCATCAAAGTGCTGAAAGCAAGAGGTTCTTTAAAGACATCTTTATCACAGCTTCCCCCCAAGGCTCAGGAAACATCACAGAAGAAGGAATGGAAAGACTATAAGAGCCAGAGGGTGAGGAGAAGTACTTTGGGACACTATCCTCTAGACATAAGGTCACTATTGCAATCATGACCTCACGGTGGATGTTTATACCTCCATAAGACCTGCCCAATATAGAACCCATCAGCATTCTGACAAAGATGATGAGATGGCAAAAAAAAAAAAAAAAAATCAAAATGAGGGACCATTTGCAAAGAAGAGAAGAGAATGTTCCATAGAATAGTGTGAGGGGAGGAAAGACAAAGGAGGGTAAGGAGGGGATTATGATCAAATTACAGTAGGATCATGTATTTAAATTCTCAATTAAAAATTAAATAAAGAAGATTAAGGGTAAAATATCATAAAGCATAAAAGTATGCTATGTCACACAGCCTGTGCCACTCTACCAGTACAGCCTGACTGGTTCAGGCACCACTGTGCCCAGGAAAAGGAAAATCACTGCAGACAAATATCATTGGCTCTTAAAATGCCAACCAGATTTGATACATAAAACAATACTTCAGCCGGATTTGGTGGCACACGCCTTTAATACCAGCATTTGGGAGGCAGAAGTAGGAGGATTGCCATGAGTTCAAGACCACCCTGAGACTACATAGTGAATTCCAGGTCAGCCTGGACTAGAGTGAAACCCTTGAGAAACCAAAATAAATAATATAATAAGTAATAATATAAAACAATATTTTGATAGACCCCATTTACTAACAGTCAAAGGGTTATAATAGTTCCTCTGTATCTTCTGTTGGTTCTCTCGATAAATCAGTGGAAATACATTTTGAAGTCAGAATCTGTACATTTTAAGGAGCTACAGAAGGCTAAGAATATAAGTTCAAAAGCAGAAAGAAGATTTAAGGTGCCTTGTATTCAGCAAGTTTAAATGATTAAAGTAGTTTGCTGTTTCAAGCCACCAAGTTTTTTTTAAATAAAATTAAACACATAGTTAATTTCAGAACATGTTATACACTCTAGCTCTGACTATGACAAGGAAGAAAAATGCTAAAAGAAATTCTTGCAGTCTCTGTCTCTTTCTCTCTCTAACTCAATAACTGTTTTCTTAAATCAAGATAAAAATAAATTAATTAATACATAAAATTGCATGAAAATTAAATCACTTGGAAGCCCAACACCCATCTTATTAATTTTTGAATGGTCCATCTTCTACAACACTTACTCTATATATACAAATGTCTCCATATACAATTTTAAGTTGACTCATTTCCTAAGATCTCATGTCAAATAGGATCAACTTTAGTACTATTTTAATTCAATTTATCTATTTGTACTTTCCATTATCATACTGCTTAATTTAGCTTTATGCATTTTAATATTATCTTTTTAAAAGCCTATACTTGCTATTTATTTCTGACTGAAACTATTTTACAGGCATCCGTTCTTTTGATGTAAGAAAAAACACTATCATCCCTAAGGCAAGTGCTGATTTGAATGTCTAATAGAATTCCATCTGGGGCTCACGAATCTGCATACAATATATGCTTTCTCAGGATAAATGCCTTTTACAAATAGGCAGGAAGGAAGTGAAATTATCCTTTTGCAGATGATCTGATTCTATATGTTGAAAAATCTAAAGACTCCTTCAGAAGAATATTGGAACTAATAAATTCCATGAAGGATCAGGAAACAAAATCAACATACAAAACCAATAGCATCTTTACATACTAACAATAGACTTATACAGAGAAAAATCACAAAAGCAATCCTATTCACAAGAGCTATAAAATAACATTTCATAGGAATAAATTTTATCAAAGGAATTGAAAATATCTACATATAAAAAGTAATAAGGCACTGATGAATGAAATTGAGTAAGACACAAAAAGATATAGAAAGATATCTGGTGGTCATGGATTAAAAGTAGTAATATTGCTAAGATGTCCATATCACCTAAAGTGACCTACAGATTCAATGAAATCTCACCAACATATTAATCATATAGAATTGGAAAGAAATAAAAAAATTATAGAGAAACACAAAGACCCTGAATATCCAAATTAATCTTGAACAAAAAGGATAAAACTGGAAACATCATAATAGCTGATTTCAAAACACACCACAGAGCTACAGTATCCAAAACAGCATGATGCTGTCATGAACAGACACATAAGACCAATGAGACAGAGAACAGATCCCAGAAATAAATCCACATGTCTACAGACAACTGACAAATGTGCCACCAGCCTACACTGGAGAAAGGACAGCATCTTCATTTTCAATAACTGATGCTGGGAAAACTGGATATCCATTTACAGAAGATTGAAAGCTGACTAGCGTCCCTCCTCATATACAAAAACAACTTCAAAATATCTCAGACCTATGTGTAAGACCCAATAAAATGAAGCTGCCTAAACAAACAATGGAGATGTTTTATGGCACTAGAATGGGCTTCAGTGCCTGGATAAAAATCTCAAAGCAGAGTCATCAAAAATAGAAATAGGCTAATGAAATTCTATCAAACTAGGGAGATTCAGCACAACAAAGTCATCAATCAACAGAAAAATTACAGACCAGGAGAAAATATGTAGAAACAGTTCATGTAATGCCTAGTTAATATTTAGACTATATATAAAATTTGAAAAATTATTAAAACAAAATATTCAAGTAATTCAATCATGAAATGGACATGTGATTTGGAGAGATGCTCTCAAAATTAAAAAAAAATAACTAGCCAATAAATATTTGAAAATAATGCTATCAGTGGCCATTTAGGAAATGCAAATGAAAACTAATTAGACTGGTTGTGATCAAATGACGGAAAACAATGCATGCTGACACGGCCCTGAACAGAAGGGAACTCATACGCTTTGGGGTGGGCTGTATATCAGGAGAGCTGCTACAGAAAACAGCCTGGAAGTTCCTGCAAAAACTACAACTAAAAATCCCTTTTGACCCCGCTATCCCACTTCTCAGAGTATATCCAAAGGAAACGAAACCCACTTGCATTCCCAAGTTTGTTTCAGAAAATGTTTACTTTGGAGAGTCTAGCAATTTTCTGTCCTTCTGACCTAACGCTTTTCATAACCAGACATTGTTGTTTGTTGATTTTTGTCATTGAGGATTTACCTCTTGCTTATCTTAGGGTTTATGCTTTGTAGTTACATAGTTTTTTTTTTTTTTTTAATTTCCCTTTCCTGAGCATATGATTAGAATACTTCTTAATTTTTTTTTCTTCCAAAGGTTTCTCAAGAGACTTAGTGAATATTTTAAGAGTAGTCTCTTTTCACCTAGGATTTTGCTAGATTAACTTCCTATGTACTCCACTCTCAATTAGTTGATTTGCACTAAGAGCCTCACTTTTTAGATATCACATTCAAATCCAGCTTTTCAGATTTGTAATATTGATCAATCACTAATGTGCCATGACTTTTAGAAACAAAGTTGAAAAAAGATTCCAAAATGTGTATTTATTTATTTATTTTGCTTATTTTTATTTATTTATTTGAAAGTGACAGACAGAGAAAGAAGGAGAGAGAGAGAGAGAGAAAGAGAGAGAGAGAGAGAATGGGCGCTCCGGGGCCTCCAGCCACTGCAAACGAACTCCAGACATGTGCGCCCTCTTGTACATCTGGCTAACATGGGTCCTGGGAATTGAACTTCGAACTGGGGTCCTTAGGCTTCACAGGCAAGCGCTCAACTGCTAAGCCATCTCTCCAGTCCCAATGTGTATTTATTTTATAGTTATGTTATTACCAATAATTGTTGCAATAAAAGCTTCTTTCATATCTCAAAAAAGTCATGAACATTCAAATATTGATTTAAAAGGAGTATATTTTGGTAAATGTAAATGCTAGTATAAGATTTAGATTATGTCAATATGATTACTACGACTATGTAACAAAATAAAATGAAGGTTTTCTAGCTTTCTGATCTTAACATCAAATTCATAAAGAAGTAACTACCTTCATAATGAAATTAAGTGGCTCTGAGAGTTGAATCTGTAAAGTTGTCATAGGCAAAGAAAGATTTCATTTAACTATATTAAAACTTAGAACAGTAGGACAATATATTACTCAGTTTTTTGGGCAGTGAAATAAAAATGTAATTTTATACAGCTGTCATAAGTTATTTGGTTTTAAGTTGATATTTATTCACTATTGTTAACTATCTGACTTAAAAAAAACTTTAAAACAAGATTGCTTTGCAAATAGCTTCAATTCTAATATATTTGTCTTGCCATAAGGAAATAGGCGTGTAAAATCTCATAAAGCTGTTTGGAATTTCAGAGATTTTGCGCATATACTACTGATTTTCTCCAGTCACGATATAATGCACATGTAGGTTTCAGTATACAAAGTTTAGTATCACCTATTTATCACAATGAATGGGTAATGATTTCATAGCTTAGTGTCTTTAACCGGTTAATACCAGGTCAAGCACAAAAGCTGCTCATTATGTAGCCAAGAAACCACTGCTGAACTATTGCGGTGGTGAGTACAGAGCCAATGAACATCAGTTCCATCCCTGAGAAGTTGAGAGCGCAATAGCGATTGGTACAGGCTGAGGACAGTAGAGGAGAGTGGACATCAGAGAGAGGTTAGTCAGCAGGCACAATGTTGCTCTTCTGTAGGCAGAAAAAAAAATGTGATATTCTATTGTACTATATAATCAAAATAATGAACTGTACGTTTCAAAACAGCTGGAAGAGAAGATTTTGAATGCTCTTTTTAAAGAGAAATGAAAAATATTTAGGGTGTTGGATGAGCCTCTTTCCCCAGTGTTTTTTTTTTTTTTTTTTTGTATTCAGTGAATACAGTCAAGTTGGTACCATTGTTAGCCTCCTCCCTGTCCTCCCCCCACCACAGGGACCTTCCTTGTTGGGGTACATGCGTTACGGGGCTAGCCTTTAGTTTCAGGTAGGAGGAAATGTCTCTGTGTGTCTTGACCCAACCTGTGGCTCTGACAGTCTCTCCACCCCCTCTTCCGCAAATTTCCCTGAGCCATGCTGGGTTCATTTTAGGTCTGCTTCTGTGTTGAGATCTTGGGCTCCTCTGTGTCTCTGGAATTTGGTTTGGTAGCGGTTGATTGTTCTCTGTGTCGATTTCCTTCACCATTGTGCTGTTTCCTGGTTTGCCAAGAAAACAGTACTCTTGCATGTTTCCCAATGATTCTTAGTTTCAGTTGGGGCCCTTTGGAGGTATGATGGCGTGGTTCTCTCCTTAGGATCTGCATCTATCTAAAAAAGAGAAGCAGATTCTCCAACGGAGAGTAAAGTTAGCGCCAAGTAAATGTGATAACCATTGTTTTTTAGAGACAGTTTAGTGGAGAGCAGGTTCATTTTTGGATATGGTTTTGACTTGTTTCCCAGCTCCAGCTATGGGTTCTGTTCCACTGAGCAGACCAGTTCGCCAAATTGAGAGCAGTTGGTTTCCCACCATGGCTATGTGCCACTCTTGCACCTGTATGAGCATCACATTCAGGTTGTTTGCTGCTAAGTAAGTTAGACCATGCATTGCTTGGGCAGATATTGGTCTTTATCCCCCACTTGCTCATGTAGCACCTTCCAGCACTAGATGTGCTAACTGTCTTATGAAATATATATGTGGTGTGTGTGTGTGTGTGTGTGTGTGTGTGGCCCACATAGGCACAACTATGTTTGAATAAAAAATGCAAAATATTTTAAAATGCTGCTGTTGATTGTTTGAAATGACACCTTTGTTAGTTACTTCTCCCAGTACTGGGACCAAATCCCTGAGAGGCATGTTAAAGGAGGAAGGGCTTATTCTGTCTCTTAGCTCCGATCAGTCCATGGTAGAGGCATGGTGATAGGGAGGGTCTCTGCTCCACACACAGTACAGGGGAATGCTCCCACTCTACCTGCTTTCTCCTTTGCACTCTTTATTTACTGCCGATCTCAGCTCATGAGATGATACCGTCCGTATTTAAAGTGTGTCTTCTTCCATCACTTAATTACTGTCTGGAAGAGCTCTGGGGGACACACCCAAAGGTATGCCCCATAAGTCCCCTGGGCCTTTCTTAATCCAATCAAGCTGACAGTTGTAATTAACCTTTGCACTACCTTTGCTAATGCATGGGTACCATTATTTGCTTCTTTCTTTTTTAGTATGACAACATCAAAAATATGATAGCAGATATTAGACAGAAAGATAGGTATTAACATATTTGACTGTTGCTTCCCTTAGTAAACTAGTAATTTTTCAGTTCAGAAATGAATACTAAGTGTGACAGTTAAATATCTATCATCAACTTGATCAGCACAAGAATCAAATAAGATACATGGCTCTTGGGAAAGTCTGACAAGGCATTTCCAGGAAGAATTAACTGAAAGAGAGACAGCCGTTCTGGTGTCAGTCTATATTTAAAAAGATTTCAGGAAAAAGCTAGTTTTTTTATTTTGTTGTTGTTGTTTTTTTAACCTGGCTTCCCTTGCTACTTGCTGGTGAGTGCATCCTTCACAGACATCAGAACCTATTTCTTTGGCCTTCCAAACCAGGCTTAAGACAAGTGGCTCTCTAGAAATTCCCCAGGGCCTGCAGTGCAAGCCTAAGGCAGCTGAGACATCCAACTACATGGGCTGTGTAGCTACCAGGTTCTCAGACTCTCCAACTTGCAGACAGACATTTTGGGAATGCTTTGCTACTATCTTATAAGTGACAGGAGGCTCTGTAAGACACTCTAATAAATCCCCTTCATGATCTATTTATTCTTTTTAAAAATATTTTATTTATTTATTTATTTATTTATTTATTTATTTATTTATTTCAGTGAGAGAGGAAAAGGCTGAGAGAGAGAGAGAGAGAGAGAGAGAGAATTGGTGCACCAGGGCCTCCAGCTGCTGCAAACGGACTCCAGACACATGTGCCACCTTGTGCATCTGGCTTACATGGGTCCTGGGGAATTGAACCTGGTTCAATTGTCTTTGCAGGCAAGTGCCTTCATGACTAAGCCGTCTCTCCAGCCTTGATATATTCATTCTTTTGGTTAGGTTCCTCTAAAGACCCATAATGCACTAAGAAAATGAAAACTATATGCACAGCAAAATTCCGTGCTTATACTTCATCAAAGATTTTTAGATACATAAAGAAATGTTTAGATGCATACAGATACACATGGCTGGTGACTTGGATTACAGAATTCTAAATATTCTAAAGTAAAATGTATTTTACCTCCTAAAACTCTCCTTATTTGTGGCAGAGAAGATGGTTGATTGGACAAAGCATTGCCACACGAGCACGAGGTCCTGAGTTTAGATCCCCAGAACCAGCATGAATGCCAGTGGGCATGGTGGCCTCCCATAATACCAGCGTCCCGGGAGCAGAAACAGGGGATTCCCAACACAAGCTGATCAGCAACACCAGCTGGATTGATGAGCTCTGGGTTCAAGACATTGCCTCAGTAAATAAAGAGTATCATTGAGGAAGCCACTCAATTTCAATTTCTGGTCTTCACATGGACACACACACACATACACAGGCACACACACATGTACATCCACACATATATGTACACACATATGCATACATAACACATACATATACAGACTCAAACAAACATTAAAAACCCTCTCCTTATCTTATTCATCCGTTCATGAGTTGACAGAGTCCTAGATCATTTCCTCTTCTTGGTTACCAAGAATAGAGTTGCTGTAAGCACAGAAGAGCAGATGTCTCTTCCACATACTGACTTCATTTCACTTGGATATGCATGCAATAGTGGGATTGTTGTATCGCGTAGGTGGTTATGTTTAATTTTTTTTAAAGATCTTCCATTCTTATCTCTATTTAAAGCATACTGTGCTAACACCTTATTGAAAAATTAAGAAGTTAACTTCATTGACTCATACAAACCTTTCTGATTTCCAGAGGTAGCAATCATTTAAGTTTAGAGAAAATAGGCAAATTCATTTATGAGGACAGAGGTTCTGAAAAAAAAATCTGTTAGTAATCTAATGAGATTTTCATGATGAAAAATGATGATGGTGCTTGTCGCAGTCAGGTTCACATTGCTGGTAGAAATCACCCAATCAAGAGCAGCTTTTAGGAAAAAAAGGCTTATTTTGGCTTTCAGACTCGAGGGGAAGCTCCTTTATGGCAGGGAAAATGATGGCATGAGCAAAGGGTGGACATCACCTCCTGGCCAACATCAGATGGACAACAAGAACAGGAGAGTGTAACAAAGACTGGCATGGGGAAACTGGGTATAAAACTCATTAGCCCACCCCCAGTAATACACTGCCTCTAAGAGGCTTTAATTTCCAAATTGCCATCATCTGGAGAGACTAGCACTCAGGACACTTAAGCTTATGGGGGACACCTGAATCAAACCACCATGGGGGGGGGGGAACTTTCTGTGTGCAGTGCTCTGGAGAAACTCAGAGTTAGAAGACACATCTTCCTCTTTCACTGGATCTACTGGTAAACCCTCTTTGTCCCTTTTAAAAACATCAAAACAATTCTCTACCTCCCCCCCCCAGCCACAAATCTTTTGTTCATATTCTAATCCAGATCATGAGAGGCTTTTGTTTTAAATATTTAAGTAGTCTATCAGTGAAGTGAACCATTGCTGTCAACCTGTCAAAGCAATTTTCAGTGTCATTATCAAACACTTCAAGAAGTGTATGATAAGAGAATATGCCACATTAGATGCTGTCCTTTCTTAAGGAGAAGTTCAACCCCGTGGAACGTCATGCAAGCAACTGACCTCATTTCTGGCCAGAGCAGTGAGTGGATCTGGCAATGCTGGAGTTAAAATGTAGCAGCCTCAGGGGTCAGACAGACAGTGGCATCAGGCTTTGTGGCTCCTTTACCTATAGGCTGGTGGACCTGGACACATTCAGTTAGCCCCTCAGTTACTCACTGCCGTGGGTGGGATTTTTAGAGTTTTATTAATGTATTGGCTCCTGGTCTCATTGCTGTGAACAAATAGCTGACAAGAAGCAACTTAAGAAAGGAAGAGGTTATTTTGGCCTCCTGTGCCAGGGAATCGTCTTTCATGGAGGAGAAGGAATGAAAGCACGAGTGTGAGGCGGCCAACCGCGGTCCATCTGCTATTAGGACACCGAGATGGAAATGAATTTTTATGGTCATCTAGCTTTCTCCTTCGTATTTAGTCTAGAATTCCAGTTCCACAGAATTGAGGGTGAGTCACCCACCTCAGTTAACCCCAAGTAAAGACTCTCTAACAAACCTGACCAGATCTTTGTGTTCTGGGTGACTCTAGATACTGTCCAATTGAAAGCAGTGTTAATAACGGTTCTAACTTTTTCAGGACAAATGATCTGTTTATTCCCTTTGTTCCTATAACTAGCTCTGACAAAACAGGTGCTATCTCATTCCTAGGCCCTCTCCAATGGTTTCACTCCTCTGTTGTGCTTCAAACAACATTTCTGAAATCCACGGACCCTGGCAGACTTTCTTTTCCTTCTCTTTCAGTTTTGGTCATCACCCAGATGCCTGTGGCCTTTTAGTCTCAGTCACTGTGCATCATGTTGTTCGTGAAAGCCAGTCACATTCCCAGCCCAAATTCAAGAGTAGGAGAAGCATGTTCTGGAATTTTATGAACATAGTAAAATCAAATTGCAAACATAAATTGCCACATTTATAATTATATTTTGTGCTCTTCTATTTACCTCCATTCTGTGTGTTTCTATCCATAATAATAACCTTTTATAAGGGCACAAATGTTTCTTTATTTTTGTTTTACTTTATTATTCCCCTGGCTTAACACAGAGCCTGGTATTTGATAAACAAAGCTACAGACATGTGTAGCCACATCAATTTTTTTTTTTTAACAAACATGTGATAAATGAGTAGAAGGACTATCACAACCACCCTCAGAACTCACGTCTCCCTGCTTTGTAGATAAAGAACAGTGAGGCCTGAGCAGGTATGTAACTTGACAAAGGTCTCACTTCCTTAGTCAAGGGCAGAACCCAGTGTCCTTGTCCCAGCTCTGTTATTCTTTATAAAAGGAAAAGGAGGCTGTGTCCTTCAGAAGTTGATGATGTTTCAGAACCTCTCCTTTGTGCATCACTTCACACTTTCACGTAACTTCAGGTCCTATTATATCAGACAACCC
This sequence comes from Dipus sagitta, assembly GCA_036346955.1. NCBI lineage: Eukaryota > Metazoa > Chordata > Mammalia > Rodentia > Dipodidae > Dipus > Dipus sagitta. The sequence goes on along the minus strand of CM070784.1, from coordinate 22,846,942 downwards.
AAGAAGAGTGGCACTGACTTTCACTCTGTCTTCACTGTTGTTTATAACTTTTGCAAACACTGTGTATTATTTAATGAGTGAGCTAATATGAGCTGGCAGATGAGTCCACTCCACAATGAGGAAAAAGGCAGTGGACATGTTCTGTGCTTAGCGTCAAAGGTTTGTGAATCTTCCTGTTATTTGGGGAGTTGTTGAAACAATTAGGACCTAGTGTCTCAGGAGCTAATAAATATAAGCAACTCAGTGCCGTGCTTTTCGAGTGGAAGTCTATGTGAACTTCTGTAGGAGAGAGACCAAACTTTTGCTCATCACAGTATGTTTGGTTTTATTGTCTTTCCTTCTTCCTCTTTCCCTTTGTGGACTGTTTCCTTCCTGGTGAAGATGTGATAAAGTCTACTGTCCAGAAAGTATGTTAAGTGTAATGCATTACGTAATAAAATCACGTAATCAATACTTGCTCTAATATCAATAGGTATTTCTATTTTTATTTTTTTATTTTTTTTATTTATTTTTATTTTTATTTTTTGGTTTTTCGAGGTAGGGTCTCACTCTAGCTCAGGCTGACCTGGAATTCACTCTGTAGTCTCAGGGTGGCCTCAAACTCATGGCAATCCTCCTACCTCTGCCTCCCGAGTGCTGGGATTAAAGGCGTGCGCCACCACGCCCGGCTTGTCAATAGGTATTTCTATTACCACACCTAAGTACTGCATGTATGAACATGATTTAACAGAAATAACAAAACTGTTTTTCTATTCACTTGAAACACTGGAAGTATTATACAATTAATATAGACCACAGGATCCCAAATAGGAAGTTTTGGCCATCACAGAATTACAAAACACAAATTTATTTTTAGGAAAAAAAACTTATCACATACCAGAATTTCCAGACAATTTTGAGCCAAAAAGCTATTCACATTGTATAACTAGTTAATCTGAGATGTCATAATTTAGTTGGTAAGTTTCTATGTACTGTAAATGACCTTACACACTTAGGAGAGATATATTCTTAACTTAATCACTGAATTTTGGTGTGACCTTGGGAAATTTACACAATTTTTGTCATTACTTTCCCTATCTATAAATACTAGTAGCACTTACTGTATGGCTATTATAATCACTACCATTTCAGGTCTTAAATTTACTTAAATTTATTAAGGTATTTTTTTACACATCAAATGCATTCATGCCAAATTATTCAATGATTTTAAAACTTTACTGAGTGGGTGTAAAAGTTTCACCCTCCATTCTATTCATTTTTACATCATTTTATCTGCATATTTTTATATTTTATCTATTCCTATTTTATCTGCTATTAATTGACATCAAGAATAAGTAAAGTGTGAGCTGGGTATGTTGGTGCACGGCTTTAATCCCTGCACTCAGAAGGCAGAGGTAGGAGGATCAACATGATTTCAAGACCACACTGAGACTACACTGAGTGGGTTGTAGTTTAGCCTGGAATAGAGTGAGATCTACCTCAAAAACAAAACAAAAAGTGAATAAATAAATAAAAGTAAAGTGGAAAACAGGTTGTATAATATTAAATAAAGTATAAGGATATGCTTGTACACATGTACATTATATTTATATATGTTACATGTTTTATATGTTTGTGTGTGCGTTATATAACATACATAAATATATTCCAGTACATACAAGTATTGGGTAAAGTTTTTCTGTGTTAGGACTGATTTGTGAAGTAATCGCTAATGCCTTTTATAATTTAGGAATTAATTTTTCTCCCACAAAAATTATAAATGGTGTCTTCCAGATAGTGTATGTGGGATGTGCGTTAGTGCATATGTCAATAGCAAAGGATATTTCCTTCAAAAATACACTAGTACATTAGACTCAAGGGATGCCAGGCTTGGCACTGCTTTCCCAGTGAAAGAGCTGAAAAGTGCATAGTGCTGCCCCTTTCTCCTTCAGTGCACTCATTGCTCAACATTCATAACAGACACAGCACTGAACAGCACACATAGAATAGGTCAATGGGCATGTTACGTTTTGTACAAGCTCATATGTATGTGGACCTTTAACTACATGTGTTATAAAATGTTAACATTATTACATCATTATATACTATATGATTATTGTTTGGGAAAATAGGCAAATCTAGCTGTAAGCGTTTCTATTAGGGACATACAATGAATAAATGTTTTTAAAATGTATTTTATTTATTTATTTATTCGAGAGAGAGAAAGAGGGGGAGAGAGAGAATGGGCATGACGGGGCCTCCAACCACTGCAAACAAACTTGAGATGCATGTGCCCCCTTGTGCATCTGGCTTACATGGGCCCTGGAGAATCAAATTGGGATCCTTTGGCCTTGCAGGCAAATGCCTTAACTGCTAAGCCATCTCTCCAGCCCAAATATGTTAAAGATATTGTTTTTCAGTTGTCTAAGATATTTTTTATTATTTTATTGGACTTGACTTTATTCTTATTATTACTATTATTATATTGGATAAACTTTAAAAAGTTAACACTCAGTACTTTTTTCCAGAAAATAATCAAAAAAATTCTGAAATACGCAAAATGTATATAAATATGGAAATTTCACACATACCCCTTCAATCCACAGGGCTCATCAGAACACGGTTTTCCTTTCTTTGAATTTTTCTTTCACTTTGTTTTAAATTTTCTCTACTGCTGTATTCAGAGTCATCAGTCATAATTCAGATGATCACACTCTAGCTAGGATTTTAATCAAGATGTCCAGTATGTAAAGTAAATACTAATTATACATTAAGGACCAAATTCTGGCTCTGAATTTAAACAAAGAATTATGGTTACTCTTATTAAACATGAACACCTAACAGATTTATTTCTAAAAATCTTTAATGTTCAGACACACACACACACACACACACACACACACACACGTATCCAGGGGAATAAAGCTTTTTGTGAAGTATGATTTGAACAGGGCATTCAATGCCACCAAGAAACATTCTGTGAGCATCTTTGTAGCTTGAATTGAGTTGCTTTAGATGAAAATTCTAAAGTACGTTAGATTGTCACATAGAAACAAAAATAACATATCTCACAGGTTCTGTTTCAGCAACATTTTCCTCTTTTCTTCATGTCTTGAGTCCTTTAGAGTTCCTAGAGTAAGTGATGAATCATGTAAACAGAAAATAAAAAGATAATTTCACCTAAAGAAAGTGCCTCTTTACATCTTGAAAACTGAGTAAGATTCACTGGATATCCTATAAAAAAGCATATTGGGGGGGAAGGGGTGATGGTGGTAACAAATGCCATTCAATCAAAAAAATAGTAAGAAAAAACAGCACAATGAAATTTGATGAAAAATCATTGAACCTGGAACAGATCTTTCTCAGTGAACTTACCCAATCACAGAAAGAAAATCGCCACATAGTCCACCTGTTATGAATAGCCTTGTGGTAGGAAATTGATACAATAAAAATACTTTTTTTGTTTCCATCTACAAAAGTTAAACATACAAGAAGAGATTTTCTCATTTAAACATAAAATTATAGATTTAAATAGAAAATGAGACCTAAGGGTAACACACATCCACACAAATCCTTTTATACTGGTGCTTATAGCAGCATCATTCATAATAGATAGAAAGTAGAGAGAATCCAAATGCCCAAATAGGATAAGTGGATAAATAAGCTCAGTCTGTGCATAGGATGGAAAATCATTTGTCAACAAAGAGGAAAGAAGGACTGTTGAAGACAATTTAAAAATAAAATAGGTAAAAGAAGCCAGTCACAAAAGACAACATATATTATTCCATCAATATGAAGTTTCAAAATATTAAGATTATTTTTTCTATCTCTGTGAAGAATGATACTGGGGGCTGGAGAGATAGCTTAGCTATTAAGTGCTTGTCTGTGAAGCCTAAGGACCCCAGTTCGAGGCTCGATTCCCCAGGACCCATGTTAGCCAGATTCACACAGGGGCACATGCATCTGCAGTTTGTTTTCAGTGACTGGAGGCCCTGGCATGCCCATTTTCTCTCTCTCTCTCTCTCTCTCTCTCTCTCTTTCTGTCTCTCTCTCTCTGCCTCTTTCTCTCTCTGACTGTTTCTCTCAAATAAATAAATAAAAGTAACAAAAAAAGAATGATACTGGGATTTTTTATTGCACTGATTCTATATATTGATTTTGGTGAATTGCCATTTTCACAATATTAATTCTACCTATCCAGGAGCAAGGGAGGTCTTTCCATCTTCTCATTGTCCTCCTCAACTTCTTTCTTGAGTAGTTTTATGTATTCATTGTATATGTCTTTCACATCACTGGTTAGTGTTATTCCAAGGGATATTTTTGTGTCTGACTATTGAAAATGGGACAGCCTCACTGATTCCTTTCTCTGCATATTTGCCTTTGCATATAAGACAGCTGCTTATTTTTGTGTGCTGATTTTGCACCCTGCCTATTTGCTTAAGGATTTATCACCTTTAGAAGAGGTCTAGTCCTCTCACTAACCCATTGGGACTGAATGAAGCCTTCATGACCTCACAGTAAATCTCATAACCCTACAAAAGAGGGAACTAGGGAAATGGGAACAGGGAAGAGGGAAGAAAAGGACATAATTAAGAAATACATAAATAAATAAAAAGATGTTTTATGGTAGTCTTTTGGGCTCCTTATGTATAGGATCATGTCATCTGCAAATAGAGTTAGTTTGACTTTTCACTTTCCAACTAGTGTCCCTTTTATATCTTTCTTCTGCCTTACTGCTTGGGCTAGGATGACTAGTACCATGCTGAAGAGCAGTGGTAAGAGTCAGTACTCCTGTCTTATTCCTAATGTTAATGGGACCCTTTGAGACTTACCCCGTTATGGTTTGGTCTTTAGGTGCTTTGGCTATAGCCTTTATTATGCCACAAGGCCTCACATATCCAAAAGTTTCATCAGCAAACTTAACACCTCTAGAGGTATCACCTTACCCCATCTAAAGCTATACCACAAACCCCTAGCAACAAAAACAACATAGTCCTGGCAAAAAAAAAAAACAGATATATAGACCAAAGGAATACAATTAAAGACCTAAATGTTACTGGATCTTTGACAGTGCAGAGAAGACAGCATCTTCCACAAATGGTGCTGGACAAATTGGATAACCTCCTGAAGGAAAACAAAACTAGACACACTCCACTCACCATGTACAAAAACAAACTCCAAACAGATTAAAGACCTCAATATAAGATCTTAAATGATTGGAAGAAAAAAGGAAATTAAACAATCACTCAATTATAGCCAACAGACTAGTCACAGAGTATTTTAAAAAATCATTGCCAACTACACCACTGGCAGAGGCCTAATATCTAAAATGTACAAAGAACTCAAAAACAAAAAAGAGCAATAAAGAATCAAACAATCCATTAGAAATGGGGCAGAGAACAGAATTGATCATTCTCAAAGGAAGAAATATAAATAGCTAATAGTCATGTAAGAAAATGTTCATCCGGTCAAGATGGCGGCATAGGAACCACGCCTAAGCAGCCTAGGGGAGAAAAAGCCAAAGAAAACCCAGCAAAATACACAAGGGAGGTGTATAAGAGATTAAAACAGCAGCGGAGAAGTAGGAGATATCCAGAGCCCACACGGGCAGGCCGAAGCAGCTCCGGCAGTGGCAGCTCGGGACCCGGTAGCGGCAGCTCGGGTTCCGGTAGCGGCAGCTCGGGACCCGGTAGCGGCGATTCAGACTCTGGCAGCAGCAGCGGCAGCACGGGCACTGGCAGCTGCATCACGGGCTCTGGCAGTGGCGACTCGGGATCCAACAGCGGCGGCTCAGACCCCGGCAGCGGAAGCGGCGGTGGAAGCCGGAAGCGGCGGTGGAAGCCGTGACTCCAGCCCCAAAAACACCATCAGCTGCTCCGGTACCGGCCACAGCGGCTTCAGGGCAGCGAATCCAGCAGCGGAGGCTCCAGCGGCTTCAGCGGCAGAGGCGGATCCCGCAGCGGCAGCACCAGCGGATCAGAGGCGGAGGACCCAGCAGCGGCAGCTCCAGCGGATCAGCGGGGGCAGACCCAGCAGCGGCATCTCCAGTGGCGGATCCAGCAGCAGTGGTCCCAGCAGCGGCAGCTCCAGCGGCAGCAGCGGGGATCCAGCATCAGGGGCGCCAATCTGCAGGGCCACAGTTGCCAGGCTTGGTTTGCCCCAAAAGAAAAGCCAGTACCCAGTTCCAGAAAGCAGAACAGCGGCCCAACATCCCAGCCAGCAACTTGACTGAGACCAAAAGCATCCAAAGAGGTAACTGGGATTGAACCAGGGAAGGGTCTCACCTGGTCACAAGCTGACTTGGATCCCTCAACAGACCAGAAATCTTAACTTCTTTGTTGATAGAGGATCTGGTTTTTATAATACCTAATCTTGCATAAATGCTCGGTGCTGTTCTTGACTGAATGTGTATAGGGTTTAGTTAAATTTTAGAATATACCTGTATTTTATTCCACTCAACCTATTTGAATACCCCCATAGCAGGCAAACTTAACCCCTAGGACCACGTGTCTAGATACTCTGAGAGTGGTAAGAGCCACACCTAACATCTTAATCTCCTACATAGAAGATATACAATATCAGATCAATAGATACAGCAAAGGATACCCAGCTAACTGGAAAATCTAAGCAGTAACTTAATCCAAGATGCAAAAATATATACATTATAACACAAGAAACACCAAAAACCAAGGCAATATAAATCCACCAAAAAGCATCAATGCTTCAGAAATGACCTCTAGTGAAAACGAGTTAGAGAAAATGCCTGAGAAAGATTTCAAAAGAATGATTGTAAATATGTTCAATGAACTCAAAGAAGAAATCAAAGGAATCAGAGAAGATACAGGACACCAATTTAACGAAATAAAGAAATCAATACAAGACATAAATAAGGAAATAGAAATAATGAAGAAAAACCAGTCAGAATTACTAGCAATGAAGAACACAGTTAATGAAATAAAAAACTCTGTAGAAAATCTCACCAGTAGAATGGATGAAGGAGAGGACAGAATATCTAAGCTAGAAGACCAGGTGACAGATCTAATACAATCCAACAAAGAGAAAGACAAACTAATAGAAAAGTATGAATGGGAATTTCAAGATATTCGGGACACTATGAAAAGATCAAATATAAGAATTCAGGGTATAGTAGAAGGAGAAGAATTTCAATCCAAAGGTATAGTAGGCATCTTCAACAAAATCATAGAAGAAAACTTCCCCCAAATTGGGAAAGAGGTGCCAATGCAGATACAGGAAGCATTTAGAACACCAGCCAGACAAAACCTGGAAAGAACCTCTCCTCGCCATATTATAATCAAACTACCAAACACACAATCCAAAGAAAAAATATTGAAAGCAGTTAGAGAGAAAAATCAAGTTACCTACAAAGGCAAGCCCATCAGGATCACAGCAGATTACTCAACACAAACTTTCAAAGCCAGAAGGGCTTGGAGTGAAGTATTCCAAACTCTGAAAGATAACAACTGTCAACCAAGACTACTTTATCCTGCAAAACTATCCATTCAAATAGATGGAGAAATAAGGACATTCCATGACAAAAGCAGGCTAAAGGAGTATTTGAAGACAAAACCAGCTCTACACAAAATACTTGAAAGAATCCTCCATGCCGAAGAGAAAGAAAAACACACATATAAGGAACCTGGAAAACAGCAAACAACACTCAAATACTAGTTAATATAAGAGAGCAAAGGTAGAACCAGAACCACAAAAAAAAAAAAAATGGCAAGCATAAATACACATCTTTCAATAATATCTCTTAATATCAATGGCCTCAATGCTCCAACCAAAAGACATAGATTTGCAGACTGGGTTAAAAAGCAGGACCCTACAATTTGTTGTCTCCAAGAAACTCACCTTTCTACAAAGGATGGACATTATCTTAGGGTGAAAGGTTGGAAAACGGTGTTTCAAGCAAATGGACCCAGAAAGCAAGCAGGGGTTGCTATCCTAATAGCTGACAAGGCAGACTTCACTCCAACATTAGTCAAGAAAGATAAGGAAGGCCACTTTATATTGATTAAGGGCACACTCCAACAGGAGGACATTACAATCCTAAACATATATGCACCTAACATGGGGGCTCCCAAATTCATCAAACAAACACTGTTAGAACTAAGGTCACAGATAACACCAAACACAGTGGTAGTTGGTGACTTTAACACCCCACTCTCATCAATTGACAGGTCATCCCGGGAAAAAATAAACAGAGAGGCATCTGGACTAAACGAGGTCATAGAAGGAATGGACCTAACAGACATATACAGGACATTTCATCCAAATGCTGCAGAATATACATTCTTTTCAGCAGCACATGGATCATTCTCTAAAATAGACCATATATTAGGACACAAAGCAAATCTTAACAAATTCAGGAAAATTGAAATAATTCCTTGCATTCTATCTGACCACAATGGAATCAAACTACAAATCAATAGCAAGAAAGGATATAGAGCATACACAAAATCATGGAAACTAAACAATACATTACTAAATGATGAATGGGTCAATGAAGAAATCAAGAAGGAAATCAAAAAATTTATAGAGTCAAACAATAATGAGAACACAACATACCAAAATCTCTGGGACACAATGAAGGCAGTTCTAAGAGGTAAATTTATAGCTTTAAGTGCCTATATTAAGAAATTAGAAAGGTCGCAAATAAATGACCTAATGCTTCACCTTAAAGCCTTGGAAAAAGAAGAACAAGGCAAACCAAAAATCAGTAGACGGGAAGAAATAATAAAGATTAGGGCAGAAATTAATGAAATAGAAACCAAAAAAACAATACAAAGAATTAATGAAACAAAGAGCTGGTTCTTTGAAAGGATAAACAAGATTGATAAACCCTTAGCAAATCTGACCAAAAGAAAGAGAGAAGAGACACAAATTAATAAAATTAGAGATGAAAAAGGTAACATCACGACAGATGCCAGAGAAATTCAAAAAATCATAGGGACATATTATAAAAACATATACTCCACAAAGTATGAAAATCTGAAAGAAATGGATGATTTCCTTGATTCATATGACCTACCTAAATTAAATCAAGATGAGATTAATCACTTAAATAGACCTATAACAAGCATGGAGATCCTAACAGTTATCAAAAATCTCCCAACTAAAAAAAGCCCAGGCCCAGATGGATTCACTGCTGAATTTTACCAGACCTTCAGGGAAGAGCTAACACCATTGCTTCTTAAGCTTTTCCATGAAATAGAAAAAGAAGGAATTCTACCAAACTCCTTCTATGAAGCCAGCATCACTCTGATACCAAAACCAGGCAAAGATAGAACAAAAAAGGAAAATTACAGACCAATCTCCCTCATGAACATAGATGCAAAAATTCTCAACAAAATATTGGCAAACAGAATACAAGAATACATTAGAAAGATCATTCACCCTGACCAAGTAGGCTTTATCCCAGAGATGCAGGGATGGTTCAACATACGCAAATCTATAAATGTTATACATTATATAAATGGGTTGAAGGACAAAAATCACATGATCATCTCATTAGACGCAGAGAAAGCATTCGACAAAATCCAACATCCCTTCATGATAAAAGCCCTACAGAGACTGGGATTAGAAGGAACATATCTCAATATAATAAAGGCTATTTATGATAAGCCTACAGCCAACATATTACTAAATGGGGAAAAACTGGATGCTTTTCCACTAAAATCAGGAACAAGACAAGGGTGTCCACTGTCCCCACTTTTATTTAATATAGTTCTGGAAGTCTTAGCCATAGCAATAAGGCAAGAGACATGCATAAAAGGGATACAAATCGGAAAGGAAGAGGTCAAGTTATCATTATTTGCAGATGACATGATTCTATATATAAAGGACCCTAAAGACTCTACTAGCAAACTGTTAGAGCTGATAAAAACCTACAGTCATGTAGCAGGATACAAAATAAATACACAGAAATCAGTAGCCTTCATATATGCTAACAACAAACACACAGAGGATGAGATCAGAGAATCACTCCCATTCACAATTGCATCAAAAAAAATAAAGTACCTTGGAATAAACCTTACTAAGGAAGTAAAGAATCTATACAATGAGAACTTTAAAACACTCAAGCGAGAAATTGCAGAAGACACTAGGAAGTGGAAAAACATCCCTTGTTCCTGGATTGGAAGAATCAATATTGTGAAAATGGCAATCTTACCAAAAGCAACCTACACATTTAACGCAATCCCCATCAAAATTCCAAAGGCATTCTTCACGGAAATAGAAAAAACAATCCAAAAATTCATTTGGAATCACAAAAAACCTCGAATATCTAAAATAATACTGAGCAACAAAAATAAGGCTGGTGGTATCACCATACCTGATTTTAACCTATACTACAGAGCCATAGTAACAAAAACAGCATGGTACTGGCACAAAAGCAGACTCGTAGATCAATGGAACAGAATAGAGGACCCAAATGTAACCCCATGTAGTTATAGCCACCTGATATTTGATAAAAATGCCAAAAATACTCATTGGAGAAAAGACAGCCTCTTCAGCAAATGGTGTTGGGAAAACTGGATGTATATCTGTAGAAGGATGAAAATAGATTCTTCTCTTTCTCCGTGCACAAGAATTAAGTCCAAATGGATTAAGGACCTTAACATCAGACCTGAAACTCTGAAACTGCTAGAGGAAAAAGTAGGGGAAACCCTTCAACATATTGGTCTTGGCAAAGACTTTCTGAATACAACCCCAATTGCTCAGGCAATAAAACTACAGATTAACCACTGGGACCTCATGAAAATACAAAGATTCTGCACTGCAAAGGACACGGTGAAGAAAGCAAAGAGGCAACCTACAGAATGGGAAAAAATCTTCACCAGCTATACATCTGATAGAGGATTAATATCTAAGATATACAAAGAACTCAAGAAGTTAAATAATAAGGAATCAAACAAACCAATCAAAAAATGGGAAATGGAGCTAAATAGAGAATTCTCAAAGGAAGAAATACGAATGGCATATACGCATCTAAAAAAATGTTCTACATCCCTAGTCATCAGGGAAATGCAGATTAAGACTACATTGAGATTCCATCTCACTCCTGTCAGATTGGCTACCATCATGAAAACAAATGATCATAAATGTTGGCGGGGATGTGGAAAAAGAGGAACCCTTCTACATTGTTGGTGGGAATGCAATCTGGTCCAGCCATTGTGGAAATCAGTGTGGAGGTTCCTAAAACAGCTAAAGATTGATCTACCATATGACCCAGCTATAGCTCTCCTAGGCATATATCCTAAGGACTCATCTCATTACCTTAGAGATACTTGCTCAACCATGTTTATTGCTGCACAATTTATAATAGCTGGGAAATGGAACCAGCCTAGATGTCCCTCAACTGATGAGTGGATAATGAAGATGTGGCACATTTATACAATGGAGTTTTACTCAGCAGTAAAGAGAAATGAAGTTATGAAATTTGCAGAAAAGTGGATGGATCTGGAAAGAATTATACTAAGTGAGGTAACCCAGGCCCAGAAAGCCAAGCGCCACATGTTCTCCCTCATATGTGGATTTTAGCTAGAGATGATTGGGCTTCTGTGTGAGAAGGAAAAAACTCAGTAGCAGAGGCCAGTAAGTTAAAAAAGGAGATAGAAAGGGAAGAGAAAGAAAGGGAGGAGGGCTTTTATTAGGTTGGTATTGTATATATGTAAGTAGAAAGATTGAGATGGGGAGGGGATATGATGGAGAATGGAATTTCAAAGGGGAAAGGGGGGAGGGTAATACCATGGGATTTTTTTGTTATCATGGAAAATATTAATAAAAATGGAGAAAAAAAAAAAAAGAAAATGTTCAACATCCTTAACCATCAGGGAAGTGCAGTTTAAAATAACTACATGATACCACCTTACTCCAGTCAGTATGACAATTATTAAAAAAAAAATCAAATGATGGACTGGAGAGATGGATTAGTGGTTAAGAAGCTTGTCTGCAAAGCCAATGGACCCATGTTTGATTCTCCAGATTCCACGTAAGCCAAACACACAAGGTGACACAAGTGCACAAGGTCATGCACATGCATGAAAGGTGGTGCATGTGTCTGAAACTTGATTGCAGTGGCTGGAAACCCTGTTGCACTATTTCTCTCTGTGTCTATTTCTCATTAAAAAACAAAAATCAAATGACAATAAATGTTGCTGTGACTGTAGGGAAAGAGGAACCCTCATTCACTGCTGTTGGGGGTGCAAACTAGTATAAGTACTATCGAAATTAATATGGAGACTCCTGAAAAAGATGAAAAGAGCACTACCAACTGATCCAGATATTCCTCTACTGGGCATCTACCCTATAGGCTCCACTCTTCACTGTAGAGATATTTGCTCAACCACGGTTATAGTTACTCAATTCACAATAGCTAACAATTTGAATCAGCCCAGATGCCCATTGTTTGACAAGTGGATAATGAAGATGTGGTACATTATGCAATGGAATTCTACTCAGCAATAAGGGAAAATGATTTAATGAAATTTGTAGGAAAATGGAAGGACTTGGTACAGATCATACTAAGCAAACTCACACAAGAACCGAAGACAAACACTGCATGTCCCCCCTCATCTGTGGTCCTTAACCTGGAAGAGCTTGAGTTGCAGGCATTCCTGACAGACAAGTTGAGGGACAGATAATTGGGATGGACGGGTTTGAGGGGAGGGGAATGAGAGGGTGGGGGAGATATACACAAAACTAAATCCAAAATGAATTGGTACCATAGAATCCTTCTTTGGGTAGTAGACTTGAAGATATAATTCTCAATAGGGGTATGGGGGGGCGGGTGTCGTCTGGTAAGAAGTGTCCAGGAGAGGGTGGGATGATGCCTAACCCCCAGTGGTAAAAATTGAGCTGTTGCTTGGAGAGTCCTACAAGGTCCCCTAAACAAGACAGGCTTCTGTCAAAGCACTTGATCACCTACCTGAGGTAAAAGGTAAGACACTATTGTGGAAGACAACACATGTTGCCAACACAGAACATCAAGAAATCCGGATGGAGTCTGGAAGGAAGCCACTCCCCAGATGGCCCACCAGTATAGTACTGGAAAGCACTACATGAGCTGGTGAGGGAAAGTGGTCAACCACCTTGTGTGCTAACAGGAGACACTTCTATATGAACACAACCAACTTGAAAACTTGTACACACCTGTGCAATGGTGGCACCCAGCTTAGGTGGGTGATCAGTGGCTTTCTGATTGGCTAAGAGATCTGCTCAGTGGAAAAGAACCCCTAGCTGGATCAGGGAACCAAGTCATAATTAAAAAAAAAAAAACTAAGACTATGTACTCCAATGAGAAGCTCCCACTAGTTTTTGGCCAAAAGAAAGGCTATGCCCATCAAAATGTCTCTAAATTAGCAATGGTTATCCCCTTTAACCTATGCTCATTTCACTCTGCATCGGAGAATCTCTGTTTTTCATGTTCAGAAAGCAGCAAGAACAGAGGACAACCAAAATCCATCAACAAGAAAAGAAAAGATATCCGACTCACTGGCAGGTGATGAACTACCCCTCACACATAAGCTTGGGCTCAAGGGAAACCACAGAAGAATTGGCAAGATGAGCCAGAGTGATGCTTCCACTGTAAGCCTGACAAGCCATGCCAGGGTGATGGAGATAGACCCTGTGGATACTCAAAACACATCAAAGCAGAATTTCAGCAGCTGCTGAGAGCTCAACAGTATAGTAACTTACAACACACCCACAACAGCTCAGGAAATTTGTGGAAGATGGGGCAGATTGTCAGAGCCACAGAATGGAAGGGAATATCCAGAAGCATTGCTCTTCCCCACAATGACTGATTGCTGCTCTCACAGCTCATAGCCCACAACCCCATGGTGAATACCAGCAATCCCACTGAGGAGGATCCTCAGTGGAATAGAGTCAGGAAGGATGAAGACGATGGTACGAACACATTATGTGTGCATACAAAGTTCCTACTTAATGAAAAGAAAAAGAAAAAAATTACAATAAGATGTTGGGAAAATGAAAAGAAAAAAAAAGATAAGGTTCAGAATAGAGACAATTTTAAAGAAAGCAGAAAGATTAGTGTTTGCTTAGGGATGAAAGATTAGGTGGCCAAAAGGGGTAGAAGTTACATGTTATTTTTTTAAGGTAAAAAAATAAAATATGATGATGGCACACATCTATGACTAATACTTAAAATACGAAGTGATATATTATAAGAAAAAACAATATTATGTGAAATATATCTCCACCAAAACAATAAAACTAAAAAGAAGATAAGAAAAGAAAATTAAGTAATGAAAGTTTCATTGAAGTCTAATTCATAGGCATGTCCCCACAGATTGGGTGAGTGTAATATTAGAGGTTGTTTTTGTTTTACTTTTTCGTGTGTGTGTATGTGTGTGTGTGTGTTTATGCATGTATTTGAGTTGTGGGTGTTGCTGCTGTTTTCCAGAAGTCTTATCCTTTAAGTTAATGCTTTTAATATTGAGTTCCCATTTCATAATGCCTATTTTTAGACCAAAATCTATTGAAAAATTATTTAAAATGCTAAGTTACATAGATGGTCTAAAATGCTTTATATGCATAAATATTATTTGTCAACATGTTCTGTCTTTCTTGTAATAAATTATCAGAATATTCTCTGATCAATTATGCTATACCATGCTATTTAAGACTTGAAGCCCAGCAGGAATATTTTTTAATTTAGTATAATTTTAAACATTACAAAAATAGCTCTCTTACAGATCCCCTGCTGTGTCTTAGATTGTTGCCAAGGCTTTTTGTAATATGTTAACACTAGAGTAACATCACTCTATAAATATTGCATCCTTGGCTCTGATGTCACCCAAAATAGCAACATGCAATAAAGAATAAATGAGGAAGAGATGTAAAGAAAGGAATTATAATTTGATTTTATTTTCTTTATTTTATACTCATTACAACTTCCTTGTGGTGTCTTCTCATTTATCTGCATACATTCCAAATGCTAAAAATCTCATATTTGATATCAGGAAACTTTTTTTCAAGTCCAGACCTTCCCTCACAAAATCAAGAACAGTTGTATAACTGACTGTCAATGGGGTAAGAAAGGAATTGAACTTTGTGGAAAACTTTGCTAAAACTCTATTAATCACATAGGTTACAGAGTTGCCATTTCAGTGATTCTTTCTACAAGTCTTGGATGTAAAAGTTTTAAGAACAGAACCCATGGATGCTTTGAATAGTCTGAACTTTGACATGAATTCCAAAAAGAATAGTGTTGACTTCATTTGCTTTGCCTTTTGTTCTTCTGTAATTTTAATCTTTCACATACTATGAGGAAAATTTAGTTCATTTATACTAATTGTGAATTGTGCTTTACTCATCAAGTTTTATTTCAAAGAAGTTACTTGAACTTCTAACACAAATAGCATTGAAAAAGGGGTTTGGAAATTGGTTTTTAAAAAACCATTAAAATATTATTATTGAAAAAGAGATGATTAGTCTGAATTAAAAATAACAAGAAACCCAAAAGAAACAAGTTCAACATGAAATATTCAACCACAAAAGTTCAATAATTCCTACATTTACAAAAACAAATTTGGTCATCTTCTCAAGGTCTTGCAGCTATGAGATCACATAGCTGCCAACTTTGTAAGACAGGCAGGAAGATTTTCAGTGGTTACAGACTGATGATAATCTACTATTTGTGTTAGCTTAATGATAAGAAGATACAGAAACCAAATTGTTCTCTCAAAATCTCATAGAGACATTTTTAGTCTACAATTTATCTGTAAATTTTACTGTAAAATACTAAAATCAAATAAAACACAGACATTTGTGTTAAGAGTAGAGTTAAGTTGCTATAGTGTTTTTCTAGAATTCATGAAATCCTGTCTTCTCTTCCCAGCATTGTTTAAACTGGGTTTGCTGGTCAATGTATGTAGTCCTAACTTTTGGGAGATGGAGGCAGGTCGATCAGAAGTCTAAGGGTATGCTACTTTGAGGGATGGCAGGAGAGAGAGAGACATAATGAAAGGGGTAGGGAGAAACTTGAATTAATAAAATAAAAAATGGAAGTTGGGCATCACTACTAACTCCATAGAAATAAAAATAATCATGAAAGTTTACTATGAACAATCAACCACCAAAAATTGGGTAAATTACACAAAATGAACAAATCTCTAACCACATTTTAACTATTCTAATAATGCTGCTACATGTTATTTGTGTACACTTGAGACATTGTTTCCAATTGTTTCAGACAGTCATTCTATTGGGGAATGACTAGCTCACTGAGTGTATTGCTAATTACTTCAGGATACTGTATTGCCTTGGGATGTTGATACATATTACTTAATGTTCCCAACAATGTACTACAAAGTTAACAGGGTATGGATTTTTGTCTGTTGTGCTGACTGAATAATCCAAGAAACCATAAGAATGTTTTATATGATTAAGTGTTCAATAAATGCTGGTGAACAAATTAATAAGTGAGGACAAGAGAAATGTACAAAATCAGATTCATTTTAATTGTATGTCAAAAAGAAACTCCTACCTGTCATACTAAAAAAAAAAAAAAAGATTTCTTTGCTCTTATTGCTGAGAACGAAAGTAATCATGCTTCATGGATATCTTAAGGGGAACTTTGAAATCTGTCACCATGTTCTGTCTGTTTCTTTGTCTCTCTTTCCAACTTTTTTTCATATTCAAGAGAAGCAGCAATAGTGCCTTGCATCTTTCAAGACCCAACTGCACAGACAGAGAAATGCTACTTCAAAAGTCCCAATTTTGGTTGGAGTTTATGTTCCACACACTGCTCTGGAGATGGGTGACATATGTCCAAGGTCAGATTCCCTGGCCACAGCTCTGCCTGCCAGGGAGAAGGCAACTTCAACCAAAATACAAGGGATAAGGCAGTGCTTCACGTCGGGCCTGCTAATGCACGCCTGTAATCCAACCAATCGAGGACAGAGGCAGGGGAGAGCAGGAGTGTATTGTCATTTTGGGCTTACAACAAGTTCGAGGTCAGCCTGAGTTACAAGAGAGCTTAAAAAACAAAATCAGCTGGAGAGATAAGCTCAGTAGAGGTAGCATTTGCCTAATAAGCACAGGGAACTGAGTTTGATCCCCATAACCTACATGAAAACGTCAGGAATATTGGTGTGCACAAGGTATCCCAGCCCTGGGGTGGTGGAAGCAGAGGGAGGTCTGGGACTCACTGGCCACCCTTCTGCCTAATCCCTGCACTATGGGTCAATCAAAAACCCTTTCTCAGCCGGGCATGGTGGTACATGCCTTTAATCCCAGCACTCAGGAGGCAGAGGTAGGAGGACTGTGGAGAGTTTGAGGCCAGTCTGAGAGACTACATAGTGAATTCCAGGTCAGCCTGGGCTAGAGTGAGACCCTGCCTCTAAACCATACCCCCCCCCAAAAAAGAAAACCTGTCTCAAAGAAGGTGGATGGCATTACTGAGGATAGTATCTGAGGTTGTCCTCTGGACTCAAATTGCACATGCATAAACTTGTGTGCACACAGACAAACATGCATACATTCACACATGCTAAAAATAAGAGTGGTGCTTTAGAAACTTACATATTTCAAGAATTTCCAGTAAATTTATACTTGAAACATAACTGTAAAAAATGTCTTTTTTAGTAAAAACAAACCATAGAGTATTCCAGAGATTAAGCAGGAATATCCCTGAGAATGAAGACAGGTACGGCCAGTCCCAAGGTACCTTACCTTAGAGATCTACACTTACCAATAATGTTATCTCATAGAAGTATTTGTAAAAACATTATCCAAAGATGATTATAGAAGGACAGTAGTGAGCAATTATGTAGTGGAAAAATATAACCAGCCCAACATTCTGCCTTTATATAAAAATATGAGAAACCTTAGAAAGGGCATTGTTTGTGATCCAAAGTATATACTCTTCCCAAACATACAGCAAGTACTTATTCCCATCACGAACAAAGGTCTCCTGGCAATTTGTTATTCTAGTAGTTATAGGAATAATTCTAATTTAATTTTGCAATGCATATTGCATACTTAGTATGAAGAAAAATTACAAATGAGGCATGAATTAAACTTTTTGTGATGCACATTTAGTTCAAGATACTTTCTTTTCCCAATAAAGACTTTAAGCAAAATTTGGAGCAAAATAACAGCCAATAGCATGAACAGTACTAAATTTCCTGATAGGACTCCCCTTCTAAGGCTTTGCCCCTTTTATATGTTTACGAGTCACTGCACAAGCACAGTTGGTATTTTACCTTCTGCTATTCCATTCTGAGGCTATCTAGCCAAAAGCAAATTGCCTCTAAATATAAAGACCAACTCTATTATATTATCTTTAGCTTTAAAATGATCAGTCTACTTAATTTGTTAAATTGATTTTATCTTAAGATAATATATGTTAAAGAGCTTTTCCTAAGTAATTATCACATTATAATCAGTGAAATAAAATTAATGATGCTAGCATTATCTCCTACAGAGTGAGCATTTAAATAAAAGCCTGTGTCAAAGTTTATCACTCTTACTGAAGATTGCCTCCCTATACATCTTTGTCATATATGTTAGACCTGTGGAGAAACCCACTGGTGATCAAATTGTCAATGATCAATTGAAGGGAAAGTTGTACTTCTCTATGGATCTACCATGTGAAGCCAGCTCTCTTAATTGAATATTTTCCAGTGTGTTATGCTTCCTCGCGTTCTCATACCCCTTATATGATTGCCTTACAGGGTGGAAAACCTTCAGAGTCTATACACTAAGCCTTTTATAATTTGGTTAATAGTTTAAGACACAAATTTCTCATAATATCTAGTCTATTTCAATGTCTTCTAGACTTCTACTTACCATGTATTAATGAGATGTTTCCTAGTACATAATAATGGACTCTGCTTAATTGCAAAATTTCACCTAATTATCTTTTCAAGTGCCTATGGTATAGGTTGTTGAGTGTTTCTATACACACAGAGGGTAAGTGTGCCAGTGTAAGAACCATTGCTACTCTGCATTCTGACACATTAACATATATACAAACTTCTTTACCTTGTCATATTTAGATTTATATTTCTTGGCTGAATAAATATTCACAGGTCCTTTTATGATACCCGTAAAAACACTGAACACCCAAGACACAGAGCACATTATAATGAAGTTATTTATGTAACTAATTTTATGAGATCTGATTTTAAAACAAACTTTTTATCGAATTGCAGTGGACATACAGGTAGGGACAGAGTTTGTGTCTCTGACTTTTTACAAGGTGAATGTGTCTATGAACTCAGAATTTAAATCAAGAAATATAGTATTTACTCCCAGAAAGTCCCCTCCTGCCCCTCACAATCATTGCCACCTCCAATGGCACCCATTAAACTGGTTTTAACACTATTCATTAATTTCCCTACTTTACAAAATAGATTTATATAATAAACACTGCATTTTCCTCTGGCCTATTTCACCGAAGGTTGACTGGAACTCAACTGATACTCAGTTGTTCTACAGTACTTTGTAGGTATATACCAGAATTAATCTCTTTGCTGTCCATTAACATGTAAATTGGCTTCAGCTTTGCAGTATAGTAAATAATTTTCTTTGTCTGTTATATGCTCAGAATCAAATTACTCCAGTCATGGAACTTGTGAGTGCATTGTTTTATCAGCAATATCATGCAGGTTTTCTGAGTAACTGTACTGATTTAGACTGTAGAGCAATCCTCCTACCTCTGCTTCATTAAAGGTGTGGACACCACACCTGGCAAGAATTTTGATTGCTCCAGACACTAACCAACAAAATGTTTCTGGCTTCTGAATTTCTTCCATAATATTGCAATGAAAAGTGTAACTGGTTTTGGTGGAAGTAGTCAGCTTGTTGTTTCTTGGATACTACCTTCTATTGATTCAGAACAAAAACCAGTCCTTTAACAAAATAGTCACACATCTTATGAAATTGCAGAAGCCCAAATTTCATACTAAAATTAGGAAATTATCTCTGATGGGATGTGGTAGCATGGATCTGGAGTATTCCCTCAAAGTCTCATGTGTTGAAGGATTTTTTTTTTTTTTTTCACAATGATTAAGAGGAGGACCCTGTTGGGAAGTGTTAGAAACATTAGGTGGTAAAGGCAGTTGGAACAGATATATTCTGTTATGTTCATACTTCTTAATTTAACTTTTGAACACAACTTTTCAAACTTGCTTCTATATGAAGTAAAATCAAGAACATTAAAATATTGCTTAATTGCATTCTTAATAAGTTAATGCTCCAGACAAAAAAGAAAGTCTTACCAGACCCCAGCCTGCAAGGGAAGCTATCTGAACTCAGTATTGTTAAGGGAAGGGAAATCTTTGACTCTAGCCCACTCGAGCCATGCTGTCATACTTAAAAACTGGAATAAAATCTGGGGAGAGCTGCTAAGAAGCACTTGTGAAGTTTTAAGTCAAGAAGCAGGCTCACTAAAGACTGAGACCTCTGATAGAAGTATAGAATGTGGGCCTTCACCCAAACCTCACCACCACATCAATAAAGGGCCATTTACATTATGTCTGATCATTAAATTAGAAGCATATACAAAGTCAACATCACGGCTTGAAGAGGAAGCACAAGTGTCAAAACCGTCATGACAGGGATCTTGGAAATATTGGACCAGGAAATTAAAATTATTATTAATATCTAAGGATTATAAAGGATAAAGTAGACAACATCTAAGAACAGATGAGCAATGCAAACAGAAAGTAATGTTCTAATGAGCCAAAAATCATGTTAATTTTTTTTAATGTAACAGAAATTAACAATGCATCAGATGGACTGAAGTGTAAAGTGGACATCATAGTAGATCTCTTAGCTTGAGGATATATCTGTAGAAAATTCTAAAACTGAAAAATAAAGACTAAGAAAGCAGAAAAGAACATTGGAGAACCCTGAACAAGCATGAAACGTGTAATGAGTTTAAGGGCAATACCATGAGAAAGGAAGGGCAGGAGGATGGAAAGGGGCAGAGAATGGCTTCCCCTCCATGAAGGAATGTTGAAATCAATTCTTTAGAGAGATGTAAGATAATATGACTGTCAGCTACATAAGGAATGGAAGAACATGATGTATCAGATAGCTTCAGGTTCGCTGAGATGAACTTCCAGACCAGACACAGTTATAGAGGAAGGGATTTATTGGAGCTTACAGATCCAGGGGAAGTTCCATAAAAGCAGAAGAAACTGGCCTGCCTTCACAGGCCCAAGCAGAGAGAGAGAGAAGTACAAGCCTAAAGGTCAAAAGCCACAGCACACTTCAGGAACTCCAGCTAGGTACATTTTGCATATCTTTAGATTGTAATCTGAAATCCACCACCACACCTTAAGATCCACCCGGTGACCTTGCCTCCAGCCAGGTGGCTAGAGATGCAAACTACAAATAAGCAACTGAATATATTGGGGGCCATCTATTCCATTCAAACCACCACACATGAGAAAAGAAATATGTGAATGCAAAATGCTCATAGCAGTGAATAGGTACTGTTTAACTTATTGATATGGTATTTAAACGCACACACACACACACACAGAGAGAGAGAGAGAGAGAGAGAGAGAGAGAGAGAGACAGAGAGACTGAAAATTCAAAGTCTGAGATGCTACCAAATCAAAAAGGAATCATAATGAAGCCCCTTATTCTGTAGAATTAACAAACACTATCAAACAAATAAATTCTTGAGTTCCAACAGACCACAAGTGGAAAGAAAGAAGTCCACAACTGGACTCACATGATGGGTCACATTTAAAACATAAACAAACTAAAATATTGTATAAAATTACTTTCAGTTTATGTGTCTAAAGTATAACTTGAACAAATAAATTATATTTTTAGATGTAGATCCTATCCCTAAGATATTCCATTATGTATATACAGATATGTCATAATCCCAAAATTAAAACTCTGAGAAAAATATGGTCCTAATCATTTCATATAAGACATAACAGCCCATAACAGTATTGTCTTATTATTATTTGAGATGTGATTTTAATGTTCATCTTCTATTCATCAGTTTGAGAATATTTATGCTATGGATATTATTAAGAAAAAAAATATTTGTTAACTTGAGTAGAGGCTTATATTTCCAGAAGTAAGAGAATCTCTAAATAACATTTACCTGGCAAATAGTTTTTTCAGACTTATATGTACAAACCACAGACCATGTTGTCATCATTAGAGCAAGCTTATATTGAAGCACAAAAATAAACTTAAAATTTCTGCAGTTACATTAAGCAGTTAAAATCCCATTTAATGCAAGCTCGATTGAGAATTGAAAGTTCAAATATTGATTTGCATAGGAAATTAGCAATTAAGTACCCATAAAATTAACTTGCACCTGCCAATTGATATACCAATTAAGTTTCCAGATACCTTAAAAGAAACTTGCTGCAAATAAAGTTTCTGACACTATTTGACAATAACCTGTTGTAGATGTTTGAAAGCACACAATTCTATAGAAAGATAAATGTGGGTCATGAGAAAGACATCCAACTACAGGAATAGCATATTTGATTAGTTCCTTGCCTTCCATGCCATTAAATTCATCACCATGTTAAGAGAGGTCAGATTTACAAGCAGGTCATATCCACTGACCCAATGAACCAGAAATACTACTATAGACTTGTCCCTAAGAGGCCAGATACTTCAATTGCAGGCTTGGCTCAGGGATCATTCACTAACCTGCACATGCTTGAATTGTGTCTTGAAGAAAGACACTCTGAAGTCTAACCTTTAGTTCCTATGAGTATGACTTTACTTTGACATCAGCTCACTGATGGTTTGTCATCTGTACAAGCCAGTAGAAGCCAGAATTTCATAGGCGCCAAGTGAAAATAAAACTTTCTCCATTCACATTGGATTTTGCATAAATGAGAAATGATCTCTTCCAGTGTTAAATCTTCTGTGGTCAGTTTCTTGAGAATCACTTCTTCCAATAGGAACCCTTGTATGAGTGATGATGGAGTGAGTCTCTAAGGGCAAATCCTAGAAAGGAGTGAAGGAAGGATACTCCAGAAGAAGCCCTGAAAAGATGTAGTGAGTTGACATCTGGTCTCAGCCTATTGACAGTAATGTACTAGCCAACTTGTACCACCTGCAGAGAGAGTGCACTTGGGAGCTACGAGCAGCAAACACACACAGCAGTGAGGTCCAGTGCTTACTTAGTAAAGGATGTTCAAGGAGTGCTTAACAGAGTTAATATAGTACCTAAGACATAAGGTTAATTCTCTACCACACTGCAGCCGAGATCATCCTATTACGGCTACTAAAATTGCTAGTTGTCCTCAAGTCATCAGTTAGACATCCTTTCCTCTATAAACTAACATAACATATTACCATGAGTGCATGTTAAATCTCACATGTGAGGCACTGTTTCTAGGACACATCTTAAATTGTTTATTATTATTATTTTTTTTAAGCAGAAACTTTGTATGGACACATCATATGTTGGTACCATCATTTCCCTTCTCCCTGTCCCCTCTCCACTGAGGGCCCTCCTTAGTGGGATTGCTGGTATTTACCATGTAGTGCTAGGTCATCAGTTATGAGAGCAGCAGTCTGTCATTATGAGGAGGGCTGTGTCTCTGAATACTCATTCCCACCCTGTGGCTCTTTTTGCCCCTTCTCCTGCAAAATTCCTTGAGCTGTGGTGGTTGTACTTCAAATCTACTTTTGTTTTGGGTTCTCAGCAGCTTCTGCATTTCTGCTTTGGTGCGTTTTCAGTGTGCTCGGTGTCCGTCTCCATCACTCCAGATTATCAGACTTATTGTGGAAGCTGCAACCTTGCCCATCTCTCCAGTTCCTCTGTGGTTTCACCTGGGCTCTGACTGCTGGGTGAGGGGTGGTTCATTTCCTGTCAGTGAGTCAGCTATCTATTCATGTCTTGTTGGCAGATTATGGTTGTCCTTATTTCTTGCTGCTTTCTGAAAAAATAAAAAAATAGATTATCCCGTAGAGAGTGAGATAAGGATGGTTAAAGTGTATAAACATTGTTAATTTAGAGAGATTTTGATGGGTATAACCTCATTTTTGGACAAAGGCCAATGGGAGCTGCTCATTGGAGTCAATTATATTATTTGCTTCTTTCACCAGGAACATATTATTATAATTACTTAATAGGGTCAGCTATATCTTTTTGAGGTGTTATGAAATCACTGATCTTTTTAAAAACGTGTTAAGCTATTAGTGTGTATTTTAAATGTTAGGGAAACTTTAAACTAAGACTTTAAAATTATATCAAAAATACTCAATGTCCTTACACTGAATTTACAAATTGTCCATACAGAAGTAATGTATTATAATTGGCTATGTCTACCCAGGAGTATAATAGTTTATCTATTTATGTCTTTGTGACATAAAATTATAGGTTGAGCTATTGTTGCTTTATTTGTTTTTATATAGTATTTCAATTTGCATTAACTTTGTCTTAGTCTTTCTAGTTCTCATTATTATTTTCTATAAATTTTTTCTCATGGTATTTTAAACTAGTTTTTGTTAGAGGATGGTAAATCTCACACTAGTACATAATTTATGACTACAAACTTCTGACGCCTCATAAGAAATTGAAGAATGATTTTGCCACTGATTTCTTAGATTTTAGGTATTATAAAAACATTTGCAATATGGTATACTGTTCAAAAAACCTTTCTGGATTAAGTTCTTCCATTGTAGTAAACCTTTGGAGAAATGAAGTATTAGGGACAATATTCAAGGAATTTCTCATCTGCTACCCTACCTTCCTGTACTTCAAGTTTTGTTTAAGTATATCTGAAAATATTATTTCTTAATTAAAACCTCTTCACTCTTCCTTGTCCTCAAGATAGATGTAGACATTTTTAGAAAATGTCTTTGAAAACCGAAACCCAAATGATCTTGACAACCTCATCTCCACCATAAGCTTCCCTTCTATATGCAATGTACTTCAAATGCTCAGAAAGAACTATGCTTCTTGATTGGCTGTTTTGTATGCTTAAGATTCTCTCCTTGTCCCTTGTTAACTTTCTGCCTATCTTTAAAACTACATCTGGAATATGTTTCTTTAAAGTGACTTTCCATGTTCTCTTGAAAACCTGTTCTCACAACTCTTTGCAAATGTCTATACAACAGTTGCAAAGCATTATCATGTCTTTATATTCTTATAAATGTTCCACTGGTGTGTGATTACCTAAGGTGAGTTGATTAAGTTTTTTTTATATTTCTTGCATTATCATTCAGTGTCAATGAACAATTTAATTAATGAATGATATTCAATTTATTCAATGAATAAATAAGTGAATGTGATAAAGGAAATATGACCTAGTTCCTCAAACCATTTCCACACTGTGAAGTAAAAATAACGATACCTGAATGTATGTATATTTGCCACACAATAGTGTCTTTACAAAATACTTCTTTTGGCTACAGAAGTAGATGTCAGGAGGGATAACAAGAATAATAGCCATCATCATATGATGACTTAAACAAGCAAACATTGTTTAGGGTGGAGAAAGTCAAATATTACTTCAATGTAAAAATTCCCAATGAATTATTGTAGACAGTCATAGTACATAGACAAGAAATTTCCTAGAATATCAATCTTAACATGCTTTTATAATCTAATCCACCTATAATTAAGACAAAAAAGACTGTGACAGGTTCAAACCCCTCCAAACTGTGACTCAGCTCCAAGTGTCGTCTGCCCACATTGGGCTGCTAAGTGTTCTCTTCATTAAACTACACAATTATGAGATTACTTTCACACACTATCAGTGTAGGCATTACTTTGTATTATAATTATTGTTTATCGATTGTGGAGTCTTCAAAAGAATGTGAGATCTTCACCATTCTTTATCCCTACTCTCAGAGTACTGGGACGATTGTCAGCCTGTCAGCACTTCAATATACACTGGATGGCAACACAGGTTAATTAGCTGGTATGATCAAGTATATACTTACAGGCGGAGGATTATTCTAGATTAAATCTTGAGAAAATTTTGGTTGCATCCTGTGCATAACTAGGATTTTTAAAAGGCATTACCAAAAAAAAAAAAAAAAACCTTGAATTAGAATTAAAATTTCCACCTTTAGGGCCTTTAGGGCATGAAAGATTCCTCAGTGGTTGAAGGTAATTGTTTGCAAAGCCTGTCACTCTGGCTTCATTTCCCATGAAAAGGCCAGACAAACAAAGTAGAACATGCATCTGGAGTTTCTTTGCAGTTTCAAGAGTCCTGGGCATGTCCATACACTCCCTGATGAATAAATAAATTAAAATAGTTTTTAATTTACTTTAAATCTACATGAACATATCATTTAATTGGTGTTCACATGCAATGCATTGGCTGGAGTGCTTAAACACAGTTCAACTATACTGCTCTAAAGAAAGACAAGTTTCAACGGAATATGTGGAGAAAATGCATGGTGAAATAAACCATACTATATAAACTGAATTCTTTCTTCAAAAGCTGATACACAGCCACCAACCCAAAAATGTTTGTAGGCTTTTTCATCATTGTTTGAAAATGTGGG
Organism: Dipus sagitta; assembly: GCA_036346955.1. Taxonomy (NCBI): domain Eukaryota; kingdom Metazoa; phylum Chordata; class Mammalia; order Rodentia; family Dipodidae; genus Dipus; species Dipus sagitta. The sequence continues at coordinate 22,820,455 of CM070784.1, read as the reverse complement.
CACATAATTGATGTCTATTTTTATTCCTAAGAGGCTTTTTTTTTTTCTTTTTTAAAATACTGTGTTGTATACCAACTAGAATTTGCATTTGGAGCTGTCCATACGCCACATTGGATTTCATAAAGAAACTTTTCTACAAGAGAGGGTAAAATTATTTTTGGAAACTGAGCCTTAGAAATAAAGTTGCTGTAAATGATGCTAGAAAGAAATACACACACACATGCATGTATACACACACACATATACACACAAATGCTGGTAAATTTGAAAAGAAAAAAGCAGATTTTATACTGTTTGCTTACAGTCTATATAACTAATAATAAAAAAAGGTTTGTATTTGCATGATAGGAAGATATGTTTCAGTAAATTAAGGGTCTAAGCTCCAATGATTGTGAAGTACTGTAGGAATATTGTGGAGCCTTTGAAACAATATTCAATTGCTCTGGCATTCATGGAAGGATATGAGATGGGTATACAGAATAAGGAGTTGCCTTCTTTTAAACTTTACAACACCTCTCTTGGGCACTTTTGAGCTAGCTGCAACTCTGGCACTGAATTTATACTGTTTGGATAAGTAGCAAAGCTTTCTTGAGATCTTTCCCCCTGGTCTCTCACTTAAAGAAAAATAGCATCTTTTTTCAGGAACAGATACTGCTCTTTGATATATTTTAGAGCTTCCAAGTGTAATTATTCTGATGTTTTGCATACACTAAGCTCAACTGTGCTACCTTTAGGACGGAAGGATCATAAATTGAGAATTTAAGTAGATTGGGGCACCAGCTGTATCATTAATAAGCAATTATATTGAAGAATTAGAATAAAAGCCAATATCACTATAATATTAGCAACTTTTAACAGAAATTATGTGGCTGTCTATTTTATGAACTTGTTAGAGTGGCTAAATGAGAAACACTGTAAAGAGTCGTGCACCTAGTGAACAGTTGATTTTCCTTGTTGCTATTCTAGATAAGGCTTTGTTAATCACTTGGAAGTCAGGGCAGAAATGCAATTCCTGTAGAAGAGTTCTCCAGATGTGGAGATGAGAAGGAAAAGGCCAAGTTCTTTCCTTGTATACCTGAGAGGTACTTAGACAGCATTTCTGTAGGGCCCAGTAATCACTTGTGTCTCTTGCTTCACTCTGACATGCATTTGGAAGCTCCCACTCTCCGTTTTAAAGTGGATGTGAAGTACAGAGATGAATGGTTCTTTTCATACTGAATGGCTTTAAAGATATCTTTGCACAGGATAAACTTATCAGGAGTGGCAAGTGATAAATGAGGGTTATAAAAATTTAGGAATCTTTTACTCACCCTAATTGATGGCTCTCACAAGAGGATTCATAACTTTTTTGTTAGTTGCTCTTTTACCTTCCTCAATGTCTGAAGTCTTAAAACAGCAGAGAGGAGAGGGATTTTTGTAAAGTTAATTAATGTTAATTGTGTCATGAATTACGTTAAGAAGTCTGTAGAGTGATGGACCCAAGGAAGAGGGTCGATACCATTTACTGTTCAATAGGGGATAATGCTGGTCTTTGGCACCATTTTTACAGTCATTAGGGCTGGGCTGAAGCTTGTCAGGAATAGCTGTAAAGATCAGTTGCTCACAGCAATTAAAACAATTGAAAGCGGCCTGGTATTACATTATGCATGATGCAACACTGTGCCCAGTAGGAACAAACTTTCATTCCATTAGTGATTTTCAATTTCATAGCAAGCACTGCAATTTATTTTTCTTAGTTACCTTACTATGACTGTCTATGGACTTCTAACAGGATATTACTAATATTTATCCTCTTATCTCATACAGCATTTCATGTGTAAAGCACTTTGCAATCTTAGCTAATTAATCTTAATATCCTGCCTGAAAGGATACTGAACTCTTGAAGTTAGGGATACTGAGGACGGCAGTTGAGTACTGGTCATCAATAAACTGATCTGAAAAGTTCCAGAGCTTGGAGTTTGATTTACTTCCCCTTCCCCCACTTTGGAAATAAACAAACAGGTTTTGGTCCTGAAACATCATACTATTAAATCTAAAGTACACTTCCCCAACAAAAAAGGTTAAATGAAATAAAATGTTATAGAATTTATTCTCATAATTAAGTGAAAATAGCCTCCTTCCCATTTTTAAAAAAATAATTTTATCAGTGGTGAGTGAAGAGAACAAAGAGATGTACAGTTTTCTTTCCGTGTTAATATAATTACCTACTTAGAGGAAATGGTGAATTAAATTTTATTCAAAATTGCAAAAATATACACAATTTATCAAGAAGTTTGAGTATATCATAGTATTAAAGTATCTGTTAAAGAGCAACAAATATTAGGTACTTCAGCAATGTGCTCAGTCTACACCAACAGTCAGTTGATTTAGCTTTTTCTTCATTATATACTCATAAGGCAACAGGATCTTGCCTTATGCTTTTCACATAGCTAATGAAAAATTGTATGACAATTAAAACCGAAGACTGGGCTGGAAAGGTGGCTTAGTGGTTAAAGTGCTTGCCTGTGAAGCCTAAGGACCCAGGTTCAATCTCACAGAACCCATGTAAGCCAGATGCACAGGTAACACATATCTCAGAAGTTCATTTGCAGTGGCTAGAGGCCCTGGCATGCCCATTCTCTCTCTCTCTCTCTCTCTCTCTCTCTCTCTACCTATTTCTCTCTATATATCAAATAAATAAAATTAAACAAAAAGAAGACTAAATAACCCTTAGTTTTTACACTACAAAGATGGTAGTTCTCAAGGAAATAGAAACTACTCTCTAGGTTGCAAACCTTATGTTTGACCAAACAGCAAGTTATTACAAGACACTGGCTTAGAAGACCTTTTAGTTAAGACCCTCTGTACCTTGCAAAGTGCCACATCCAACCTGCTGCAGGGCTATGGCCCCATACCAACCAGAAATCAAGCCTCCTACCCCCTGGCGCTTCATGCTATTTCTTCAGTTATGAAAGGACAAAGTCTCCAAGCCTCTGCTGCCCCATGCTGATTTCCCACTGTCAATGGAGGCTTCATGCTAACCCCCAGAAGCATGTTACCATCTGTCCTATACAACTATCCTTCCTTGGATGGGAAACTTACGTCCCTGCTAAATGGATTTGAATGAACCTTTGAGGTAACCATGTTATGAACTTAAGGTGTGCTCATGTAATTGTGGATTTTCCTCTTCTTTGGACTTCTCTCATCATTCTCTTCCTCCTTCTCATCCTAGACCTGCCTTCTTTCTATATCCCTATGCACATCTAAGTCTTCCTCATTTCATAATTACATATATTAAGGTATGACAGAATGAGAGCCAATGTCACTTCATGTACTTAGAAATCAATTTTGAATGAGAAACTGAAACATTCTCTAAAATTATCCGTCTTTGTATCTTTTTCAAAATGCTCAAGTATGTGTGGATCATATGGGAAAGGAGCTGTTATTGTCTTGAACATTTTTCATGGGTAAATCACTGTGCTAAGAGCACATATGTTTATAAAGTATTTGTTAACTTAGGTGAGAAGGAGACAAAAACAAAACCTGGTAAACTGATAAAAATTGAAGACCTCTCTTCCCTCTAGACACAGTTATTTAGAAACTACAGCAACCCAATGATTTTGCAAGATAAAGAGTTGATAATTTGATTTAATTGGGGAAAACCCAGAAGAAAAGATGGCATGTGAGACAGTGAAAACAGAAAATAGATAAATAAATAATGTCTTTGGCTATTTAGCCAAGAAAAGAAAGCTGGCAAACTGAAAATATGGATGGAATAATCTTTGTAAAGTGTTTGTTGTTCAGCAAGTAAGTAAAATCTTCCCCAAATCTACAAAAGTGAAATTCCTGCTATAATTGTATGTATTTTTGTTCCTATTCATCAAAGTTCATTTTGACTGTCTATGCAAAGCCACAACTGAAAAAGAAGAGGTTAAAAGATATAGTGGATAATATAAATGTTTCTAAACATATATTCTATTTACCATACTACATTTTGCTTATCTAGTTTTCTATATTGTTTTCTGGCAATCCATTTCTATTATTCTTTTTAAATGTTTTTATTTTATTTTATTGACAACTTCCATAATTGTGGACAATATCCCATGGTAATTCCCTTGCTCCTTCCACTTTCCCCTTTGAAACTCCACTCTCCATCATATCCCCTCCCCCTCCCAAGCAGTCTCTCTTTTATTGTGATGTCATGATCTTTTCCTCCTATTATTATGGTCTTGTGTAGGTAGTGTCAGGCACATTTCTATTATTCTTATTTCTCTTTTACTCATTTATATTTTCCTCACCTACAGGTGTGTATTATTTTACTTATATTTTTGTGTCCTTATGACTAAGAAGAAGTGGAAATTTGGGGCTTTTCATCAACATTTTTTGAATAAAATGTTTGGGGAAATTAATTAACCTTTTATTGAGACCTACTATCTGCATGACCCTGATGAGCAAAGTAAAATCATGAATAAGCTTATTAATGAGTTATCATCTGATTATCTGGTAAAAATGTAAACATGAAAGCATGAAGAGTGACTCTGGTAATTGTTTGCCTCAAATGAATGAAATTGATAGCCAAGGAATGTAGTAGAATGATACTTGTGTTTGAAATTTTAAGGTGACTTTAAAAATATTTAAAAGGTTTTAGGGGATTTTCAGCTTATGGTTATTGGAATAATGATCCAAACAATACTTTCTGTATTAAAATACACACAGATTATCATATCCACCTCTTCTAATGTAAAAGAAAATATGTGATAATCTCAGAGATAGTGTGTTTGGTACCATATTGTAATGAAGCAATTGTTTCAATAAAGCTAGTCATATGCATTTAGTTGTTTCCCAACACATGTAAAAGCTAAGCCTACAGTGTATCATAGTCTATTACATATGCATTAACATTGTGGCAAAGAGTACACAACTTATTTAAAAATGACTCATTGCTGAAGAATACTATCATATGGACCTTCAGCCAAACATAAGTCTTGTGTTGGTAGAAGGTCTCGCCTTGATGTTGATGGCTAACATTAATCAGGGTGTTAGTTGCTGAATGCTGAGGTATTGGCAGAAATTTTCTAGAAACAACAGCAATGAAAGGTGCTTCATTGACTGTTCCTTTCACAAAAGGTTTCCTTGCAGCTGGTGATGCTGCTTGATGGTAGAACTTCTTTCACAATCGGGGCTACTTCTCTCAATCCCTTTTATTGTCATAACATGTAAGTTTATGCTATACAAAATCTTTCCTTGTCACTTCAGGACTGTTGGTCATATCCTCACAGTAGTAGATTTCCTCTCACAAAACACTTTTTTGCTCATCCATAAAAAGTTGCATCATGGAAGCCTCCACTCCTAGTTCCATGTCTCATGCTCTATTTCCATTGCATCTGCAATTACAATTTCTTCCTCTCCTAGTCTTGAACCCCTCAAAGTCACTCATGAAGACTGAAATCAACTGTTTGTAAACTCTCACTGATGATTATGTTTTGATCTCTCATGAATTACCAATATATATATATATATATTGATTTTTTGAGGTAGGGTTTCACTCTAGTCCAGGCTGACCTGGAATTAACTATGTAATCTCAGGGTGGTCTCAAACTCATGGTGATCCTCCTACCTCTGCCTCCCAAGTTCTGGGATTAAAGGCGTGTGCCACCACACCCGGCTACCAATATTTTTAATAGCATTTGCAATGGTGAATACCTTCTAGGTTTTTGGTTCCCTTTTCCCAGCTCCATCAGAAAAGTCACTAATCTAAAGCCTGACAAAATCTATTTCTTTAATCTTCAACTTGAAAGTTGAAATGACTTTTTGGTCAATAGTCCACAGAATGGACGTTCTGCTAACAAGCCTGAAAACAACATAATCTCATTGTACAACTTTCTCAGAGTTCCTGAGTAACCAAGCATGTTGTCTATGAGCAGTAATATGTTGAAAGAGATCGTAGATCATTTCATTTCTGAACTGTAGGTCTCAACAGTGGGCTTAAAATTTCAGTAAACCATTTTGCAAATAGATGTGCTATCTCTAGACATTATCCATCCACTTATAAAACACAGAATTTAGTTCCCTAGGAAGATTAATTGACTGCCTACTTCAACTTAATTTCAGCAACTGCATTAGTGCCTCAGCAAGTCAGTCTGCCCTTTCCCTCCTATGGCATCCTCTCCCAACCAAAGCTGCTTCACTTACACTGAAGCTCTCCTGATGAGTGCAGCCACCTTCATCAGTTACCCTATCTGGAACTTCTGGATCACTTGATGCACCTTCTATATAAGCACTTCCCTCACTCTGAATTTGTTTGTTAGCAGGACAGCTTCTTTCCTTAAGTCTTGTGATCCAACCTCTACTAGCCTCACACTTTTTCTCCTGCAGCTTCATCCCCTCCCTCACCCTTCACAGAAGAGACTGGGAGCCTTGCTCTGGTTTAGACTTCCACCTGAGAGAATGCTGTGGCTCCTTTGGTCTTCTATCCAAGCCAACTTTGTCATATGAGCGATAAAGCTTGTGAGATTTTATCATTAATGTGTTCACTAGAGTAGCACTTTTAATTTCCTCCAAGAATGTTTCCTTTGTATTCACAATTTAGCTAACTAGTTGGCATAGAATGATGAGTTTGCAGCCTAATTTGACTTTTAGCATGCCTGGATCACCAAGCTTTACTATATTTGACTTTTGATTTGAAGTGAGAGATACATGAGTCTTCCTTTCCCTTGAATACTGGAGAGACAGCTGTAGGGTGATTAATTGACCTAATTTCAGTGGTGCTGTGTTTGAGTGAACAGGAAGGTACATGGAGGGAGAGAGGAATGTTGGTGGAACAATTGCAACACAGAGACCATTTACTAATGAAGTTTGCCATCTTGGATGCACGTAGTTCATGATGTTGCACAAATTGAATTAGTAATGTTAAAAATTATTGCCCACAGATGGCCACACCAGATAGAAGGCTGAACTGTTACACAAATATGCCAAGATGAGATAATAATATAAAATGAGTGCTTGATGATGGACAATGGTGCTGACAGACTTTTGGGTCAAGATTGCCATATGCCTTTGGTTTAAAAAGCTGCATCTACAAAGCACAATAAATAAAGTGAAGTGAAACCATGTACACCTGGAGTGAATTGGATGGGAATGGCAGATAATGCAGCTGTGGTTTATACTTTTATAAATTGATCTTCTTGGTCTCTAGATATCTGTGCCAGCTAAGGACCACAGCATTCTGAACATGATGATGGTGCTCCACAGAAGCACGGTCGACTGTGGCACAAAACCAGTGCATTACTGGTGCCACAGAATTCTAGTTGTAGGATTTTTCCTGCTTTGAGGATAGCTGATGATAGTTGTGAATGATGGTGATGGCTGAAGCAGAAGGATTAGTGAAAGCTCAAGGCTAGCCCTGGATATATAGTGTGCACAACCTTGTGATAAACTAAAGAAGGAGGAGGAGGAGAGAGAAGGAAGAAGAAGAAGAAGAGGAGGAGGAGGAAGAAGAAGAAGAGGAGGAGAAGACATAGTGATAGGAAGTAATTGTGAAGAGGCAGTTCAGAACCATTTTGGGTTTAGTCACATGTAGATGCTCATGAACAATATTTAGAAACATCATGATGTAAACACTATATTACTGAGCTTGAATTACCAAACCTAATATGCTGTTTGTTTTTGGATACTGGTGAAGCTGAGATTGGACGTTGCTCTCCTGGGGACACTGATGACTCATGTAAAATAACAAGTGCGCAGACCACACAGTGTTATACCACTGCCTCATACGAAGTGGATGCTTAAACCTTTAAAATTATCTCCAGTTCTTTCTATCACGATTCCTCAACTCCAGTTTCTTACAATTTATATTAAAACGTTAAAGTAGCCACCTTGAGAAAATGGATTTATATTTGATATCTTACAATGCATTAAAATACCAGGGTTTTATTATTAAACATATTCATTCTTTTGAAATACTATCCCTTTGTAGGCAGAGGCAAGTAATTTTAAAACTACCAGAGAATAATCGACTTAAGAACAACGTAGAAGGACTTGAATTTTTGGGCTGCCTATTTGTCCTACAGCAATGCTAGTAGAGCACAAACAGTTTCGTATTAGATTATTTGTCAATGTTATCTTATGAAGAAATTTAATAAAATTTACTCTGCAATCCATTGAGCACTTCCTAACTTAATTGTCATATTCTGCATTTCCTGAGATTACAATTAAAATCATGGTGAGCCAGACATACAAACTATTCCTTTTGTGACAAAGACCATTTATTAGCATGTTCCCAAAATGACCTGGGATCTTCATTTCAAAAATAAAGATTCTGTCCCAAATTATTATTATCCATCTATATACCTGTACATGGTATATTTATGACAATATTTTTTCAACCCAATTTGTTCTTTTTGCCCAGTACAAAAATAAGACAGCTCAATTTGCTATTTATGCCCATGCCAGATCCAGTTAATAAAAAAAAAATGGCTCTGGCATTTTATATTTTCCAAGGATGATCAAATAAGAAAGGGTCTCCAGACCAGAGTAAACATTTATTCTGATTAAGAAATGTTTAGTCTTCCTTAGATGATTGTCACTAGTCACCAATATTACTTCCTAAATCTTTAAGACTGCATCATTTTATTAATTTATATCATTTTATGCCATCATTTTTTTAAAATTAAGTTTAAATTTCTACAAAAAAAATCCTAATAGTATTGCTATTTGAGGTGATTATAAACAATACAGAATAAAAATAATAATATTCTTTTAAAGATGTATTTATCTTTATATACTTGTAACAATTCAACACTAGTTTTGTTTTTTTTTTAAGTTCATTCTCACTGGATAAGAATGCACAAGTTAATCCTTCATGCTCATTTTATTGCTTATTGTATCTAATATCTTTGGTAAATATAGTGTAAACAGAAACTGTGGGGTCATCTAGACTTTTTCAGAAAGTGATCACATAACCATGAAATAATACCATTTTTTGAAATCTTTCCTTCATTTAACCATACCTCCAGTATTATACTTGATGATAGACTGGTTAAAACAAAAATGGTATTTTTGATGGAGAAATTTGGGAAATGTAGATCCTTAGCAAGTAACATTGATTATGCTCCAAGTTCTATTTTAGAAGTGTCTTGACCAGTTTTAGTATTGCATGGAGAAGTTTCTGAGGTATAACTAGATCTGGCTTTTACCTTCTCAATGTTCCATTTCTAGGATGGATATATGGCATGTGAAATTAACAGCTTTGAGAGTTAACCTGAAACATTTAAATTGGAATTAATACAATCTAATTCACCAAACTAAGGAAATATCATATAATATTTAAAGGTATTTATACTTATAAGGATTATAGGAAATTAAACCAATTAATTATGCTGCTGGGCAGATTGTGACTAGAATTACACAGTGAAAATTTGTGTAAGCGAACTTGATTATACAGAAATGCAGAATTAGAGATTGCATCTAATAGAATACATCTAATAGAAATCTTGCTTGCATTTGACCATTCCTAACCAAAAAGCTGGGCGGATCTGGGCAGAAGGAGAAGATATTGAGTCTTCTGACATAAGAACAACTATAAAGTAGTACCAAGACAAAAATCTGATTTTTTTTAACAAGTGAGGCCTTATTAAATATAAAAAAAGAAAGACAATGTTTTTAAGGAAATCAAAGACACTGAACCCAACTGGCATAAGTTAGTTATATGAAGGAAAGCCACAGACCTCAGTAGCAGATACATAAAGATGTATTTGTACATTTCAATTCATGTGAACTTATTTATATCCATGATGATGACAGTGTGTCTTGTTTTGTTTTATTTTTTAAGGTAGGGTATAGATCCAGCCCATGCTGACCTGGAATTCACTATGTAGTCTCATGCTGGCCTCGAACTCACAGTGATCCTCCTACCTTTGTCTCTTGAATACTGGGATTAAAGTTGTGTGCCACCATCCCGGCAAGGAAGGTGTTTTAACAAATATTCCTAAAAACAATATTAAGAGCTACAATTGAGATAGGAGCTGTTGTCTTGAAGAAGTCAATTTTCTTTATCACTAACTTGGTTAGCAATTCTAATTGTTTCTCTCTATTACAACCTATAACTTTCTCCTTACAGTTCATGAGAACTTGAGAAGACTAATAGAAGCTTCCCAGTTTGATAGATTTCAGACATGGAGAGTCAAATGCCTATGGAGAAGCAAAGAGGATATATAAATCTTGGAGATAAGACACTTCATTATAGTCCTGCTCATCTTCTCTGGCCACCATAACAAAATGCAGAGACCAGAGGGCTCAAGCACAGACATCTATTGTCTCATGGTGCTTTGCTAGGTGCCCAAGATGAAGGTGCCTTCAACGTGATTTTCTGATGATGCCTCTCTTCTGGATGCTAGGTATTCACCGTCTGCGATATCCTTACATGGTCCTCCTCTTCCTTCACACTCAGAAAAAAACACCAGTGGGTCTTGTCCATCTTAAGTCAATTTCAGGGCTATGAGATCAGACCCTCAGCTTCATTAACACATTCTTTCTTAAATACCTTCCCACAGGACATGTCCAAATATCATCTCATTGGGAGTTATTAAGGCTTCAATATATGAATTTGAAGAGGGCGCAGTATGATCCATAAGACTTAAGATCACCAAAAGTGTATAGTGACTAATAATTGATGAAAATTGTTCCGTGGCACTGTGTTAATAAAACTTTTCTGTTTGAGAAAAAAGACAATTCAAAATAAGGTATCTATTTTCCTACTAAGGTGCCTATCATTTTTCTCCTGTATTTTCCGCCTTTAAATTTGCAAGCTAGTTTCCTAAAGTTTAATTCAGACTTTTCTTCACAACCTTCAGGGATGCCTGACTGCTTAGTGAATACTCTCTACCACCCAGCCTGCTTTCAGTCTTGTCAATTGTTACAGACTTTAGCCATTTGGGATTACTTATAACTGTAAGAACTGTCCATGCTTTCTTTTTTATCTTCTTTCTTCTGTTTTCAATGCAAGTACATATCTGCTGACACTGTTTCCTCACCCTGGAATGTCTTGTTACTCAAATTTCGCTTAGGTCTTGCAGGGATTTATGAAGCATTGTGCAGAGAGAAAAAACTGCTCCTGAAGCTCTTGGGCATAAACTAATCAGTTACCTGTCCATCTCTCTCAGGACAATCTGAGCTTGTTCAGGCAGAGGATACACTATTCCATGTTGAACTAGCATAGGAAAAACAAACAATAATCACCAAATAATTGTCAATGAATGAACAGATGCATAGGAAATGAAGAAGCCTGGGTACAACAGTTCTTAGAAATATTTGGTAGGTAAAGTAAAAAAAAAAAAAAAATCAGTAAAGAGATCCATAAATTCTGTCAAGAAGGAGAAACTACCTTCATTTATAAAAAGCTATGAACATGTTCTCTATTACCACCCATTTTATAATGATCTCAGTATGACAGACAACCAGCCTCTAATTTGCTGAGCATTACCAAGTACAGCTTTCTGCATATATTACCTTCTTTTTATAGCAACAAGAACAGCAAAACAGGTAGATGTAAGAGGAAATCAATTAACTCTTACCCTAACGTCTTTATTACATACCTAACCATCTCTCGCTCTCTCCTTTCAACCCAGGGAATAGCAGTAAAATGTTCTATGAAAAAAAAAATCTTGTTCAGAGTTCAGACTAAGTATCTTTTCATAGGAAATTATATAGCAATACAATTAAAATGAAATAGTAATGGTAACAAGGAAAGATGGTGGCTGCAGAATGTAACTCAGCCTTAATAGATTTTCTAATGCCTTTCTTTATACCAAAGGGGAGTACCCCTTCAGCCAATAAAGTAAATTTTCTGATCTCCAAATGGATACTTTATCCTCATTCTGGCTGATATTGCAGCGACATCATGAATTTCTCAGACAGCTTTGTGAATCAGCAGAGTATTTCAGAGGAGAACATTGACTGCTAAAAGCAAAGTCGTTATTTTTTAAACAGCCTTTAAACTAGTAGATGAAACATTTCATTTTGGGTCAAGGATGCATTTACACCAGCAACCTGGCAGAGCAGGGAGGTCTAGACATTTGAAAAAGAATACAATAATGGTACTACATCAGCCAAACCTCAAATTACATAGCTTTGCAGGTCAAATATTTTTGACATTTTTTTAGCAATCATGTCTATAATTCTTATTTCCAATGAGCTTAAACATTGATAGTCTATGAAATATCACCTTTTGTCTATTAAGTATCTTTGAAAAGTTATTAACTAATTTGCTCATAATAAACTTTGAGGTCTAAAACAAACTGATTCCCTGTCTGTTGAAATAACTTTTTTTTTTTTAATTTTTTTATGCAAGCCCAATAGACTGGCCTTTATTTTATTTTTGTATTTGAGAGCGACAAAGAAAGAGGCAGAGAGAGAGAGAGAGAGGGAGAGAATGGGCACGCCAGGGCTTCCAGCCACTGCAAACGAACTCCAGACGCGTGCGCCCCCTTGTGCATCTGGCTAACGTGGGTCCTGGGGAATCGAGCCTTGAACCGGGGTCTTTAGGCTTCACAGGCAAGCGCTTAACCGCTAAACCATCTCTCCAGCCCAACTTTTTTTTTTTTTTTTAAAGAAGAAGAAAAGGAAAGAAAATGTGCTTATAAGCAACTGTGCTGCAATGCCCTGAGTCTACCCAGTGCGAGCACTGTGCTGGGCTGGGAATTCTGCAGTCAAAGGCTCTACCACTAAGCTATACCCCCAAGGGCTGGGAGCTGTGAAAGAGTAAGACACTGTTCTTATCCTTGCTTCTAGTGACACTAGAGTGGTGAGACACATGACAATATGCCTCTCTCTTTTTTATGGTCCATTTATCAGAACTTACAAATGGTTTCTTTGGGTAAAATTGAGAAATAAGCCTAACTCAGTGTCATAAATAGCTTAACATAAACTTACCTTTCAGATAAAACTCACATCTCTAATATTTTCTACTTTCTTTTACGTTTTTATCTATTATACTTTCTATTGATGTACGTGTATTGTAGTGTGGAAGCTCTTATTTCATCAGACAAGAGCTTTAAAACATTATGTTGCATATAGAATGGAATTGAGACTATAAAGAAGGATAATGGGCTAGGAAATGGCTAAGCAATTGAAGGTGCGTGCTTGCAAAGCCTGCTGGCCTAGGTACCGTTTTCCCAGTATCCATGGAAGGCCTGATACAAAAAGTGGTGCACACACCTGAAGTTTATTTGCAATAGCAAGACCCTCTCTATTTCTCTATCTCTCTTGGCCTGCAAATAAATAAAAAGTAATAAAATAAGGGCTGGGGAGATGGCTTAGTGGTTAAGCACTTGCCTGTGAAGCCTAAGGACCCCAGTTTGAGGCTCAATTCCCCAGGACCCACATAAGCCAGATGCACAAGGGGGCACATGCATCTGGAGTTCGTTTGCAGTGGCTGGAGGCCCTGGTGCATCCATTCTCTATCTATCTGCCTCTTTCTCTCTCTCTCTGTCTATCACTCTCAAATAAATAAATAAAAATAAGCAAAAAATATCAAATAAATAATTATAATAAAGTAAGATACTTTAAAAATTATATGTTTAGGAAAAACGTTTCTCCAGGCATGGTGGTGTGTACCTTTATTCCCAGCACTCAGAGGTAGGAGGATCGCTGTGAGTTTGAGACCAGCCCGAGACTGCACAGTGAATGTCAGCCTGAGCTATAGCAAGACCCTACTTTAGAAAAAGAAAAGAAAAAATGTTTCTTATACAAAATAATTTTGGCATACACCTTGTAACTTTATTTTTCTCTATACTAATAGGTGTCCTTCAATATTTCTGTCTGTGTATTTTTATTTACTGGTTATGAACAAACTTAGTATGGATGCATCATGTGTTGGTACCATCCTTTCCATCCTCCCTGCCCCATTCTGCTGGCAACCCTCTCTCTGGGGTTGCAGGTATTCCCCATGGAGTTGGGGATTATGCATTGTGGAAGCAGCACTCAGTTGTTGGGGGGAGGCAGTGCCTCTGGGCATGATGTTCCAACTTGTTGCTCTTATAATCTTTCCTCCCCCTCTTCCGCAAAATTCCCTGAGGTGGGTGTGTCTTAAGTCTGCTTCAGTGATGAGTTCTTAAGAGCCTCTGTATTTCTGCTTGGTAGGTGTTCAGTATCCTCAGTGGCTGTCTCCTTCACCCTGGCACTGATTTTTAGGCTCACCATGGAAGCTTCAATCATACTCATCTCCCCAGTTCCTCTGTGGTTTCACCTGGGGCTTGGCTGAAGTGCTTCTCGCTAGCTTCTGAAAAAGAAAAAACAGATTCTCCAATGGAAAGTAAAGTCATTACAGGTTAAATGGTACAAGTGTTTTTAATTTAGGGAGAATTTGATGGATGTGGCCCCTCTTGTAGCCCAAGACTAGTGGGAGCTTGACAATGGAGAGCAAAAAAAATATTTGTCTCCATAGGGGGCAGACCTGGCACTTCCAGGTATGGGTTCCTTTCCACTGAGCCAATCATTAGCCAATCAGAAAGCTATTGACTACCTACCAAGCACGTGTGCCACTATTGCCTTTGTGTGTACATCTTGTCAGGATGTTTGCTTCTGGTTGCTCAGATGTGGTTGGCCACTTTCCCGCAGTAGCTCATGTAGTGCTTTCCAGTACTAGACAAGCTAAGTGTCTGGGGACTGGCTTCCTTCCGGGTTCCAGCCATGTTGTGTGCCAGCAACATATGTTGTCTTTAGCGATAGAGTCTTACCTTTTACCTCAGGTGGGTAATCGAGTGCTTTGACAAAAGCCTGTTTTGTTGGTGGGGGGCGGCTCGTAGATCTCTCAAATCAACAGTATTTTGTGCCTATTCACTTGTATGGGAGTTATAATACATGGATAGGTTAAACCCATTATACTGTGGCCTTGAAGAGCTACAGTCTTCATATCATCACTCCCTAATTTTCTAGGTCATCTGTCAACAATGTTTTAAACCAGATACAACTAAGAGGTTTTTTTAAATTTTTTGTTTGTTTTTTATTTATTTATTTGACAGTGACAGACAGAGAGAGAAAGAGGCAGAGAGAGGGAGAGAATGGGCGCGCCAGGGCCTCCCGCCACTGCAAACGAACTCCAGACGCGTGCGCCCCCTTGTGCATCTGGCTAACGTGGGTCCTGGGGAATCGAGCCTAGAACTGGGGTCCTTAGGCTTCACAGGCAAGTGCTTAACAGCTAAGCCAGCTCTCCAGCCCCAACTAAGAGTTTTTAAAGCAGAAAGCATATTCTTAAGGGTCACATTTTAATTTTATTTCATTATTATTGTGTCAACCACTTGCATCATCATTTTTATGTTCTCAGTTCTTAAATTCTTATATGTTTTATTCTTAAATAAATTTAAATGATCCATAAAATTAACAATAAATTGAAATAACATGTTTGTGACACCCTATTAAATAATAAAATTAATATTTAGACATTAATATATGCCATATAAGCCAGGATCTACAAACATTCTCTTTATAGACAAGTACTAAATAATTTAGTTGTTTAAAGATGATATATACAGTCCCTGTAAGCATTTTCTCTGTTGTTCTAGGGAAAAACAAACAGCTACTCAATAAGTAAATAAATGGGCATGGTTATGTCCCAATAAATCTTTATCTATAAAAAAAGACAGATGCTAGATTTGGTCCATAGACTATAGATTTTACACTGATGATATATTCATGTCACATATTATCTATGGGAGTCATACTATTCTTCATGAATGATATCTTATTATAATTCCAGTGAGTTACAGTTATGTCTGTCTGGCCCTTTTCTTCTTCTGGAGTAGCATTACTACCCCATGTAATGGGTAAATTTCTGCTGAAATCTACCTGCCAATGAAGAGATTCAGAGAAACCATGCTGATATTTCAACTGATGAAATAACAAAATAAATTTGGGTAATTGGTGTTTTAATACTCTCCAACAAATGCTGGCAGATTGAGAAAAAGTTGTCTGGGAGAGTAGGCGTAGTAAGTTTAAAGTACACATACTTTGTCATAATCATCATGTCTACCATATTCATTAACAAAATGTATTTGTTGATTATATATCACATATTGACTAATAAAAATGTAAATTTACTGAGGAAAAGTACCTCAAATATTCAGTGTTTGCATATACTCATATATACAATAAATTTTTGATAATTATTTATTGAATGAAAAAATGATTAGTGACTATTGAGATACCAAGAAAATAGAAAATAAGAGAAAAAGAAGTAGTTCAGTGAATAGGGTTTGAATTTATTTATAGATTTGGAATTTCTTGTCAAGAATCTAAAGAGCAGTCATGACAACGATACTCATGCTAAGTGTGAGAAAAGAGACAGCTTGATTATGTGAGTGATGAATCTACTAGAGTTAGCAGATGATATGGATTTCCAGAAAAGTTACTCAAAAACATATAATTGCAAACTTCTCATAAATAATTTCTTGTAATTTGACCAAAGTTAATTGTCAATAAAAAAAGAATTTTGAAAAATGTTGTGTTTTAGCATTCTTTTAATTCACCTTTTAACATGTCATGCAGTATTATTATATTATATAATATTCTATTCTTTTCTTTGTAAGAATTAAATTTGAGGGACTGTTTGAGAAACACTGTGAACCAAACAATAAAGTATATTAACAGAGTTTTATAAATTGTTTTTATTGTCTTCAATAAATTTTAATGTTATTGATGAATCATCTAAGTTCTAATCAAGTCAGCTGAAGTTTTGGAGAAGGACTCTGTTAAATATGTCTCATTCAATTTCAGGTCATTTTTTTTGTGATAAAGCCAGACGTCTTACTACTCTGATAGTACTTATACCATTGTTAGGAAGTTGGCATGTCGTTGAAACTGAGTGTTCTGTTTATTCAATATACCATCAGTTTTGAATGGTTATGGGTAATGTTTAAAAAGTAATGAACTTTAGATGTATCTTTGATAACTATTTCTGAGACAAGTCTAATGGATCTGACAGACACACCCATTAAAGGGTATATGGAGGAACTGTATATCTCAGGAAATTAAAAAAAAAAACTTGCACTAAAAATAAAAGTATCAACAACTACTTCAGGGCAAAATTATTCTACATTTTAATATCAAATTTGATGTTTAAATAATTGATCTTGTTTTAGTTCACAGTTATCAACTATTTCTTCTACCAAGGAGATAAAAACCATATCAGAAATAGTAATAATCATTACTATCTGAAAAGTGCATAAATGACAAAAAATATCTTAAAGAATTAAAGTATTTTTAAATTAATTACAGACATACTTAGTATGGATACATCTGGTGTTGGTATCACCCTTTCCCTCGTCCCTCCTCCTATTCCGCTGGGGGCTCACCTCACTGGGGTTGCAAGTTTTTCCCGGGGAGTTGTGGGTTATGCCTTGTGAGAGCAGCAGTCAGTTGCAGGGCAGAGGCAGGGCCTCTAGACATCATGTCCAAACTTTGCTCTTACAATCTCTCTGGCCCTTCTTTTGCAAAATTCCCTGAGCCATGTTGGGTGAGTCTACAATATTAAATGTGGAAGTGGTTTGGATTATGTACGAAAAAGTGAAACTTTTAAAACAATAGCAGAAGTTAAAAAGATGCTCTTTAAAGAAGAAATATAAGAATTACCTAAGTAGTTCTCAAAATTTAACCACCATATGAACATATGTATGCACATATATACATCATCACTATAACACTTTAAAATTATTAAACAATAGGGCCTTTTTAAAGGAGCTACCTAGTCATATTCATTTACTGAGTTGTCAGATTCAAGGAATTTTCTTCTTTTCATTGATTTTTATTTTCTAAATTTCCCAAATAGGTAATATATTACTTTATAAGATAATAGTTTATAACAGCATAGTTAATATTTCAATACGCCCAACATTTTAAAACTTCACAGGCCACTTTTTTTTTTCCTTTTTATTGACAGCTTCCATACTTATAGACAATAAACCATGATAATTCCCTCTCTTCCCCCATTTTTCCCTTCACAAATCCATACTCCATCATTTCTCCTGCCTCTCTCCATTATTCTCTCTTTCACAGGCCACTTTTTAGTCATTAGTTAATATATTAAGACTCTAACAGCAAATATATGAGTCAAATGTTAAGGAAGTGTAAATGTCTACATTTTTTATTATCTGACAGTAATAACGTGTATTTGCTAGCATTGAACCTCTAAAACTCATATACTTATTGATAACACAGTTAGCTTTAAAAATCAAATCATTTAGTTAGATAACACGACACTTGGAAGCCACTATCCAAAAGTTTTGATAGGCAAATATTTATGTCTATCATTGCTATGGAGCTCAAATAGGTGACAACTGAAGAATGAGGTAGGTAAGAGTTAAACCAAAAAACTACCTGTGTGAAATCCTCTTTCAAGAAGAGGTAAGCTATCCAGCTTAATGTACACAGTAAACAGATAAACTTTTCTAAAAATTTTCCTACTGGTAGTATTCGTTTCTAGTATTACATATTCAAAAGTCTCTTGAGTCAAGAGTTTAAATGTCTTTTAAGGCCCTACAATTTGCCAGCAGATACCTGCACTTGGACATTTAACTAGAGAAAAGTGTCTTATACAGGGTGAAGATGAGGGGCCAACAGGTTGTTTCTGTGTAGCCATAGGCTCTTGTCAAGGAGTTCTGCCATTTGCTATGTAGACTTTGGCAAGTCACTTCCTCATTTTCCTAGTGATAAAGTGAGATGTTTGAATTTAATTAAAACTGCTTCCAGTTACAAAATTCTGTGGCTTGATAAATTATGACAGTTTGTCTCTGAAAAAAAAAATGCTACCATTAAAATAAAAATATGTAATGTAATCTAAAAAAACTCACCTCACAAGCCTAGAAGCCTTTTCAAAACATTTTTAGAAAGTAAGATGTTCTAAGATAGCTGGTGTTTTTTAGCTTACGTGTTAGCTTAACTAATGAACTTATTGCCCTTAAAGATTTATGAAATGATGCTATTTTATGTTCATATTTAATGTGCATTCGTGTTCATTTGCAGCTTATAAGACATTTGTAGATCTCCAATTGGGCTTCTCCCTCACCTCATGGTGTTTCTCTCTCCATCAGTACAGATAGCATTCATTGGGCAGGAGCAGTACAATTTGTAAAACCAAATGATAAATCTTTATAACAAGGATAAGTCTGTGTCAAATATGTGATAAGCAATATTTATTACTTTAGCCAACCCACAAACCAGCTAAAAATATCAAAGACCTTTTTCATAAAATGTCAAATTCACAACTAAAGTATTTACCTGACAAAAATATATTTTGAATATTTTAAAGTTGTTACTAATCACTAATTTTAATATAGATTTCCAAACCAAGTCCTCCTCCACAGACTGTAACAAAATTCTTAAAAACATCATCACAAAACAATACATCACAAAACTATATTTTTGAAGATGGATGTTTTCTCATTATTTACATGTTCATTGTAAAGAGTAGAAGATAAAGAAATATGTAAACAATAAAGCTGTATTAATTATTCTTAGTATTTGGTAAATAGTTTCCATTTTTTTATCATGTTTGCACATATTTCAATGGTATACATTCAGAAATGTAGCAAATGTGCAAATTATTGAATAAAAATATCTGGAGTATACTGAACTCATGGTCTTGTACTGTAGTTCTACTGTTAATATTTCCCATAATATTTAATAACCCCTAATTATACATATTAATATTGGGAAATGTTATGCTATTATTTTTGTCCATTAAATAACAATTATATGTCAAGCATCAGGCTAAAGCTCTCTATATTTTTCTTTATATTCCTATAAACTTTGTGTGTGTGTGTGTGATGTGTTTGTGTCCATGTGTGTAAATATGCATCCAGGAATGGCACATCATGTGGGGTGGAAAGTTCAGAGGGCGAGCTCAAATGTCAGTCCTTGCCTCTCACCTTATCTGAGACAGAATCTTTCTTATTATTTGCTTCTGCATACACCAGGCTAGCTGGTCCTGGATTCTCTTGTTTCCACCTCCCTCCTCCTAGTAGGTGAGTGGGGATAAGAGAGGCTAGTGCAATGTGCAGCTAGGGATCCCAACTTGGGTTGTCAGGATTATGTACCAAGTGCTTTGCTCATTAAACCATCTCCCTAGCCCCTGAACTTTCTATTCCAAAGATATAAGAATTAGAGGGTTGAGCCTGGCACGGTGGTACACGCCTTTAATGCCAGCACTTGGGAGGTAGAAGTAGGAGGATCACCATGAGTTCCAGGCCACCCTGAGACTACATAGTGAATTCCAGGTCAGCCTGAGACTAGAGGGAGACCCAACCTTGAGAACCCAAGAAAAACAATAGAATTAGAGTGTTGAATTGACTTGTAGAATATAAACTCATGATGTGATAAAGTTGTAACCCATTCTGATCATAAAAACTTGCATGTTAAAGCTATTTCCATAATTTATGATGTCATGATTTTCCAACATATAAACATAAAAATTACTAATTTCCACTTTCAAAGATTTAGCTTGTCATATTTTTTGTTTACTTCATGTTTTCACAAATATTTTAGATATAAATTATTATTAAAATCTGATATTCTTTACAATGAATTTTTATATTTGTCATGCATCTTAATAGTAATCATATGCAGTTGTCCACCAATTTGCCTTTCAGTCATAATATGGAATGATATATTCCCCTTATCTGAAAACTTATGACTATCAATTATTTGTCAATAGTTTTTAAATTTGTCATTATCTTTTTCTACTTGTTTGTCATTTTTTCTTTCAAGGCAGGGTCTTACTCTAGCCCAGAACCTAGAACTCATTCTGTTGCACCAAGTTGGCCTTGAACTCATGACGATCCTCCTACCTCAGCCTCTTGATATGTTTGAAAACTCAGTGGTTTGGAAGAAAAACCTTAAGTTAAACTGTTCCATATAAAAATAGTATCAGAGTACAGGTCAGTTAAAATCCAGTAGAATAACAACTTATATATCCTCTTTGTCCCCTGGGCCCATTTATTTGATGCTTCCACTTATCTGCCCATGTTTACTTAGATGTTGCAGAACTGATTAAAGAGATTTAAAAATCTCAAGACTGTGACATGTGATTAGTGATATCACATTGCCTAAGGTTATCTTGTTCACAGTTGGCACATCGAATTTTGATTAAATGGTGGGTAACTTTATCTTGTTTATGCATCTGAGTGTATGGTGATTGTCGTAAAAAGATAGATAAATTAACAATTTACCCAGCTATTGGAGAAATAGGAAATAATTTTATTTAGTTATGACCTTTCAAGGGAGTTGATGTAAAGAAATGAAACCATGTGCTTCGTACTTCAGGAAATTATCGCCTACTCTCTCCCTTGCCCCTGATTGATACTGGAGGATTACAGAGTAGGAACTTCTAAATAAAATGCTTCATGCTAGCCTGGCACCACCAACCCATACAGAGACAGATCATTTTAATTCCATACTTCTTGCTTTCTTCTCAATAAGCAATATGGTGCAGTAGGTCACTCCAGTCTAAGAGAGTGCCTTCATCAAACACTGCCACATTTGCCAAACAAAAGGATTTTGAACAAATGAGTTTTAAATGGCTTGCTTTATCAGACACTCCAATGTGTTTCTGCCTATTTAATCAAACCTATGTCTTTATAATGACTTTGCTTAGCCACCTGAGCAGTTAATAAAGTACTGTGGGGTAAATCATTAGTCAAGTTGTATCATGTATAAAATTATCATGGAACTATTTTTTACTGATATGTGGTATGCATATATGCATAAGCATGTTCGTATGTATGGGTGCAGAAGTGGATGCTGGATTCTTCCTCCATTATTCTTCACCTTGAAACAGAGTCTGTCAATGAACCTGGAGCTTATCAATTCTGCTAGTGTAGCTAGCCAGCAGGCCCAAAATCTCCTGTCTTCCTCCCAAACGTGGACATTGCATGCATGCAGTGCTACACCCAGCTTTTAAGTGGGTACTGGGCATCCTTACCAACTGAGCCATATTCCCAGCACCTATCACTGCTTTTCTTTGACAAATCTATCATACTCAAAGTTCTACAACATTGATGCCTTTATAGTCATCTATGCATTGCAAATCTACATGGATTCAGACTTAAGCAAATTATGTCCTAAATTCAAATTTTTGAAGTTTCCCTATTCAATTAGGGAAAAAATTGAAGACCTGGCTCCTTCCAAGCAGACATAAGCATACATCAATAGTAATGATAATGTATTTTTCTATTATTTTTGAAAGATTATGTCGCAATAATTTATTAATATCTTACATACTCCCACAGGAAAAAAACGACTGCTTAAGTGGAATGTTCTAAATATTTGTTTGAAGATCACAGACCATCTTTAGCGAATTTGCAAAACCACATTCCATTTAAAGGGCTGTCCTCTAAGAAATGTTGGAAACATGAAGATATCTCAACGTGGGCTAATTTTATTGCCTCATGTCTTATGGTTGAGTAATTATTTCATATAATTAAATTAATCAAACAATTATGTTTTATATAGAGCTTATCAAAGCTCTCTACTTAACAACAGGAGATGTGAAGAACAGTGGGGGCAAAGCGGAACTCCTGTTACCTATAGAAGTAGTATATATCCAGAAAGCCGTAGCATACTGCAAGCTGTCCCCACTGTCAGAAACAAAGGGGTAAGACAGAAGACCACCCTTTCGTTGTTCCCATGGAACAGGGCTATACCATGGGAAATCGCCTTCTGTTACAGAATCATACTCCTCAGAGTCAAAATACATACCAAGTCCTCACAGCCTAATAGGTTCTGACAGAAGTTTTTTTGTTTTTTTGTTTGCTAGTCACTTGTACCTTACACCCCATATATTTATAATTTTCTCTTTGCTCTACTCCTTGGTTTCTTAGTCACCTAGCTTTTCCTTTTACAAAGACCTGTGTTATATAATAATCATTAAAATAATATGAATGGGTTTAACAAATTTCCTCTCCAACTCACAATCCTCAATATCTGACAATTAATTTGTCACCATCTGTAGGATTTCCGTAAACATAGTTCCACCTGAAAACCAATGAATATTTTCCTATATTTGAAATTCTTGCCTCAAATGACTGCTCCAAACAATATTTGAGATCAAGATCCATAAAATAGGGATGGAGAAATTGCTCAGCAGTTAAGGCTGTTACCTGCAAAGCCAAAGACCCAGGTTCAATTCCCCACTACCCATGTAATGCCAAATGCACAAAGCGGTGCATGCATCTGGAGTTAGTTTGCAGTGGCTAGAGACCTTGGCATGCCCATTCTCTCTCTCTCTCTCTCTCTCTCTCTCTCTCTCTCTCTGTCTCTCTCTTTCCTGTCTCTTTCTGATTGCAAGTAAATAAATATTTTAAAATATTTTTCATAAAAGTGGTAGGTTTCTTCAGAGCCATGAATTCTGCAGTGTCATAAAAGCCTAAGAAACACTTATTATGATAACTTCTGAAAACACAACCTTGTTTTCAATCACAAATTTGTGTCTTCTGTTTCCATCCCTGAAGCAATGACCTTTATTTAAAATCTCATAGATGTTTCTATTCATCCATTTCAATGTTAATTAAAAATATATTCATTTTTTATAATGTTAAACATCTGATAAATTCTGGAAATATAACCAGGATCGCAGGTCCTTCAACCCATGAGCTAACTAACCTACACTGTGATGATTAAAACGAACTTTTTTTTTTCTTTTTCTCTCTTTTTTTTTTTTTATTAGTCAGTTCTGTATTCAGCAAATACAGTCAGTTTGGTACCATTATTAGGCTCATCCATGACCTACCCCCTCCCCTTGGCCCCTCCTTGTTGAGGTATACGGGTCTTGCATTGTGGAGTTAGCCCACAGTTATGGGTAAGCTAAATGTCTCTGCATATCATGACCCAACATGTGACTCTGACATTCTTTCCGCCCCCTCTTCCGCAAAATTTCCCTGAGCCATGTTGGGTTCATTTTTGGTCTGCTTCAGTGATGAGGTATTGGGGGCCTCTGAGGCTCTGGCTCTCTGATTTGGTAGGAGTTGATTTTTCTCTGTGCTGATCTCCTTCCCCCTTGTGCTGGTGTCCGGTTCATCAGGAAAACAGCCCCCTTGCTTGTTTCTCCAATTTTTCTTAGTTTCAGCCGGGGCCCTTTTGAGGTATGATGGGGTGGCTCTCTCCTTAGGATCTACATCTATCTGAAAAAGAGAAGCAGATTCTCCAACGGAGAGTAAGTTAGCACCAGGACAAATGAGATAACCCTTACTTTTTTTTTTATAGAGAATTTAATAGGTGTAGGCCCTCTTGTAGCCCACAATTGATGGTAGCTTGATATTGGAGAGTGGGCTTATGTTTGGATATGGTTCTGACTTGTTTCCCAGCTCTGGCTATGGGTCCCATACCAGTGAGGGGATCAGTTAGCCAAATTGAGAGCAGTTGGTTCCCCACCATGGCTGTGTGCCACCACTGCACTTGTGTGGGCATCACAACAAGTTATTTGCTGCTATGTAGGTTAGACCATGCGTTGCTTCGATAGATATTGGTCAATTTCCCCCAGTCGCCCACTTAGCACCTCTGGCACTAGACGCGCTGACTGTCTGGGGACTGACTCTCATCAACTTCCAGCCATGCCATTCTAATTTGCATGTCAATCACATAAGGTAGGGTCTTACCACTAACCTTTGGTGGGTCATCAAGTACTCTGACAGAAATCTGTCTGTCTTTTAGGAAACCTTGTAGGTCTCTCTGATCAAAAGCTCATTGTGGATGATAGCCCCATGCTGGATCTTGGAGTTACAGGTCAGTGCCCACTAAGAAAATGAGGAAAAAGATAACTAATATACAAGAGTTAGAGATAAGAGAGAGAGAGACAGGGAGAGGGGAAGTGAGGGAGGGAAGATGTAGGAGACTAACCTTAAAACGAACTTTTAACCAGTAATTATATGTGTGATAAATGTAAAAAAAAATCATGCTCAATGTGCTTTTAAAATGAAACATAATAATTAAAATAGAGGCCTGAAGCTTACAAGTTAATGAAGAAGAGAGGTAAGAGGCACGAGGGAGGAAGATTTCACTACCTCTAAGGTAGGTCACAATGGGCTACATTATATACAGAGACCAGTAAAAAAATGAAAATGTAGGATTGCTTTTTTAAAAGTATTAAGAATTTTGAGACAACAGCATCATTAAACAAATATGACTTCCCTGAAGCTGAGGTCCTGTGTGACTGCACATGTCACATGCCCATGAAGTCTGTCCTGCACTTGAGTGTATGTGTAAACGTCAAATGGACAACGGCCCACTAAATGCTGAAGCTAAAGAGAAATATCTCATCACAGATATATCTATGAGTTCTGATGGACTGAAAATGGCTACAGATTGTCACCCTAACCAGCAAAACATTGAGTTTGCTTCATTGAATGTGAATTGTCTTTATGAAAGCTGAACCCCCCCCCAAAAACAATGACATGAAAAGAATGGTCATGTGATTCCTTCAGAGGACTGTTGCTCCTCTTCTGAAAGGATCATCCCTGGGACACTTTCCTCAAAACCCAGGAGCTACGTAGATATTGGCTCTTGGTTGACAGCCATTGGACAGCATCAAATAATGATATGGGGAAGCCTTGTGCGATGTCCCAGTGCAACTGAGAACAACCACTGAGCTGGAGCCAGTCAATCAACAGAATGATGGCAGATAATCAAATGATTGTGGTTTAAAATACTACCACGGAACTAGCTACACAGTAATTGACAACTCAAACAGAAATTAGTGAGGTGGAGGAATGAACCCCTAAGACACTTTTACCATTGATTTGAGGGTCTCAAAAGCATTTGGAAGGTAAGAGGGCACAAGGGAGTCTGCCAAAAGGCCCAAGGAAGAAAAAAAGTAGTTGAGTATACAAAAGGTATGACTTGTGTTTCCTGTGATAACATGGCCAATAAAAAATAAACCAATAGTGAATTCCAGGTCAGCCTTGGCTTGAAAGTGAGGCCTTCAGGGAAATTTTGCGGAAGAGGGGGCGGAATGTCAGAGTCACATGTTGGGTCATGATATGCAGAGACATTTAGCTTACCCATAACTGTGGGCTAACTCCACAATGCAAGACCCGTATACCTCAACAAGGAGGGGCCAAGGGGAGGGGGTAGGTCATGGATGAGCCTAATAATGGTACCAAACTGACTGTATTTGCTGAATACAGAACTGACTAATAAAAAAATAAATAAATAAAAAGAAAGAAAGTGAGGCCTTACCTCAAAAAACAAATAATAATAATAAAAATTTTAAAACCAAAGACATTTGTGGGTTACTCTGAGTAGTTTAGCAATTCAGATTTTGATAGTTCTGGCTAGTTTATCTTCATGAAGTAAAGTCCATAGTCACAAGAACCCAAAAGAGAATCTTCAACTTTCAAACAAAATCTAGAAAAAATATTTCTTAGCTTGGTATTGCTTGGAATTTTTTTTTTCACATTTCCAGTCTCTCCTCATCAAAGGCTGTCAGAATAAGAGATGGTTTCTCGACAAACGTCAAATCCAAGTTATGTCCAGTAAACATGGGATGTCAGTCAGCAGCCCAGACATGGGAGGTAAAGAATGTTTGTTAAAAGCTCAGCAAATCATGACAGGTATGGTGTCACATGCCTTTAATCACAGCACCCAAGAGGCAGAAGTAGGAGGCTTACCATGTGTTTGAGGCCACCCTGAGACTACATAGTGAATTCCAGGTCAGCCTGGGCTAGAGATATAGAGCTAGATCCTACCTTGGAAAACCAGAAAATAAAACGGAAAAAAAAAAAAACTGAGCAATTTTGACAGTTGTTAAAAATTCAGATTTGCTTCTTTGAAACTTCCTTCTAGACAACAAACCTTCTCTCACTCCTACTAGAAAAAGAGTTTTGGACTGGAGAGATGGCTTAGCAGATAAGGTGCTTGTCTGTAAAGCAAAAGGACCCAGGTTCAATTCCCCAAGACTAACATAAGCCATATGTACAAGGTAGCACATGCATCTGGAGTTCATTTACAATGCCCAGAAACTGTCTTTTTTCTGTCTACTTTTTTTTTCATGGTAGGGTCTCACTCTAGCTCAGGCTGACCTTGAATTCACTATGTAGTCTCATCTGTCTACTTTTTAAACAGATACACCTATGAAATTCCACAGTCCTCATCTCATACAATCTGTCTTTTAGTATATATCTCTTTGTATGAAGTGAAACCCAAAGCATCTATCTACCTGGACCTTATTTAGATAATACAGTGGGACTTTGAATGTCATAGGAAATATTTTGCGCTAAGGATGAATTTAGATAATTCAGGACTGATATATCATTGTGGTGGGCAAATGATAACTGAATACTCCATTACTCTTTCCATAAATACATGAAGCTTATTTTCTTTCCTTCTTGAGTCTAGGTTGACCTTGTGAAGCCTAAGGAATAGGATGGTGTAAAAATGATAACATGACAGTTGTAGACACATTCTTAAGAGGACTTATGATGCCTATCTCTAACTCCTAGAATTTCTTACTCACAGAAACCAACCACTCTGAAGTGAGAAATTCAAAGGTTTTTCAAAGTATGTACAGTACACATGCTGATGATCCAATGTTGAGCTCCTCACCATCTTGATATTTCTAAAGTAATGAAGCACACAGATGATACAGCCAAAGCAAGCTATATGATAGGTTAGGAAGCCACTGGGGTTAGCCTCTTCATCATCAAGACTGGTAATAAATAGTTATTATAAGTCATTATATTGTAGAGTACTTAATGTAGCATGGGTGTGGATGAGATCTAATAGGTAAATATGTGATGTGACAAGAGAGGGGTTGAGAATTGAATCCTAGGAATGCTAAAATTACCAGATAAAGGAGCAGAAAGAATCCAGAAATAGAGTCTTTGAAGTATGTTCAAAAGGGCTAAGAAAATCTATGAAACTACCATGACCTGTTTGCCAGTGAAATGGAGAAAGCATGAAGCTGAGTACTAATAGGAATTCAAATAAGAGTGAGCATTGCTTGTTACATCTAATGATATGAAAGTAAAAAGTCACCTTAACAAAAATAGATTTCAGCAGATCGAGAACACACTGGAGTGAGAGGTAGTTGGAGAAATAAAAGGAATGGGTAGATAAAACGGTAGTATAGAACCAAGAACAAGGAAAGTTCAGTATTTCAGTACTGGGTATGGTATGATCTCAATTAATAAATCTCTCTCTCTTTCTCTTTTTCTCTGTCTCCTTTCTGAGATAGAGATCAGGACAATGAAATAGTAAAGGATTTAAATGGCATTTTAATGATGGTGAAAAAAGTATAAAAGTCACAAAATAAAAAAATATATGTGAGTAATACTTTACTCTTTTCAAATAGGATCCTAAAACCACAGAACATCCATTTAAGCACTCTCTATGCCAATTGTCCAAACACACGGTAACCTCAAAAGAACATTTACTATAAAACAGACTTTGTAATAACTAGACCACCATATCACGGACCTGCAGGAAATTTATTACTGAAACATCAAAGTGGCCTGTCAAAATGCATAGACTAGAGTCAATAGTGGAAATTTACTCTTAAGGTTTTATCTATCAAAAAATATATAGATCTCGGGGACTGGGGAAATGGTTCAATGGATACAGTGCTTACCACACAAGTCTAAGCACCTGAATTTGTTCTTCAGACACCACATAAAATGGCAGAAGCTGTGTTAGGCTTCTGTAACCCTAGCAAGTAATCCTACTGCCAACATGGGACATGGGACCTGAGAAGTTACTGGATGCTCTCAGCTAGTGCAACAAAATGACATCTACAGAAACTAATCCTCAAATGAGGTGCAGCACTAAGGAAAGACCTGAAAAGCTGTCCTCTAGTCTCCACACATGCACTGTGGTGCGTGACATGTATGTGGCATGCACCTGTATCATCCACACATACACAAACACATATATGCACATATACACACAAAATTATATATAATATACATATATATGTTATACATTATATGCATTCTTTTAACTATGTGCAAAGTTCCTTCCTTCTAAGGTGAACAATGAATATGTATGTATAATATACATTATACATAATATAATATATATTTAATCTTTTAAATAGATACAAAGTTTCTCCCTTCTAAGGAGAACAATAAAATTCACATTTTGGGTGGGCACTTCTTTAGTTTTTGAAGTTTTGCTTGAATAATATTTAGAAGTATGAAAATATCAGCTTAAATATATATATATATATATGCATATATATGAATGAATATACAAAATTTCTGCTTAACAAAATGTTTTAGTATTTTTTTTTATTTATTTGAGAGAGAGACAGAGAATGGGCATACCAGGGCTTCCAGCCACTGCAAACAAACTCCAAATGCATGCATCACCTTGTGCATCTGGCTTATGTGGGTCCTGGTGAATCAAACTGAGGTCCTTGAGCTTCGCAGGCAAGTGCCTTAACTGGTAAGCCATCTCTCCAGCCCAGCTTGACAAATTTTTGATGACTCTGTAAGATTGTGGGTAAAGTTATCTGACACCATGTCCAAATGTGTGCCTATTCAGTCATGAATCTATCCTGTGGAGCAGAACAGGGCATACCCTTGCTGGTTCTTCCTTAAAATGGGTGTTACGTTCAACTGAGATCAAATCTTAGCAAAGAGAGGTTGCACAAAACTGGAAGCATGGTTTCCAGACAAGTGACTTGAATTATGAGGGCAGGGTCGTTACAGAGAATTTCCTTTAGCCAGTTTATGGCTGAGGCTGGAAGCCATCCTGACTGTAGCTACGCTGCTATTGTGGCAAGGAATCATGAAGAAAGTACCCCAGAGGTGTTAAGTGAAAGATGATGTTGTACTAGGACCGGTAAGTCATTCTTCAGGGTGAAGGCAGTGTGCCTGGAGAAATCCTCAGTAGAAAAGAAATTCATCTCTCTTATCCCTGGAAATTTCTTGCAGTCTCAAGAATTACTATCAGTACGGTTGAGCTTGTGTAAGACCACAAACTCTACCCAAAGTTGAATTCTCTGAATTCACTATCTTATGGTGTTTTTCAGGAGGAGATGGGCCTTTTCAGAGACTGAGTCTAAAGGAAAAAAGTTGTGTTGTTTGGTGGGGGGAGGGCATGCCCTTAAAAGGGCATATTGAGGGCTGGAGAGAAGCCTTAGCAGTTAAGTGCTTGCCTGTGACCCCGGTTCGATGCTTGATTCCCAAGGACCCGTGTAAAGCAGATAGATGCGGAAGAGGTCACATGCATCTGGAGTTCGTGTGCAGTGGCTGGAGGCCCTGGCGCGCCCACTCTCTCTCTAGCTATCTGCCTGTTTCTCTCTCTGTCTGTCTGTCGCTCTCAAATAAATAAATAAAGAGCACACTGGAACTCCTATTCCTTTCTATTCCAGTCTTTCCATTTCACCTGTGCCAAGAGGTGAAGGAGCCTTCTTGCCAAGCGCTCTGTCCCTTGATTCACCAGTTACTGGCCCTAAGCAAAGGAGCCCAAACAATGGAAGATGGAAACCAGGAACCAAAACAATAGAAGGATGTCCTCAGGCGTGTTGTCCTGCAAATGGAAAGTGAACACACCCTCCAGTATTTCAACTGACTGACTTGCACTTCTTCATAATTTTCATCATTGAGCCATTTTCTCCAGTATTGAGCATAGCTCTGTAGGAAATTTATCAATTCTGTTCTCTTACCACTTCCAGAACATGGAGTTTTCAATCTCCAGGAAATTGTAAAGAATAGGATAAGTCAAATTACAGGACCAGTTAAAAAAAATGATATGTAAAACAATTTGTTTCTGAGATAATTTTATGAGGCGGAAGCAAAAGCCAGAACAGATTTTTTTTTAAATAAATTAAGTAGCACTTGCTCAATCCCACCTGCTACAATTAAAGAAAAGTAAGCAAATATGTAATTCTTTCAAGCAATCATGTGTACATTCATTGATTGCTAGCTAGCCCAAGCACACTAAATCAGGAAGTTACTATAAGCTCACTGACTGTCCAAAATGTGTCTTTGTGCTGCCTCAAATCCTGCCAATTACTACTCTTGTGAAGCACCTTAAAGATTTTGACAATAATTACAAGTGCTTTCAAGTTAAAATAGGTATATTCAGAATATGTGTTTGGACAGCTGGGCATGGTGGCACACACCGTTAATCCCAGCACTTGAGAGGCAGAGGTAGGAAGACTGCTGTGAGTTCGAGGCCAGTCTGGGACTGCAGAGTGATTTCAGTGTCAGCTAGGGATAGAGTTAGACCCTACCTCAAAGAAAATAAAATAAAAATATATGTGCCTGGCAGCAAAGTTTAAACACTTTTCACTGAGTGCTACAAAGCCAATTATGCTATCTGGTTAAATTGGCACCAGATGAATGGAGAAAGTTCCAAACTGTTAACCAAAATCCTCTCAATTAAAACGAAGATGTGGGGGTAGAAAGTAAATTGCCCTCATTTCATCAGTACATACAATGTACATGTACCAATATTATTATAGTATTATAACTGTGCCCCCAAAATATGTATAATTATTACATGCTAATTAAAAAAAATAAATGTTTAAGGAGATAGAAATGTTAACTAGCCTTGTCTAATCAATATGCATGTATATTCATGGATCTAACAACCACATTATATTGCATAAATTTGATTGATAAATTTTTTTAAAAATAAATCTTATAAACCCAAAATGAAGCCAATTAGGAGATTTTTTTTTCCTCCTGAGAGACTTTTGGCAATATTTGAAGACTTTTTTGTCACAATTGAAGGAGGAGCTACAGGATGAACTCCAAACATGCTGCTAACTGCCCTCTCTCCTACTCCCACACATGGATTAGCAGCCCAAATTGTCAATGGGACCAAATTTGAGAAATCCTAAATTGTGGCAATCACAAAATCCAATTTATTTCCCTTGATGTGTGAAATCCCACTGGTTTTTAATAATAAAATCACAGTATCAGTGTATACAAGAAGTCTTTTCCAACCCACTGTCATACGCAGGCAATAGAAGGAAAAATTGTCACTGTCATATGAGAAAACAGCACAAAAAAATAAGAACTTAAGCGTAAAGGATTTCTCTAAGACTCTGGAATCTTTGTTGTACTTGATATTTTAGAGAAAATTGGAACCCCAGAATGTTTTAAATTATATGAGTAAGCTCTCCAATATTCTGGCTTTATCATAAACTTCTGGCACATTGTAAGCATTTAATTTTCCTCATGCAAATACAAAATATGATGTTGAGGCAACAAACTGACTGTATTTGCAAGTAAGCCTAATATTTCAGTGGTAGTTGAAAGCAAGTTCAAGTCAAATATGTGCATCCAGATTGATTACATTAAACGTTACTAAAGGAGCCCCACTTTTAGAGTGACATTTTAGTTTTGTGACCATTTGCACTCATCCTTTGGTTCCCAGAGGCAACAAAAAGCAGAATGGCTTGTAAAAGTTCAGGGATTACAAATGGCCCAAAGGGAACAACCAGATTTAAAGATGTAAAAGGAACCAAATTGACCTTGGAATTTTATCAGGTGAGAGGTGATCAGGCTTGAAAACCAGCCTGGCTACTCAGAGAAGAAAAATTTTCCATGACATCTTTTACTTCATAATCTTTCATTTAAATAACACAGTATCTAAAATCCTGGGGATTGTATGTATAAGTTGTATTTTATCACATGCCTTAGACATGAAATCAGTGTGAACTGGGGGCTTGAATCGCAGTTGAACCTCATGACCCCCATATGAGCTCAAGTAGCAGTTGGCTCAATTCACTTCCTTGCAGCTGTAGGACTCTGATTTTCATCTGTAGGGCAAGCAGGAGAAATGTTTAGCCTTTGATTTGTAGATCCTGTTGCAAGGCTTGTCTGATTAGATCATGTCCATGCAAGAATTATTTCTCTTTCAATGAACACAAATAGACTGATTATGAATCTTAAAGTACATGTGATGAATAACTTCACTTTTGTCTTATAATATGTCTCAAATAACACCTGTATTATTTACAAGTCTCATCTCTACTAAATGCAGCAGGTAAAACAAAGGCTTGGATAAATCACAGAGCCACTGGGGACTCAACAAACCATATTGGGGTGGGGACTTTAAGGGAAGGAGATCCACCAGTGGAGAGCTCAAAGGGAAGGTTGAAATATAATAAAAGGACTTCAGGCCCCCCATTAGCCTATCTCTGAAGGGCATACTTATGGCCGCTATACTAAAAGTCAAAATTATTACGTCACTGGATTCTTCAAATTTTTCCACCCAAAACACAAATTAATTAATTGTTCTAAGACCAGTGGCAAAATAACCCATGTTTCTTTCCAGGTACTTATAAATGAAACTTTCAAGCCAACCTTGAAGTGAGCATGTAGGGTAATAGTATTTTCCAGCACCTATTCAAAATTCTTAAGGTCTTCTTGCCACTTAATCTGATAAAAACTTATAGTCATTACCATAACAAAACAGAAAAAATGTACTATGACAAACTAGGCTAGAATCATGCTTTTTCTAAGAAATGGAGATATAAAAGCCACCTATAACATAAGTAGAGTGTTTATTAAATTTCTCAAAGCTAGTGTAGGCTTCTAATTTATATCTTATCAAAATTTATTTCACTGAAAGTTTGAAATTTTTTCTGATTATAATCATCATTAAATATTGCTTCCCTATTTTAGCATTTATTAAATAATTTTGACTCTATCTCTCTCTATATATATACATATACATATATATATATATATATATATATATATATATATATATATATATGAAATGGAATACTAAGAAAAAAGTAAGGAAGTGATAAAATATTAATCATAATGATTGTTAAAAATATTTTAATTAAAAACTACGGAACAGAAAATCACATAGACCAAACTCTATTGCTTCTATTGTTGTAGTAAATTGAATATCATACATTTTCAAATGAAAGCATAGCCTCATGTCTATATTTACAGTGATGGTTTTAGTTTATTGATTTAGAGAATATTTTGCTTCTCTTTTCAACAGGAAGTATGAGATCACTGACAAAGCTTCAGTTCATATGTCTTGATAGAGCACTTGTCTCCACACCAGTTACACAGTGTACATACTGCGCATCCTAAATTATTTATTTCAAAGGAAGGAGTTAGCTGGGTGATTTATGTGCTACTGGTAAAATCCCAGTCCACAAAACTAGCTTCACTGAAGATAATTGGTGCTTATCTCTGAATATTCCTTCCAGAATTAGGATACTAATGTAATTGTCCAAAATAACAGTGAAAGGCAGGAAAAGTTCCTTTTGGAGAAGTAGAAAAACAAACCCAAGTTTCACATCCTTGTACAAGGTCATAAATCAAGTAAAAAGGAATAAGTTCAGAGTGAGGCAATCTCTATTAGAAGGAAGGGATGTGGACTCTGAGAAGGCATGCACTTAATTTGACTTACAAGGCAATGTTGTCCAGAGAATGTACAAGTAGCCCTGTGAAAAAGGTTAATCAAATGTGCAGTGTGACTTAGGATAAAATGCCTGGGATGGTGACCAATTCGATTCATATCTCCTAGTGGAGATCTATAATGTCTCAATTCTTAATTATCTAGTCTTTTGTGCATTAAAAAATGGCCAATAAAATGTCAGCCAAGAAACACACTGTTCATTCCTTTCAGGTTTATTTTAAACCTATTGCACTTAGGCCTGAGCTAAATCAATTTTTCATGAATATCTACCCTGGTAGATTGCACCTCAAGCCAGTTCAGATCCCCAGAGAATTTAAAAAAAAAGAGAGATTTATCAAGTAACAAGTAACACCTCAGGAAAAAGAAACAGGGTTTTTAATTGCGCTGTGCGCTCCATAATTGAAGGCAGGCACCTTCTTGAGGCGCTGGCTGCCAGGAGGAGTGAGACTCCACTTGGCCCTGCCTAATTAATCCTGTGATACAAACCTTCTGGCTTCAATTTTCACATTTCTGTCTCTTTTTAGAGGTGATAATAAAACTAAAAATTTATGTTGGTTACTGTATGACTATAACTGTGCCAGCGGAACACAAATAAAACCATATGGGCTGAGGAGACCTGGTCTCCACATTTCTGCTTTCCCTGTGGTAAGAGGCTCAAGGGGCAAGCTTTGTGCTAACAAGGAAAGGTAGGGCGAGTCAGCGGCGGGGTGGGAGAGCATGCCACCCCTTCTCGTGAGTTTGCTCTGTTAACATGACTCATTGAAGCATATGCCTGCTTTATTGACACACACACACACACACACACACACCACTCAAAATCAAGATGTATGCTCTGAAAACTGACCCGCTCCGTGACAAAGTACCACTAAAGTCTACCAAAGCTTTTAATGGGAGACAAATTGGAAAGCTTAGCCTTTAAAAAAGCTGTCAGAGTGACAAGCGTAAGGTCTGTTAACTTAATAGCTGATGTTTAACGCCAGGGATAACACATCCTAAGAACACATCTTTTCGTGTCCAGGACACCAGTAGTGTCCCTAGCGGAGCTGGGATTTGTAAAACATCCTACATCATGAGTTAGTTTCTTTGTTGATACCAGTCAGAAGTCTTTTACTTTTATAGAGTATCCTGATTTATAGCATAACATTATTATGAAATGATATATGGTATGGTACATTGACAAAGAGGAAGTACTATACACATGTTGTATAAATAATATGCAGTTTGTCCCAGGGCAAAATGTATATGCACAAAAGCCTATGGATTTGCCTTAATTATAAGATATGACATTTATGTTATTAAAAGCAAAGAATTAAAGATACTGAAAGTATATTACCATACCTAAGATTTTGAGCAGGTTTTTTTTTTGCATGATATTTATTTTCCAACTTGAAATGCCAATAGCATAGTATTTTCAGAGATCAGAATAAAAAAAAAACTGCAAGGAATATTGGACCATACTGTTCATATATAACTCATACACTGTTAAAAAGAGAAAATGTTCCAAATGTTCTGTGATATGAAGAATACTATATGTACTTAAGATTTTCACAGGCGTATATTACTTTCTTCATTTAACTTTATTTCTTTGAAATGTGAAAAGTACTCTTTATGCTGAATTTTGTAAAAATATGGGAGCCATCTGGTGGTCAACGATTATATTTTTCTCAGAAATAAAAAGTTTTGTGTCTAATAGAAAATAAATTGCTACTCTATTTTATTTGAAGTGACAAGTTCTTTCTTCGTCAATAGAAGTGCTTTAACAAGGAAACTGACCCTACAGTACCAAGACCTAGTTAAACAGATCCTGAGCATCAAACTGATTGTAGAACTACATTGATTTCACTATGCAAGCTACCCATTTTGTACAAACATCAAATATATTTTGCTACGTATTTTATCTATGTATCAGAGTGTGCTATCAATCACATACTAAGTTTGCTTCAAATAGTCTCTAAGTGCTTTAAAATAGAAGAAATGATTTTTATAGGATATTTGTTAAAAGGGAAGCTCTGGGAACTAGACTCAAGATTTCATAAACATACAGAGACATGGAGTAGAATTTGGAAAGTAAAGGCTGAAGTGCAAATATCATACCGGCTCAAGTTCTGACCAGTGAGATATGACATTATGAGCAATATTAAAACTCTACATGCCTTGTTCATACAGACTTAAAATAAGCTGTTCACCTTCTAAACTAGTACATTGACGAGATGTGTGTGCATATATTATAAATTTCATGTGTTGCTAATGTATTGATAAAAGTTATTTCACTGTAATCCCCATCTCCTGATTAATTGTTTTAACAGTTACAGTGTCACAAAGTTCTTACTGTCAAATTTGGCTAATTGTTTTTACCTCTAGCCAACATGCACTGAACAGTTCCTCTCTGGTAGGTTCTTAATGAGGAACTTTTACAAACCATCTCTCTAAGTCCACATAAAACCATTTTCCCATTTAACTAATCAGGAATATAAGGCTGAAAGAAGAAATGAAGTGTTAGTACATCAGTGGCCTTGGATTGACCCCAATTTTGACCTCATCTTCTATGCTTGTAATATTCAAATCCCAAATAATGGGCTGAAGAGCTTGCATAGTGTTTAAGGCCCATGGTAAGCCAGATGTACAAGGTGGCAGATGCATCTGGAGTTTGTTTTCAGCCACTGGAGGCCCTAGTGTGCCCATTCTCTCTCTCTTTATCTGCCTCTTTCTATCTCTGTCTCTCTCAAATAAATAAACAAAATTAAAAATTTAATAAATAAATAATTTTTAGAGAAACAAATAACAAATAGTCCTAGTCACTCACAGCTTTTCTCTGCTTCTGACAAGGAAACTATGACATCAGTCAGTTTGAATGACTAGATAGCATAGCAATGTTGTGTGCCATATCTGTTACTTCTTTATCAAGTGATGTGAAAGTGAATTCTTAGGACTAAATCCAGTGCCTGCCCGATCAGCACACAGGCTGTAGTCTATCTAGCCTGCTGTCTCTCTCTTCATCACACACAATGTCTTCTCTTTCTAAGTCATCCTCAGTCTTAATAACTCTAAATCAGCAGGTTTGAGGGGCTGCAATCTCAGCACTTTAGGAGATCTGCATGGGACCCAGATCTGACCCCAGCGGCAGGTGGAGAAAATCGGGGCCCGAGCCAGGACAGGCAGTGGGGCTTTTGGTCTTCAGTCTCAGAAGAAGGCTAATGAGATCACCTGACTTTCACTCCCCTAAGCTGAAGTGAGATAGACATGCTGTTCCACGCACCTCTCTAGACTTGGGGAACAGAAAAGAAGGAGGAAAACACACATGAGATTAGAAATGATGAAAATCAGAGAGTCTTGAGGTGCTTCAATTGATGCAGCCTGTCACCACCACCCCCCCCAAAGTGCCACATACCTTTAGAAATTACTTAGAGCCTGAGCGACTCTGGAGCTCTTCCTATCTACTACTGCTACTGCTTGATCTGTGCAATTTTGATATTGTTTTGTCTTCAGCTAGTTTGAGTTGAGTTTTTATCACTTGATCACAAGAAGCCATCAGATCAAACATTTATCAAATATTAAGTTTCTGTGTAGTAGAAAACAAGGATAACCACTGTTGGCCAATAGTGTCTTTTGGGTATGTTATAAAATCAGCAGTTTCCCTAGGAAAAGAGCCAACGTGCCTGCATATGGCAGAGAAGTGTGACACAAAGCACCAGACTGGTTTCGGCAAACACAAGGATGAGCCAATTTCCAAAAGCTCACAGTTTTCATTCCCACTGGCTTGGAAGTTTTGTTTTGATCTCACTCTTCTATGTGTAAAGCTGGACTCAAAATTTGGACATTTAAAGGACCACCCACAAACCCATACACACACACACACACACACACACACACACACACACACATACCTTTCTCATTTTGATATAACCACATTCAGGTCAAAAGAAATTCCTCCTAGAACTGAGGAATAGTCTACTGAAACACAAAAGTGGAGACACATATTGTAAGGAATAATGTAAATTCAGATGAAACCAACGAGTTATTGCCACTAACAATGCAGGATACATTAAGCCCCCAAACAAACTTTCAAGCTGGGCAAGTATAAGCTAGTGTTCCTGCATTGCCACGTGTCTGCTATGCAAGTTTGTTAGATGTGCTGATGGTTCACTTCCTCTGAAATATGAAAGAGGATTACTAAGTTCTTGGAAGTTACCAATTTCAAGATGAATGATAATTTAAGAAAAGAACCTGAAATAGCTATCCAATAGGGAACAAGTATTGATTGCTGTTATTATGTCTCTCATTACTACCAGCATTATTGACTCTGTGTTTTGTTGAGCAAAATATTGCTGAGTAAAATATTAAAATAAAACATGACAAAGAAGGTTCATTCCCTATGTCCCAGTTTTGCTTTGAAAATTACACCTTTGGGCTGGAAAGATGGCTTAGCGGTGAAGGCATTTGCCTGCAAAGACAAAGGACCTCAGTTTGACTCTCCAGGACCACATAAACCAGATGCACAACGTGGCACATGTGTCTCTAGTTTGTTTGCAGTGGCTAAAGGTCCTGGTGTGCACACCCTCTCTCTCTTTCTCTCTCTCTCTCTCTCACTCTGTCTGCCTCTTTCTCTCTCTCCCTCTCTCAAATAAATAAATAAATAAATAAATATAACTTTAAAAAAAGAAAATTACACCTTTTACACATAATAAAATACCTCTGTGGTTGCCTAACATGCTGATTGCAATTATCAGAAAATGCCAAAAATTTCTGATATCTGTGTCTTGCTTCTCACTTAGATGCTAGGATATCATCTGTTTATCTTAAGTGCAGTCTTGGCTTTGAGGGTTTAAAAGGTGTTCCATCCCTTTCCAAGTAAACATCATGGAGCTTGGTTCTGTGAGAACATTCAAAATTTTCTCACTATGTCTTAGGAAATAGAGACAAGTTTAGGAAACACTAGATTAGCTTCCAGACTATGTCTCTTATCATTGCACAAGCAATTTGTAGGTGTGTTGTTTATATTCTCTAAGAACAAGCACACTCATTAGGGAGTTTTTTTTATTTGAAACAGAAAATGAAAATACAAAATATTTTTTCAGTCATGTGATCATGTTCATGTATTCTACTTTTCTAGTATTTAACACACTCTAGTAAGAACTGAAAAGAAAGAAAATTAACACAGATTCTTACAATTTTTAAATACTGCTCATATGTTACAAAAAAAATAAATTGTAAGAATTTCAACAACAATTATTCTGAAAGGCCTTATTTGCTTTAAAAAAAATAAAAGATTTAAATACAAGTTGCAGAGCTTCAAGTGTTTGTGATTAGGCCTCATACTCAGTCCCCAGCTGGTGTGGCTTTTGTGGGGTGGAGCCTTGAGGGAGGAGGTGTGTGGCTGCTGCCCCTATGCCAATGACTAGCTGCATCTTACTGCTTCCTCTGTGCTGGTACGTGACAATGTGAGCCATCTTTCTGATCCCGCTATGCTCTACCTCAATATTGTAACCCAGCATAAACCCTCACCTTCCATACACTGCTTGGGGTCAGATGTTTTTCCCCAGCAATTAGAAGATAACTGTTACACAAGGGCAGCTCCTCAGCGTGGACATGAGAAAGGAATCCCCAGTTCATTTTCCTTACACTCATCAACACTTGCGGTAGCAAACTTTATTGACTTTTTGTTAGCAATGAGCCTGTATCTTCATCTGATACCCGGAATCCAGGGACTGATGTTTGCCCTCGTTGAAGGGATGCAGATAGCTTCCTATGCACAGCCAGATCTGCTTGAGAACAGTGCCTTCTCTTTGCCTTAAACCCGCTGTCCCAGTCCCATAGCATATGCACCTCAGGAAACAATGCACATGCTGAGACCTTCGTGGAGGGAAGCACGGATATGCAGAGTAACCACATTCATCACAGCATACCAAGGAGGGGGAAAGAACTCACTTTTGTCCAGATTTCTTTTGTTGTCCAAAAGTCTAAACACCATATCTTGGTATTAATAAAAGTTGTCCTAATTTTATATCTCAAGAATTTAACCACTACTTCAGGTCCTATCATGACAATTCAAGAAGATATTGAAAAAAGAGCATTTAGTACTGTGCCTGGGAAAGACTAGTCACTCCGTAAATAACTACTGGTAAGACAAACTCAGTGTCCCATGCCATCACCTTGAAATGACTGTATTATTTTTAAGACTACACGTTTAGCCGGGCTTGGTGGCTCACACCTTTAATCCCAGCATTTGGGAGGCAGAGCTGGGAGGATTGCGGTGAGTTCGAGGCCACCCTGAGACTACGTAGTGAATTCCAGGTCAAAGACCCTACCTCAGAAATCAAAAAAAAAAAAAAACTACAGGTTTAAAAATTCCCTAGTCACTTAAAAGAGAACTATTGTCTCATTTTATTTCAATTAGTGACAACTACTCCCATACTTAGTTTTTTTTAACTTAGATTATGTTTTCTTGAATTGGGATTCACTATTTCATAAATAAGTAGTGGCAGATTTCTCACTAGTGACCTGTAGCTATCATCAGTGGATATGCATCATCAGAAGTAGAATAAACCCTTGTTGATGCCCTTCCTTGAGCTTCACTTTTTTCCCAGCAAAAAGAAACCAGAAAACCAAATACATAGAAGAGCTGAACTCTGTCCAAACTTCAGTTGTATTTTTAAATTTCAGGTTAGAATGCATAATGCATTAATGCTATGCAACTTTTATTGTGTTCACTTTAAAATTTATATTAAGTAGATCGCTACATTATGGTAATGTACTAAATTACCTAAGGCAAAGTAATACAATGATTAACTGACTATAAGCGTTGGTTTATGGTCAGTTTATAAAGTATCATGATGATTAACATTATGCATTTTCATAACAGTAGAAAATTGCAGGATGAAATATCTGTGGATTGACTCAGTGCCATTAGGAATAATAAAACAGTGGTGTAACTCAATCTCAAGTTACATCTTGAGAGTAAACTTTGTTTTAAATCTCCTCTCTAAGTGATTGGGAAATTCATTAATTTAAAATGCCCAAGGCTTGCCAAACACAAGACAGAATATGAAAGTGTGTGCACAAATATTAAACATATAAGCAAGCATTGGTTTAACTAACATGTTGAAGTCTTTTTCTCTGATGTTTGCATGGAGCATTGAGAAAGCATCAATTCTATTGATGTTCTCTCTCACATGTATATATATGGAGAGAAAGAGAGGGAGAGGGAGAGAGAGAGAAAGAGAGAGAGAGATTGCTCTGCATTGCAGACTCACAGACTTCCCATCAACACATCTATCTGATCTTAGGAAAGAGCATGGAAGATCTTGCAAACTTTGGTGAGCCTCAACTTTTATACACACCAACTGACTTTCCAGTGACTAAAGTACCTGCTGTAATTACTATTATGCTTCTGTTCATTCTTTTCTACATTGTAATATCCACATATGTGATTATGTCTTCAATGATCCTTATTCACCACACAGCTATATGTTTATGTTAGATATTCCATAAATATGGGTTAGATTGTCAAGTAAAGCAAAAAAAAGTCTTAAGAAAAGGGGAAAATATTTTCAAACTAATCCATTTTACTGCTTGTCTATAATTAGTGTTCTGGCTTCCATTGGTATT
Source organism: Dipus sagitta (assembly GCA_036346955.1). Classification (NCBI taxonomy): domain Eukaryota; kingdom Metazoa; phylum Chordata; class Mammalia; order Rodentia; family Dipodidae; genus Dipus; species Dipus sagitta. The sequence goes on along the minus strand of CM070784.1, from coordinate 22,778,491 downwards.
AATGTTTCCATTTACCTGCTCTTCCCAAAACTCTTCACTGATTATATTATCTTAAAGTCTCAAAAGCAATTATTCCTTGGATAGTTCAATCAGTATTTTTATGATATATATCATCTTTCAGAATCTAGACTGTAGCTGTAAACTAAGTAATATTAGACTACCTGACATGGCTACTGTAACTTAATGTTCCAGAACATATAACAGTTATATTCTTTGGTCCTTGCTGTCTGGAATAGTATGTCAATGTAACACTCTTGGACCCAAGTGGGTTGTTTGACAAGCAAAATGCTGTTAAAATCATTTCATATCCCAAAGTGCTAAAAAGAGTTAAATCCCAGTTGATGAACTATTTATTTATTTATTTATTTATTTATTTATTTGAGATCAACAGACAGAGATAAAGAGGCAGAGAGAGAAAGAGAATGGGCGTGCCAGGGCCACCAGCCACTGCAAAGGAACTCCAGATGCGTGTGCCACCTTGTGCATCTGGCTAACATGGGTCCTGGGGAAATGAGTCTTGAACCGGGGTCCTTAGGCTTCACAGGCAAGCGCTTAACCACTAAGCCACCTCTCCAGCCCTTGATGAGCTAATTTTATTTCTATGTTTGCCCTTGGAAATTTGGGAAAGAAGTTGATATTATTATCAGTAGATAAACTGATTTGTAAAGCAAGTATGTAGTCTATCATCTGTTTTCCATTGATTGTAATGAGAAATGTACAGAAATTTGAATTGAACAACCCACACCTCCATGGACAATATGTGCTGCTTTTGTAACTCTGGCCTATGTGCTTGTTACATTGTTACTTATGTGAAAATACTGCAAGTAGGCGTGTGTGTGTGTGTGTGTGTGTGTGTGTGTTGAATCTGATGACACAAGTGAAGTCTGTATTTTATATATCTGCTTCTTTAAGTTTCATTTTATAAAGAGTGTATCTTTATTGTACTTCATAAAAAATCTTCCTTCAGAATGGGAAAAATCTTTGCCCACTATACATCAGAGAGACAATTAAGCTCTAGACTATAAAAAGGATTGGAAAAATTAAATACCAAAAAACCAAAATTATTCTATCAGTGAATGGGCTAAAGAGTTGAATAGACTTCTTTCTCAAAAGAAGAAATGCAAATGGCCAATAACTTTTGAAAAAGTTTTCAACATCCACAGCCATCAGGACAATGCAAATTGGAAACTGCACGGATTGTGTATCGCATTTCAGTCAGAATGGCTGCCATCAAGTGACAAAGTACCACTGCAAATGTGCAACCACCGCCACAAATGTTGAGAATGTGGAGTAAAAGAAACCCAGATTCACTACTGGTGGGAATGTAAACTTGTGCATCCCCTCTGGAGATCACTATGGAGGTTTCTTAGAAAATAAAACTTAGTAGTTAAGGAGATAGCTCAGTGGATAAAGTGCTTGCCACACAAGCATGAGGAACTGAGTTTGACCACCCACGTAAAAAGCCAGGCATGTTGTCATAGGCTTGCTATGCCAGCACTGGAGAGGATGAGCCAGGAGGATCCAAAGGACATGGTGGCTAGCTGACAAGTTGACTCAGTGAGTCCCAGGTTCCGTAAGATACTTTCTCTCAAAAAATATATGGTGGGGGCTGGAGGAATAGCTTAGCAGTTAAGGAACTTGTCTGCAAAACCAAAGGACCCAGGTTCAATTCCCTAGGACCCATGTAAGCCAGTTGGCACATGCATCTGGAGATCGTTTTCAGTGGCTGGAGGCCCTGGTACACCTATTTTCTCTCTCTCTCTGTCTGTCTGTCTGTCTGTCTGTCTGTCTGTCTGAAATAAACAAATAAAAAATATTTTAAAAAAGAAAAGTCTCACGATTCATATATATATATATATATATATATATATATATATATATATATATATATGAGGTAGCTACCCAACATTGACCTCTGGTCTCTACACATATGCGTCCACACACACACCAAAATACACATACAAGACTGGTGGTGCACACCTTTAATCCCAGTACTTAGGAGGCAGAGGTAGGAGGATTGCCATGAGATCAAGGCCACCCTGAGACTACATAGTGAATTCCAGGTCAGCCTGAGCTAGAGTAAGACCCTACCTCAAAAAAACAACAACAAAAGGTAAAATAGAGCAGCCATATGACTCTGCTATACCACTCCTGCAAATCTACATAAAAGACTAACTCTGGGTCCATATACAATAGAAATACTTGCACATCCATGTTATTGCTGCAATACTCACAAAAGCCGTGAAGTGGAACCAGCCTAGATGACTATCAACAGATGAACAGATCAAGACGATGTGGTACACATGCTCAGTGGAATTTTATTCAGCCTTGAAGGAAAATGAAAACATGACAAATGCAGGAAAATGGATTGTACTGGAAAACATTGTGTTAACTGAAATAAGTTAGACCCAGAAAAACAAATAAGGGATGTTTGCTCTTGTTTGCAAATAAATAGAGTTAAGATTGTGTCTGTGTATATGTGTGTGAGAGAGAGAGAATTCAGGGACCTGGAAAGGAGAGGAGGAGACTTGAGGGAGAAGGACATAAGAGAGGGTAATGAAAGGAGAAGGGGGGACTATTTGTGGGAAATGAACTAGCAAGAGTGGACAGGAGAAGGTGGCAGAGGAGGGGAGAAAATTACAATGTATGCTGATGTGTACATGTGTAAGTGCCACAAACAAACAAAAAATAAATAAATGTCAGTATGTGACAGAACTTACAAAAGGAAAAGAAACATGAGAGCCATTCTCCACCACCAACACTTTGATTAGCACTGTCGAAAAATGCTTCTGTTTTCTCCACATTACATATTTTCTTCTTTTCTAAACGAAGGGCTATTTTTAACTTGTTAAATAGTTTGCAATCCTTTCCTTAATCTTTTACAGGTGCTGCATTCCATTTGTTTTTGTGTGGTCTGTCCAGATAGTTCTTTAATAAAACAAGTAACAGCAACTGGATTTACCAGCAACAATCATAAAATGAGCCTGATGGGATTGTTTCTATGATTACAAACCTTTAGTGGTGTCACTCTCCTGAACATCTTTATGCACTCTCTAAGACCTGCCTCTAGTTGCTTATTAACCTGGTTTTCAGGTCTGTACTCTCGACCAACATATGCTGCTCTCTCCAGACCCCTCTGCCCTCAGACTTTCCATCGATCTATCCATCCATCATCTCTATTTCTCTTTCTCTGCCTCACATACACACACCAATGCACATACACATAAGTGCTTGTACCTACTACTACATTAAGTGTCAGGTTGTAGGGTGTTCTTTCCAGAATCTATTTCCTCCACATTTCTAAAATACTTCAAAAGTTCTCTTTTCACTGGATTTTTAGTTTCCAAGGGCAAGCAATTAATTTCTCTCTATGGTTTCATATTCCCAAACCCCAGCACAATATTTGACACATAGTGGGTTCTCATTGCTGCAGGTACTTATGCATAAGAGAATACACGAGGAGACTAAAGACATGGTGTGGTAGGGTAAAGTGCCTGATACACAAGTATAAGGTCCTCAGTTCATATCCCTAGAGCCTATGTAAAAGCTGGGTGTGGCAGCACATGCTTAATGCTAGAGAGACTGAGACTGGAGGATCCCTAGGGTTTACTGGCTCGCTAGTCTAGCCAATTCAGTGAGCTCTGGGTTCAATGAGAGACCTTGTCTCAAAAACGGGGGGCTGCAGAGGTGGCTTAGTGGTTACGGTGCTTGCCTGCAAAGCCAAAGGACCCAGGTAAGATTCCCAGGACCCATCTAAGCCAGACTCACAAGGTGGTGCATGGGTCTGAAGTTCACTTACAATGGCTAGAGGCCCTGGTGTGCCCATTCTCTCTCTCTCTCTCTCTCCCTCCCTCTCTCTCTCTCTCAAATAAATAAATAAAAATTAGAAAAATATTTTTTAAAAAGGTGGAGAGCACTTAAGAAAGATAGATGATATAAAGCTCTGACCTCCACATACACATGCACACATGTGTATCCGCACACCTATACAAAATCACATACACATAACACACACACACACATACACACACACACAAATGGGGAGGAAAGCACATAAGCCCTTGTTTATTTTGTTGTTGTTGTTCAGTTTTGTTTTTTAGAAATAAGGACTCACTACATAGCTTAGGTTGAATTTGTCAACCAAGTGCTGGGATTTTAGACATAAATCACTATGCTCAGCACATGTAGTATTAATTTAAAAATTTTTTAAAAAGTTCCCACATTCTTCTTGAGTTTCATATCACCCTGCAATAACCCATACACTATGTTAAGCCTTTATAATTGAATTATAAGCATAAGCTTAATCCTCTTTAATTTTTAAAATTTTATTTTTATTTATTTGAGAGAGAGAAGCAAATAGAGAGAAAGAAAGAGAAAGAATGGACACAACAGGGCCTTCAGGTGCTGGAAATGAACTCCAGATGCATATGCCACCTTGTGCATCTGACTTATATGGGTCCTGAGGAATAAAACCTGGGTCTTTTGGCTTCACAGGCAAGTGTCTTACCTGCTAAGCTATCTCTCCAGTCCTCAGTCTTTTTTTTTTTTTGTCTTATTATTTCTTAAGTTTTCTTTTTACAGTATTTATTATATGAAGCAGTTTGTTATTAAAAGATCCAACTTGTCATTTCTAGCAAACTTATTTCTTTACCTCTTCAAACATGTTTTTGAATTCAAGTCTTGTGATTCAATATACTATATAGACTTACTTATAAATGTGAATATTAACAAGGATGAATGGATGTAGTTTGATCTTAAATTGAAATTAAACTCTATAAAGCTTCATCATTTCAAATTACTTTCCACTAAGCCTACCTTATTTTAATCTGCATTCATCCTACTTTGCATGGGTCTATAAAAATAATACCCAGTTATTATATTTAATAAAGGTATTATTTAATATTTAACTAAAAAGTATTTTTTCTTGCCCATCTAGCACATGCCAAGTTCTGTGAAGAGAGTTTGAACATAATTTCACCTTCATTGTACTTTCTGAGGCTGTTCCCTTACTTCTGAGCGTATGAGCTCTTGAGTGACTAGGTTATGTGAGAACATATAGCTCCCTTCTGAAATAGCTGTGATCTAAGCCCGAGTAGTTCAACTCTACCTCGTACAAGTGCCCTTCACATAACCTTCACTGACATCTAAGAGTGAAAATGATTTCCCTACATCCCCAGTACACACTCAAAGTATTCACTAAACCAATTAGAAGCCATTTAAAAGCAAAACATAAGAGCAAGAAACTAGTGAAAAGATAATTTTTCAGGCAGAAGTGTAGAAGAACTAATCAGTGGCTGGGTCACACATGGGCCGTGGATGATGTGGTAGTTTGAACATGAAATGCCCCCCACAGACTCACGGGTGTGGATACTTGGTTCCCTTGCTAGTGTCCCTGTTCTGAGGGGCTGTAGAATCTTTAGGAAGTTAGGTTGAGCTGATAGAGGTGAGTTGTTGAGGAGTAGGCCTTGTGTCCCAGGCTCTGATGCCTACAAGCCTACTGAGATGTGGGGAAAGTATGTGTAGCAAGCTCTCCCTGCCATAGACTGTACAGCCCTGGACCAGGCCTTTACCTCCAAGGAGGGCCTCTAGCTCCTGAGCCCTGAGCCAACATGAAACTCTCCTGTCTTAAGTTGATTCTTGTCAGGCAATAAGAAAAATAACTGATACAGGTGGCTTGATGTGAGAAGAGCATCCTGCTCATAAATCAGGTGGGTTGGCTTGTGCAGGCCACTGCATGTCTATTCGTACAGTGCTAAGTCACGTTTATATTTTAAATGTTTTTCATAGCAGGAGAATCTAGAAACGTGTATGATTCTTCCAAGTATAGTAGCATATCACATGTGGGACAGAGCTAGACTAGCTAAATGTGCTTCCTTTCCTATGGTACACTGATGTTTGTCTCTATGCCACACCTGTGGCCTCTGTCATACTTTTGAGATAAAGGGAAAAGAAAAACTTCCACAGGGAATGCAACTTCTTTCAACATGGAGATCACTGACAAAGAAAGATCAAGTCTTGTTCCAGAACTTCATATCACTCAAGTTCTCCAACCAAAGAAGGCTGGGGTCATTGCCTGGAACTTATTGCAAATGTGAATGTTATTCCAGTCTCAACCACCAGTCAAATTTGTTCTTGCATAGCATTTATTGGAGCTGTCACCAATGTGTGCTACTGACCACAAGTGGATCCACATGAGATTCTGGCTAGACACGTGTTTTAGTTAAACACACACACACACACACACACAAACATATATATATATCATTTAGTCAGAGGATACAGCTCCTAGTAAAGTGTTTACTTAGCATGCATAGGACCCTAGGTTTGATCCTATCAAAAATAAATAAATATATTATACATGTATATATTTCTTCAACTGTTTGCAATTTCACATGAAAGAAAACCTAATAACACGTCTATAGAAATGCTGCATTTCTGATGTAAATCAGGAATTTTAGGCCTGCTTCTTAAACACACACCTATTTATACATTATATTTGCTCATATAAATAAGCTGCATTAACCTTGATATCAAAGTTAAATAAACTTTAAACCAATAAAATAAATGTCATTCAAAAGGCAAGGAAGATGTTGAAATTGCAATATGTTTCCTCAGGTCACAGAGCTTTACGTCCTATACCCCGGGGACAATGGAGCCTGTATTATACCATCATCCACGGTCACCTGGGAGCCTGCCAGAAATTCATAAGATTAGAGAATCCTCTTACAAGAAAATCTTACAATATATATAAACAACCAACTAGAAATTCAAGTCATGTTATGTTTCAATAACAAAGACTGGATGTTGGCAAATGAAAATATGTTCATCAGAAAAATGTTTACATGGACAAGCTTTTGATTGTCGTTTTGATCACAAGGTTAGAGGTGGTGAAGGAGGAAATCTTAGCCACTCTCCACACTGAGTGTATAAGCCTATATTAGACAATTTGATGAGCACAAGTACTGAACATCAAGTCTCTAAAAGTACCTTGCACATACCCCAGAAATAGCAAAAAAAAACAGACTGGCACAAATGTATTTCTACTTTCAATTTGGAAGTGCAATGTCTACTGTAGGAAAGGATAGGTCAGAGGGATCAACGACCAAGTGGGACTAAGTGATGCCTGCCCTCGTCTTAGGCCATCAGCTGTTTCAGTGAGGAAACCTAATCACTCTGTCACTCCTGAGCTGATGGCCTAAAGGTACTTAGAGAAAGCACAACCTCATTTGATGCCAGGAAAGTCTTGAAGGTACAGAAACACTACCCTCCTCAGCAGGACCAATTTTTTTTTTCCCCGAAAATATGCAGCAAAAAATACTGATGAAAAAGTGGAAATGCGTATCTCCAGCCACAGCCGCATTAGATCACTGACATTCTATGGATTTCAAAAACCACCACTTCTCCATAATCGTGGCTGCTGCTTTAGCCTGGAGTAGTAATTGCTCTTACCCCCTGACTAAGCATGTTAGTAGACGCTTAAGCACTAGGTCTGTGTCTTAGGTGCCGGGATTACAACTTTGACTAACATGTAGTCACTATGTATTCTTAGACCACAAGGAGAGAGAGCCGTGTGAGAGAAGAATTTCTACCACTACCACAAAGGAGCAAGGTAGGTAGTGGGAGGCTGTGACCCAGTCCTGGGAATAGATAGAAAAGTGTATCCATAGGAATGAACTCAAAATAGCAAATAGTTTGAGTTTCTCAGACAGAAGTGATGTGATATGCAAGTGATTAGTGGTGATTAAAGAAAAATCGCCACATTCAAGTCACTGGCAGTTGTCCTGGCTTGGCCCAATAATTTCTGGATACTGAGAATGAGGTTAGAGAAGTAAAGGTAGACTGGGGTATCAAAGGCCCTTGTGGCGGTCATAATAATTTGCAGTGGAAACAATGGAGGCATGTGGGGGTTCTGATTGTGGAAGGGACTTGATGGGGAGTGAAGCTTGGCAGAAGGGCTGGATGCAGCAGCCTTGGCTGAGTTTCTGGGACCAAGAGTTTTGAGATAAAAGACAAAGATGATCAGGGCAAGGAAGACAGAAGACTGATAAGTATCAAAACCACTGGAGAAGAAGACCCTGAAACTGGTGAGGAGGTGACACTTCCTCAAAGAGAGTAACGAGAATCAAACAGATTAGGGAGGGCAGATAAGGCTTTCATAATCTGAGTTGTAAAGATTTAGGGGAGGAACCCGAGAAAAGCAGTCTGCTAAGTGCATACATTTAAGGTTTCCTTTGAAGAGAGAGGTCTAGGGTAAAAACAAAGTTAGATTCTGACTGAAACATTCAAAGAGGATCAGACTATCTCTCCTGTGTAACAAGAAGGAAAAAGACAGGAAAATAAGGAAGTAGATGTGCTAAAGACACCTGACGGGAAGTATAGGAAGAAATGCAGAAGCATCGTGTAGAAGCCAGGGGGAAAGCCACTAAAATGAGTGTGTTTGTTGCTCTAAAACTTGATTGGAATTTGTTAGATTGTATTTCCAGCATTCTTGTTATCCTAACTCCGATGGGAATAAACTCTCCATTCTATTTTCAGTCATATACTTTAGACTATCCCTTTACGCTCAGAAGTTGAACATATGTAGTAGTCGAACCTAGTCAGCCGTTCTCTTCTTGTCTATGATGACTGGCTCAAGAGCCAGCCCAGGTCTAGAATCAAGACAACCAGGTGACAAAACAAATTACACACTTGTAGGTTACTAGAGTCTTCTAAACTGAATGCTACAAGTCTGTGAGCCTGCAGTAACTTTTATCCATGCTGTCAATCGAAAGCTACCCAGGGGTCCTGCTGAAAGCACCTGCACCTTACTCAGAGGTAGTTCACCCAGGAAGTCATTCCTCCAAACTTCCTACCAGTGACAACTGTCCCAAATAGTACCGTCTTTTCTTGCTTTTCTACACTCAAGTCTACCTAGGAAACTGCTTCCATATTGGCTTTTTATTTTCATTATTTTACATATTTTCTTTGGAAAATAAGAAAAATATAAGATCATGGAAAACTGAATACTGGGGAAATTATAGTGAAGTGCATAAAAAATAGTACAGACCTCATTGTTCAAGGAATCTAAATGTTTACAAAAGTTCAATATATAGCAGTATTTTAATTTGTATGTAACTAAATTAAAGAAACATACTTCTGCTAAAAACATAAATCTACCATAAGGAAGTGTGTTAGAAATGTTGTTTTAGGCTCTTCTGAATGGGAAGAATATAAACGTTTTTTTTTTCCTCTTCTTTTTTCTTTTCTTTTTTATCTTTTCTTTTCTTTTTTCCTTTTTGCCCTTGAGAGCATTTCCTCTTTTTATATTGTACTACTGTGAATGAATTTCAGGAATTCTTTCTCTTCTCCATAGGCTGTGGTTCAGCTCTTTTTTCAGAGATTACGGTATGGTAAATGACTGGATCAGTACTCATTTTTCCTCTCTGTAATGTTACAGATTTGGTGGTGCAGGTCATACATACTATAAGAAAAGTTGACACTGTAAAAATTAAGGAAGTATGTAATATGTATTCTAAAGAAGAATTTCCCACCATTATCAGGTAGATATGCAAGATCTGGTAATTTTTGATAGGTGTTAATCTGACACCAAAATGTGTGTTTCAAAATGTTTTAAACCAGGAATGTATTTAAATGTGTTGAAATTTAAGGGATATAACGCATGTAATATTGATAAATAAATAAATAATAAAGGAATAAACACGGACCAAAGTTGTGGCTCTCCAGACCATACATCTAACAACAACCAGTTTGGCAAGTAAGTTTTGCCTACTCTTATTAAAACAACAAAAAGGTCTTTCTTATTCTCAAAAGTAAGAAAATATATTCTTCTTTCAGAGCTTAAAATGAACTCTTTGCTTTCATGCATTAAGTATTTACAAGAGGGACATAACAAATTACATTCTTTAAAAACTAAAAATAAAGCCGGGGGTGGTTGCACATGCCTTTAATCCTAACACTTGGGAGGCAGAGATAGGAGGATTGCCATGAGTTCAAGGTCACTGACAGACTACTACATAGTGAATTACAGGTCAGCTTGAGCTAGAGTGAGACCCTACCTTGAAAAACCAATAAATAAATAAATAAATAATAAATAATAAAATAAAATTAACAAAAGGGCTGAAGAGATGGCTTAGAGGTTAAAGCATTTGCCTGTGAAGCCTAAAGACCCAGGTTCAATTCCCCAGTACCCATATAAAGCAGAAGCACAAAGTGGCTCATGTGTCTGAAGTTGGTTTGCAGTGGCTGGAGGCCCTAGCATACCTATTATCTCTCTCTGTATCTTCTCTCTCTCTCTCTCTCTCTCTCTCTCTCTGCCTTTCTCTCTCAAATAAGTAAAAAGTAAATATAATAAAATAAATCTTAATAAAAATAAACATCAGAGAAAAGGAAAAGTACAGTAAGGCAAAGTCCCAGCTTTTCAGCATAAAAAGTTTTGTTGCTAAAGGAATAACACCTTAACTTACATATAATTCTCCATGTCACTGGAAGTTAATAATAAAATTATACTTAAGCAGTAACTAATATATCAAATGCTTTTTCTTCTGGTTGCTCACCACAATATAGATTCAACGTGGGGCACTTCTGAAAGTCCAAGTAGATTTAAGATAACTCTCAGATATGTTACTGCTGAGATGTAAATCAATGGCTTCAGCAGAAATTTTAATGTTATATTTCCCCTACAAGAGTTCTTTTAACAGTTCATGACTCCTAACCAGTGCTGATATTAAAATCATGCTCTCAAGAAGCATAATTTTAACCTGTCAAGTGGTTCAGATCTTTTCCAAGATAGAGCAAGGATTAATTTTACTTAAGGCAATAAAATTTACTGTATAAACCAAAACTTTGTGGAAATTATATGACACAATCTCTTTAGCTCTTGAATCAAAGATGCCCTTAGCATGAAAGGTCTATGTTACTTCCTTTTCAGTAGACTCCAGTCCTTGCCCACAACCAGACATCTAGCTTCTCCCCCACTGTCTCATTTTCTCTCTCGCTTATGAAAATGCTGTGTCAAAGCACACACACACACACACACACACACACACACACACACACAGAACACTTTTGGCCTGGAATGATGCCTTGGTGGTTAAGTGTGCCTCCTGTCCAAGTGTGTTAGCTTCAGGGCCTGAGACCACCTGAGTTGAACCTGCAGAACCCATGTAAAGAGTTGGGCATCACCAGGTGTGTTGGTAACCCTAGTCCTGTTGGGAGTGGAGACAGGAGAATCTCTGGAGTGAATAGTAAGTTCCAGAATCAGTCCCTTGCCAGGAACACAACTGGGTGAGTAATAGAAGGGGATGCTCAATGTTTTCCTTTGGGCCCCACAGAGGAGCCCATGGGGCATGGATGCCATCAGCACATGCACACCGCATATGCCACACACACCACAGGCAAACAAGAGAAACAAAAGGTCAATGTAAAAGACACAGCTCTCACCTCAAAGGGAATTAAGAGTTTATTCTGGAGCCAAATATGATTGACCATGGCCGGGGAACACAGATTCGGGTTACCTCAAATTCCATGCTCCAATGTGTTAACAATTTCATGAAGGTTTTATAGTTACAGAACAAAAGAAAGTCATAAATCAAGGCACTTTTGAAATGCATTGGCTGACTGTCAGGTAGGCGGGTTATAGTAAAGGCGGTGGGGGGTGGGGGATCTCCACTATAGGCCTCAGGTGCTATTTGAGGACATTCTTAGTCCGGTTGATGGAAGCTGGGGTCGGTTCTTACATTCCAAAAGGGTTGCCCCTGATCAACTGATAGTCACGTAGACTCAGTGATTAAGTCAGACACAAAGGTGAGTGAGTGATAATGGCTATGGTGGGGCTAAAGGCAGTCCGACGTAATTAGGCTTTTGTCCTGCTACATTCCATCCCCCTGAGATCACAGGAGCTCCCTCAGTCCATGCAGCCTTGACGGAAGTGGGTGCAGCAGATACAGGCTATCCTAGGAACATCAGTTCACAAAAAGTATTTGAGGTTTTGGTTTGACTTTCAGTGAACAGATGATGAGCAGCTATTGTTTGTCACGTATATGGAGACTTCACAACTCTTTGCGAGAGAACTGGCAATCCTTTTCTCGTGTGTTGTGGATGAGCTAGGTTCTCCAAGAGCTGCCTGTCCTGCTTTCAAGATCAGGCCACCGTACATCCTGGCACAGCTTGGGGGAGGAGCGATGTTCTGGGAAGAGAGCTGAGAGTTCCTGTGTTCAGGATCTCCAATCTTCTTCAAGGCTCTCTGGTCCCATCTCGGACTCAGGGCTCAGCTCTCCGGGATGTGAAGGGAGGGCAGGAGTGAAGTTCCGCTTCTTTCTCACAGTTCTCTTGAACCTCCCTCTGGAATTTGACTCTGTTTGAACTTCAGGAGCTCTTAATCCCCAATCGTGCCCAGCACTCAGCTCCAGCCAATGCTTTTACACTTTTCTGAAGGAATGCTCCTCTCTTAAGCCAAAATTCCAGGGCCTGTTTGCACCTAAGCTGGAAGGTCACTTCATTTACACAGCTGTTTAGAGGAAGCAGAGGTGGGGGAGGGCGGTCTCGACCTTTCCATCACCCCCCACAGCAGCCTTAAAGGGTCCTTAAGCAACTTTAGGGCTTTCTCCTACACTGAAAATCACAAACCTAGAATGGTCATCAGGCCTCTTGCAGGTCACCAATGTTCATTCTATAACTCAAAACTGCCCAGTTTCTTTGTGCAGCACCCTCTTTCCTTAGCGATTTAGGACTTTAGCATGATATATTCAAATATATGAGGACTGCAAATAGGGACGCAATTTTCAATATGTTCACCATGATTGGGGCCATAAGTATGGAGCATAAAATAGCACTACATCCCCACCCCATCAGAATTAACCAGTGTTTGCTTCCTCACCATGAGGTGGAATAAAGAATTATCATAGGTGAGCACAGCAAAGGGAACATTAAAAGGCTTTTTTTTTTCATTTGAAAAATGCTAACAAATTTCCACACTCTTTTAAGCTAAAGTCAACAAGGCGGCCAACAATATGCTCCAAGGCTCTAATGCCCAGGACTCCTGCTGGTTTAATGCTGTTTTGAGCCTGTAAGGGACCCGCACAGTTGCGTGGAGCTGATACTGCCCTCTGGCTGCCAACGGGAGGTAAGTCCTGCCAGGAAGAATCTACCGCTTTCACCAAGATGCACCTTCAGAGTGGGAACTGAGTCCTTGCTCATGTCTTCCGAGAGCCGCTCCGCCTGCATCAGGAAGTCACTCGTCACTTCTCTCAACAGCCCAGGCCTTCACAAGGGCCTCTTCTCAAGCCTGTCTCAAGTATTCAATGCTTCCAGTGAGAGAGGGATTAAAAAAAAAATCACATTCCATAAGAATAAAAATAAACAAACCCCATAGAAAAATCACAATGAGACAAATTCTTTCACCAGCCTCTCTGGCTTTCACATGTTTTTGCATAATGAAAGGGCTAATATAACATAACAAATCCTAAACTGTTTTCACAAGGAGTGGAAAAAAGATGTGTAAAAGTATGCTCTGCCTGGCTTCCTTCTGTTCACAATGTATCTAAATAAAACAAATGGTGTTCTTGCTCTTTCTATCTGTTTCCCAATCTGTTTGGATAGTAGCCACCACTCCACAGCCAACGATAATATCTGACACTTCCTGACATCATGAAAGCCACCATCTGCCCGTCACCGAAACCCTGTACTTTTTAAAGACTACTTGGCTTGATCCTTAATGAAGCTTCAAGTTGAACGCACAGATTGGCTTAGAAGGAACACGGCGAATAATTGACACAAGGAATCTGTATAAAATCACGTTTTCATTAGATTCCGTCTGAAAACGTAAAATAAAATATTAAGGCTCCTTTGCAGGCAGAAAAGACTTGGTTTAGTTTCAATTGTGTTTCATTTCCGATTTGCCTATGAAAGTTTAGACAGTGTTGAACACCAAGAATAAACCTAAACCGAAACTTAAGTTTTCAATTCAATATTTTCAGTCTTGTAATATTAAACAGTTAGACATGATTTTTGCAGTGTGTATATTTGAACTGTGGAAAAAGACGAAGAAAATCCATCAATTATTCTCCAAGGCCTGAGAAAATCATGCCATTTAAAATTGAATCAACGTCTTCTTCAACACCTGAGTGATTATCCAGGAAACAAAAGAAGGTTCTGTATGTCTTCACTTGTAAATGTCACAGGTGAACACAAACAGCCCAGTGCTGGCGATGGCAGGTCACTCTTTGTTTTATTAAACCCTCCTGGCTCTTGTGCAACAAGGGAATGTTAACAAGGAGACTGGGGAAGACAGTTTTCCTCAGTGATATTAAGTAGTTTCAGAAAAAGTCACTTTCTCTGGAGAGGACAGAGCAGAAAGCTGCACACACAAATTTCCTCACTGCACTCTGTGTTGTGCTTACAATGTGCTAGTTTTTCATCACTTCAATACTGTCCTGTGGTTTCTTTACAAATCTCATGAGTGCAATTTTGTGAAATCATGGAATGTTTTTTAGTAGCCAAAGAGAAAAGTGTATGTATGGGTATTTGTACATATATAATTTTATATTCATCTATATTATATGTATACTCATTTGTAAATGAGAATTGGAGAGTAAGAAATTAAGACACAGGAGATGCACAGTTTTACTACACACGCGTGCACACACACACACACACACGCACACGCACACACACACATGCACACACACACGTGTGTGTGTATACATGTGTAGCCAGAGAACACTAAGTTTGAATTTTAAATAGAGGAAGGCTATTTATGGGGTCATATATGAGCTCTTGGTGGAACTGAAGTTGAATTTCTCCAGAACTCCTCTTAGTAAAATAAAATTTATTAAGTGTTTATTCTGTGTCAGGTACAAAGTCAAGCACCTCATACTTCCATTTTACTTTATTCAGTGTATGGGACGCCATTACAGTTACAGTTTTGAAGAGGAAATTAAAGGTTAGGAAGGGAAGCTCACTTGCTGAAGACGCCACAGCTAACAAGTGTTAGACTCTGGATTCAAATCAAACTGGTATTTACTCCATGTCTGGACGCCCTTCTACCACATCATCTGTCATCTCTACGTTAGACCGCATGCCAGGACCCAGCTTAACAGGAGGACTGTAAGATTTGAAGCAGCCATGAAGAGAAAGAGGGAGGAAAGTGCATGTAAATCTATATTTACCTGCAAAAGTGATAGCTTTCCAAATCCTCATTATGAAGATTTAAAGACTTATTCCAGAAAGAACACTGATGTCCTAGAAAAGCAAGTAGTACCTAGCCACGTGGTCAGCAGTAGCAGATTTAATGCATTCTTATCCCACATTATAAGGACAGAACAAGTTCACAGCTGTCAACAAAGCAGCCCTGTGTCTTTCTCTTCTTTCTCTTCCACTTGAAGTAACGGAGAGGGAGGCAGAAGCATGCTTTTAAGGAGATAGGCTATCATGACACTGGATGCTTACTTTACTCTAAGCATCGTGGTCCTTAAAACCAACAGATGCTCAGGGGAGCTATGGTCAACATGTTATTTAAAGTTCTTCCTAGCCTGTCATGAAAATAGCTGTAACTACTTTCTAATTAATTCATAATGCAGCACATATAGAGTCTTATAATTTCTGCTGATCACTTTGCGGACTAAAAACAGAAAGCTAGAAAAATAAAGCATGTAGCCTTGAACTGAAACATGTGCAAAACAAGCAGTGAGTTGTTTGAGTGTGTGTGTGTGTGTGTGTGTGTGTGTGTGTCCGTCCTAAACAATACTATTAAATATTTCATTGCTTCTCACTTGTACACACACTGTCATCTCATTTCACACCGAGAATTCAGGATTATATTTTTCAACTTGGAAATGAGACACTGTAGCTTTTAGAACAGAGGCAATGCATGAAGTAAAATGAAGGCAGATTATCTAAATAAAAAGTGAATAAATTATTTAATCTAGCTATTTGGATTTGGAATTTTTTTTCTCTGTATTGATTAAGACCTCTTCGTTTGTGTTGTGTTACTGTAAAAGAGTTGTGTGTAAATAAATTGGGATTATGATGTTGGTCTTTACTGAAATTACCTTGTGTAACCTTGGCTGATAT
This sequence comes from Dipus sagitta, assembly GCA_036346955.1. NCBI lineage: Eukaryota > Metazoa > Chordata > Mammalia > Rodentia > Dipodidae > Dipus > Dipus sagitta. The sequence continues at coordinate 22,762,423 of CM070784.1, read as the reverse complement.
TTGATATTTCCTTTTTTCTCAATTTTTCAGATAATATAGGAAAGTTGGATTTATAATCATACATATACATACTTTATAACTATCTAGGGTTGGGCAGGAGAGATGTATCAGTGGTAAATTAAGGTGCTTGCCTACAAAGCCTAATGACCCAGTTCAATACCCCAGTACCCATGTAAAGCCAAATGCACAGTGAAGCATGCATTTGGAGTTCATTTGCAGCAGCTGGAGGCCCTGGTGTACTCATTCTCTCTCTCTACTTGCAAACAAATAAATAAAAAAATATTTTATAACATTTTAGAACAGTTATAACAAAAATCTAGTCTTGGGCTGGAGAGATGGCTTAGCGGTTAAGCGCTTGCCTGTGAAGTCTAAGGACCCCAGTTCGAGGCTCGATTCCCCAGGACCCACGTTAGCCAGATGCACAAAGGGGTGCATGTGTCTGGAGTTCGTTTGCAGTGGCTGGAAGCCCTGGCGTGCCCATTCTCTCTCTCTCTCTCTCTCTCTCCTCTCTGTTGCTCTCAAATAAATAAATAAAAATAAACAAAAAAAATTTTAAAAATCTTGTCTTAACTGAAAATACATTTGATGTTTCTAAATGATGGGAAGGAACTACATGTATACCTCACCATAGAAAAGAAAATGGAAAGAGAAGGAACAGAAGAAAAGGAAATGGGGGAAAAAATGGAAAAAGAGAAGGGAGAGAGGCAAAAAAGAAGTCTAATGAAGGAACAAAGTGACTGATAATGTTTGTCCATCATTACCCTTTTTAGTTTGTATATTAGTTATTTTTTTGTCACTGTGATAAACAGAACAGTAGCAAGAGAAGTAACCTAAGAGTTTATTTCTGCTCATTGTTGGATTGTAATCCCTTGTGGTAAGAAAGCAAGGTAGCCATAGCCATGCAGTGCATGGCAGCAGGATGTGGCTTACTAACATCTTAGTGGACAAGGCTACAGACAGAAAGAGACTGTAAGCTGGGCAAGGTTGTAACCCTCATTGGCCTGTCCTCAGTGACGTACCTTTGCCTACCAGGCCCCACAACCTCCTAGACAAGGACACTAGCTAGAAGCCAAGTCAAACACAGGCACCTCTGGGGACATTTCATATATGAACCATGATACCAACTTAAAAGTCTACATTGGAAATGTTAAAAATAAAAAGAGAAAGAAAGAAGAAAGGAAGAGAGATAGGAAGGAAGGAAGAGAGATAGGAAGGAAGGAAGGAAGGAAGGAAGGAAGGAAGGAAGGAAGGAAGGAAGGAAGGGAGGAAGGGAGGAAGGGAGGAAGGGAGGAAGGGAGGAAGGGAGGAAGGGAGGAAGGGAGGAAGGGAGGGAGGGAGGGAGGGAGGGAGGGAGGAAGGGAGGAAGGGAGGGAAGAAGGGAGGAAGGGAGGGAGGGAGGGAGGAAGAAATGTCTGAATTATCCTCTCAATTTAAAACCTGCTTACATCTTATTTTTGTGCTTTTATCCTACTTAGGCTTATTATGTCTGGTTCTTACTAAAGATAGTCTATGGGGCTGGAAAAATGGCTTAGCACTTAAATTGTTTGCCTGCAAAACCAAAGGATATCTGTTCTATTCCCCAGGACCCATGTAAGCCAGATGCACAAGGTACCGCATGTATCTGGATTTTGTTTGCAATGGCTAGAGGCCCTGGCATGCCCATTTTCTCTCTCACTCTGTCTGCCTCTTTCTCTCTAGCTCTCTCAAATAAATAAATACAATTTTTAAAAAAGATAGTCTATAAATTTTTTAAAATAACTATACTAAATATGTAGTCTTTATAACAAGAATTATTTTCAAGAGATTCACATTTATATGTCTAGTACCATAAATCTAACCTTTTCTTATTCTTTTTAAAAATATTGCAGGGCTGGAGAGATGGCTTAGCCATTAAGGCATTTGCCTGCAAAGTCAAAGGACCCAAGTTCAACTCCCCAGGACCCATGTAAGCCACATGCACTAGAGGGCACATGCATCTGGAGTTCATTTGCAGTGGCTGGAGCCTGAGCATCCATTGTCTATCTGTCTCTTTCTTTCTCCTTCTCTATCTTTGATAAATAAAAATACTTAAAAAATAAAAATATTGCATATAATGAATGATTCCTAAGGACTTATGCAGTTACAAACTGAAAACAGTATCTATTTTATGCTAAATTCTTCTAGGATTAGTCTTAATAAAGCATGTGATTTTCATATATTTGTATTATATATTTTTGAAATTTAAAAGGCATAATTTTTTGACTATTGATGAAATAGCCGTAAGTGTATATTTGGTATAGTGAACTTGTCAATTTTTGCTTTTAGAATATCTTTGATGTGCTATCAATATGCTCAAAGATAAAACAAAAATCTTGGAGCTCCACAGGGACACACTGGAAAAATCCTTACACCTAATATTCTGATTTGAAGGAAGCAACTGAGAGAAACATCTGTCATCTCCTCACCAGGTTGTTGGTTTTGTGTTTTTTTTTTCCTAATAAATTGTTGTGCAGAAGCCATTTATTGAGCATGCAGGCGATTGAAATAGCACCTGCAGGAAAAGGGTATGCTACAGAGAGGAAGAAAGAGAGAAAAGGCATTCATTATTTATAAATATTATTCAACATAAACAGCCCCGAAGATATTTGTAGAAATACCCAGAGCATAGGGAGTTGTGTTGTGAGCTGTGTATCTTTCATTAGTTATGCAAATTTACTAAAACAAGTTACATTTAAAAATGCATACATTAAGTAAGGTAGTTTATAAAACCTAAAACTATGCAGTAGCTTTAATACAGGACACTTTAGGTTTCTAACCTTTTATAATTCCAGTTAGCAAGTAGAAAATTATCTACAAAACCGGGAAGATGGATCAGCAGTTAAGGCACTTGCTTACTAAGCCTGATGGCCTAGGTTTGATTCACCAGTACCCACATAAAGCCTGGACCCACAAAGTAGAGTACGTACCCAGAATTCATTTGCAGTGGCAAGAAGCTTGGCATGTTCACACTCTTCCCACCCCACCACCGTCACCTTTCTCTACCTGTAAATAAGCTAAATTTTTTAAATAATTTTTTTTAAAATACAGATATCTAGAGAAAAATGAAGGTACTGATCTCATTGCTTTCACAGCAAGTAGTCAAATTTAAGAGTTTTTAAAGGCAAAAAGTAAAATAAAAGCAGCACAAGACAGAGGACATTAAGATTGTTATTGAAACTGGACGAATATATACCTGGCATTATTAGGATGGTTTTTTATTGCAGTAGCAATACTAAATGACAAGAGAAATATCAGAAATATATGTGAGAAAAATGAAATATATTACTTTGTACATGACTTTGTAAAAGAACATTAAGAGAAAGACAGAAATAATACAGACTAAAACCCAATGGTGGTATATATGCATTGAACATAGATGGAAAAGCTATTGTACTACTTACCCTTTTTAGTTATCTAAAAAGTAATACTCAAATACTTTCTTGAAAATATCCATATACTCATATGAAAACTTTCATTAAGCACATGCTGGTCTATGTACAGATACATACACATATATAAAACTTCTATAATAAAAATGTTTACTGTTTAATTTTAAAACAAGTTATATCAAATTGGCCCAATATTGTCATCTTTCTCTAAAATTGACTCTAAAATAAAGACTATTACTGCAAAGATGTCCTACTTGGTCTGGGTTTGTTTGGAACACTAATAGTTTATTTTCCATCGAGGTGAGCATGACTGGCAGACGTATGGCTGCTACCACTTGGCCTTATTTTATTCTTGATGTTTAGTACAAATGTAAATGTGATTTTACAAAATCTTTTCTTCTTTCTTTTTCCATTTTTCTCATTTGAGAGATTTATCTCCTAATTTCAATGTCAATTCAAAGTAAAGAAATGTTATTTTTAGTCAATAACCTATATATATTGTAGATTCTGAATTTTTATCATTTAAAAAGTGGTATATATTTTCTTTACCAAAAAAAGTAACAGGTATATGGTTGGGTGTTTAGAAAATAAAGCAATCCAAAATAATGATCCATGGAACACAGAAAATTAGGCTTTATTGAACATTCTTCCTTTTTTTTTTTTTTTTTTTGGTTGGTGGTTGGTTGGTTAGGTATTTTTCTTCTCTGTAACTTCTCTTATGAAGTAATTATATGGCCTGGATGAATGATAAAGTACAATTATATTTACCTTTTACATATCTAGTTGACTCTTTAATTTTACCCACATAATGCTATTAACTTACTTTCCTATTTCTAGTTTGTTTAATAATTTTCTCCCTTAATCAAATGGATATATATTTTAATGATTAAAAAGAAAACTTATTATAGAGCATTAAATTAATAGTTTTTCCATTATATTCACTAACTCAAGTATCTAATTTCTTACTAAGAAATTATGGCATTTGGTCAAAGCCCCCCATATAAGCTTTACTTCCAGTACAGAAATTTTTTTTTGAACTTTGTTTTTTCCAGGCTAACTTATAGTACTGTACCACCATACCCCCACCACCCGTCTTGCATAAGGTAGGGACAAGAAGATGTCAAGATGGCAATTTCAAATTTCTTCCCTAGGTCTCCAATTCATTTTAATCTTTCTCATCTTCATATTTTAAAGTTCACTTATCCATACAAAGACTGTCTAATTACTAATTATAAGATTTTTCCCTCCAAATTTTAAAAGACTCTTTTTGTACTACCAAATCAATTCCATAGTTTATGTTCTATGGATTGGCAGAAAAGTAATCGCTTCTTTATTTTCCAGTTTAAGTCTATGATATGAAGCCTTACTGGCGTTCTTAGTCCAATAATAGTTTCTTCCACTGTTGATTTAATGCTCTTTATGCTGTGCCATATCTAATTAGCAGCAGTCAAAACATTTCCAAAGATATTGGTTTTCAGTCTGTCTCAAAATATGGGATCCATAAAATATACAGGATCTAAACAATTCTGTTAACATTTTCTTATTAAAATTAAAAGACTTTTTCATCATAATGAGGATTGGACCAAGGACCTCACATATATGAGACCTCACATATATGAGGCAATAGACAAGCACTCTACTACTGAGCTACATACCCATATCAGCATTTATCAACTTTTGGATTCATAACTTCCTTAACAATGGTTTTCTAAACACAACCAAATGACTTTCTCATGGAGCTATGTTAAATAACCTTTGGTATTTTAATCCAAATAATTTGATAGCCTTTTAGTACTATTACATAAATAGATTGTTTGATTCAATTATCATGATAACTTTATAGAATATGACATGACAATTATAGAGTATTATTAGACGTCATACTTAACATCTCATTTCTAAGGAGCTTAACATAGGATCTGGCATTTTAAAAAGCAACAAGTTAAATCAAATGGAGTTAAAGATGAATTGAACAAATGACCTGCTTGAATGTGTATATAAAATTTTTCACATTGATTTTTTAAATTCTCAATCCAGTTGAATAGGATATCATTTTTTCTATTCATGTATGAGTAGCAGGTGCTTGTCCTTTTAATATAAAACTTTTGTTCAAGAGTTCAAAGATATCTTGATTACAAACCTATGACCTAAAATGTGACATCTTACAAAATGTGACATATTCAAACCATCAGCTTCTACAAGGTTTCATATTAATGGATTGATCTAACTGAGCATTAAACTGCAGGGGAAAGCTCCTCTCCAAGTTTGATATCACTCAGTATCTTTATTCTACTAATACAGTCTCTTCACAAATCAAAAGCATTTCTATATGGACGTCTGAATGCAGACATTCTCATTTGCAAGAAACTACATTTACAAAAACAAAACCCCAGGAAATGAGAAAAGAGCTTCCACTAACAATCCTGTAGCTAAGCAACAGGATGTCTTCCCTTCAGGTAACCAAATTATCCCACCCCTCAGTGTGTACTCCCATGCTCTGTAGGATTCCCATTGTTTTGCTTTAAGTTAAGCCACTGTTGGGTCTTTTAACCTCAGACAATAAGCATTTTCTTCTCAAGTGTGTGGGTCAGGGATTTCTTTCTCAAAATTAGAGGTTCTGTTCTCAAGTCATCTAATGGAATTCTTGGTAGAACTGATCATGATCAGTACAAAAAAAATAGGTGTTGAGAAAAAGAAGCTATGATGAATAATTGTTGACACTAACAATGAAGAGCATTCCTTCTACATCTCAAAGATCATTTTTCCACAGGTAAATGTCCTAATGTCAAACATATGACAGGGTACTTATTTCATAATTTATGCATTAATGATGGAATTTCTTAAAATGATCTCCAATGAATATATGGTCTAGGAGACACTACTCAAAACTAAACTCCCTTGCTTTATTTTTAAATAAATATGGAAAATACCTTTAGAAATGTACACACATGCCAGACACCTAGGACTTCTGGAACTTGGCATATCACCTTTTTTTTTCTTTTTTTAGGAACAATGCCATCTTAACAGATGGGTGTTAGTGTAAGCATGCCAAGGAATCAAAATGTACATCACGTTCCACTACAAGGGGGCAGAATCTCATCCAGAAATGTCCGTCTGTGCCACTGGCTGAAGGAATATTCCATCTCTACTTCACCTCAGGCACGGAACCCTCTACACAATAGCTTCAAAAGCTACAAAATATGATTTTTTCATGTTCCATTCTTTTTTCTGTTTGCTTGTTGTTTGCTTTGGTTTGGAGTGAAATGATCATCATTCCACTATAAAAAGTAGGGTGGGAGCCATTGCAGGAAAATTTTGAGAAACAAAAATATGCTCACAGCCCTATTTTATTTTCTCACTAAATGGCGTAGCCAAGTTAAAAGTAAACATTCTAAATATTTTGGGTTATTCCCATGGATTTGAGCTACTATCAGCTTTGGTCAGAAGAGAAGCTCCTTTCTGTAGTTGGCAGTAGTTAACACAGACTCTTGTCTGGATGCTGAGGATAAATGATTATTGAATGTTCAACCCTAAGCTGGGCACCTGTCTCACCCATTCCAAGGCCCACAGAACATCATGGAAGTAGGAATAGAAAGAACGTAAGAACCAGAGGAAGGATTGGAGTGAGATGGAAAGCTGCATTCAGAACACATCCCCACTGCATTACTGATCTCACAGTGATTGTGAGTAGGAACACAGGTTGGGCCTGTCTACAAATTTTCATGAAAGATGGAGGGCCGGTGGGATCTCAGCTTTCCCTGAATAACTCATTACTAGGGCTGGCAGGGCTGGCAGAGACATTTTCCTCAGTGGTACAGCCACTGCTAAGGAGCCATGATGTTTTTAATAACCCCTCTCCCTGGATCCTATAACAAACCCTAGTAAAATGCAATGAGTCACTAAATAGATAAACGTGCAAGTAGGAAGGCAAAGAGTTGGGAAGAAAGGGGATCTGTGGGAGAGGAGGAGAACAACAGGGGTACAGTGGGAGTGAACCTGATCAAAAACACCAGATTCATGCACGGTGACATCATAATGAAACCCATTGTTCCTGTAATTAATGTACGCTAATAAAAAATAAAACCTTTCTGTGAAAGCCAGCATATAATTTTTGTTAAATAGAACCATAGAGGTTCCCTTGCATTTAAAAATAATTCGCGGGCTGGGGAGATGGCTTAGGGGTTAAGATGCTTGCCTGCAACACCTAAAGGAAGCAGGTTTGATCTCTCTCGAGATCCCATGTAAGCCAGACATACAAAGGTGATACAAGCACAAGGTCGTACATGCACACTAGGTGGAGCAAACGTCTGGAGTTCTATTTCTGTGGCTGAGGCCCTGAGGTACTAATTCTCTCTCTCTCTCTCTCTCTCTCTCTCTCTCTCTCTCTCTCTCTCTCTCCCTCTTTCTCTCTACTGCTCTCACTATCTCTAAACAAATAAGTAAATAAAAATAAAAATAATTCAGAAATATGTGGCCTTTCTATAACCTGTAGCATCCTATTTGAAGTGGACAGCCGTTTCCCCAAACCTGCTCTGCTGGGAGAGTTGTGCCACTAACTGCAATTGAACTTGAGATGCAGCACTCACTACTGGTGCAAAAGCATTCAGCAGTGCTATTCAAGATACCCTGTGAAGATTATCTTGCTTGCACTGAACTAGAAGAGAAATATTGAAATAAGAAAAAATTTTTGAGCCACTATGTTATAGTTTGTCCTTTAATACATGACTTGTTAACAGTTGCTAACATACTCTTTCATTAATATGGTAAATCATCTTGTGTGATGGTTTTCAACTCTGTTCATGCTGCTGTAACGAATATATTGCCTTGAGTGAGACTAGAAGCTTGGAGGCTAATATTAGTTACAGAAACATTTTTTTAAGTTGAAAACAATTTTAGAAAGGGGGAGTAATTAATAGGATGGTATTGTTTAAATGTGAGTAGAAGAACAGATTAATGGGGGTGAAAAGGCCTAAGTGAGGTTAGGGGAAGAGATTGAGTAAAGGAAAGGTGAGGGATGGCTAATCAAAATCTGAGAGGATATATAGAAATAAGTCATATGGAAACCTACTTTTTTTGGACAGGGGTAGTCATGAGCCCTAGAGGTGTAACATCTGCTGCTGTATGCTAAATGTATATACTATGCTCACCAAACTGCCCAGTAAGCACTTCTATTCATGTTCATACTTATATGTTAATGCTACTCTCACTTTTGGTTAGAGAACCTTCTCTTTTCAGATGGCAGTGACCTTGGGATGACTCAGAAGGCACCATGGTGCTGAGAAGAAGTGACAAAGGAGTGTTCAGCACTGAAATATCTCAATCACACCTTCCAAGGCTCATATTTGTACCTGTTGGTCCTGTTGGATAAGCTACACTAGTTTATGCTACCTTATATTTCAGTGGGGATGTAAAGTAAATATTTTCATTAAATTATTTTAAGAAGTCTATGAGCATCCATTTTCTCATAAAGGTTAGCATCAGTACATTTTTCTATTTTAAGCATCTACTTTGAATAAATCTAAAGTATTTTAGATGTACAAGGTCACAGAATATCTTGAAGGAGCATTGTGAATTCACATCAATTGCCCCAAATCATGTCCCTTAAGTGTGACTACTTTCTTCTGTCTCTTCTCTATCTCTCTCTTTTTGTAATAGTACTGTAGAATTGCTGTTCTTAAAGAGAAATAGTGCTTCTTTATATAATTATACTAACAAATTTTAGGTGAAAGAAAGCCATCAGATTGCAGAAAATTATGTGTTTTAACCGTTGAAAGCAGGTATACCTAACTCTGGTGCATGCAGTAACATTATATTTGTTATTTCAAGGGAAAATTAAAATTTGACATTAAAATGTTTAGAGAATCTCGTTTTTAACCTAAGAGCAAGTCTATAAGTGCTGGTGACATTCCCCAAACTAATACTTATTCAATCAACCTAATTAGTAATTTAAAATACCAGCAAGCATTGGAAAGTGCCACATTGAGATGCATGACTTAGATAAGGATATGATGTTTTAAATGTGCACATCCCCATGAAGTTTCTTCTCCATATGACCATAGAATCACCTGGTGATTAACAGCTGTAAAACTAGGCATATGTTCTTCATCATTTTCAGAATAGATTACTCTTTGGGTAAACTAGTGTGGGAGTGGGGGTGCAGCTGTGACATACATAAAGTTATTTCCTATTGGCTCTGAGGAAGTATCTGAACGTTACTTGCTTTCATTTGCTATTCTCATTTGCAAATGTGCCAAGGCGACTAGCCCTTTCTATTAAAATAAAGACTACCTTAGCCAAACAAGAAGTTGGAGCAGTTCTCAGCTTTGTCTGCAAACATGAAGAGGAAAACACACTAATGGGAGCAGCATGATCCTTCATTATGGACCCCTCAGGTCTTGAAAACCATCCAAGCAGCTATCTCATCGGGTGCTGACAATCTTCCAAGGATCCCAGCACACACCCCTTTCGTGAGTGCTGAGTTCTGATCAAAGATTTTTCTCCAGTTCAAAATGGAGAGAGGGGCTTCTGGAATGAGTTCCATCTTTCTGAATCTTATCCATGTTCTATACCAGTAATTACAAAAGACTTAATATGCCTTTTCTATCTTTTAAGGACGAAATACCTTCAAGGAAGAATGGTTCTATCACCATGATTTCAGTGACAACTCTTGTCTATTGTTTGTGGAAATTGTCAAATGAATTAGACTTTTGTTTTTAAATATATGTCTGCCTTTAACCCTGAGCAATGGAAGGGTTCCAGGTTTATCTGTCAAGAACCTTATCACACATAAAATGCACATCTGAGCCATACTCCCTTGTTCACTCTGAAACATCTCCAACTTAGGAACCTTAAAGTTGTTTAAAAAAAAAAAAAAGGTTTGCTAGTGAGAAGTTCTGTACCGGGGATATTGTGGTAGGGTGCTTGCTTACCATACAAGAAGCCTTGAGTTCAATCTCCACTATCACATAACCTAGACAGTTCATGCTTACAAACCCAGTACTTGGGAGGTAGAAGAGCAGAAGGATCAGTAGTTCAAGCTCATTCTCAACTATAAAAGGAGTTTGAAGCCCATCCAAGCTACATGAGACCTAGTCCCCCCTCAAAAAAAGCATACAGTACCAATTATATTATGATATCATATTTACTTTATTATTAAAATTAATTAATTATTTGTATTATTATTTGAAGAGCTGGTAAATGAACCTTGAGGAAGCCATATCCACAGAAACCAGGATCCAGATGGATCCAAAAGTGCTACTGACAGAGAGACCCTACCTGGAAAAATAGAAAGAGAAAGAAAGAACGAAGAACGAAAGAATGAAAGGAGGGAAGGAGGAAGGAAGGAAAGAAGGGAGGGAGATACAGAGGGAGGGAGGGAGGAAAGAAAGAGAAAAAGGATAGAAAAGTGCAGAAATACTTATGTTCCAGAAGAGAGGGAAGCATCACTAGTAGTTTTGAGTTTGCGTGAACCATGTAGACTTTTGGTTCTACTGCATTTACTCTGAGGAGTAATTTGCCCTTTCAGTTTTCCTCCCAAAACAGTGCTTTGAATTTGCACAAGTTATGTTTTGATTCCCAGTTTTTCTATGTAAATATGTCTACAAAGTAAGTATTGACACAGGGTTTTTAGAAGGGCTACCTTAGAAGACAGGTGAAATTATTGATTTTTTTCATAGGATGATATTTGGAAGACAAGCATGTTCATGACTGACCAGATGAATGGAGTAAATCCATTATCTGCTAAAATTATTAATTAAATACATTTTCATTAAAATCTGGATAATCATGTTCAAATATTTTGTTTTCTTTCTCATGATTTAATTTGCATTCCCATCAGATAAACTCAATTATTTATAGCCTCTCTTCCAGCTTTAAGAAAAATCTAGTAAAAAAAAAACACAGAAATTTAGAAAGCTGCGATCAAAAGAAAAATAAAATCCAGAACTCCATTGCAAAATTATGAAGCAGTTGCTTTATTTTGTTTTACATGTCTTTAATTATACTTCATACATACTTTTGTATGACTAGTTCTCTGCAGTAAATATAGTATTAAAATAATTTTAAATTTTGCTCATTTTATAAAATAATACTGCTTACTGACTGCATAATACTCTGTTAGTATGGTACTGCAAGTTTAATAATAATGTGTTCATATTTTTAATGCTAAACTTGTTTCTAATTACTGTTATAAATAACACATTCATAAATATTGGGCTTTCTTACTTTTTAAAGTAAAATTTGCTTAAGAATAATTTGACATTTATAAAAATGATGCAAAGATAAGAGGGCTCTAATAACCCCTCACTTTAGCTTCACCTTCCCAGTGTTATCCTAACATGTTTGCAGGAATCATCTGTCACAATGAAGTACCCAACACTGGAACATTGCTGTCAATTAAATCCAAGCTATGAGCATTTCACAAACTACTGCAGATAATTTTATTTTGAATGATGCTGTATATTGTCACAGAATAAAAAAAAATTATCATGTGTCTAATGAGGCTACTGAATACAAAATAGACTAAAGGTTATTTTGTGGGTTTTTAATATGGTTTCAGAATTCAATTATCAACATTAATTTTAAGGTCAGCTAATTCCATTCGAAATCCCAATATTAATTTGTAAAAAGATCATATTAAACATGTATAATGGAAACAGGTATGTTTCTCCTTCGAATTCTGATTTCTAATTTTCTCTTACATAGAAAGAATTTGTTGTAGGAAGGTATTCATGTGTTTTGGTGTATGTTTATGAAAATGACTAATGTTTATTGGACTCTAATTATTTGATACCCTTTTCTCAGGTGCTATAAAAGGAAAATATTTACCTAACATAGTTTACATTCCACACATTTAAAAATTTAAAAATTGTTAAACAATATACGACTCCAACAATGAGCAGCACAGGAAGAGTCATACAAGTTTTCAGAATAAACATAATCTAAGAGATAATAAAAACGAGATGGAATATACAGGTAAAATATCACGTAGCAAAGAGAAGATTCGACCCAAACTCCCAGATTATCTTTGGAGTTGTGATATAAATTAGTAAGAATGACCTGTGATAACATCCTGGCAATTGCCTGACTGAATTGTCTCTAAATTAATGAAAGCATACGGCTCCCAATTCATTGAATTATATGTCTCAATTCAAGATTTTAAATCTGAATGCAGCTTGCATTTGCAGAGTGATAAGTGTTTTACAGATGATAATCTAAGCCTCACAACCTTCTTTTCAGGTAACTGCTATTTTTTATCCCAATCTACATACTGGACTAAAAACTGAGTCACTGAACTAAAGCAAATTGTCAAAGATAATGCATTTATTATGACTCCAAGATTCATCACAAACATGTTGATTCTATACATGATTTAGTTAAATATACTAATATCACTTTACTCAATGTAAAATAGAAGGAAAATATGTATTAATTGTTGGAATAACTTACGAATAGTAATATCCAGAGAGAGAAAAGCCTATACATATTTGCTGAGTAAATAAAGCTCAAACATTTTTAAAATTAACAAGAGATATTGAACCTAGTTTTGATTTATAACCAGTGTTATATTTTTCCAATTGCCCAGTCATGTGCTGTCTAATCTAGCATCCCTACAATGTATCTATCTCAGTACTAATGTAGATGGTGTAATCCACATGCTTGAATGAGGGTATAATGTTCTCAGTGTTTACTTAAGGATGATAAAGAAATTTGATTCCATAGTTATAATCTCTACTATGTTAATATTTCACCTTTATTGCGGTAAGTTTATTGCTTGCATATTTTGGGGGACAGCTAGAAAAAAAATATATTGCACATAAGTTAATGTGTCTTCCCATGTGCAGATTACTTCAGAAGCATCCGATGCTGCTGGGAAATACACCTGTGATTGATTGGCATTTCATTTGGTCCAAGTAATGGCCATCCTGCAAGTAGCCTTTTGATTCTGCTTTTTTTTTTTTTTTTTTTTCCGAGGTTGGATTTCTCTCCAGTCCAGACTGACCTGGTATTCACTATGTAGTCTCAGGCTGGCCTTGAACTCACAGTAATTCTCCAACCTCAGCCTCCTGGGTGCTGGATTAAAGGTGTGTGCTCAATGCCTGGCCTTACTGGATTTAAAATAAAATACAATTTATTTGCTATTTATACCATGGCTAAATGAATTAATGAATATATGTCATTGCATTCTCATTTAATGGAATCAGTAAAATAATTACAAAGTAAAAGACCAAAGACAATAATTGTTTCAAGTACTTATAATGGACTGATAAAGAATCCACTACTGTTGAAATCTGACATACAGAACAATGTTTTTTAGGTCCCGTATTGTACTGGCTACACAATAATAAAGCTGAAATTTTCTAACAGCCTAGGAGTTTGCTCTTAACATTTTTGCTTTGGTTCTTTTCTAAATTTCATAGCAATCTACATGCAGGCAACAGACCATCGCAAAAAATTTAACAGTAAAAACCAATTCTCAGACTTGGATAAAAACACAGCCTTTGGTTTGGCTCCCATACTGAGTGTCCACAGGACAGACCATCCAAAATGAAAGTTTTAGCATAAACTTGCTAGGTATGAGTCAGTCACTACTTTTCACCTTGTTTGTGGCAAGATGGTCTCTCCCCCTTTCTGTGTGTGTCTCTCTCTCTTGAACACACAAATATCTCTTTCTCTTTCTTTCTCTCTCTCTCTTTCATGCACATTAATTCTCTCTCACTCTCTCACCATCTCTCTCACTCATTGTCTATTGCTCTCATTCTGGCTTTTATTGTTACTGCTCCTCCTGGCAAATTAGCTGGTCCTGAAGCTTCCAAGTTCCAGAATGTTCTCGTCTTTGCTCCCATGTCCCCACCAGCTTGCTGTGGTTAAAGAAGTCCACTGGGCTTTCAGCTTTGTATCTGGGGTCTGAGGAGCAAACTCTGGTCCTCAAGCTTGAGCAGCAAGTACTTTAGCCACTGAGCTACTCCTCAGGCCAGAACCTTTGACTTCTTTAACCTCAGGTTTCTGATGTATTTAATGGCAATAAAACCAAAAGGCACGTGTAAGACCAAAATGAAATCAACACACATGGGAATCACCAAGTTAATTGTTATTTCCTAGAAACGTTCCAACATGCGTATTCTACAGGTTCCCAAATGTTCCATATCTTGAAAATTAGGAATTGGGATATTAGGATCACAAAGCCTCAAACCCTTGGCTTCCAGAGAGTCCAAATTTTTGTCCCATTCTCCACCAGGTGTATGAGCTGAGTACTACACAGCAATCAGGTCAGCATTCTGAGAACTCATAACTTCTCCCCATATGCTCACTGTCAACACGTCTATTCTATCTTCTTATATCATTCTCTCCCTTTCCAGAACTTTAAGAAAACTGAAAAGGCCAATATTTTTGAAACTGCCTTCTTCTAAATACTCCAACCCAGGCAGTTATACCGAAACAACAAAAGTTGTGCAATATTAATCTCTTCCAATTAGTTTTCTTGTACGGAGCCAGATGTTTCATTTGGCATCACCCGTGGACAGATTAACTGCAAACAATAACTGTAATCCAGAACTAATGGCCGAGGGAACATCATGTGACTTTCAATTAGCCAAGTTAACCGCTGGAAAACTGATGCCAACTTACAAAGAAAGGCATAATTACTGAATGACTGAATCACAACTTGATAATCCATTCTTTAAAACAATCTTTGCAAATCCATCCTTCTCAGCTTCAGCTTTCAGTTTTCAAAGCCAATAATCTTACATATGACCTTGAGGAAGAGGAGATAAACTGTAGAATCTCTTCACTTAAGGGAAGTTAAATGGTGCGTGTAACATCTATGTTACACAGTATACAACAGTGACTGACTTCAGCCTATAAATTATGTTTGTTATTTGCTTTGTCTGTCAAGTGACCTATGCTTACTAATGTTGGTAGATTGCAGATAAGCCCTTCAGTCTTCAGCTAACATTGGAAAACAAAGACAATGTGATCAAACAATGAAAATCTCTATTAGTCAAATACTACAGCAAGTCCACTATGTCCAGCATGTCAAGTGTTTAAAAAGAACAAGACACTAACTCATGTCTTCTAGATTTTTCCATTAATAGCCTTCCTCTGTTCCTCATATCTCATAGAAAAGTATATGCTTTTCATTCAGCTAGTACAACTGTAAATCCCAGATCCATGACTTAATCATTGTGTTATCTCTGGCAAATTAGTAGCTTTCCCTGGCCTTAGATTCATCTAGAAGATGGAAATGGCAATTACACGAATTCCTGATAGAACTGTGAACAGAGTGAAATAAGATAATGTATGTAAAGTTCTTTAAGTAATAGTTAAGATGTAGAAAGTTCATAATAGATATTATTCATACTTCAATAGTAGGGTTTTTAAAATGTACACTCTACTCACCATGGAGACTTTCCAAGCCTACACAGGAAGAGCCACTTATATAACCAAAAATATACTAAATCTAAATTTATATATAGCATATAACCAAAAATATACCATATATATCTCAACCAAAAGTAGTTTCCAAGTCTTTACGGCTATGGTTGATTAGGGTCCCTCAAAGGTAATTCAGACGTGATCCAGAGTGTCACTATTATAAGGTGGTGGGATCTTTAGAAATTGGAGTCTTAGTTCATTCGAGCTGAGCCTTTGAAGGGAATTTAAGTCCCAGTTTCTTCCTCTTTCCATGTCTTTGCTTTGCTTCCCAGTTCATGAGCAAGGAATTTGCTTTGTCTAGAACCTCCCACTACAATGCTCTGCCTCATCAGAAGCTCAAAGAGAATACTCCCAGATTTTAGCTACAACTTCCAGAAATGTGGACCAAAATAAGCTATTGCTATTTATAAGTTAACTACCTTAGGTGTTTTGTTATCCTCACAGAGGTGAGTAATATCCTAAAAGTAACAAAGGTTCAAGAGTCAAATGTATGACACAGAAAGATTATTTTGGTAGCATCTGAATAACCAACCAAAATACATCCAAATTTGGGTGTTGTAGTCAACATTGCATTGCTCAGAGAAAACACCGGACCAAGAGCAGTTTGTGGGAGGAAAGGGTTTATTTGGCTTACAGACTCAAGGGGAAACTCCATGATGGCAAAGAAAAATGATGGCATGAGCAGAGGGTAGACATTACCTCAGGTAGACAACAGCAGCAGAAGAGTTGCCAAACACTGGCAAGGGGAAGCTGGTTATAATACCCATGAGCCCACCTCCAACAATAAACTGCCTCCAGGAGGCTTCAATTCCAAAATTTCCACCAGCTGGGGACCTAGCACTCAGAACACACAAATTTATGGAAGACACCTGTATCAAGCCACTAAGATAGGATTATGGCATTCATCAGAGGATTTTTGTTAAAGATTTGAATGCAGACTGCCTGTGGCAGTGATTACGGAAAAAGGGGGACAAACTTGAGGTACAGGAAAGAGACGGAAATTATTTCAGTGTATCAATGAAGTAACATAAGTGGTATCAAATCAATCCAACTATTGCATTATTTTTCCTCTGTTACGTACTTCATACTATCATCAGTATTATTCAAAATTTATTTGAAGACATCTTTAAAAGAATCATGGCATGTCATAGGTGACGTAAAGAATGCTTACAGCTGATAAAATATTATTAGCTTTCATTAGAACATCTTATGAACTGTCCATATGTTAATCAATATATTTATGTTAATTGCTAATTTTCATGTCTCGCAACAAAGGTGCAAATTTTGGCATCTTCTGACCTTCAAGGTCACACATGATACCAGTGATGCTTTTTCTTACTAAGTTGTACAACTACTAAAATTAATTGCACCCCAGGGCTATTATAGTATGCATGAATTGTCAGCCAAATGAAAGACAATGTTTGAAAGAATAAGGATTTAGACATGTTCTCAGTGAATGCTGATAGCAACATGAAACTGACATGATACCAATTACAAGATCACTAATTAAGACCACTAAGCAAGCCAATGTATTTCTCCCTACCACTGAGATTTTCAACTTCTGCTTTTGATTTTTCTTTCAGTAAATTGTGGGGGGGATAACCTTTCAGAATAATTTTCCTTGACTTTCTGAAACTAGAATGTATCATTTCATATGTCATAAAATATGCTAATTTTGCTGTGCCGAATTCTGACATGTGATGAAGTAGCAACAATATGCTTTGATTTTACTTTTCCTGCTTCTAAAAGAGCTAAGAAAGTCAAATATATGTTTCTTTTTTAAAAACTGAAGGAATGAAAGGAAATTTTTAAAAGTCTGATTTCATGGAAATGCAATGATGTGTTATAGACAAAAGAGCCTTACAAATATGCTATACATTATCTTTGTTGGAAAGCAACTTAGCTTGTTAAAAATAAAGTTTTATGTTGAGCCTTATTTACAACTATGATGGCTCAACTTATTCCAAAAGCAGAATGGAGCAAACATATTTATTCATTTATTTATTATGATAGAGATAGAGAAAGAGGCAGTTAGAAAGTGAAAGACTGATCTTGCCAGGGTCTCTTGCCACTGCAATGGAACTCTGGATGTTTGCACCACCTTTTACAGCTAGTGTGAGTGGCTTTGCCCAGAAGTGCCTTAAACGCTCAGCCATCTCTTTAGCCTCAACTTTTATTTGACTAGATAATATTCAATAACTTTTTTTAGACCTTAGGATGCAAACGATAGAACGTATGTAAATATTAATGTGTATGCCACTATTTACAGACACATCTATTTCATTACAACAGAATATAGAGCAGTAGTTGAGAAGCACACTGCTGGCAATGGTACAGTCTTTCTTTGTCCTCCTCATATATGACTCTGCTTTTGACTTGGTTCTAAGCTTACTACAGAAATCAACTGTGCTGCCCCAGACTGGACTAACCAGCTGACTCATAGAATCCTGAGAAATAACTAAAGTCTGTTGCAAGCCACTAATTTGAGGTGACTGGATAAGCAGTGAAAGAGAACTGATCATTCCACTGACACACTGAGGTGGGGGAGGTGCTGCGGTCTCCTGTTTTCATTTGGTGCCAAGCCTGACCAGTAACAGTATTGATACAGCAAAGTCACAAACCCAGAAAGAACAACTGCCCTTCTAGGGAACAAGACCATCAGATCTTACAGCCAGAAATGCTAGTGCAAGATGCTCACTACAGTGCTGTCAATGCTTTGTGGATGCCCTAGTTCTCAGTACAGTTTCTAAGCCTGTCAAGAAAGAGAGACCTGTGTTTCATTCTGAGTCTACTGGGCCACGTGTGTTCAGTATAGAGCTTACAGGAGAGTTTTCATTTCAGCCACGGGATGACTCTTGCGGCGGTTTGAATGAAATGCCTCTCATAGGCATGTGATTTAAATACTTGGTCCCCAGATGGTGATATGTTGGTAAAGTTGGGTTGGGGGCGTGGGGGGGGGCTTAGGGAGATGGAGCCTTGCTTGAGGAGGTTGTCACTCGGGGCAGAATTTGGGATTTTATAATCCAGGTCATGTTGCCAGTGCTAGTAGCTCATTCTTGCTACTTCTTCCCAGCTGATATATAATGAGGAGAGACAGATTCCTGCCCCTGCTATGCTTTCCCACCATGATGCAACTTCTGCTTAACACTATAGCCTGAGACAAACCCTTTCTTCCCTATACTGTTGTTTGAAGAGTATTTTGTCCTAGCGAAGTCAAGAATCTGATTAAATATGATAGGAATTATATTTCACATAAGGCAGAGAAAAGAATAAGTCCATTAGAGTTTTTGAAGTGACAGCAGTAATTCAGGATCCCTTCTCTCCCCACCTGATGGGATTTTCTCCCACAACATCCAATACTCTGTTAACATGGAGGATGAAGTGGCCTCTATGATCCAGACGGACTAACACTCTTTTGGCCAAGAAAGGCCTTACAACCTGTGGTTTGATTTCTTACTCACTCAACAATTATTAAGTAAAAGTCACTGTTATCCACAAGTACTTTACAGAAGCACTTTCCTTAAATGGAGTAGGACTAACAAAATTATAAAGTAACAGGACTTGTGTAGCCTTTCTATAAAGCTCTAAATCGGAAGAGGGGGCGGAAAGAATGTCAGAGTCACATGTTGGGTCATGATATGCAGAGACATTTAGCTTACCCATAACTGTGGGCTAACTCCACAATGCATGACCCGTATACCTCAAAAAGGAGGGGCCAAGGGGAGGGGGTAGGTCACGGATGAGCCTAATAATGGTACCAAACTGACTGTATTTGCTGAATACAGAACTGACTAGTAAAAAAAATAAAAATAAAAAAGTAAAATTATATTTGGGGAACAAAAAAAAAATCTATTCCCTGAAACTCTAAACATATTATAGGATAAGTATGGGAAATACCTATGTCAAGATATAGAGTTGGTCCATATCTAATAATAAAAAAGGAAGAAAAAAATAAGTAAATGAAAAAAAACATTACTCCCCCTCCCAAAAATAAAAGATGTAGAGCTGGGAGTGGTGGCGCACACCTTTAATCCTAGCACTTGGGAAACAAAAGTAGGAGGATTGCTTTGAATTTGAGGCCACCCTACGAGTACGTAATGAATTTCAGGTCAGCCTTGGCTTAGAGCAAGACCCTACCTCTAAAACCCAGCCAAACAACAACAACAACAAAAAAGATATAGCCATAAGCAAGGGTTTTCTAAACATGATACTAAACACTGCAGAAGTAATGATAAGAATTGGCTAATGGGACTTCACTAAATCGAAAAGCTTCTATGCAACAAAGTAAACAGTGAATTGCGTGAAGAGACAAGCTACAGAACTAAGGTTTGCACTAGATGTACATCTGACAGAGGATTAATGTCTTGAATATGCAAAGATCTCAAAAAGCTAAATAGTAAGAAATTAATTCAATCAACAAATGGACTAACGAAATGTATAGATAATTCTCAAAAATGTTGCACAAATGACCAATAAACATATATTACAAAAAGGTCACATCACTAGCTATGATGGTTAATCTCAATTGTCAACGTAATTGGCTCTGGAATCACCTATGAGATAAGTCACTGGGCTTATAGGGAGTTTTTAATGTTAGGTTAACTGAAGTGGAAAAACCCACCCTAAATGTGGGTGGGACCATTTCATGGGCTGGGTTCCCTGATTGAATAAAACAGAGAAAAAGCTAGCCTGATGTCAGCGTTCACCACTGTGCTTTCTTTTGTTTGCATGCGGCCGATTATTTCGAGCTCCTTCCACCATCCATGATTTCCTAGTCATGATGGACTACACCTTCAAAATATAAGCCAAAATAATCCATCCCTGTCATAAATCGATTCTTTGTAGGAATTTGGTCACAGCAAAACAGAAAGTAACTACTACACTAGCCATCAAAGAAATTCAAATTTAAACCACATTAAGGTTTTGCCTCACCCCAGACAGTATGGCAGTCATTAAGAAAGCAAGTAGCAACAAATTCTGGGTGTGGATGTGTGCAGAAGGGAACCGTCATATATTGCTCATGTGGATGTAAATTATCCCAGCCACTATGGAAATTATTATGGAGTCTTCACAAAAAACTAAAAACAGATACATCAGGAGATCCAGGTATCACACTCCTGGGTATTTATCCAAAGGTGAATGACTTCATGTCAACATATCAGAGATCCATGCACAGCAATGTGTATGGCAGAACCATTCAAAGTAAGTACATTATGTGATCATACTAGGTATTCATCAACAAATGTGCTCTATATACACCATGAAATTATTGTAACCATCAAGAACAAAATTATGTCATTTGCAAGAAAATGGATATAACATGAGATAGTCATATTAAAATAGTTCAAAAAGCTGGAGAGATGGCTTAGCAGTTAAGGCGCTTGCCTGTGAAGCCAATGGACTCATGTTTAACTCTCCAGGTCCCACGTAAGCCAGATGCACAATGTGATGCAGGCGCACAAGGTCATACATGTGCACAAGATGGTGTACAGATTCTGGAATGCAATTATGCTAGCTGGAAGCTCTGAAGTGCTAATTCTCTCTCTCCCTCTCCCTCTCCTCTCCTCTCTCTCTCTCTCTCTCTCTCTCTCTCTCTCTCTCTCACACACACACACACACACACACACAAAGGAATTAAGGGGCTGGATAGATTGCTTAGTGGTTAAGGCTTTGCCTGCAAAACCAAAGGACCCAGGTTTGATTCCCCAGGACCCACATAAGCCAGATGCACAAGGTGGCACATGCATCTGGAGTTTGTTTTCAGTGGCTGAAGTCCCTGGTGCACCCATTCTCTCTCTCTCTCTTGCTCACTCTCTCTCTCTCTGTCTCTTTATCTCTCTCCCAAATAAATTAAATAAGTCATTAAAAATATTTTAAAATAATTAAGGGCCAGAGATTGCTCAGTGATTAAGGCCCTTGCCTGAAAAGCAGAGCAACTGGGTTTGATTCCCCAGTACTCATGTAAAGTCAGATATCCAAAGTGGGGCATGCATCTGGAGTTCATTTGCAGTGGCTGGAGGCTCTGCACCTATTCTCTCTCTCTCTCTCTCTCTAGTTTAAAATAAATAAATAAATAAAAATGTTTTTTTTAAGAATTAAACCAATCTCAGAAAAACAAATATCATATGTGTTTTCTCATATGTGGTCCCTAGATTTTACATGAATACATAAAACCATGTGTGCATGAATGACATGAAAGGAGAAACAAAACTGTCTATGGGAACAGATGGGACTCATGAGATGGGAATAAGAAAGGGAAGGGCGCCAGCATACAGGGGGATATGCTCAAACTATACCATGTATTTCTATGAAAATGACCTTACATAACTCAAAACTATGTACAATGAAAAACAAAGTAGAACCATAAAATGCATTTATTCCCTTTTTCCTGCCCATTTCTCTCTCTCTCTCTCTCTTTTTCAATCTGCCTTTTAGGTCTGATATTCCATATATATTGCTTTCAATATTGAATAGTTGATTTTATGAAAGCAAATAAGAACTTTATTCCCAGGACTAAGCCATGATTATGTCAGATTGCCCAAACACTGACCTACAATTTGAGGATTGTAAATGATGGCTATTAGTTGCATAGGCAAGGAACAAGTCAATAGTGTTGGATTCCAAGGTCAGGACTAATGAGTGTACTGCGTTGTTTTCTGTGTCATACTCTGCAGCCAGTAGTGACTCTCACAGGGATTATTTTCAGAGAAGTAACTATTCGGTGTATAGTAAAAGTATAGATAAAAGCTAATATCCACTGTTCTTAGGTAAGGACACTGTCTCATAGTAAGCACATCAAAGCATCTGACATACATTTTTATTAAGTCATCATTAGTAAAAGATGCATTTGTCCACTTTGCCTATGCATACAAATAACAAATCAGTTATATATATCAACTCAGAGCTGTATAATGACAAGCCTTCCAGAAACCATTACACAGGGAGCTGGAAAAATATTAACAAGCATATATTTACTCCTTTTGATTCTATCAGAATTGTTAATAAGAAACTGCTGTCTTCTAGACACATTTTGGACAACATGCTCCTCCTAGGTACCAATAAAAACATCACACATATATGTTATAGTAAAAGTTACACAAAGCTAAGAAACCTTTCTTATGGAGATTGACATTGTAGAGAGTGGTATCAATGAGCTACAACTTCAGCCACCATTGTGGGGGACTCTATTCCAGGAACTTTTAGTTCATCTGCCCTACCAAGCATTCTGACAAGGCAAAGTTTTTTGTTTGTTTTTTTTTTTTAAACTCTTGTTAAAGATAAAGAAACAGAATTAAAAGTACTACTTTGGGAAGTAGTAGCTACTTTATAGTAGAGAAACTGAGGATACCACCTGTTGTTTCTAGACTGAAGCAACCCTGCCAAATTATTTGCGCATCTTAATCACATGAATCATGAGTAGATATTTGGTGAAGGAAAATTAAGGTTGCTAATTCAGTATCCCTAAAATAAGGAGACTATCGTAGATTAAGGAAGATGATCCAATGCAACGTCAAAGATCATTAAAGAGAAAGACTAAAGAAGAGTTCAGTCAGAGAAAGCTTTGGAGATGCGAGAATCCTAGCTTTCGAGATGGAAGACATTGAGCCAAGAATGCATGCCGCCTCTAGAATTCAGGGAAGGCCTAAGACAGACCGTCATCTGTGGCTGCGGAACGGGACTTAGCGGATACCGTAGTTTGAGCTCAGTGATACGCATATTGCACTTCTGCCACTAGCAGATCACATACATTTGGTGTTCTGTGCTAATAATCTAGAATCATTTGCACATCTAAACTATGTGCCCTGGCCTACAAAGAGATGAGATGGGCTTTTTTTTTCTCCTTCTGACATTCTTACTGAAAATTTATCTCTTCTGACCAATTATCAGAAAAATCCTAACAGAATGATGCTACAGAAAATATCTGAAGAGGACTCTTTAACTTCCAAAGGCACCGCAAACCCAGAGAGATTGAGAAGCTGTCGCGGAGTGGAGGAGAGTGAGAAGATAACCAGAGAAAGGTTGTTAGTGGGAAAACCGTGGAAAGAGGACTAAGGTCTGTCAGTGAGTTTTCAGTGTTGTGGGAAAGTTAGCATCTCGGCTTTGATGAAAGTATCCCGGTTATGGTAACAGTGAAAAAGCAAGAGAAAAGGGAGATGGATGCTCTCCATACTTTGGAACTTTGGTTTGATTTGTTTTGGCTTAATTGGTTTGTTCTGTTTGGGCTTAGTATGGTTTGGTTGGGTCTTATATTTGAAGCAGAATCTTACATATCCAAGGCTAAACTTAAATTTAACCCAAAACTTCAGCACTGGAAAGACTGCTTAGTGGTTAAAGTGCTAGCCTAAGGAAGGACCCAGGCTTGATTCCCCAGCAGCCACATAAGACAGATGCACAAGCTGGTGCATATGTCTAGAATTCATTTGCTGAGGCTAGAGGCCTTGATATGACCATTCTCTGTATCTGCCTTTTTCTCCTTTTCTCTCTCTCTCTTTCTCCCTCAAATAAATAAATAAATTCATTTTTAAAAAAAAAAACAGACATCATGTATGCTAGGCAAGCACTTCATGTATACTATGCCGAGCTACATCCTCATATTATAACTTTCTATAACCTAATATTTTCTAAACTAAAAACTTTATTTAAAGAACAACAAATAAGCCAGGTGTGGTGGTGCATGCCTTTACTCGGGAAGTAGAGGTAGGGAGGATCGCCATGAGTTTGAGGCCACCCTGAGACTACATGTTTAATTCCAGGTCAGCCTGAGCTAGAGTGAGACCCTACCTCAGAAAAAACAACAACAACAAAAAAGAACAAAAATAATCATGTATACACACATTTGCATATATATATACACACACACACATATATATATATATGTATATATATACATATATATACACAATAACTTATGCCTGACTTGCCTGAGATTATTCAATCATTGCATAGTCTTAAATTTTAACTGCTTATTTCCTTCCTAATATAATGTTCTGTTCTAAGACTTATAATCCATTCAAACTAACCTAACTTTCCCTGTCCTACAATTATCAAAGTTTAATTAAAGTGAAAATTATCTGACAAAAAGAATAAGGTTAAATTATCTGCATAAAGGTAGCAAGAGGGATGTTTATTATCCTAGATGTTTGTGAAGTAAAGAAGTCTCTATAATCATCTTCACAAATTCTCAGTTTTTTCTTTCCTTAGTCATTTGTGTACTTGTGGGATTTTGTTCTAAATCAGGAATAATGGAGGATAATTACTGTAGCTGATGTTAGCAAACTGTAGGTTTCCAGAAGTCGTATCTCTCCTTTCATTCTTGGAAGTGAGTAGACAATTATGACCAGAGGTTCTACTAACTTGTACAGAGCTTCCTGTGATCCAGGGCACTCCAAGCCCTTTACATGGACTTACCTCATGTAGGCATCCAATCATCTTAGGATGGGTGACCATCTGTACACATTTCCAGTGGCGAAAAGGAGACAAAAGTTCTGGAACCAGATTTAAAACCTCACCAACCTGGTTCTAGATTCTTTGTATAACCATATGTATAACCATAACTGTAAATGCATTTAGGAGAAAACACAGCTCAGAACTACTGACAGTGATTTTTATAGGTAATATGAATTAAAATTTCACCTCACTTCAACTACACAGCCATCCTTAGGAAGCAGCTACGGTTGCAGACAGGATTCCCTGGGGCTCAATGCTGAGCTAAAGGGTAGAATTCAGGAGGATGCTTATGGGGGCGTCCTGGTGGGATTTCCACCTGTGGAGGAAGGGAAGTCAGGGCCAGAGAAGCACTAGATCCTTCCTCAGGTAGCTCCAAATATGGACCACCCTGGGGACTTGTACAAACTGGCAAAAACGCCTGTTGTTTGATCAACACTCAGTCAGAGTCACTAGGTCTGGACTGGTCTAGAAGGCGTTCATACCTTGAGAGAGGGCAGAGTCTCCAGCAGGGCACTTAGCCATGACACATGAGAAGTCCACACTCCAGAAACCCCAGCACTCCATTGTAGAGTGGAAACAGGGGAGTGAAGGATGTGTGCCAGGTACGTATAGATGGGAGAAAAGGAAAAAAAGATTGAATTAGATGTCTCATGTCCAATAAATAGTAAGACTATTGGTCAAACTTCCCAAAGAAATAGGAAAAATAGAATATATGGATGGATAAATATATATTACAAAAATTTCAGACAGTATTGCCTCACTCAGTTATAGGGGCTAATAAATCCAAACCAAGGAGAGACAATAGTATCATTCCAGACTGAATGTGAAGGCATTTTAGGAGTCCTATTTTAACAACACATGAAAACCAATGTCTGGGCTTCAAGCAGGCAGAGGAAGAGACAAAATTTGACACTTGTCTTTTTTGTTGCATTCAGTCCTTCCTACAATTGAATGAGAACCACATAGACAATCTCCATGAGTCTATTAATTCATGTCCAAATCTCATCCAGAAACACTCTCACAAACAAAGAAAAATATTTAACCGAATGTCTGTGGACCGGTCAAAATGACACATAAAATTAATCTTCATAATAGGTGACATAAGGAGGATGTGATCCCAGATCTGTGGGGCTCCAGGGGGAATCCTCCCCAGGATTCCATGCTGCCTTCAAGGCATGTGACAGCTGTGGCAGAGCAAAAGAGGAGTCAGTTAGAGTATGATGGGAACAAGCACTTCACAAGAGCTCTAAGGTTATAGTGTAGTTCAGTATAGGGTGCAAAATGCTGCTTGAGAAATGACATAAGGCCAGAATGAACTGATGGTGAACCTTTATTTTAAATAGAGTTTAAAATAAAAACACAAAATACCTTTATTAAAAGAAGAAGGCATTTAGGGCTTGGAAGGATGGCTTGGTGGTTAAGGCGTTTGCCTGCAAAGCCAACGGACCCAGGTTTGTTTCCCCAGGACCCACGTTAGCCAGATGAACAAGGGGGTGCACGTGTCTGGAGTTGGTTTGTAGTGGGTGGAGGCCCTGGTGTACCCATTCTCTCTCTAAAATAAATAAATAAAAATAAAGTTATTTTTTGAAAAAAAGAATAAGGCATTTAATTTCTTTCTAAAAGTTTACATGTAAAACGTGAAAGATGAACAATAAATATTGAGATGTATTAGCTGTGTAAGAATAGAACAAACATATCAGCAATCTGTAACTTTCTGGTCAATTAGGCTTTCTTCAACTAGAACTCCCATATATGTGGATAACTGTGCTCATAGAAGGCAAGGTAATAGAATTCTCTATGCAAAGACACCTTTGAAAATTGATACACTGATATAATTTTATTTATTTACTCTAGCTCAAATAATTGAATGGTTAACTTAACAATCACATAAAACCATATCAAAATGTTTTACTTTTTTACTTTTGGTTAATTTAACAGTGATTGCCTGAACTGCTAAAATTCTTTTTTTTTTTTTTTCCAGATTACAGAACTTGTCTTATAATGCCTTTGAAAGGCCCTAATTTTGATTGTGTTAGAGAGTGAATCTTATTCTTTTTGTTCCCTCTTTAACAGATGTGAACTAACCAAGAAATGGAGAGAAATCATTCCAAATGGGATGAGGCAGGAATGTGAGAAGAAAGGTTAGAAGAAGGAGGAGGATGCCAGAAAGGGGTGACAGAGAAGGAGGAGCCTGCTCAAGGTTTAGGAGAAGCCGTAAATGTCCTCCAGGTCACTAGAGAAGGAAGGAGTTCAGATACTTTGTCTTTCATTGTCTCCTGATACATGGAGCTCAGCAAACTCTTAAGGCTCACCTTCCCCATAACTCTACCTTTACCTTGTCCTCAAACACAAAGATGAGAAACTGCCAAATGCCTTTGGAAAACCAAGCTATAATTTTTCTATGGTACAGAATTCCCCAGATTTTCTAGTCCAGTAAACATTGCCTAAAAAGGAAATGAGTCTGGCCTGGCATTAGTTTCTTAGCCAATTTATTCTATAATCATTGCATTCTTTTCTCAGAATCGTGAAGTGTCTGTTTATTAATCCATTAGAGAACTTGACCAGAGTTGATGTCATGCTCCCACACCAATTCTATAGCTCAGAAGTTTTCTGTTCTTTGACATTTGCAAGATTTCAACCTTTGATCCCATGCTTTCTATGGTTTTAGAAACATTATTTACAGTGATAGTCTTACAGTCATTCTTTACATGAATTTTTCACTGTATGGTAACATAGAGATTATTCTCCCTAGTGAAAAAGGTATTTGTCAAATTTCAGAGCCCCATCTGCAAAATTATCCAAGGAAAACTGGGCTATAGGGTTCGGGTGGCTGCTGCAGGCTTCCTGTTCCCTTTGGAATCTGTAGCCATTCAAGATGGTGGAGCATACACAGCACAGATGTAGCATGTTCATTCATTCAGCACATGGTTATTGGGACAAAATTTTTTTTGGTTTTTTTTTTTTTTGAGATAGGGTCTTGCTCTAGCTTAGGCTGATCAGGAATTCACTATGTAGTCTCAGGGTGGCCTTGAACACACGTTGATCTTCCTCCCTCTGCCTCCCAAGTGCTGGGATTAAAGGCATGCACCACTATGCCTGGCTTGGAACAAATTTTTGCTTGGTTACTATGTACTGAATACTAAGGTGAATATTGACATAACAAAGGAAAATAGAGAGAAATCTGAACCTATACAATTCATGTTCTTATGAACATTATCAAAGCTCACTTTTTATAAAAAGAGAGACTAATGGAAAGAGGGAGGGGATATGATGGAGAGTGGAATTGTGAAGGGGAAAATGGGGGAGGGGAGGGGAGGGAATTACCATGGTTTATTGTCTGTAAGTATAGAAGTTGTCAACAAAAATTATACATTAAAAAAGAAAAGAAAAGAAACAAAGAAAACCCACTAAGTGAAAATACTGGGCTGGAGAAATGTCTCAGTGGTAAAATGCTCTTGCTTGTAAAGTGTGATGGCTAAGGCTTGATTCCATAGTACCCACCAGATGTCAGACACACAAAGAGGCCTGGCCATGCATCTGGAATTCATTTGTAGTGGCAGGAGACCCTGGTGTGCCCATGCTTTTTCTATTTCTCTCTATCTCTGTTTGTTAAGTGATTAAAAACATTTTAAATAAAAATAAATACTTTTATTATTTATTGGAGAGATATGGAGAGAAGGAGACATGCACACACACACATGTGGGGGGGGGGGGAGAAAGAGAAAGAGAATATGAGTGTGTCAGAGCCTCATGCCACTACAAATGAACTCCAAATGCATGTGCCACTTTGTGCATCTGGCTTTATCTGGACACTGGGGAATTGAACCCAGATATAAGGCTTTGTAAGCAAACACCTTGAACAGCTGAGCCATCTCTCCAGCCTAATAAAAATAGTTTAAAAAATAAATAAAACTAAATTTTTTTAAAAACTAAAAATAATTTTTAAGATAAATTTTGAATTGAAAGAATAGATTAGAATCAAAATATGGTTAGTGGCTAGAGAAATAGCTCAGGGGTTAAAGGTACTTTTTAAAAAACACATTTATCAATGAACAGATATTCTAGCATGGGACTGCTGAAAGCTTTAATGTATGTGTCATGCCCAGCTCTCGGCACCCCCAGTGACCACCAAGGAGAACCAAACACATATGCAAAAGCAAGGAGCTTTATTTTGGGCTTAAGCTGGGACTCTTGACTTCACCAATGCAGTGGATCCCTACAAGGGCCCTGAGCAGTAGGTGCGGGGGCAGGTATTTTATAGGGATTTGAACAAAGAAGTAGGGGAATGGTTACATGATTGGTAGATTTAAGTAGTAACTGCACTTGTATTTTTTCTGATAGGCTTAGGATGCTGGGGGGGCAAAGCTGGTGGGCAGGGGGCTAGGGGGATTCCAAGCAGATTAGGTAACCTTTATTGTGATTGGCTATGTGTGTTTGAGGAACTTAAGCAACTTATCTTATGACTATAGAAATGTATGGCATAAGCAGTTTGTGAGCTTTTTTCAGTAACTGTTAAATTCTCATTTAAACCTTGCTGGGAAAAAGAAACCTTGCCGGGAAACAGAAACTTAGGCCTACTGGTGACTCTGAAGCCTGTCATGGGATCTCCTCTGGTTCCTGAGTCCTTCATATGAATATATAATGTAAACCTGTACAAGAACCGATCAGAAAATGTTTTCCATGATTGATTACAGCATAAAATCCCACTTTACTTTTTTAAAGTTTTTAAAGGACTCTGGCTGAACTGGGAAAATCAGTGTATCTAACCTGGGAGTGAAAAGACATGTAGGAGGGCCATGACTTTTGCCTGCACTGTCATCCATACTATTGTTACAGGCAAATCAGGTGATTCCAAGACAAGAAGAGAAGAAGCCCCAGAGTGGACGGGAGGAAGCCATCTTTACACAAAACGTTCCACAGAACAGATGGAGATAAGGTGAGTGACTCCAAAATGGACTTTGCTCATACATACAATGATTCTCAATTTCGAGAATACTTAAGTACAAACTAAGTAAACATTTTTTTTATCTACATGAAATATTTTCTATAATTCAGATGTTTCCTTTTGTTTGTAGATAAGCCTTTTTTTTTTTTTTTGTTTCTTTGTTTGTTTGTTTTTCGAGCACTCTAGCCCAGGCTGACCTGGAATTCACTATGGAGTCTCAGGGTGGCCTCAAACTCACGGCAATCCTCCTACCTCTTCCTCCCGAGTGCTGGGATTAAAGGCGTGTGCCACCACTCCCGGCAAAACCTTTAAAATTTTTTTTAAATCAAACTCATGGGTATTCCACCAAAATACATTCTCAGTGTTCTAGTGATTCATGTTTAGTCTATGAAAAATCCTTTTCAAAGTTCCTAGGATGAACATTACAATTTATGAATTTTTTTGTTTTATATAATATTAAGAGAAATAAACCAGACTCCGAAGGTCAAATATCATATGTTTTCTCTGTTGAAGAATCTAGATTTTACAAAACAAAAAGACATGAAAGTAGAAAAGGAGGGAGAGTGGGAAAGAGGGGATAAGAGAGAGCAATGATATGAGGATAAATACATGTATGAAGATGTCATAATGAAATGCATTTACTAAAATGATTATGTACTAACTTTAACATGTACATTCCAAAAGTAGGAGACATGAAAAAAAAAAAAAAAACTATTTCTGAAGAGGAAATGGACCAATTTAAAGGGAGACAGAAGAGCTAGATTAGTGGGAGGAGGGTGGAGATGGCCAAAGAACACAGTATACATATACAAAAATTATATAAAAATAGTATACTGAAATAGTATATTGTACAATTTATAAATCTCTCAACCCTGCAAAGATTGTATATAAAAACCTGAAATTTCTAAAATGAGTAATAGTCATGTATATGTGCAATCATAGTTCCCTATCACTCCTACTTTTGCTCCTTCATTTTAAGAGACATTTTGCAGTACATCATTTTGCATGTCCAGAGCACTGTAGGCACCAGGAGCCCACAGGTGTTTCAGAAGCACTATTGTGTCAAGAGTGGCAAACTCATTAAAGTGTAGACCTTTAATAGGGAAAAAATAGAAGAAGAAACAAAGATGGCTAGTTTGAGATTAATTTCCATCTCATTATTGCAAATTGGAAAAGCTAAGAAGTCAGAGAAAGGCAGATAATGAGCTGGAAAATAATGAGATAACGTATTTCTAGGCATATTTAATACATATTTATTTCTTAAGGAGTTAAATTCAGGATGCAGATTTGATGGTTCTGGGAAAATGGCTGCCTGGGCTTATATCCCTGGCTATCTCTGTTAAGAAGGCTTAACAAATAAATTAATCTGCTGGTAAATATTTCACAGAAGAGAAGTTAGGTATCCATTGTTGAAAATAAATCAATAGACCAACCGCTCCTGAAAGGTTTGGTGTCAGACATGAGTAAGACTTTGGTTAAGAAGTGAAGATGGGGTTTCTGTGCTTGGCTTTCTAGCGGAGGTGGCCTAGTTAGCTGCTAAACAAAAATCTGGAGGGAGGTATATTCCTAAACTGAGCCATTGGTCCTTCTGAGGGCAAGGGCAGCCCTTAACTGAGAGGATCTTCTCCCTACCCCTAGAACAGGATTCATTCACAAAGTCTCCTGCTCCACCTACTAAAGGCTTCCCAGATTTGCCACAGTTCAACAGTCCCCAGACCCGCCTGTGCTATAGTGGGATTACGTATGCCTGTGGTGATGATGGAAAGGAAAATTACAAACCATACACGCAAACACTGTAACATGTTGACCGACGGAAAGCAATTTCCTCCTAATTGAAACATTGTCTCCTGGGGGGGGGGGGCGGAAGGAAGTTCAGGAGACTCAGGAAGTCAACAAGCTGGGTAAAGGTTGTGAGAACCCCCCCACCCTAAGATATATTAATGGAAAGCAACTGCTTGGGGGTGAGGCTGACCATCTAGCTGTCTGTAGATTGTCCAGTGAGCTCCAGAGACACAGCTTCCAGGAGTCGTCAGCCCTGCTGGGGTGGGCTCTTCCACGATTCACCCATGCTCCTGTAAGCAAGCCCTCACCGTGGCTCTGTAAGTAACCCCAATAAACGCATTGGTTTACTACAGCTGGTTTTTGGTGTAACCGTACTTTGGTCCGTGGTCTGTGCCCTATCTGGGGTGATGACCTGTGTTTACATCTCTCTAGGGGGAATATCACATTCCCTGCCAATAACAAAAGACTAATACCTGTTGATGTGTTGTGCCCACTAGCCATCTAAGGGCTTGGCTTCGTTCCTTAGGGAGAACAAAGGATCGTATGCTCCAGGATAGAGACCCAGACTAGGAGAAAAATGAATGGAAGTGGTTCATTATAAACAAAAGCTCATGTCGGGATGTGAGTGTTCCCAGAGCTGGGAATCCCATTTGAATAGGCTCTTGGATGTGATTTTATAGGGGTACCCACTTTCCCCTTACCTCTCCTTATGCTAATGGTGGATTGGGTTCCTCGTGAACTTATTGCTCCTTCTTGTCAAGGAGCGTCTTCCCCTTCCCCCCCCCCCCGTATGTTTCTGCTTGACTTAGTGGGGCTTGCTTGACCAGCTCCCTATCTCAGCCTGCCTCTGTTGTGCCTGGCAGGGGGAGGGGAGGGGAGTAACAGAGACGTTGTAGCCACTACTGTAAGCTGTAGCCAGGGCCAAGCTATTGCACTGCAGCTGCATCTTGGAGCCCATGTCCTGCTGGTAGCTGCATTTCCTGCCCCTCCATGCCCCCTCCCAGCAGGATGCTGAGCTCCAGGTACAGGCAGCAGCGCACCTTCCTTGGGGCTGCCTGCCTCGTGCACACTGCAGGCTGGAGGTGGCGTGCTCACACACACACACATGGACCCTCTCACTGTGATATACAAAGAGTATTTAAAAACTAATAAGAAAAAGGTAAACTGCACAATAAATAAGTGGGGAACTTCCTTTTCCTGGGGAGACACGAACACACATCTACTCACCCCACATAGGGCTCTTACAGCAGACCAAAGTACAATTGCACCCAAACCAGTTTTGGTGAGCCAATGAGTTAATTGGAGTTACTTAGAAAGCAGGGTGAAAGGATGCTTACGGGGGGGACCCCAA
Organism: Dipus sagitta; assembly: GCA_036346955.1. Taxonomy (NCBI): domain Eukaryota; kingdom Metazoa; phylum Chordata; class Mammalia; order Rodentia; family Dipodidae; genus Dipus; species Dipus sagitta. The sequence continues at coordinate 22,729,059 of CM070784.1, read as the reverse complement.
AGACAGCTGAGGCATTTCCAAGCCCGCCCAGCGTAGGTGTGGACTTGGGGAAGTCGCATCTCTAGGGCCCAGTGCCTGACCTGCCAGCAGCTCTGCTGGTGGAAGAGCCTCTCCTCACGCACTCGTTTGAACTTTACGTAACCTGATGGCGGGTTCTTGCAATCTTTTTCTCAAACTTGTTGATCTTCAGAGTTTCCAGAGCCTTCCTTCTCCCCACAGGAAGAAATGTTAGAACTCAAAGAAAATTGCAGCACAACACTGGTCACTCTGCCCCTCCACATTTGCTTACTGTAACCTTGAGGAGTGGACATGTCACCTTGTAAGTTTCATCTCTCCCAGATTTATTGACCTCTTATTTATGTATTTATTTATTTATTCATTCACTGATTTATTTATGAGACAGACAGACAGAATGGGCACCAGGGCCCTCAGCCACTGCAAACAAACTCCAGATGCATGCACCACCTTGCACATCTGGCCCACATGTGTCCTGGGGAATCGAACCTGGGTCCTTTGGCTTTGCAGGCAAGCGCCTTAACTACTAAGCCTTCCTTCCAGCCTAAATTATTGACCTTTTGACTCCCTCCTCTCATCTGGAAGGAATATTTCAATTCCAAGGAATCTGCTATACACATAGGCAAATATTAATTAAAAAAAAAAACTTTTCTTGTGTCTACAAAGAGGCATGTATAGGATATGCATTTCACAATAAAAAAAGAAATACTTTTTCAATGTTCATGCTAATTCACCCATTGATTCATAAACCCTAATTAATTCAGAACACTTAACTAAAATGAATGAAATAGGAGCACAAGAATAAATGTGGATAAATCTTTAAAACCTAATATTACATAAAAATAAATACATGTATTACAAATATATACTGTATGCATACATTTTTTAAAGTATAAAATATTATATTAAGCATATATCTTTGCACAATTTCTGTGGTTATTTGAATGTAAAATTTCCCCATAATCTTATATGCTTGTGACTAAGCCACATGCTCAATCTCCAAAATGTGGCAATTTGAGAAATGGAGCTTTTCTGGCGGAAGCCTGTCACTGGCAACAGACTAAGAGATTTATTAATCCAGTAGCCAAATATCGCTTGTTTGCAAGGCCTCCTGGCTGGTGTTTAATTACCCAGTACCCATGTAAAGCCAGAAACAAAAAGCGCCACATGTATCTGGCTTCCATTTGTAGTGGAAGAAGGCCCTACAACATGTGTGTGTGGACATGCATGCATGCACACACATGCACATGCATGTACACACACAAATAAACAAATGAATAAATGTCCAGAACTTTTAGAAGGGAGAAATGAAAATAAGACCAGACCACTTGTATTATTACTGAATGTTTAATAATTTGTTTATAGAACAAATCAAAAAGTATGTGGGGAGACTGCTCTCAGATATTTATTTTAATAGTTTTCCCATATTTCTATATTCTTGAACTATATTGCTTAAGGTGAACTTTAATTTGGAAGATGCATAAGTTACTTTTCCAATTGCTGTGACCAAATGCCTAGCAAGCAGCAGCTTATGGAAGGAATGGGTTCATTTTATTTTCCAGTTCTAGGGGTGCTTTCCATCGTGGTGGGGAAGCCACGGAGGCATAAGCAGGAAGCTGGTTTGTCACATTGCATCCACAGTCAGGAAGAAGAGGGCAAACAGAAGATGAGGCCAGGCTATAAAACCTCAAAGCCTGCCCCCAATAACTCATTCTATCCAGCAAGGTTCCATCTGCTAAAGGTTTCACAACTTTCCCAAACAGTACCGCCAGCCACAGACCAATGTGCTTATAGGAGTTATTTCAAAGAAAATCATATGTAAACCTGACCACTATGACCAAATTTTTCCAACTTGTTTTGCTTTATTTTTCAAATTAGCATACACATTAACAGGTTTAATTAAGACTTTTTTTTCATAAGGACCTTGTTTTTGCTGATTCTCTTCCCCCCTCCCCTCCTCTCATCCCCTTGCCCAGCTTGTAGTTTTCCTCTCCCAGTCGTCCTTCTACCTTTATGTCATATGTATTCTTTTACCATTATCCACCCCCCCATTCCTCTCTTCCTTATGACCTCATCCTCCCCTTTCATGGTTTCCTTCCAGCTGGACAATGTGTAACTACATCCACACACAGAGATATAGACATACGTGCACACACTATATATAAATAAATCTAGAATATGCATATGAAAGAAGACATGCAAAGTTTGTCTTTCTGTATCTAGGTTACTTCACTTAATGTAACAATTCCCAGATTCATTCATTTTCTTGCAAATATCATGATTTCATTTCTCTTTATAGCTGTATAAAATTCCATTGGTTACAGTACCATATTTTCATTATCCATTCATCTGTTGGTGGACAACTTGGCTTGTTCCAAATTGCTTTTGTGGAAATGAGAGGAGGATATTTTTAAAAGAGGAAAATACATGAAATCGAGAAGAATGAATTTTTAATTTCCAGTTACATGACTGGCTTTGCAAAAGAAAACTTTTTTAGGGATGGAGAGATTGCTTAGCAATTAAGGTGCTTGCCTGCGAAGTCTAAGGACCCAGGTTCGATTCTCCTGTGCCCATGTAAGCCAGATGCACAAGGTTATGCATGAATCTGAAGTTTGGGTGCAGTGGCTAGGTGCCCTGTGCTCCCATTCTCTCTCTGTCTCTCTCTCTCCCTCTTTCTCTCAAATAAATAAATAAATATATATTTTTTTTTAAAGTAGAATGATTTAATGGGAAGAAGGAAGGGTTTTAGTAGGAGGGGGATGAGAGAAGGTAATTGGGAGTGGGATCAAAATGCATTGTATTCATGTATGAAAGTATGAAAAACAAAAAAAACTTTGGAAAACAGGTTTAAAAAATGATATAACTTCTAAGATGGAAATTATTGCAAAAATATGTGATATTAGACAAAAGCAGTCCTTGGATATCCCTTTTTAACCTTAATTTTTAATGTGTTAAAATTATAACATTGTCTTCTAGTCAAAGTTTCTCTTTTCCAACCATTTATTTCTGTTAATCTTCTTAACTAAAATCTGGAAAAATAATCTTTTACTCTCCCCTCTACTTATATGCAATCTATTTCTAAGCCTTTCTCTTTATTTGAAAGATATTTTGCATTTACTGCTTGCATTTCATTCAGGTGTTCTTTATTAGCACGAATAACCAGTAGTTGACATCCATTCTCCTGAGAGTTTTCAATCCAGTCACCTCATGTTTCTTTCCAAACTATTGTTGGTCTCCTGTTCTTCTCACGTGCCCATCATTATTTCTTAACAAGACAACTCCCAACTACTCATTTTGCTTTGCCCTTAGTTCATTTATAGTGTAATTCTTTCTTTCTTAACTAGTTGTACTCTTTACAATAGTGGACTTCCACTTCCATTAAGACAAAGCTTGGCAATACTACAGTTGTCCCAATCATGATAGCAATTTACCAACCATATGAACTCATAGATTGATTTATATTTAGTGCCAAAACCATGTGCAGTATAAAAATAAAGGGTTCTCTTATATATTGTCCCAAGTAGCTTAGTTCTGTTCCAGACTTACAATGCCAAGCCTGACAAACATCTCACAAACACATTTATCCTTCACAGAACTCAGTTTAATGGTCATCCATAGCGAGCTCTGTTACCAAAATATTCTTCCAAGAACATAAATATTCATTCTCTATGCAAAAGACATCTAGATATACTCTGGTGAAGGGTGTGTTTTTTTGTTTGTTTGTTTGTTTTTTTGTTTTTCAAGGTAGGGTCTCACTCTCTAGCCCAGGCTGACCTGAAATTCACTATGTAGTCTCAGGGTGGCCTCAAACTCACAGAGATTCACCTACCTGTGCCTCCCAAGTGCTTTGATTAAAGGTGTGCACCACCGTGCCTGGCTTCCAGTGAAGGTTTTTTTTAAAAAATATTTTTATTTATTTATTTGCAAGGAGAGAGAGAGAGAGAGAGAGAGAATGGGTGTTCCAGGTCTCCAGCCACTGCAAACGAACTCCAGGTCTATTTGTGCATCTGGCTGTATGTAGGCACCGGGGAATTGGACTCTGGACATTAGGTTTAGTAAGGTGCGTTGGCCACTGAGCCATTTCTCCAGCCCCTGGTAATGGATTTTATCCTGTGTCGCATCAAGTCTTCTTATACAGATGGTTGCCTAAGGTGACTACCTGCTTGTATTCATGTTAAGTGTTCACTCATTGCTTGATTTTTCTTGACTTCATATTGTTGCCTTCATAGAATAGATCCTCTTTCTTGTTCATATACAGAAACAAATTTCATTCAGAAGCATTGACTATGATTCTGTTCTTTCTTAGAGCCATTTCCGACTAAGTCAGAATGTGTCTTCTTCCTTTGACAGATTGGTACTTAGTTGTTATCTCATTGGTGCTGGTTTTGTGTGTTCTGGTCAGGATGCCAAGTTGCCAGTACTGTGTTTTCTTTCATGTCTGTCTAATCACGTGCCACATACACAGTGACCAATCAGTATGGGTATGAGTTGAATACTGTAAGCTGTAATAATTTATCATTTATAAAAACAAATGTATAAACTCAACTAAATATAATCATCTGGTTTTTAATTTTCAAAAATCTGTTCCAATGCTACAAATTCCTCAACATAGAGTATATGAAGAGACAATAGACTATTTGCTATTTATGCAGTATGTTAGTATTATAATAAAGTACAATATGATATATCTGCATGATCTTTTGCGGCCCAAAGCTTGATATCCAAACCATCTAATGTAAAGAGAGCACAGATGCTGGCTCCTCCTTGGTACCTGCTGGCCCCCAACAGCAGATCATTGTGCCTCAGTCATAATAAAGCCATATACCAGGGGAGGAATAGGAGTCTAAAAATGACTGGAGAAGGAGGAAATTTTACATCAAGATACCTTCTTAAAAGCATTTCCTGTAATTTTATGTTCTGGGGAGTTCTATAAGAGTGAATTTGGGGGCTGGAGAGATAGCTTAACAGTTAATGTGCTTGCTTATGAAACTTAAGGTCCCAGGCTCAATTCCCCAGTATATAAGCCAGATGCACAAAGTGGCATATGTGTCTGGAGTTCATTTGCAGCAGCTAGAGGCCCTGGCGTGCCCAATATCCATATTCTCCCTCCCTCTCTCTCTCTCTCTCTCTTCCTCGCCCCCTCCCTCCATCTCAAATAAATAAATAAAAATATATCTTAAGAAAGAGTGAATTTGGCCATCTCTGATGTTCCAAGGACATAATGACCTGAGAAATACAAATGTGAGCATATGAACATGCAAGCTAGAGACTGTTTGGGGGGATTGCAAAACTGATGCTTCAGAATTATAAGGAAGATACGTAACATATTTCTTTAAGAATAATCTGCTAGGAATTCTTAAAGGAAGAATGATGAAAATCAATTAGTAAGAATACTTTTAAGAAAAATGCTAATCTAAAATGTGTTCCATTATTATTAAAAAAATGGTTTCCAGGGCTGAAGAGATAGCTCAGCAGTTAAGGTACTTGCCTGCAAAGCCTAACAACCTGGGTTCACATCCCCATTACCCACATAAGCCAGATGCACAAAGAGGCACATGCATCGGGAGTTTGTTTGCAGTGGCTAGAGGCCCTGGTGTGCCCATCCTCTCTCCCTTCCTCTCTCTCTCTGTCTGGTGTTTGTGTACTTGCCTCATCTTTGTGCATTTGGCTTTCTTGGGCTCTGGAGAGAGATCAAACATGGGTCCTTAGGGTTGAAAGGTAGGGCCTTAACCACTAAACCATCTCCCCAGCCCTAGATAAAAGTTTTACAACTATGCTTTTACTATGTTTTCTTTATAATATGGTGATCAGTCTTATTAATTATTCCCCTCTGTTTATGACCCAAATACGCAAAATAGCTACCAACCACTCACTGAAAATACAACTTAAATTTTGGTACACTTGTAGACTACCTTATCGTATTTTAGTTAAGAAATGTTCAAAGTATAAGCTGAAGTAAATGGAGATTTTAGTTTGAAAATATGCATGTGAATATGATTTTAATAACTCTTCTACTTATAATTTCTTTTTTAGTTATACGTATTTAACATTATGAAAGTAGTTCCAAATGATTCCAGGGAAGTAGACATTTATATCAGTTATGACAACCTTTGCATAATTATAATCCAAGAATTCATGAAATCTTTTTCTCTTAAATTCAGTAGCAGCTCTGCAACTGCCTGCTAATTGATCACAATGTGAGTGAGGGCAGAAATAGAGACCAATTATCACACGGTGACAGCCTTAATGTAAGGATAACTGCAATTAGAATCTGTTTAAAAAAAAAAACAGTTTTCAGATTTTTATCACATTTTCAATGGCTGACCATGAAGTCTTTCTTCCCAAACCACATACAACTTACCTCTGAAAGCAACATCAGTAAGGTGAGGCACTGGCTGAGTCAAATGTATGTGCTCAGCAAAGTAAAATTCGCTTTGTTTTAGTGCTTAGTTTTCTGTCCTCAAGAAATTTTAGTTTTCTTTTCAAGAGTTTAATAAAATTCCTGAGCAACCTTGGAGACATTTTAAGAGGATACATTTCTCATATAATTTTTACAAATATTTTCTAATAAAATGTTGTCAGACTATGACCCCTGATAACTGTTTCCTCAACCAAAGCTCAGGATTTTATTTCAGTGTGCAAGACTGTTAAAAAGACTTTCCCAAAGGAACAATAAATGGAAAATAAATGGTGGTCCAGGAACTTTAAAAAAAATTCTGTAGAGAAAAAACATGCCTCTCTCATAGCCCTTCCATTAATAATTCTGAATAAGCAGTCTTACTGAAAGGAATTTGCTTTTATTAAAACAGTGATAACTTCAATGTTCTCACCTTTATTTACAAAGAAACAAGGAGAACACGAAATATAATTTCATTTGAGGAATATGATTTTAGTGAAATCCAAAATTATTTTTTCATGCTGAGTGTCAAATCTGAGAAACAATAATACCCAGTATTAAAGCAAGAAGAACCCTAGATTATATTTACTTAGAATTTTTGAAAATAATATAAATGCTGATATGAATTTCTGTTTTTTTTTAATTTAAAACAATAACATCAATAGAAATCATTATTTTTGTTTCAACATAGGGTCTCAGTTTAGCCCCTGTTGATCTGGTACTCACTCTAGTCCAGGCTAGCCTCAAATGCACAGTCATCCTCCTACTTTTGCCTCCCAAGTGCTAGGAATAAAGGTGTGTGCCACCATTCCCAGCTCATTTTTTTAATATTTTATTTTTATTTATTTATTTATCTGACAGAGAAAGAGGGAGAGAGAAAGGGAGTGGGTACAATAGGGCCTCCAGTCACTGCAAACAAACTCCAGATGCATGCACCCCCTTGTGCATCTGGCTAGCCTGGGCCTTTGGCTTTGCAGGCAAAAACGTTAACCACGAAGCCATCCCTCCAGCCCCCAGCTCATTATTTTTGAAAGATCAAAATTAACAGAAACAAGGTAATATATTGTTGGAATAAACATCTTTCTGATTATCGATACTAGCACAAATTTACCAATTACGGGTGTCAAAAGCTTTCCACACACTTTGAGGCTGGTTGTAGTTATGGATTGACAATGAGAATAGGCTAATCCCTGAGTTCAGTTAAGATCAAGGAATTTGACATGTACGTTTTGTTCGGCAAGAATAAAGCAGGCCAAATGGAATTCGTGGTAGGCAATTTCAAGGAAGAATTCTCATGTGTGATGATTTGTATGTAAGTTCACGCCCCCCCCCAATAGCCTTAGGTATTTTTGATTAAGCTTCATACTTGGACTTTGGCATGTAGAGTCCTGGCTGGATAGTGTATGTCACTAGGGGTGGATCTTGAGTCAAGCTCTAGTGTGTGTGTAGATAGCCAACTTGAGCTTTGGCTGATTGTGCTTGTGGGTGTTGATTTGCTAGAAAGGCAAACAATAATCAAAGATACTAGGACACGAAGAAAAGTCTTGAGTAGTATAATAAAGAAAAAACACAGAGTAGCATATTACATTAAGTTCTCTGGGAACAGAGCCTAGGTCAGGCTTCTTAGACATGTAAGTAATTAACAAAGTGTTCTCGGGCATGTGTAGAAAACCAAGAGGAGTTTCTCCACCTGACATATTGTTTCCCGCTGGAAACTAGATTAAACCTGACCCCAGTGGAAGCTTGGGAGCATGAGTTCCAACACTGATCGGGCCTGAGATAGTTTGAAGTGATTTTGCCACCTTGGTTGCAAGAATATTCAACGTAGTAAAAGAGACCAGTGGTCCTGAAATTCTGTGAGCAGACGGTGACAGCAAAGCTCAGAGAGACAGGTGAGTGACAGATCATTCAGTCACAGGGGCAGGTCAATAAATTGGGGTTTTATCCTAAGAAAAATGAGTAGCTTTCAAGGATTAAGAGTTGGAAGAATATCACACATTTCTGAAAGATCAATACAGAAAAAAATAATAGTGTTAGAGTTTCAAGAAGTTCTTAAAATATCAATTATATGATAAGTCTAAAAATTTAGAGATATGATGATGATTTCAACAAGAATATAGTCATAGATAACCTGAATAACTATGGATATGTAAAACTGTATATGAAACTATAGATCACGGTGATGGAGTTATGACATGAAGGATATGATGGCTTCTAAGCATGCCATTGCAGTCTGTTTTTATTTGCTGTAGCTATGTTGCACTATCTGCGAACTGGCACAAGCAGGGGGTCAGTTATATTCACCCAGAGTATATTTGCCTTTATGGATGGAACAAATGCAGTGCAAGAGAGTTTAGGTCACTGGTGAGAGTTGTTCAAACAGTGGACTGTAGAATCTAGACTGGACCAAGAAAAATGAAGAAAAGATGGACTTAATATTAATATTAGAGACATCACCTTCTTGAATCTTCTGACTACATGACACAGACTTTTTTTTGTAGTGTTAATCGAAATTCTATAATTGTCACATTGCCAAAATTAAATAAATTCAATTGAATAGCAGTAAGTACCTGGAAGTATAAAGAAAGTTACAGGTTATTTTTACCTAGAATGAAAATTTATTGTTATCCACTCCCAAACATAATTCAACGGGGTGGTACAACTACACTGGAAGACTGTTCCTCAGAGAAGAGATGCAGTGGAAGTCCCATGGACTGCTCAGTCAGGCACATGCTAGAACTGGAGTTTCGACTCTTCACCTAGACTCTGGAACAGATTAAATAACATTTGAAAACCAGTGGAGACATACAAACAAAGTTTTAAAAATCAATCTTATAATATGTCAGGGAATACACAATGTTGCAATTTTTTTACTGTTTGACCTACATGGATAATTGCTTAGTTCCTTATTTTTGAACCTGCACACAGCTTGTGAGTTTTGTGTATATTTCAGAGTCCTTGAATTCCATCAATGTCAAATAAATGGAAAAGCAGTGGAATCAGGAAGCGAACTGTCCACTGTGTTCTCCTGGAAGGGACAAGGTCTTGCCTGCCTGACTGTCTCAGTCGGCAGTGTAGATCTCACAAGGATCCATGAAAAACACAGTTGTATAGACCAAGGTGAAGATCAAAGGCTGGAAGACCTATTTTTATTTTAATGTTTTGGAAACTCCCTGGTCCAGGAGCCACATAGATTTTTAACATAAAGGCTGCATAGAGAGAAGTTAAAAGGCTTTCAATTCAGTTCTTCCCAAGAATCACATATTAGCAAATAGGCGTAAAAGAAACACTCACATTTTAAAAAATCAAATAAAACTGTAACAAGAATTTTGGAAATCCAAATATGTCTTTAGTGCGGACAGAAAAGATTTTAACATTCCACAGTGAATTTTTCCTTCTGGAAATAAACTGTGCACTGTTTATAGCAACCAAGAATTGTCGTGTTCCATGAAGGTGATTACAAATGTGACTACATTCAGGATCCCAGAATCAGAGCTGATCTCATTATCAGAAAATATTTCTGTTGGGTTGAGACTGTATCTACACTGATTCTAATTATCAACAGATAAAGTACAGGCAGTCCATGGTCTGTGCTGCTAAGATAATCATTTTTTTAAGATAATCATTTTTTAAACCCCCTTGCAACTCCCTTCAAGCTCCTGCTTCCTACTCAGATCTTCCATCTTCTCCAACCCCACAGGCAATTTGATCTTTGCTTCTAGATAAATCTTCCTAGAACCCAAAGAATCTAGGAAACCCTATCTGATGGATACATATATATCTATCTGTGTCCAAACGAGGGCCTAAGCTCCTATAGTCCGAATGCTTGCCATTGCCAACGCCCTTCAAACAGAATAAAACTGAGGAATTTTGTACTTAAATGTGACACCAGGTGGGCCTCACTACAGCCTATCCTGACAGGAGGCTTCAGCAAATGAAGGCTGACTCCACAGCAGTCCCTCAAACTCAAGGGGAAGGGCCCAGCAGTTTCTAGTGTTAACCTGAGCATCTTTCTGTCTCTCTCTCTCTTTTTTATGCATTCCACATTTCTATCAAGATTTTTTTTTTGGCAGTGTTTTAGATTCCTAATATATGACAGTCATCAAAAATACCTGGTAAAAACTACAACGGTGTGGAAATATCAATGAACTCTCTTGGTTTCTAAGATTATATGAGTTTTTGCCCTTTTTATGTAGCCAATATAATATTTACTGAAGTCATTATAGCATTTTGCTGGTATGTGTGACCTTAAGGAGTGTGAGCCTTTCACACATTATAGGCATTGGACATAGTAACCTTAATATTAATTGTATTTTAAAGTGATGTGTGTACTGTGAGAATAATTTGCTTTTCATCCACATAAATTATGTGCAGAGTAATGTGTGGTTAAAAGAGTTTTGCCTGAAGTTAATTCTTGAGCTTAAGGATTTAAAGCTGTCTGGTAAGTAAGGTCCTCATTTTTGTAGCCAAAGGTGAATGCAGGCTTTGAAATGCTATCACTAGTTGGCAGCCAGGCTCCAGTTGGCCTCCATTATTACAATTTGCTGCATGCTAGTGTGATCAGCTCCAGTATGTGGAGTTGCCAGCTGCCCTCATGTACTCCAGTAGCCTCATGCAATGCACCTATTATGTTCAATTACATAGCCATTCCCAGCCACTTAAACCTAACATCATTCGCCCTACAACAAAGCAGGATCAGCTCAAACCTATCCCAATCTCTGTGTGTGCCAAGGTGGAGAATGATTTGGATAAGGGTTTCGTGTCAAATTTACTAGGTAACTCTGAATAAAATAAAAAGCCTTTACCCTGTTGAAGATGAGAATGGGCTGCATTTCTCTCTCTCTCTCTCTCTCTCTCTCTCTCTCTCTCTCTCTCTCGCTGTATAAATATGAATATTCTGCTGGAAATTGGGGGAGCTTGCTGGTGGCTGGTACTCATGTTTACCAGGCATGGGAACAGATGGCGCACCACCTGACTCAGATAGTCTAATGTAACATTCATTGTGCTTCACAGGAAATCAGAGCTCAGGCAACAATACAGAAGGTGACGCAGCACCTCAGCAACCAGTCACACAGTATGATGCAGTCAAGTGGCGAAGGGAGATGGGAGGAGAGTAAAAGACAAAGTGAAAATGAAGCAGGTTGACCTACTTGGAAAACAAGCCCTTAAGCCCTTGAAGATTAGTATTTAAAAATAGTCAAGCTCCACAGCAGACCGTACCCAAGACAGTCACAACCTGCCCTCCAAGACTTCCATCATTTGAAGTTGTCACCACTGAAAGACCCAATTTTTATCATCCAGGACATGTCGTAGTTAAACAACAAGTGGGCAAATAATTGAATCCATAAACTGGCAAGTGAGCTAAACAGACACTTTTCCCAATGAAGTGCAAACAGTGGCCAATAAATGCTTTAAAAATGTACTTAGCCATCAGGAACTGGAAGTGGAGACTCCATACAGCTGGGAGTGGTGGTTCATGCCTATATTCTCAGTACTCAGAGGTGGAGGCAAGAGGAGATGTGCTAGTTTGAGGCCAGCCTGGGAAACGGCTTTCAGGACAGCCTGGGCTTTGCTGGGAGATGCTGTCTCAAAACAGTAAAAACAGCCTGAGGTGTGAGCGATGGGTCAGGGAGGCCCCAGATGCTCCCAGAGCAATAGAAGCTCTTTGTACTAGGCTTGGTTTACCATCAAAACAGGCTACTAAGACTCTATTGCTGAAAACACTATATAGAAGAAATCAAGCCAGATCTGAACTAGAAATTTCTTGCCTAGTGTTGTGTCTTCATAGTGTCCATAAGTGCCGTGAGAGGGAAAAATGTCATCAAAACTCTTACTGAGCTATGGATCCTGGATGCTATACAGGCAACTTTCGAGGCAAGATGTGCTCACTGTTGCAATAGTGGCATAACTGCTATGGGAGTGTGCAGCTGCTTTGTGATTGGATTCCAGGCTTGCTCCACAGGAGGAAATCCATGTCAGGTACTGTAAACTTGGCCAGAAGCCCATGACTTGGAATGTCATAGGCCCTAGCGGTCATAGACCTACTGTTTTTCATACTACATGGACAAGTTGTATCTATGGAATTGCCCTCTAAATATTTATGTTTATGCTTGTACATTAGTGCTGCCCTCAGCTTTGTTCCGAAAAGGAAGTTTTTTTTTTTTTTTTTTTTTTTTTTTTGCTATGGGTAGAAGTTACTGCAAGATTATAACTGGTCAAAATGCTAAGAATAAGGGTCTCCAGTGCACAAAGCTGTAACTCCCTCCAAGGTTCAGGGAACATTGTGGAAGAAGAAGTGGAAAGAGTATTAAGATCCTGAGGATGGGAAGGTTGAATTTTTTTTTTTCCTGGACATGACATTACCCTTGAGCTGATGAACTCACAGGAGCTATGGGTGACTGCACAATGTGTGCAAGATTGGGTCCATCAATATACTTTTGTGGGTGAGAACATATTTATGAAATGCTATTGGCAGTTAATGCCTGCTGAGGGGCAGGGAGACACTTTATTTATTTTATTTAGTGGTGTAGTCCCTGTCTCCATGCCCTAGTAAATAAATCCCTAAATGTGATCAAGCAAGTGACCCTAATTTAACTCAATCCTTCACCAAACAAGAGAAAAGCCGTCAAAGACTCGTTGGGAAGATGGTGTTCAATGGCAATAGGAGGGGCAGAAGAGAAGGTCTCAGTAGATAATGTGATCAAAATACATCATGTACATGTGAAAATAAATGTTTTGTTTTTTAAAATAGAAATAAGAACAAATAAAGCAAAACAAAAATTACAATGAATTTCTATCTCCAACCTCAGTCTGAAATGACTATCACTAGTGCAATGTGGTCTCAAAACAAGAAGGAGGACTGGAGACATGGCTTAGCGGTTAATCGCTTGCCTGTGAAGCCTAAGGACCCCAGTTCAAGGCTTGATTCCCCAGGACCCACGTTAGCCAGATGCACAAGGGGGCGCACGCTTCTGGAGTTCTTTTGCAGTGGCTGGAGGACCTGGCTCGTTCATTCTCTCTCTCTATCTCTGCCTCTTTCTCTCTCTGTCTGTAGCTCTCAAATAAATAAAATAACAACAAAAAAAATTTTAAAAAAACAAGAAGGAAAAGACCATAGCTAGGAGTATAGTTTAGTGATAGAGCTTGCCTAGAAGGTGAAATGTCAAAAAGAAAGATAGAAAGAGAGAGAAAGGGAGGGAGGGAGGGAAGGAAAGAAAGAAGGAAAGAAGGAAGGAAAGAAAGAAAGAAAGGATAAGCCGGGCGTGGTGGCGCACGCCTTTAATCCCAGCACTCGGGAGGCAGAGGTAGGAGGATCACCGTGAGTTCAAGGCCACCCTGAGACTCCATAGTGAATTCCAGGTCAGCCTGGGCTAGAGTGAGACCCTACCTCGAAAAACCAAAAAAAAAAAAAAAAAAAAAAAGAAAGAAAGAAAGAAAGGAAGGAAGAAAGAAAGAAAGAGGAAGGGAAGGCGGGAATAAAAGAGATAAAGAAAAGCCACTATTAAATCAGTATGGAAGTTCATTAAGACTAAAAATCAAATTACCATATGACCCAGCACCATAATTTCTGGGTTTATATCCAGATCACTGAATGTCAGCATAGAAGAGAGATCCCGGCACATTCAGGTTGATAACAGCACTAGTCACAATAACCAAGTGGAAAAGTCAGCCTAGACGCACATCAGCAGACGAACGGATAAAGAATGTAATAGTCATGTACATGAAATTTTATTTGCCCATAAATATAAACAAAATTATGTAATTTGCAGGAAAATGAATGTAACCATACCATCATGGTCAGTAAAGTAAGTTACACTCATAAAGACAAGTATCACATGTTTTTTGTCATATATGGAATTTTTGGGGGAAAAGACATGAATATAAAAGGAGGACAAATAGGCATGCCAAAGTGGATGAGGATACCAAGAAATAAGAGAAAAATAGAGAGGGTAAAGATGAGCAAAAAGCAGTCTGCGCTCGTAGGAAAATGTAACAATGAAACCCATTACTTTGTGTAATTAATTTATTCCAGTAAAAAGGCCTTAAATTAAAATTACCTTAGAGGCATGATGGTGACAATGTATTGAATTGATAATTTTAGCAGCACTACGGAAAGGGGGACCAGGACAGAATAACTTTGATTACATGAGACACGGTATTGTCAGTGTGAGAATGTGCAAAGCCATCTCTCTAGCTGAACCTACAGCGAGATTTAGCAAGCCAAAACCATGCATTGAATGCTCCCTAGAGCCTGTTTTTAATGTTTAAAAAAGTTTCTCCAGTAGTATGTGCATATTTGGTGGGTGCTTTTACACTCTATTAGCAGAGAGAAGTAGTTATTTTAAAAATATTTTTGTTTATTGACTGAATATTGATTGGATGATTTGAGAGGGACAGATAGAGTATGGGCGTGCCAGAGTTTCCCACCACTACAAATATCCTCCAAATGCATGTGCTACTTTGTGGATCTGATTTTTTACTTGGGTGTTGTGAAAAAATCAAGCCTGGGTTGTCAGACTTTGCAAGCAAATGCCTTTAATCCACTGAGCAATCTCTCCAGCCTGGGAATTAGTTATCATAGCGCTCATATGAGCAAAAAGCCAGAAATATTTACTACCTCACTTCTATGAGAGAATGTTTACTGAACTCTGGGCTAGAATACATCTTTTGTAATAGTCTGAATATGAACGCATACATTCCTCTCATCCCTGAAATAAGTGAGAACACCTAAGTAAAAGGGTGCTGTATGTCTGGGACGTTCCTTACCGATTAGAAAGCAACCAGTTCCCCTGTCATTATGGCTCTGGTGTTTGTTCCTGCTCTCCACCACCCTCCATCACTCCCAGTTCAATGCAGTATCAGCAGAAAAGAGAGGAAGCAAGCCTCTTAATGTTCTGTCAGTTTTTGACTTCCTTTCAAAAGGAACCTACATACATAATGTCTTTGGGCAATCACATGCTAATTGGTAGCTTCCCTAGCCTTGTGCTGCTAAATCTTGTTGAAACATTTGTTTCTGTCAGGCTGTCATAATAACAAAACAACAAAAAAAAAAAGTTTCAGACCCTAGACAAGTACCACATGAGGATGTATTCCTAACCTTGTTATCTCTGTGACTGGTTGTAACACAGACTCACCCCCAGAGACAGAGGGGCATTAAAGTGCGGTCAAGACATTTACAAATAAATTACTGCCTGAAAAAAATCATAATAAGTGAAGCAGCGTTTCATCCACAAAGAGCACTCTTGAAAATCCGTTATCCAAGTCAATTTGCTATTTCCACCCTACATTAGCCTAATATGATGCACACGGGCGCAGCCGGTGGTGTTCCAGCACAGAGTCTCCAAAAAATAAGCCTTTAAGGATTTCAAAATATCTGAGAAACTGCATTACTGGTCAAGATAATGACATTTTGATAACAAATGGAAAATAGCAGCAGAAATGCATAAGCGCAGGAGATTGGACACGAACAATCTGGTTCCGACACAATCCCACCATCTGCCACTCCAGGCATCATTTGAAGCAAGCCAGTGCCTCACCTATTTTACGGTTAAGTCAGCCTCAGCTAGAGGGATGGCCATGGAGATCTTTTCTTACTGTCCTTTTCCAAAATTGCATTGCTAATAAAAATATTACTTCCTGTGTTGAAAACCAATCTTCCCTCCAACTTAGAGAACACTTTACTCCCAAAGAAACCAGGTCACTATAGACAGGTGTCTAGTTAGAAAGACTGGAACAACTTCATACCTCCCCTCACAAAAAAAAAAAAAAAAAAAAAAAAAAAAAAAAAAACCTTTAGGCAGAAGGACTAACACAAAGTTGGTCAATTAATTAACCTGTTTGTAGCACGTGTATTTCCTACTGCCAGTTTGGTATTCAATCATGGTTCACACTAAGAACATCAAAGACCACTGAATAAATACCTAGCCTGCTCATTTCTCCCTTTAAACCTTTTCAGCAGATCTGATATAAATCGAAGTGACTCAACCATATTGCTTCCTACGAATTAGAACTTTATTAAGGGGATTTTGTTACTACTTAGCATTGCTCAGTTGGAGATAATTACCTTAATATTATGCTCAATGGCTTTCATGCACATTGCATATATTGTTTCTTTGCATTAAATGTTTCATAATAAAAGTAGGGAAAGGGCATTTTTTAAAAAAAAATCCTTTTGTTAACTCACCAACCTACATGAAATGACAAGAACAAATCTCAGAGAACTTTAACCATGTCACAAGCTTTGCTAAAATGGGCATGGTGTCTACAAAGGCTTTTATTTTCATTCTTAGAAGAACCTCATTCTATTCAACTTTTGGGTAGGTTTTGTGATGCATTAAGACCTTCAAAGGTATAACATAATGATATACTTCTAAATAAAGTAAAGCAACATTTAAATTTCCCACTGGTATTGTATGCTGTAATAAAATACCACTGAAACTATTAGCATCATTGAAAGGTAATGGAAAAAAAAAAACTATTGATGCCTCTTACCTAATATCACTATTTCAATGACACATTGTCGTCACAGCTCAAGATTAGCTGAGAAAGGAATGAATCTACCTTACAAAACAAAGGAGTAATCAATTTAAATTAAATCTTCTGGACAGAATTTAATATTTTATTTCCCTAAATTTGAACATATATATGTATATTTATATATTAACTATATATTTTTAAATACTGATTTTTATAAAAAGGATTCACTCATAGATCCCCTACCCCATCCCAATTCTACTGAGAGTCTTTGGTGGGGTTATTGTTATTCATTGTGGGGGCCAGGAGGTCTCAGTCAGTCTCTGGAGGGATGGGGAAAACATAGTGTCTCAGGCTATTCTTAACCACCCTGAGGATTTTTTATATATATATGATGTGTACCTTTTATGGAAACATATAAATATTTTCTATTTACTTATATAATTGTGGACGATGCATAACCTATGATATTATAAAGAAGAACCGATAATATAATGGTTAAGAGAACAATTTTTCCCAAGAAGAGAAAAAGTTCATTTTCTCCTCTATAGTTTCACATGGAAATTAGTGCAGGACACACCAAGTTTACATTGACCTGAAAATTAGTGCAAAGTCATTCTATGTTTTGTGGACTGTCTGGTGTTTAAATCAACAAAACAAAGTGGAGTAATTCATTGGACAAATATTTACTGAGTACTTTCTCTGCCCTATGGGCAACACAGAAGAGTTTACAATGAAAAGCTTCTGGAAGAAAGTGACCCTATTTTGAGTTCTTAAGAATTAGCTAAGTTGAAGGAGTAAAAGAAGACAGTTCTCCCCACAGTGAGAACAAAGACACTGAGCAGAAGACAGATTTAGTGGTGTGGATGACGAAAGTTCAGGCACTTTCTTGTTGCTAAGGCATAAAGTCAGGAGTAGCTAGAGATGTTGATGAAAAAAAATGGTGCAAGAATCCACTATGAGAGATTTTTGCCCCATTAAGATGCTTGGGATACATGTCTTAAGTTATAAGAAAACATTGAATGAGTGTGGACACAGGTCTTTATGTGTTTAAACCCATGTTTCTGAAAGATCATTCCTGCAGCTGAGTTGAAGGTAGATTTGATTGAGAAAAGAATTAAAAAGAAAATCCAATTCCAAACTAAATAAAGAAGAAACTAGGTGAGAGGTAGTGATAACAGAAACTAAGAAGATTATCATAGGGGCGCATGAGAAAGAATCATTAATATATATAAACCGTGGTTATATGAATATAAATCAGTGTCACATGATGACTTCTGTATGTATGATGAGAAAAAGATTTATACTCTTACTACAGATTTCTAAGATTCCTTGTTGTGATTCCTTCAAATAAGTAAGAAAGCATGTGATGAGGAGAGAAATTTGTTAGTGGACAACAAATTTGCTGTTCAACAGAGTGTAAACATCCTGTGAGATAATAACTTGGACATACCCAGTAGACTATGGGATATAAATCTCTGGGAAAATTTGAGCTATTCATTTACAAAGATACATGAATCCATGTGAATAGATGCCTCACTCAGTAGGTGTAAGATCCTGAAGCTGGTGAAGAGAAGATGAAGAATGAGACCAAGCAGAAGTGGTCAAAAAGGTAAGCAACCCAGGAGAATGTCTGAACTCCAAAGCCAAGTGGATGGGACATGAATCCACATTGCAAATACAGCAGAGAGGACCAGAAAATGGAGACCAGGAAAGGGCCTCACTTGACAATTAGGAATGTGATTCATGAATAAAAGAATAAATAGGAAGGTAATGTGGAATAACATTAGGGTGTAATGTTATGTATGTAACTACACAGATTCTCTAACATTGGGGAAAGAACAAAGAAAACAATCTAATGTCAATTTTCATCAGATACTACTCTATATATTTTCTTAAGGTACTTGATTTTAAAAGAGAGAGAAATAACATCATTAGGTAACAACATTCTTCTGTATTAGAAACAGAACCCAAGAATAGTAGTATTGAGAAGGAAACATCAACTGGGTACATTGGGGTGAGGAGGGGGTGTAATGTCCACTTAAGTATTTTTGGGAGGCCCATTAAGACTCTCTCATAAAGGACTTATTGCTGTCCATCCTTTAGTAGGAATTGCCTTTTGATACTATATTTAAGGGAGAACAGCCCATTGCCTGCTTTGGGACATAAAACATTATCCAGTCACATGATATTATGAGCAAATGTATCCTCTAGAATGTGGCCATAAGTTATGTCACCATGTATTCTCTTCATATCTAGTTTCTATTGAAGAGTGGTAGAAGACAATCAGAGTTTAAAATCTGATCCAGGCAAAGCCTGCTTTCTTAGAAAAGGAACCAATTTCATAGACACTGACAGAACTTTTTATGATTCAATAGCCAACCTCAACTTTTAAGTGAAATGTGTCCTTTTCTCCCCCACTTTGACTAGAATATATTACTGCTGCAAAGCAATTTGCACTTTGCAACTTTAAAGAGAGCAGAAAGGACTAGACTTGCCAGAAGACACTTAGGCAATTGTCACAAGCAGATTGTTTATTCTGCCCAGAAGTTTATTATTATTTTCATAGCATTCTGCAAAGATCAAGAAAACGTGCTAACAGACCCTGGTTATTTTGTAAGATGGAGTTTAAAGAATTAGAAAGTCATAAACGATCAAATTGCTTGACATGTTACACAGGTAAATTGCTCATATAACGCTATTAGCACATAATACACTTTATTCAAAACAACAATTAGGAGAGATTTTCTTTATTTTTTTTCCAGTTGTTTCATCAAAACTCTGAGAGTCTGTGCTGGACTGTCATAAACCAGTAGTATTTGAAATAAGAATCATCGTTGGCACCAGACTTTATAATTCCTGTGTCAATTTTAGAAACCATTGGTTAAGAACAACAGATATTCATTATTGAAAGCAATAGCCTTAGAACTTCTGAGGGAGGCAAGTGATGGAGAAGGTACTCTCTCCATGGTGAAAGATAATGGAAATAAATCAAGTTCATATCGTGCTTCTAACTATGAAATAAAATTGTCCAAGCTAGAACACTGGGAAGCAGCCCTTTGAAATCCCCAGGGGTCCCATAAGAAAGTACCACAAAATGGATGTTTCAACCCACCCAAATGCGTACAGCTTCAAAATTCTAAAGGTTAGAAGTGCAAGATCAAAGAATTGGCAGAGTTGATTCCTGTTTAGGGCTATGAGGGATGATGTGGTTCATGTCTCCCCACCTCAATTGGCTTATTGCCAGCATCTGGCATTGCTTGACTTGTGGACACATCACCCAATTGGGTTTTATAATCATATAGTATCTTACGTGCTCATCTCCTTGCAAGGATAACAGTCACATTGCAACTGGAACACACCCTACTCCAGTATAAATAAACTCATCTGTAGCCATATGATTCCCAAATATGGTCACTTTCTGTGGTGCTGAGGTTGAGGACTTCCACCTGTTAACTTCATGATGTGAGGAGATGTAACTCCTACATTCTCCATGCTTCCGCTTCTTCTAAAGTTCGGTTTTATCAGCCTACAACTTTCTTGTGTGTTTGGCCCTTTCCCATGAGGTCTGCTGACACTGTCCTTGCAGAGTCATATGTCATCACTGAGCTTCTTCCACAACAATATACCCATGACCACTCTCTTTTTCTATGTACGCTGAATTTCTCATGCTGTCTACCTCTTAATTTAATACCTGTTTGATACTTGATAAGCTTTGAGATAATTTATTTATTAACAATAAACATTAACTTCTTGTTTGGCAGGGTAAGATTTCAAGTAAGGTCTCACTGTAGCCCAGACTGACCTGGAATTCACTGGGTATTCCAGGGTGCCCTCAAACTCTAACAGCAACCCTCCTACCCCTGCCTCCCCAGGGTCTGGAATTAAAGGAAAGGCATGTGCCACCACCACCAGCTAAACATCGTTTTCTAACTGGATTCTCTATTTTTAAATTTACCTTCCACTTTAGCCCATTCCCCTCATTGTTAACAGATCTCTGAAATATTTTTTTTGCCATGTTCCACAATGTTGAATGGCTTCTCAAGACTTTGAAGATGAAAATCCAAGCTTCTTAGCTTAGTACACAAGGAGGGGACTTCATCCATGCTTAGTTTACTGGCTCAATTTCATTTCCTAGACTTTTTCCTCTACGTTCTATCCAAGGAAAGTAGGGAATGTAGATGCACTGATGTGATACTCCACGCCACATGTGCGTCAATACCTTTGTAAAACCTCCTCTTTACTTTTAATTCATATCTTACCCCATTAACTGCAGCCCAGCCCTCTATGTGAAGCCTTCACCAACCTCTCCATTTTCTGTCAGTGTACACTGGAACAGCCTGCACATTGTCTAGCTAATTGCCCACTTCAGTTTCTGGGAGTCTCTGAACTCTCTGTACTTCTTGAGGACCAAAATTCAAGGCATTTCCTTTTAATCTTCGCAGTCTCAGTTCATAATACAAGTCAAGAACTGGCACCAAGTAGACTATTTCCGTGTAAACAAATGCATGGGAGGAAAGCTATGTTGTCCAATGTTCATTTGAAGAGTGTATTTGGGTACATTTGAAGGAAGCATGATTTAAAGTGGTTGTATTTTTCCCTCAGAATCATGAGCCAAAGTCAATAGGGCCCAGGCTTCAATAATTGGCCTCAATATCAGAACTGTCCTGTCAAGTGCAGGTAATGCTATGAGGTTAGAAGCACACCACAGTGTATCTTTATAGCCTCCCTTATTCCCAGTGCTTTGCCATATTTCCTGAGGTGAATGGAGGAAGGGAAAGAAAAGCTTAGGCTCTAACAATGCATAGTGAAGGCTCTAATTCTAAGGGTGAAAATGGTAGATGTGTGATAATACTTTGTTGATGCTTTTTAATTGAGAAAGCAGTCATTGACTCTTGGCTCATTAACCAAATCATACCAAATATACCAAAACTAATAATACAAACAATATTTTTATTTCGTGTGTGTATGTATAAAAAAGTAGCTACACTTCATAGCCTTTATATTACCCATATGCAGACCCTTCCCTTCATTGCTGATCCTCAGATGTTCAAATTTGAGGTTATTAAGGACTAACAGCAGACTCCTTACGCTGAGGGCAGCAAAGATATTGGTAGCAAAACCTCTCCAAGAGGAGAAATGGCCTAAAATTATTGAGGTATGTTCCCCGGGTGTTTCTCCCTTGGATGTGTGCTCTTCTGTTTCTGATTTTTGTCATTCAGGCTTCCTTTAATTTTGAGAACTAATGGACTGGTTTTCACAACTGTCTATTCGTGGGGCATGACATATATAAAAGGATATCCCAGTCATCAAAAATGAAATCATGGCTTTTTCTCCTCCTTTGCTGCTTGAGGATCACCACCATCACGAATGACACAGTAGCCCTCCGCACCAGGAACTTCATGACCAACTTTCTGCTTCAGAGGAAACAAATAGTCATCGACATCCCACACCCGAGGAAGGTACAGCACCCAAGACAGAAACTCGGGAAGAACTAGCCAAAATGTACCAGACCACAGCAGTTGTCATCTTTGTATTTTGGTGGGGGCAGGACAACTGGCTTTGGCATGATTTATGATTCCTTGGATTATGCAAAGAAAAATGAACCAAAACACAGACTTGCCAGACATGGCCTGTATGAGAAGAAGACCTCAAGGGAACAGCAAAAGGAACACAAGAACAGGGTGAAGAAAGTCAGGGGCACTGCCAAGGCCAATGTCGGTGCCAGCAAAAAGTGAGCTGGAGATTGGATAACAGGCAAAGGACTGAGGACTGACTGCGGTGACTTAATCTGCCACAATGCTGCAGATGTTTAAGATGACCAATAAACTGTAAAAACTCAAAAAAAGAAAAGGAAAAGAAACCGTGGCTGTTATCCTCGAGGAAGATGCAATCTATTGATGGGGTTAAGTGTGGACTGTGCCAAACTAAATGCTTGAAAATGTTTTGCATAAAGCACATTGTAATTCCAGAAAGAATGGTTTTTTAAATTTTTAATTTTTTTATTAATTAGTTTTGTATTCAGCAAATACGGTCAATTTGGTACCATTATCAGGCTCATCCGTGACCTACCCCGTCCCCTTGGCCCCTCCTTGTTGAGGTATACGGGTCATGCATTGTGGAGTTAGCCCACAGTTATGGGTAAGCTAAATGTCTCTGTGTATCATGACCCAACATGTGACTCTGACATTCTTTCCGCCCCCTCTTTGGCAAAATTTCCCTGAGCCATGTTGGGTTCATTTTTGGTCTGCTTCAGTGATGAGGTGTTGGGGGCCTCTGGGTCTCTGGCTCTCTGATTTGGTAGGAGTTGATTTTTCTCTGTGTTGATCTCCTTCACCCTTGTGCTGGTACCTGGTTCACCAGGGAAACAGCCCCCTTGCTTGCAGAAAGAGTGTTTTTTGTCTACTAAAATCAAGTTATTAAATCATGACTACAGGAGCATTTCCCAGTGAGAGAGTTCGAAACAAGAGACTAGATGGGAACTGCTACTTTAGGAGAGCAAGACCCGAGCGGAGGTGCACCTCTTCCCCTCACTGCCTCAGGCCCCTTCACTCGTTGCTCCATCTCTTCAACGAAGGCAACGCAGACTCTGCAGTCCTCCTAGCCTCTGGATTGCAGATCACCTGACCCTCCACTGACCCTCCGTGCCAGGACACGGCAGAGGGCTCACTGAGTTGCAGGCCCAGCCTCTGATGGATGCTTTACTCTGCCATCAACTGTATAAACCATTCCGTGTATTCATCTCTGTTTTCAGTATTTGTTGATTTCCATTTTCTTTTGGGCTTTGGTACATGTAGTACAAAACAAATAAAAGTGAGAACAGAAGCTGTGCAATTCCATATATGCATCCGGGATGTGTTCTACATGCAGATTTTAGTAGTTACAAAGGTAACTCTCATATTTCAATATCTCACTTTTTTGTAATGTAGAATCAGTTTTGAGTCCAAATCGCCAAGTTTTTTTTTCTTTTAAAAAGTGTGAGAAACAGAGTATAGTGACATATATGTATGAAAATATAATGAAACCCATTACTTTGCAGGCTAACTTTAAATATTAATTGAACAAGTCAGTGTGAGAAGTTCCCACTTAATGGTTTTCTTTCTTTCCTTCTTCTTTTTATTATTTTTATTTTTTTATTTTTTGAGGCATGCCCAACAGACTGGCCTTTTTTTTTTTTTTTTTTTTTTTTAATGGGAGAGGGAGAGGGAGGGAGAGAAAGAGAGAGAGAATTGGAGTGCCAAGGCTGCCAGCCACTGCAATTGAACTCCAGATGCATGCGCCACCTTGTGCACATATGCAACATTGCACACTTGCATCATTTTGTGCATCTGGTTTACCTGGGACCTGGAGAGTATAACATGTGTCTTTAGGCTTTGCAGGCAAATGCCTTAACTGCTAAGCCATCTCTCCAGCCTCCACCTTGAGTTTTTAATGTAAAAAGATAAAAGTTAAAGAAATAATTGGCATTCAAAGTTATGTAGAAAGTCCAGCACAGCTCCTCAGAAGAAAGCCTATAATAATCTTGAGAAAAAGAAAAGTCAAGAAAAGCCACTTTGAATTCCAAAACTTACCTGAGGGGGCTGAATTGAGGGCTCAGTGGGTGTGAAAACCAGAGCTTGAATCTCACACCCCTGTAGATGCTTGGTTGGCCCATAATCTCAACACTTGGGAGGTGGAGATAGGTGATTCCCAGGGCAAGCTAGCTAGTTAGACTAGCTGAATTTTCAAGCTCTGTGTTAAAATAAGAGACTCTGTCTCAGTACATAAAGGGGAAAGAAATGGAGGAAGGCAACTAACATCAATTTCTCCACAAGTATGTGTGTGTATACAGACACATAGACACACACACACACACACACACATGAGCAAGCATATACACACACAGGCACACCACACATGGAGGCAGATGCACAGAAGAAAGAAACTTACAAGAGTGCAGACATTGATAATGAACATAGTTATCTAAAGGAAAGGAACTGAACTGTCTGTACTGTTAACACTTAACTACAAATAGAAATAATGTGAATTCTATATTCATTATATGTTCACACGGAGAATGACAGATAATGATTTAAAAACCAATACCAATGATGACAGTGTAAAGTAAATCTGGTGGTTTATATGTTAAACATCTGACTACCCCGAATCACTGAGCTCAGGCATCAGGTCTCGAGATCCCTCTGGGAAATTGAAGCCTGGAGTGGTACTTTTCAACCATTGGCTGACCGTTCTAACAGTTACACAATAAAAGAGTATGTTGATCTTTATTACGATTTTGATTACTTAAATGAAAAATTCAAAAAATATTTGGGAAATATTATCTTTAGAAGGTGAAGTTTAAAAACCTCCATATGTGTCTTGACATGCACATTTTCACTTGCTACCCTTTGTTGCATGTGTTAGTTGGAACAGCATATTGCTTTTTAAATTTTTCAGTCAAATATTGTGCAATTTATATCCATAATTGAGCATTTGTTGAAGGCAGGAAGCATGAAGAACACTGATGTTGAAATGCAATAAGCAAACGAGGGCCATGATGATATAATTCTGCAAATTGTGTTCAATTTTCCCTTCATCAAATCAAAATTCTTGTATATATTTAGTACTCCAAAACTGAGTTTGACAAACATTGCCTAATCTAATGATTATTAGATACGGCTTTGAATTAGGAAGAAACATTTCCCTTTATGTATGTTATTTGCAGACCTTTCAAATAGGAGCTTAAGCTCTTGCTTATTTATACAGTTAGAAACAAATTGTAAAAGATATTTTAAAAAGGAAACCAGTTATTTATTTGCTAAAGTATAGAGCAAAAATTCTACACATCAGATTGATTATATAGTAGCTTTTTCTCATATCATGACATGAATTTTAAAATGGGTGTTTTAATTGACATTTAGTCTCCAAACCAAATATGATTCACTACTTGAGCATTAAATTTATTTTTAAACAAGTGAGAATTTTTAAATTAAATTCAAATTTTAAAATTCTCATCTTTATATAACAATGTAAATTTATTTCAACGCATTATTTCTGCTCTGAAGGTTGTAGTTAAATATTTTTATATTATCAAACAATGTATCAATCTAAACCAACATGTATGTATTACCTAGTATGGTAATTTGAATGTATGTCCCCATAGACTCAAGTGTTTTATTAAAATTGTGTTTGTAGCTTTAGCCCCTTGCAGGCCAACTCCTGCTACAAGGGGTGTGTCACTGGGGGACCTGAATTCCAGCCTAAAGGACTCAGAGAGGCTTGAGCTCTGGCTGGAGAGGGGCTGTTCTTTTTTACAGGTTTGGTGCTTGCAGCTTTGGGGTACCTGTTGGCTGGTAGAGGCCCCTCTCTCTCTCTCTCTCTCTCTCTCTCTTTCTCCTTGGATTTATGAATTGGAGCAAGCCTCTTCTGCCTTTAATGGAACTTCCCTGGTTTTGTGAGCTTGAACTAAATCCCTTCCTTCCCTAAACTATACCTGGTTTGGATAGTCATCCAACAATTAAAAACTGACTACAACACCTGCTTATTTAATGTGCGTTATATGCCACTTGAAATTATTTTCAAAGTTCTAGTCCTACATAAGCTCTCAAACTTCTATTTTGGGCTGAAGAGATGGCTTAGCAGTTAAGGTACTTGCCTGCAAAACCTAAGGACCCAGGTTTGATTCCCTAGTACCCATGTAAGCCAGATGCAAAGGTGGTGCATACATTTGGAGTTCATTTTCAGTGGCTACAGCCCCTGGCATGCCTATTCTCTCTCTCAACCTGCCTCTTTCTCTCTTCCTGTCTCCCTAATAAATAAACAAAATATTTTTTTGAAAACTTCGTTTTCTGCTGAAAAGTAATTTTGCTTTTATTTTTGTTTTGTTTTGTTTGTTTTTCTCAGTCAAAACGTTTGAGAAATTGTTAGTTTGGTGAGTCTCTGAGATCACTCTAATTAACACTTCATGAATCCAGTAGCTTTTATGGTCCAGATTAGGCTATTCAAATGCCGTAATTTGGATCATCAAATCCAAGCTGAAATAGAAAACCTGAAAGGAAAATAAAAGAGAATTAGCTACAAATGAATCATCCACTTAAAATCTAAGTCACCCACAATTTTTACATGCCAGCATGAAGAATAAAAATGTTTTTAAATATTTTTTGTGTGTATAGCATACGTATGCATGTGTGCTTGTGTGACTGCATGCATGGGTATGAGCGTGTGTGTGTATAGGTGTGAATATCCTGTGAAAATGCATGCAGAGGCCAAAGTAGAGCTGAGTGTTCTCATGTATTGCTCTTCCACTTTGCTCCCTTGAGACAGAGTCTCACTGAACCTGGAGCTGCCCTTTCTCAACAAGACTGCATGACCAGCAAGTCCCAGCCATTCTCTACGTTCACCCTGACTCAACACTGGGGTTAGAGCATGGGAAGACCCTACTGCTTAAACTCATGTTCTCGTGCTTGTGCAGCAAGTGCTCTTACCCACTGAGCCAGCTCTGCAAAAAATTTCTTGATCTAAATGTTTATGTGAAAATCATGGGATGCACAAAGTGGAGAAAACTCCAATAAACATCTTCAGATTGCAGAAGTAACATGTAATTTACAGAAAGTATTGGAATGAATGTTTCCTTGACAGATTTTTCTGGTTTCCACCACCATGTTTCTCCAAAAGAATCTAACTAAAGAGCTAATATTTTGCCTTCATGTTGAAAGCTGTGTGCCTTGGGATCACAATTTAATTTATGCCTGAAAATTGTCACTCATGTTAGAGTTCAGTAGAGACTGACTCTGCCTCATCTTCAAGAACAATGAAGAGACTAATTATGTCTCAGATGTTACCCAGGTCGCTGACATGGTCATTTGAATTTAACGACAGGTGTATGGAGTTGATATTCATTACCACCACCTAATCTATTACTTTTTCAGTCAAGAGAAAATAAGGCAATGGTGTTTTGGGGTACTGAAGAGGTAGAATAAACTTGCCCGGAAGTGAACCTTTCTTAATAAAAGTAAAATTCTGTACACAGTAAGTTCCTATTCTCTGATGTGTCTCAGTGGTGAA
Organism: Dipus sagitta; assembly: GCA_036346955.1. Classification (NCBI taxonomy): domain Eukaryota; kingdom Metazoa; phylum Chordata; class Mammalia; order Rodentia; family Dipodidae; genus Dipus; species Dipus sagitta. The sequence goes on along the minus strand of CM070784.1, from coordinate 22,701,131 downwards.
ATATTGAAATGTGTGAAAACACCAGCACCATACAGAGCACAGGGCACCCTGATCACACAATGCCACTTCTGCTACTGATGAACTGATGACGAAGTATTTAAAGGAAATAAAAATTAATCTACTAGAGCTATGTTGAATAGCACATAAACCTGCAAGTCCTAGAGTCAACATGAGCATATATAAGAAATATTGTCTACTAAAGTACAGGAGTTCACTGTGTATGACACACATATCCTTTATATGTCACAGACATAATATTTTGTAGTGATTTCTGATCAAATATTGAGTAATCCAAACATAGTAATAATTAGCAGCTACACATCAGTAAAATACTACAATATAAGCAATATTTCATAGAAATACAATTCATTAGATATGAGAAATTACCTAACATTTTATGCATATCTATTCCAAGTTAGGCAACACCATGGATTGATGTTTATGTAAACATCGTCTCTTTGAGTCTTCTTCATAACAATCTCATAGAATAGGAATAATGATCATACATGTATCCAAGCATGGTGGAGCTCACCTTTGATCTCAGCACTTGAGAGACAGAGGTAGGAGGATTACAGCGAGTTCAAGGCCAGCTGAAACTATATAGTGAATTCCAAGTCAGCCTGGGCTAGAGCGAGACCCTACCTTATATGCAATTATGAAAATCAAAAATTGTGGTATTTAGTGTGAAAGGGACAAAGGCCACCAAAAGTTAGAGACTTACATTGTGCTTGTGGCAATCTCACAGAAATGATCATATCTGCCTAATGTTTTTTTTAGTTTTCTGATCACCCTAATCATAGCATTTGACTTTTAATTGTTACTATCATCCTCAAACCAATTGTTTTGGTCAGGAGGATAGCACCACTTTCCTTGATTAGTCATCCGCTCCTGCTCCTGACACGCCCTTGTTCACTCTTGCCGGCAGGAAGCTGCACCCACAGCCATGGCCTTTACAGATATAGATAGAGAACAGGCTGGAGAGATGGCTTAGCGTTAAGGCGGTTGCCTGTGAAGCCTAAGGACCTGATGTTTGACTCCTGAACCCACATAAGCCATATACACATGGTGGCACATACATCTCATAATACATAAATGAATACATAAATAAATAAATAAATAAATAAAAAGCTTTTAAAAATTAAATTAAAAATATAGAAGACACCTGTGGAACCGGAGGTGGCCATTCACAGGTTCCAGATCACCAGCCACAACATGAACTCTGGAGACGGTGTGGGCTGACTTGATCAAGGGTGCCAAGGACAAGAACCATCACACCATGAAGGGAATGTTCCAATAAATGGGTTTGCTTCCAGAAGAGGATCCACAAGGGATTCAAAGTCCTTCTGAGATTGTTAATCAGATTACTTCCATCAGCATTGAGGCAGGAGTGGAGGTTGAAGTCACTATTGCAGACGCCTAAGTCAATTATTTTAACAAATTGACTTATTCAGTTAAAAACAAATTCTAGGAAAGGGGACCTCCCTCCCAGGAGGGGCTCAGGTTGTTTGGGGGGGGGGGAAACAAACAGACCTAGAGAAGATTTAAGAAGTCAGATCATACTTTGAGCTCTAGAAAAGCAGCGACTGCAGGATAGACCCAAAGATATTCCTGCTTTTTACTTTTAGGAGCCCAGTCACCCCAAACTCCCTAACAAAGCTACCTTATTCCCTCTCAATAGGTCTTTTGTTCATGTTGGCAATGGAAAATGGGAGTGGGAATCACCAGTAAATCCAAGTCAAGTGGACTGAGGAAAAGGAATAGGAAAGAGTATTTCCTCACAGAATTTCTAGGCAGCAGATCAAAATAAAAATGACTTTATTGCATTCTGCTCCTTGGTTGCTAGCATTCGCTCACACCTCTCTCTCCAAATAAACATTCAAGACTGCCTGTAATTAGATCATGCAACAATCCCATGGACAACAAAGAAAGTCTCACTCCATCCCATCAGCAGACAACTCAAAACCATGTCCAGTCATTATATTCCGGTATGCAAAAACAAATCATGAAAAATGCTTAAACACTCTCAAGTTAATACATGTACTATGATGGATCTTCAATACCACCCATCTGGAGAAACAGATAAAAGAAACAATAAGTATAAATATATCTTGGTCCTTGTGGGCTCCTGTAACACAATCCCATAAGCTGAAGGTAACAACTTGTTTCTCACAGTTATGGAGGCTGAAAAGTCAAGATCAAGGCAACACTTTGGGGGATGAAAACTTCTTGATGTGTGCTTGTAAGGTGGACTGAGTAATAGAACTGTTTTATAAGACCATCCATCTGTCATAATGGCTCTACGCTAGTGACTTAATCACCTCAGGAATGTCTCCCCTGGTCACTCTCTCACAATGGTGATTTGGTTTCCACATATGAAGCTTAGGGTGACACAGCAATTCATCACAAAGCAGTCCTCAAGCACAGGCTGTACATCCGGGGGCTGGAGAGAACAGCTCACTGCCCTCACAGTGAGTCAGTTGCTCAATTAACTGAATTTTTTTTTTCAAAATTCTCTGGTTTAAAAAAAAAAAAAACACCTCCTTTGATTTTTCCTTCTATTGAACACAAATATTAGTTGGACATTGGAACATTTTCTTCCTAGGGGTAGAACAGTTCATGAACCCAGATCCTTTGACACAGATGTGTGTTGGTTAGTCATCGTTGTTAGCTCAACTGGATATGGATATGGAATCTAGTAAAAGAACCATGTAAGGTATTCCCAGTGAGGTTTAACTGAGGGAGGAGAGCCACCTTGAATGAGAGAAGACTGTACCATGCCCATGTGCTGGGGTCCTGGGATGGGTAAAATGAGAAAGCCAGTTAGGCACCAGCATCCCCCTTTTCCCTGCTTTTTGGATCCTCCCAGACATGGACAATCTCCGACAGCCCGCTGCTGTAGCTGTGGGCCACCATGAGCTGTCCTCTCAAACTGAGAGCCTAAATAAACCTTTCATGCTTTAAGTTCTTTCTTGCGGAGTACGTGACAAGGGAAGAGGTAACTTACGAAAGTTAAGTTACGAGTTTTGGTTTAAATGAGAGGAACACCACATTTTCCCTGAAAGTCTCCGAATCTCTCTAAAAATAAAATTTATTTGCCTATGTAATTCTTTGAATACTAATTTCATATTCTTTATACGTCCTATTGGTTTAGGTTTATCAATGATGGGTTTTCATTTGTTATGTTATTCTTACCAGCTGTTGTACTATGCTTTTCCCCCCTGACATAACAATGTGCCCATTACATTGTCATTTTGGAGTAAAGATTGCCTTCACCCCATGGCCATGGACAGAACAATACAGTGACAGCCAGGTCTATGGTAATGGCAGTGGTAATAGTTCTGGAGCTAGTGACAACCCCCCCTATCTTCCTCCAGCAAAAGTTAGTCTTGGGATATGCCAGAGTATACAAGAAGTAGAAAGTTAGCTGAAAGGTGGGGACCCTGTGATGCAGTTTCTATGAGGTCAGTGCCCATGGTAGGGTAGAAAATTGCAATAACACAGCTATTGTGGGGTTGCCCACACTCCTATATGTAACCTCTCGTCACCAATGCCCTTGTAAGTGAAATAACCTCAGAGTTCACCAAGCTAGTCTTTGGTGGGATCATCACCTTGGTCTGCCATCAGTTCCCTATCTGGGGTAACCAGAAGCTTCTCCACAGCTTCCCCAGCAAAAGTCAGCACAACAGAACTAACAGCGATAGCATGTAAAATTATGAGTCAAAATCAACAATTCTCAACTCCCTCTACTTAAGTAGTAATTACGGCCAACAAAAAGACGACAAGAGACAATACACTGAAAGTTCCTGTGTGCTCTTGCTCGTATTGTTTATTTCAAGACTTTGATTCAGGTCATTTCTTTTTATTTTTAATAAAATCTATGTAAAAATTAGTTGTAATGTTTATTAATATCAAAAAGTATCGATTCAAGCTCCTGAACTATTAACTAGGGAATAAAAGACTATAGAGTGATAAAATTGAAAAAAACACCCTCAGGGAAAATGTAAATAGTCTTTGATGAGTCAGCTTACCTCCCAATCAGAATTCTTAAGATGATAAAGATTATGGTACATTATGATGAACATTAAGAAGTTTCCAATTATGTTCTCACTTTTCTTCCCTCTAATCACAAAGCAAACCTATAAGTCTCTGTACTCTTTGACTTGATCTGGATAATGAAATGTGTAGTGGGGAATAGTGGATGGTAGTTCACGGATAACCGAAGAAGCAGAGGAAATATCTCCATCAGTCTGAGACCCCGAATAAGTGCAGCGACCTCCCTGCCAACCCGTGGTGAGTATGCAATGCACATAAGAAAAATATTTTTTCCAAGCCCTTGAGTTTCAAATGTTTATTTGCAAGGCTCAAATCACATATGCTAAAGTTGGTATTGTTATGCATGGCACAAAATTGAATACTTCAAAAATAGGTATCTCTTACTCTAGATAAAAATCACTTCACCATGTCCCAATACTTTCAGTTTTCCCATCCGTACAACTCAGATATAATATCCATAGTCCCTAATTCAAAGGTGTATGGAAAGTTCGACTAGAGGTCAAATTGTTACTTGTTAAATATGAGAAGCTTGGATATGGGAAGTGTTAACTTTTTTGTACTGTACCTGATATTCTCAGCTGATCACATCCGTAAATGTATCTGCGTTCATTTCTATATTACCTCCCCTTCAATCTAGCTCTTTGATGGCTACACCGTAACTGATAAAACATTCTTCAGCATGTTTTAAAATGGAGTGACCCTGTTGAGTTGTCTTTTTTTTGTTTGTTTTTGGTTTTTGTTTTCTCAAGGTAGGTTCTCATTATGGCCCAGGCTGACCTGGAATTAACTATGTAGTCTCGGGGCGGCCTCAAACTCACGGCGATCCTCCCACCTCTGCTTCTCAAGTGCTGGGATTAAAGGTGTGTGCCACCACGCCTGGCTATTGAGTTTTTTAAGTTAGTGATTCTCTTTAAAAAGAGAATTCACTAAATTTGAGTTGGTAGCTTCTTGGCTACTGGAAGGAGGCTTCTGCAAGTGAGCCTGCTGAAAATACTAGAAAAAGAAAACAACACATTTCAGGAAAAGAATGGAGAGAGAGAGAGAGAGAGAGAGAGAGAGAGAGAGATTTGTCTGAATAGTAATGAGGTGAAATGAGCTAAAACTAATGTGCAGGACTAGGGAGATGGCTCAGTGGTTAACGGTGATTACTGTGTATGCATGAGGAACTAAGAGTGTACAAGAGCACCTGGGTGTGATCTACAGCACTGGCACCAAAAGCTAGGCGTGACATCCTGCTGGCACAGAACGTGGAGAGACCTGGCTAGAGTACGGAAGAGAGCCAGTCCCCAGGCAGCCTGTCTAGTGTTAGAAAGCACTACATGAGGTACTGGGGAAAGTGGCCAACAACCGTGACAGCCAGCGGGGGTCTAAGCTACTCAGCAACAAGCAGCCTGACAAGACGTACACGCTGGTGGCACACAGCCTTGGTGGGTAATCAATGGCTTTCTGATTTGCTAAGAGATCTGCTCAGTGGATAGGAACTCATATGTGGATCTGGGAACCAGGTCTGAATCATATGGAGACAAAAATTATGCTCCTCAACGTCAAGCTCCCACTAGTCTTTGGCTAAGAGGGATTACATCCATCCAACTCTCCCCAAATTAGTAACGCTTATCCAACTTAACCTATGCTGACTTTACTCTCTGTTGGAGAAGCCGTTTTTCTTTTTCAGATGGTGGCGAGATCCAAGGAGATAAACCTCCCCTCACACTTCAGCCAAGGCCCAGGCAAAACCACAGAGGAATTCCGGAGACAAGCAAGAGGGCTACCCACTACGACTCAGGGAATTTTGCAGAAGGAGGGGGAGATTTTAAGAGCCACAGGTTGAAGACATCATGCCCAGAGGCATTGCCCCCCACCAAAAAAAAGTGACTGCTGCTCCCCCAACGCATAACCCACAATCCCATGGGGAATATCTGCAACTCCACTGAGGAGGGTTCCCAGTGGAATGGGGGCAAGGATGAGGGCAAAGAGGATACCAACACATGATGTATCCATACAAAATATGTTAACAAATAAATTAATTAATTAAAAGAGTGCTGCTTCTATGGTGAGCCTGAGAAGCAACCCCAAGGTGAAGGAGATAGATGCTGAGGATACTCCACACATGCCAAAGCAGAGATCCAGAGGCTCCTAAGAGCCCATCACTGAAGTAGAGTTAAAACACACCCACCAAGGCTCAGAGAATTTTGGGAAAGAGGGGGCAGAAAGATTGTAAAAGCCACAGGTTGGGACACCTTGCCCAGAAGCACTGCTTCCCCCCAACAACTGAGTGCTGCTCCCACAACACATAAAATAACAACCCCATGGGGAAATACCAGCAGCCCCACTGAGGAGGGACTCCTATGGAATGGGGACAGGAAGGAAAGAAAAGATGGTACCATGACATGGCCATACAGAATACGTTCTTAATTTAAAAAAAAAAAAGGTAGGTGTGTTGGGTGGAGAGATGGCTTAGTGGTTAAGGCACTTGCCTGTGAAGCCTAAGGACCCAGGTTCGACTGTCCAGAACCCATGTAAGTCAGATGCACATTGTGGTGCATGTGTCTGGAGTTCATTTGCAGTGGCTAGAAGCCCTGGCACTCCCATTCCCCATCACACTCCCCCTTTCTCTCTTAAATAAATAAAATATTTTTTTAAAGGTACGTGTGTCTATTCATGCCTATTACTCCAGTCTTTTGGAAGATGGATGCAGGAAAATTTCTGGGGCTCACTAGTCAGCCCGTCTGACCAAAAGCAGCAGCTCCAGTTTGATTCACTGAAAGACTCCATCTCAACAAAATGAAGTGAAAGAGTAATATAGGAAGATACCCAACATGCTCTTCTGGAACAAGTGTGTACTAACCACACTCATCTGCACACCCACCCACCCACCCACACACACACACACGGGTATACACCATACATACACACTCACCACACCACATATATGTCACACACATGCACCACTACACACACTTGCACATACCAAAAACATGCAACATACAAAGTCCCACCCTCCTTGAAAGAATAATTTACACTTCTTTTATGTTTAAAGGCAGGTTATGTTTATAAAGTGATTAGCTTGTATTTTTAACCCTGTTATTTCTTCTCCTAGTTTTTGTTTCTTGTCATTGTTTCAGGGTGACCTGCATTTATACACACCCCGTACTTAACTTTTACATCTCTGTTTCTTGGCATAGAAGTACACTGTAGGAAGTGTTACCAAGATCTCTTCTATGCTCAAAAGTGTTGCCCTCCAGAGTGTGGGGCAGGAGAACGCAGCCTGGAGGAAAATGGGGGATCCCCAGACACATTACCCAGAGACCATGGTTCAAAACACCTCCTGCAGCGGACAGCCACATGGAAGCCCTGAGGATTTCCCAATGACACAATGCTCCTTGTAAAATGGCTCCTTGTGAATTTAGTCAACTCATACCAGAATGTTCTATAGCAGTCAATCAGCTGTCTGATTGACTATAAAGCTATTCCACCCTAGTTGCTCTGGCTGTCCTCACTGAAAGTCCCTGTTTACAAGAACACAGGGAGCTGTAAAAACAGGAAGTTAGCATTTGAATGCCAAGTAGCACATGGGTGCTGCATAGCATTCATTCCATAGAGAAACTGCAAACCAAAGCCTTTCTGTGCTACATGACACTGTAACGCCTATCTTACTGCATTGAACTAGGGTTTCTTCAAGGTCCAGCTGCTTTTCTGACACCACACATGAAGACTCAGGTTCAATCAAATCATTCAAATCACAGCTGGTGTCCGGCCTGTCTTCCACTAAACAAAGTCAGAAGGCACATCTCCTTCAGAACTGTTGGATTTTTTTTTTTCCTGGTTTTGCCTGGATTTTGAACTTTTGCATCATTCTTGCAGGCACTGTGTTAGATAAACGACCTGATTGCTGTTACCCATGAATGAATTTCGCAGTTCTTCATGCAGAGGCTTGCTGCTTTTTTTTTTTTCCTTCAAGACGTTCACCATAATGAGAATGATATAGTTCAAAGATTCACAAACAAAATAGGAATTAATAGCTTCCATTCAAGGTGAGATGAAAGTCATAGAATTATAAGGAATCTGTCTGTCTACAAATGAGCAGCTCTAGATATGTATGATTTTCGATCAGTGTAAATTATTGCTACATAGAGGTTACTTTTACTGAGTGCATTTTGTAATCCTGTCCATACAAATGAAAGGGTTTCATGATAATCAATTCTAGGTTACTTTTACTGAAAGCTTTCTCATCGCCACTATCCAACAATGTCAAGATAAAGATAGAGTAAGCCACAGAAGATACTATGAGGATATAAGGTCAAGGTCTACAAACAGTCTCAGCTGATTATGGGATTGGAGAAGGGGACCATACTATTGTCTGGAGGCCAGTTATCACCTGAGTAAGAACTCTGTCCTTTACAAAGCAGAAAATCAATATCAAACTGGCTCTTCATGAAGAGAACATAGGAGCTTATTATATATGTAGAAGGGCTGGGCATGGTGGTGCATGCCTTCAATCCCAGCACTTGGGAGGCAGACGTAAGAGGATCACTGTGAGTTTGAGGCCACCCTGAGACTACATAGTGAATTCCAGGTCAGCTTGGGCTAAAGCAAGGCCCTACCTCAAAAAATCAAAAAAACATATACATACATATATATATATATATATATATATATATATATATATATATATACACACACACATACATACATATATGGTGCAGAAGTCAACTAGGCTTCAGAATTAAGGCATGTCAAGGTTTTCTCTAAGATTCTCATTTTCTCCATTTCTTCATTGGATTCTGTCATACTATCCTGACTCTCAAATGGTTTAAATAGCTGCCAGAGTTCTAAGACATATGCACCATACTGTATAGAGAAACAGACATTGCTAGTTTAAGCTGGTTGTCTTAGCAGTTACAGGAGCTAGCATGGCCTGGTGGTGCACAGGTAGAGAATCTTGAATACTCTGCAGGAGGCTGAGGTGAAAGGGCTACAAGTTTGAGACCACTCTGGGCTACAGAGTAAGATCTGGAAGGAAAGGAAAGGAGAGGGAGGGGAAGGAAGGAGAGGAGAGGAGAGGGAAGGAGAGGAGAGGAGAGGAGAGGGAAGGAGAGGAGAGGAGAGGGAAGGAGAGGAGAGGAGGAGGGAAGAGAAAGAGAGGGAAGGAATGGAGGCGGAGAGAGAGAGAGAGAGAGAGACAAGAAAGGGTGAGAGGATGATCAAAGTCCCCATATTCCCCAAACACTCAACAAGATCCACCAGTTTACATGACCTAGATCATTAATTCCTAAATGAATATCTTTTAGATCAGAGGCATACTATGACAGAGTTTAATTGGGTGAACCTCCATGAGATGGTCTTTATCACAGAGAGCAGAGATTATCCTAATGGCCTCATTAGGACACATGTGTAGGAAAGGTGAAATGAGGGTCCCTCCATCCTATACCTAATTCACTGGACAAAGAGGTTATAAGGGGAGAGAATATGAGATACAACAAAATGTTAATAGTCACTAAGGTACATACATATCCCTCCCTGACTGCTTTTCCCAGAGATGAGGATCTTCCTTGGCCTAGAGAATATACAAGCATCACCTTTAGAAATGAGCTTTCTTGGGGATGAGGAAACCTATTGCATCTGTACCCAGAGTATTATTATGGGATGGAATCACAAAGAGCCTCAAAATAGTATTTTTAAAATATTTCTCCCTAACAAATTTGTGAGCTCAGAATTTCCATTTGAGGAAATACCTTGAGGACCTGGTCTGGTGAAGATCCAGGTACAAAATAAAAGACAGGGCCTGGAGGAATGGCTTAGTGGTTAAGGTGCTTGCCTGCAAAGCCAAAGGACCCAGGTTCAATTTCCCAGGGCCCATGTAAGCCAGATGCACAAGGTGGCACATGTATCTGGAGCTCATTTACAGTGGCTAAAGGTCCTAATATGCCCATTCTCTCTCTCTCTCTCTCAAATAAATACATAAATAATAATAAATATTAAACAATTAAGTAAATAAAAGACAGCATCATATGTGGAAGAGCTAGTTATGGTTCTGATGCACAGGGGCATGCAAAGATACAGCCATAGGCATATGTGTGCATAGACAGCTCAACATATAAAACAGGTCTATATTCACACAGAACTTGGAAGGACAGTCCTAATAATTTCTTGACATTAGCAATTATAAGTCAGCTTTGGCCTACAGGTTATGTCCTGTGGGGTTCTTATCTAGACTGGTTTTTCCTCTCTGTTTACTCTTTTTCAGCTTCTGAAGGTATACAGCATACCTAAAAAACATGTGACCAACAAAGCATGCTGGTACACGCCTTCGTTCCCAGCACTTGGGAGTCAGAAGAAGGAAGACTGCAGTGAGTTTGAGCATAATGAATTCCAGGTCAGCCTGGGCTAGAGCAAGACCCTACCTCGAAAAAAAATAATAATAATTTATCAAGACATAGCCAAAGCTTATCTTATTGTAGGCATATAATGAAATTGCCAACCGGGATACTCCTTGATAAACCAGGGTAGTGTATTCTCACCAAGTAGAATATTCAAAACTCATAAGGTCAGAGTTTGCTGCTGCTTTTGTTTCTCTAAGTTCTTTCAAAATAGCATATTTTAAGTTCTCTCACAATAACATTTTTTTAATAGACAGGAAACAACACCACTGAGTACATGGTAATTTTAGTCAGGCTAAGGCAGCCTCTCAACTCCCTAGTAGTGGGAATGTGCTGCTCGGTTTTTGTAGACACTTCAGCCAGGTTATCGCTTTACTTTCGTCTCTTCAATAGACGGCTGGCCTCAATTGTTTTGTGATGATTGTGTCTCATTTCACTCTCAGAGGGAAGCCTTAATTCCAAGAGCCAAGAATTCCTCACTGTTACCTCCTAGGTACTAACTACAATTTTCACTGTGGGTGTCAAAGTCAAGATTTTAAAATATTGGTTCACTATCACAACATGATATTAAATTGATATTGAATTCATCTTGCTCTTTTAAATATTTCCCTACAGAGAGAGTCTGCTCTTGTAAGATTATGTTTTCTCTGGATGAAGTATGATAAAACATTTTGAAAGCATGGAATTTCCATACATCACATTCCATCTGACAATCTTGACATTAAAACAACCGCTACTGGGTACAAGCAGTGTTTGGAAATGGCAGGTCATACCTCACTTGCCATACTAAGTAAAGGGGTTTGATAAATTGCAAAACCTCATATACCTTTATGATTTAAGTGGTAATATAAAGGCTTATAATAAAAAAAGGATTTGAATTGAATTTCTTTAGGACATTGTCTTAGGCAGCATTTTATTCTCAGTACTTGGAACAATACCTCATACACACATTGGATGCTTAATGATTAGTTTTAGAATAATTATGAAAGTTAGAAAATATTTCAGAGTAAATGCATTTTTCCAGCTAAAGCATTTAGAATGTGGGGAGGATTTTTTCCTAAACAGTTATATTCAAATTGAAGTTTATAGATGCGACCCAATGAGGGATTATTTTTTTAGAAGGTGGGGATACTTTTTTTCTCAAGAATCATATTCAAAATGAAGTTATAAGTGCCACCAAGACAAATAGACTGATTTCTTTCTTGAAGCAACCATAGCTTTAATGCACCTCTTAACAAACAATATGTTTTTCAAAATTCACACATAGAAATTCTATTTAAAATCCAACTGAGAAATAAAGTCACACATGTTTTGAGGAATCTAAATTGCCAAAAAAAAATGTAAACTTTAATAAAATACAGTTACTTATGAAAGGATGTGAGATTTGGGATGAAACAATTTTCAGAAAGTAAATATGTACAGTGAAATCTCACAGGGATTACTTGTACAAAGCCAGCTGGTTTTTTTTTTGTTTTGTTTTTTGTTTTTTTTTTTTTTTTTTTTTTTTTGGTTGGTACATTCATTCTTAGAGTACATTTTTGGGGGTATCTTAAATATACGCTTATATTCATGGAGAAAATTAGAATCATGTATTAGCTTTTCCAGTGTAGCTTCTTTAGAAGTCTGAGGTATAAACATGGAGTTCAGCATGTTCGCTGCATGAATGGTGACTTTTTCTAGAATCGTGAAAGTTATTTAAACAATTATTAGATTATTTCCAACCTCACAAACATAGATGAGAGGCCATCACCAGTACCACCTGTAACTTTCCTTGTTCTGAGCAATTTAGAGAGCAACTTTCTTTTGCTTATAATTCCAATTTAAATCAAAGCATCTACTACCCCAAGCATCAATGCTCTTCAATATCTAATTTCACAGTTTTCTTAACACGTATCTCATGTTATTTATTATAGTCAGAGGCATCTCAACACCTTGTCTATCCTTGCTACCTCTTAAATGGTTTATCTGGCAAACCATCAATCAAAAATCATGAAATATATTTTAACTTAAGTAAGATCAGTTAAGAAAGCAAACAAGGCTTATGTGGTCTAATTGGAAACATTACTCACATCAATAAGTGATAAATGCTTGTTCTGTAAAGGAATATTTATCCTCCAGATCTGTCTGTAATATCTAGTATGGACAAGATTAAAATCTCCAATCACCTTCTATCTTGGGGCCATAAATATATTCATTAAAAAAATAATCTTCAGCTTTTGTGAAAATAAAACTTTACCAAAAAATTGATTTTCAGAAATTTGCTTGTATTACCAAATAAGTATATATGTGTATTTACTTATAACTCTGTCTGCTTAAAACAAGAGATTAAGAATACCTTAAAAACAATGATAATAACTTATGCAAATATTTTAGTATACTTCAAAAATCTTGAATAAATTGTCTTATTTAGGTGAATCATAAAAACATGTACTGAAAGTTAACAATCTCTTCCTTAATATTTGTGTTAGTCAAATAAAATTTTATTAACTATAACCTTTATGATTCAGAATTTACTGATATTACATATACTATATTCTATGCTTTCTAAAGGATACATTAAACTTAACCAAATGAACCTAGTCCCTAAATAGAAAAGGACATATGCTCATAAACTTTTAATTTAGGCAGCCTAGACATGCTCACTTTTTCCATGAGGTCAATTGTGCCTCCACAACCACGTTAGCTAGGTGATGTTCATTCACTTTACAGGTAATTTATTATAACTGCACTGTCTCAGGGCTGTTTCACACAAATAATTTCACTTAGGTAAACACCATTTTCCAGTAATGATGGACAAAATAAACTTTGGGAGCATTTATGAACAGAAACATCTCTCTCTCAAAACATCTCTCTCTCAGTACACATTTGCCAACCTGTCTCTATTGTTTGTAAATGAATTAACTAAGGCAAGAAAGTCATTAGAGCCATCTGCTTGGATGGTAAGGAAGAACTTCTGTGATTATTTTATTATAGGAGCAAAAGCTGGGAAACTATTTTCAAATATCTTTGACATCATTTACCTGTAATTTGACAAGCTATCTAAAAAGTAAAAAGAGTTATTCATTCTCACTGTGGCTTCTTATAAAATCATTCCCCGAGAAACCACACTCAGTACATAGAGAGATGCTTAATAAATATGAGATTGATTATTGTTGTTATCCAAATTTCTAATGCATTTTCATTCTTTAAGCAAGTACTGATAGAAGAAATTAAAAAATGGCTTGAAAAATTGGTTCCTTGGATTGTTTCAAATCAATAAATTCATAATATACTTTTGTTCAGATATTTTTCTTGGTCAAACAATTTAAGTGAATGTCTTTTTCATTGTTACCAACACTTAATAGCACTTTTAATCATTTGCTTAAACAGTATCTGACTTTTTATGAATATTTGACTCAGGGCATGCTTGAATGATATTATTATCTGCTAATATTTAGTAGTTCTCATTTAAAAGGAACACACATATATTATACATAATGCAATCCCTTTATTCTATGTCTGTTTCTCAGACTTGTGGATTGTTCAAGAGAAACGAAGGAGGGAGAAAGCAGGCGAAAAAGAAGAGATGAAAGATGAAAGTTCATTGTTAACCAGTGAGTTTAGTCCCAATTTTTTATTTTGTTTTGTTTTTTGAAGCATGGTCTCACTCTAGTGCAGGATGACCTGGAACTTACTCTACCCCCCCCCCCAACCGGCTGTCCTCAGAATCATGCCAATCCTTTAACCGCAGCCTACTGAGTGCTGGGATTGAGGACATGCACAACCATAGCTAGAGTTTAGGTACAGTTTGATATATAGTATCAAATATATTCATTAGTTTTGTGTCACTGCAACAACAAAACCCAAAAGAGACGATTTATAGGACAATATTTGTCTGTGTCACGGTTTCAGAGGGTTTCAGTGCATCTGGGTGGGGAAAGCGTGGCAGCGAACCTCAGCTCATGGCCCTGGGAGTGTGCTGTAGAGACTATTCACCTCGCATCAGACAAGAAAGCACAAACGCCGTCAGGAAGCAGACGTAAAGTGTCACGTTCAGAGGTTCATCACATACTTCTGTCAGCTGGGCTCCACCTCCTAAGGGTTGCACAACTTCCCAACATAGTGTCCCAGCTAGGGACCATGCATTCAAAACATGCAACATAGGTTTCATTTAGAAGGTACAAAATAGCCAAATTCTCTTATGAAAATGTTACCATTCTAAAGTAACTGAAAAAAAATTCTTACAAAGGGTTGGAAGTTTCCTCCACTTCTCTGGGGACCAAAAAAAGGGGGGCTTAAATAAAATCTGGTTGACACAATGTATTTTAAGTCAACAAAGAGTAAACTTAATTACAATACATAGTGAAAAATGAAGTGTTTTGGAAAATGGTAACAAGGTAGAGGGAACCCTTACCCAAAGGATTAGCTAGAACTGATGATAACTACCTATAACTGGTGAAAGAGACATATGGAAATATTAATGTAATTTTTTATCATGAAATAGGCATGCACCATTTTCTCAATATATTTTTCTTTTGTCCCAAATTTTTCTGTATTAAAAATGTCAGAAATATGCAATTTGGAAAGTGCTATTTTGAAAATAACTGAGAAAAACAGCATAAAGTATCTAATCAATAGGTACTTGAAGTGCTTTTTTGTTTTTTCCAGCCAAAGCATAGCAATTATTTTAAGCACCAAAACATTGATTTCAGGTAATGGGGAAAACTATGTTACCATTGACAGAATTCAAGACATACTGACCCCAGTAAGGAACCATGACAGTTGAGAAAATAGCAAAAGCAAGAAGGTTCTTTTCTCCTTTTTCCATGCTCATCACCTTGAAGCAAGGGTTAGGAGAACTTTGACCTTCCCCTGAAGCAGGTTGTGAGGCTCACACTCCAGAGGTGCCCTCCCTCAGCACTAAAGAAAGGACCATCTTTATCTCTAAAGTAACAGGGGTGCAGAAAAGAATCCAGGCTGACCTTTCATAGCCTCCCCCCGGGTTATTTTCATTAAATCACATCCTCTTTGCCTCGTCACTCATCTGCCTCCACTTCGTCAACACTAAGCATTAAAGTACACAAGAGAAAGTTAAGTATGTCGCCTGTATGCCCAGCCTTTGGAGGCTGAGGCAGGAGGATCACTTGAGTATGTAAACAGGTCAGCATGGGTAACATAAGAAGATTCTGTCTTAAAATAGAAAGAAAAGGAACTAGGATTCTTTTTATGTTGGCCTATACTTAAGCTAAGCTTATTAAGCTTAAGCTGTAGTAAGCTTTCATAATACATAAAACTTATATCAAGTATATTTGCATGCTTTTCGCTTGTCAATCTGCCTTCTGTTGTAGGCATGTTAGCCATGAACCTACGAGTAAGGTAACAGCACTAATGTTTCCTTCTTAACAGTCCTGACACCCAGGAAATTTGCTCTCAATACCATCATGGTACTGATAGATGAAGGTGAAGCTTGGTAAAGAAATAGAAAAGATGCAAATTATTCTTGTTGATAAGAAAGAGAACACCCAAAGCCGAGATGAATACTCAATAAATTTAATGCTGACACGCATGCACACGTGTGCACATATTCCTGTTCATAAGGAAATTCCCACAAAGCACTAAGAGTCACAGACATACCTACTCGATCACATCTCCTGCCTGGAGCTCCTGAGTACAATACAACTCATGGGGAAGCAGTAGAAAAAGTTGTATCTTCACTTGCATTTTTCTCATTAATGAAATGGGATTAATTGTACTACCTTCCCTAAAGAGTTACTTACTGCAGATGATGATATATAAGCTAATTCACAAAAAGCGCTTATCCTATTTTGAATGAAAGTACCTTGATGTATAAATGGCAAAAAAAATACTAAAAATTTGCCACTGATTGTTAAATTAGATACAAATTAAGATGTATCTATACATACAATATTTGATGGTAATGATAAGTACAGAGATATGCATATATTTTATCTATTCATATTGAAAAATGCTTATTATTGTATAGTCCATTGACAAATAGAAAAAATGGCCAAACTAGTTCACTTCAACCCAATGTGTGCCTAAGTTTAGCTAAAGTGACCTGCATCCTCTGAATCTTCATAAGTGGGGTTTCTCTTGCCTGGACTTCTCTCCCACTTCCTCTTGTCAACTGAGTGAGTCACTTTATCCTCAGTGCAACCATCTGTGGACCACCCCAAGTCAACATGTTCCTTTCTTTCTACTTTTTCCCCCACATGGAACTTGGACATATGTTCCACAGCAGCTATCTCACTGTATTGTAATTGCTTATGAATTCACTTTCTTCTATATAATTATAAACTTGAGGACAGAAACTATGTCTTCATGTCTCTGAGGATTAACACAATGCTGGCAGGTGATGTGTACTGAACAAGTTCACTGAGCCCCCTTATAGCTGTATGAAATAATAGATTATTTTTCCCTCTAGGATGACACAGGAAAACACAACTTATATACATGTGCATACATGCATTTTTATGTATCAAGCACATCTCTTTTTTTTTTTACTTGAGTTACAAAAATAAAGCCAGAGACTGAACCCACAATAACATCTCCATGAAAGAGAAGATCTTGGCTTTTCTTCCTTTCATTGATCAAGATTCTCAAACTCTTGGGCTGCAGAGATGGCTTGGCAGTTAAGGCTTTTTCCTGTGAAGCTAAAGGACCCAAGTTCGATTCCCCAGTACCCATGTAAGCCAGATGCACAAGATAGTGCATGCATATGGAATTTGCTTGCAGTGTCTGGAAGCCATGGCACACCTATGTTTCTCTCTCTCTCTTTCTCTTTCTCATAAATAAATAACATCTTTAAAAAAATCTACAGCCCTTAATGTAGGGGCGGTTCACAGGGAAACACGTATCCTGGAGGAAAGGACATAAGATGGTGTGGTGGGAAAACCTCACTGGCTGCCTCTGCACCTCCTGAAGCAGGGTTATGAGAAAGACATGCATACTCTTATCAGTGAAATAAACATTATAATATTTAAAGCATAACTTGCTTGTTGTTTGAGTATTTTTTTAAGTTTGAAAATATTTTGTTTATTTGCAAGCAGAAAGAGAAAGAAGAGAGTCAGAAAGAATGAATGAATAAATAAATGGACATGCCAAGGTGTCTAGCCACTGCAAATGAACTCCAGACACATGTGCCACTGTGTTCATCTGGTTTTACATGGGTACTAGGGAATTGCACCCAGGTCATTAGGCTTTGCAGGCAAGTGCCTTAACCAGTGAGCCACCCCTCCAGTTCTGGTTTTGGTTTTTGATAACAGAAAGTCACAGACATGCGGTGTGTCATGGATTGGTTTCTCACACACCATAAATTAAATCTCACTGTTGAAATCCACCAGGTGCAATCACCCCCCCCCCACAGTAAGGTTTATGTTTTTAAAATTAGTTTCATTGCTAGATAGCTTCCTCATCTCTGTTATGGATTAAGTTCCTGAATACTCCCCTTCTTTGTTATTGTTTTTAATTTCCTTCAGCACCAAGCCAGAGGCAGAGCATTTGTTCTTTATGTTGAATAGAACCAGTGGTGACGTTTCCCTCTAAAGGTGGCTATTGTCAATGGGCACTAACATACATTATTCTCTGGATGATCTGCTCTCTCTCTCTCTCTCTCTCTCTCTCTCTCAGCATATGCACCCTTCTCGGCCTGCCAGGCTGTGATCCCCAGCCAATTTTCAGCTGCAAGCCTGTACTTTTTTTTTTTTTTTTATTCTGGGAAGTTATAAAAATAACAATTCTGCCATCACTTTCTAATTCACAAAGTGACTTTAGACTCTCGCTCTCTAATTCCTTTCATTTCTCCTTTTTAGGCCTGCCAATAGCCTTGGCCTTTGCTGGCCTTACATATTTAATCAGAGCAACCAATGCTGAGAATTTTTACAGGGAATTAAATTTGATCTGTTTTGAAACATTTATTTATTCCACATGGCATTTAAAGCGACTGAACTATTTGTTGGTGCTAAGATGATGCTGCAAAAACTAGATAGGATTTTGGGGGAAAAAAACAAAACACACAGGGGATAGGGAGATGGCTTAGTGATTAATGTGTTTGCTTGCAAAGCCAAAGGATCCCAGTTCGATTCTCCAGGACCCACCTAAGCCAGATGCACAAGGGCACATGCACCTGGAGTTTGTTTGCAGTGGCTGGCAGCCCTGGTGTGCCCATTCTCTCTCTCTTTCTCTCTCTCTCTTTCTCTCTCTCTCTCTCACACACACACACACATACACATTCTCTCTCTCTCTCTCTCTCTCTCTTTCTCTTTCTCTCTCTCTCTTTCTCTCTCTCTCTCTCTCTCTCTCTGTCTGCGTCTTTCTCTCAAATAAATAAATAAAATACATCAAAAAATTCTTTAAAAAATTATTTTTTTTTTAAACAAAGAGCCGGGCGTGATGGCTCACGCCTTTAATCCCAGCACTCGGGAGGCAGAGGTAGGAAGATTGCCATGAGTTCAAGACCACCCTGAGACTACATAGTGAATTCCAGGTCAGCATGGACTAGAGTGAGACCTTACCTCAAAAAACCAAAAAAAAAAAAAAAAAAAAAAAAAAAAAAAAAAAAAAAAAAAAGAAAGTAAAGAAAAGAAACACACAAAGCACAAGCCCAGGAGTAGTTTGGTAGGAAACAGCTTCTGTGTTAGAAAAATGAACATATACCTAAGGATATCATAAAAAGAGTTTGCCTGAATCTGTAGTCACCAATGTACGTCTTCTCTATCTCAGAAGTAAATCTACTTGCCCTTGCCAGTGGGCCCTGTGAGTTTCCTCGTTGTGCACTCCATCCATGGAAAAGGCATGATGTGGAGTCGTGGTTCACTGACAATGGAACCTGACACCCTTCACTGCCCAGGATGAAGTGAGAGGCTTAGTAGCCTAAAACAACTGGCTTCACTTTTCACAGGTCTAAGAGAGTGAGAAGTCCAGGCCTCTGGCCAGTCATCAGTGATTACCTTAGCATTATCCAATCAATAATTAGAGAATTTTCCTCCAAGGTTAGACAAAATGAGAGCTGTATTTTTCCAAACTTTGTAGTTACAGAAACAGCATGGGGACCCAGCAGAATCCATTTCCAAACAATCTAACAAGCCAGTAGAAAGCCTGAGTTTATTAGAGAAACACAAGGTCCAATCACCATCCACTAACCTAGATATGAACGCAACACTGCTTTTGTGTTTGTGTTGACTTTTTAAGCAAGCAAGAAAGACAGAAAGAAGGAAGGGAAAGGGAGAAAAAGAAAGAAAATAAGTAGATGATAGATAGACAGATAGATAGATGGTAGACCTAAGCAAGGATGCAAAAACAGTAAGTATATTATAATAAGATCCTCCCTCTGGGATTCTGTAGTGTACCCCGTGGACTGTTTGACACATTCCCTTTTCGAAGTAAATCCACCCTTAGCCTTTAACTATGATGGCTGGGAAAATGTCTTGGGGAAACCAGGTTTCTAATGTATGTTACAAAGTTGATGGAAGAGGACATTTTTAAACCAGTTAAGTGCATCGCTGCAGTTTCCCTTCTCTTTCAGTTAGAAGTGTGAGTCATGCTTCCTGTGAAGCCCACAGACTGTGCCTCTGTTTGACGTTTCGTTATTTGGTAACAGAATGGAAAGCAGAGCAGCGCTGTGACAGTAAGCTGGAAGCAATCGACGTTTACTAGGCTTACACACATGAGAAATGCAAATAGCTTTCATTTGCAAGGGATATGGGTTGGTGGCTTGACTCAAACACTTCATACCGGGAAGAAGGAAGTTAAACCACAGGCTTAATCCTTGACTAAATCTTGAGGCATTTGGTACCACAAGTTAGAAAATTTTGTAACCAAAATGTTTTCTGCTGTTCCAAAACCAAGATGCTAAGCTCTTGCTTCAGAGGTTGGCAAACCCACCACTCGGGAACATTTCACTGGATTCTTACCCACTGGGTTACTTTTCGTGGCCTCCCCCCACTCCCCAGCCTCTCTAAGGCAGAGCCATTGAGTTAACAGCTCTGGAACTAGAGACTGGATGGCAATTAGGCATGACAGGACACGAGGAACGTCCGCTGATATGATCAGTCAGTCCTCCACATCCACAGTTTCTTCATCCTTGAGGACAGCCAATCACAGGTTGGTGGGGGAAAAAAAAAATGCTATGTCTAATGAACATGTAGAGATATTTTTGTCAGTGTTCCCTGACCATAGTGTATAACAACTTCTTACATAGCATTGACAATTGTGTCTGGTGTCCTAAGCAATGTAGAGATGACTTAAAATAGGTGCGCGGATTGCATAGGCTGCTTGCAGATATTACAGCATGTGATATAAAGGACTTGAGCATCTATGGAGTTCGATGTCTGCAGGTATCCTGGAACTAGCCTCTTGTGGATACAGAAAAAAAAAAAAAATGTAATTGCCGAATTTCTACATCTTTTTTTTTTTTCTATTTTGAGTCAAATATTATTCCGAAGCACCTAGTATTCACAGCTAAAAGAATCAATTATTAATTGTTAGGTTAAGCATAGTTGTGCCAGGTAAGAACGGACAGCATGGATATCCATCAATAGTAGTGGATAGCAATGATGCAGTACTTAAGAAACAAGACAGGCCGGGCGTGGTGGCGCACGCCTTTAATCCCAGCACTCGGGAGGCAGAGGTAGGAGGATCGCCGTGAGTTCGAGGCCACCCTGAGACTCCATAGTGAATTCCAGGTCAGCCTAGGCTAGAGTGAGACCTTACCTCGAAAAACCAAAAAAAAAAAAAAAGAAGAAGAAAAAAGAAACAAGACAGCCAGAGAGATGGTTGCTTGCTTGCAGTTCCTGACTGCCTGGGTTCAATTCCCCAGTGCCCACATAAAGCCAGATACACAAAGTGACACATGCATATGGAGTTTGTCTGCAGTGGCAGGAGGTCCTGGTATGCCCATACTCACTCTTTCTCTCTATCTCTGTCTCCATCCCTCTCTAAATAAATATATGTTAAAAAAAAAAACAAGAAACAAAGGAGGGAATAACTTCTTAATTCAGATTATAAATGCTTAATTTTATCCCAAACTTATTCAAGATAGAACATTTAAGAAAATTCCATGTTTTGAACATTAAGTTGAAGTTCTTCATATGAGAAAAATAATTCAGGGCTGGAGACATAGCTCAGTAGTTAAGGCACTTACCTGCAAAACCTAAGGACCCAGGTTCATTTCCCTAGGACCCATGTAAGCCAGATGCACAAGGTGGCACATGCTTCTGGAGTTTTTTTTTTTTTTTTTTTTTTTTTTTTTGCAGTGGCTAGAGGCTCGAAGATGCCTATTCTCTCTTTCTCTCTTTCATAAATAAATAAAATTTAAAAAAGAAAAAAAGTAATTCTGAGAACAGAGGTTGTGTATGATTTAACAAATGAATGTTTTAGACATAATGGAGTAGAGAAGAAGGAAATTAATTTTGAGAATTCATATCCTAAGAGTTACTTCACAAACTGGTTTACTTCACTCTCACAATAAAAATAAAAATGTTTCTACTAACTCAGAATTTATAAATGAAATGTGTTAATATGTGTTTCTGAGGCATTTTAGTAAATGTTGGGAAGAATTTAAAGCCATAAATATTCATAACCTTCACTAATTTATTCAATAACTACTTAATGAATCCTAATGTGTTTGTGAAATATATGAGCTCCTTTGCTATAAAAATGAATGGAATACGATGGAAATTTCTGTTTGTGAATCTCCTGGGCTAGCAGAAGGAAACATGGTACTGAACTGGGCACTTTTCTTGAGTATTTGTATACAGATTGTGTGAGCTAGCTGTCTCGGGCCTGGAATTTGATTTTATCTTATTTAAAACTAATAAGCCTGTTTTTACTTTACTGGTGCTGGTAAAAGACCAGAAACTCCTGGGTTAGCAACAAAGGACTTCATTAATCACACAGGGCACAGCAAGGAGCATCAGCTTCTCTTGCTGCCCCCCTGCCAGGCCCTTACAATGATAGGGAGTTGCCTACAGCCCAGTAGTTTATTACAGGGCAGCAATGCTGAGCTCAAGGAGGCTAACACTTCTGGTGAACAGTTCCTGCTGCTTGGCCAGCAAGAAGACATCA
This sequence comes from Dipus sagitta, assembly GCA_036346955.1. Lineage (NCBI taxonomy): Eukaryota > Metazoa > Chordata > Mammalia > Rodentia > Dipodidae > Dipus > Dipus sagitta. The sequence goes on along the minus strand of CM070784.1, from coordinate 22,678,638 downwards.
CCTAATCCCCTAAGGCTGTGTACTGTGAGCTCAATGATGGGAAAGAACTCCTGAATAAAGAGTGGGCAAGTGGGCTGGGGAGATAGCTTAGTGGTTAAGGCACTTGCCTGCAAAGCCTAAGAACTCAGGTTTGATTCCCCAGTACTCATGTAAAGCCAGATGCACAAAGTGGTGCATGCATCTCGAGTTCGTTTGCAATGACTAGAGACCCTAGTGCACCCATTTTATTCTCATTCTCTCTCTCTCGCTCTGTCTCTCCTTGTAAATAAATAAATAAATAATTTTAAAATAAAGAGTGGGCACTGCCATGCAGTCTTGACATGTTGGCAAGCCACCCCGGTCATCCAGAGACCAGAGAAGGGCACAGTCACACCACCAGTCAGGAATTAGTACAGTGCTGGAAATGCCATACGTTCACTGCAACAGAAAGTTCATTAATTTCCCTTGAACATTCCAATCATCTTCTTTGATATATCTAGGTGGTTTCCATGTGCTTTTCATGGGATTCCTTTCTAGGGCCAGAGAAGAATCCATTTTGCTACTGGCAAATCTCTTGGTGCTAACTGTAAGGTGAGATGCAATAGGTGCACAATATGCAAGCAATGAAGTATCCATGATATAAATCACAACAGCTGAGAACCCTTTCTGTGTTCTCAAGGTCAATGCCAATTACCCATTGTACTCAGCGATCTCAGCAAAAGCGTTAAGTGTTCTCAGGGTGGACTTTATTTTGAGAGTCTTATCTAGTAACACATGGGACAGCCTGTTAATTTGGGTGAAAGTAATAAATGTAATAAATAATAGGTTAACTGGAGGCTGAGATAGAAAAGGGATAACATAACTAGTCACTAAATAGAACTTTTTCAATGCAAGTTATTAAAGTTTGGTGTGCCTACAAGATATCAATTGAGTAAAACAAGTGACTCAATGCATTCTCAACCTGAAGAGTTTCAATAAAAAGAATAAGAGGCTTAAGCCATCATTAGGAGAGTCAAGTTGAATCAGGAATATTGCTGTCTTGAATCACTACCTAAAGCCCCAAAGGGAAGTTTCTCAAACTCCAGGATGGTGATACGACATTTAAGAATCTCTAGAATGTCCCCATACATTATCTTAACCACTATGCACTCCACGTGTTCTTTTAAAATTTAGAGGTTTAAATCTTACAATGTGATGATATATAGTGTTGGAACTTCTGGTAGGTCACTTGGTTAAATAAAGTCATGAGGGTTTTCCTCTCACATGCTGGGAATACTATCCTTATAACATAGCAGAATTCCCTGCCACGTGATTACACTAAAGTTGTGACCATAAGCAAGTCAGGAAGCAGACCCTCTCCGGAACCTGACCGTGCTAATATGGAGACCTTGAACGTTTCAGCTGACACAAATGTCATAAACTTAAGATGTTTGTGACACCCAGATTATGGCTTTTTGGTCTCAACTGTCTGAATGGACACTGTCAACCAGAACTATAAGGTGAGTCATGTGACTTTGTGTCTAACTTCTGCCACCTGGTATGAATTATAGTAATGTTCCTGCACATTACAAATCTCGTACAAGTACTTCACGGTGACAAACTCTGATTGAGAGCGTTATAGGGAAGGAAATTTGAAGAAATATAATTTCAACCTTTCTCTGTAATTAAGGGAGAAATGGTCATGCTATGTTGACAACAGATAATCCAATCAAGTTGGACTGTTAAGTTACCAAGAAAAATTACAATGAGTGCTCATGAATATCATAAAGAGTGATATGAGGTTGACAGTGACATAATGTACTTTGGATCCACCTGAGACCTGGGTTAGCTGAAATGTGCCAGAGTAGTGTCCACAATTCAGTGGGGACGAATGTCACACTCTAGCCCTTTTCATCAGGACTGCTCCATGGGCAAAGCAAGAGTGTTCAAAGGACCTGTGGAGACAAGAACCTCCCAGGGGCCTCCCAGAAGTGTTAAACGCACAAGAAGAAGAAGAATGCTAGTTTGCAGGAGGTTTTGGTCTTTCCTTGGCAGGTATCAGCAAACACCCCTGAAACATTCATTCCAAAATAAAACAGGATTTATTAAAGAAATGCCTCAAAATACAAAATAAAGGAACTGGACTTATCTGGGAAGGATTAGAAGTATGGTTTGCCAATGAGTGAGCTTAAAGAATCCATGAAAAGTCTAGGTTAATGAAAACAAAGTTTTATCTGTAAACTGGAGACTAATTTAAGATTTATGAGCAAAAGGAAAGCATAAAAAATGATGTGTACAAATGGAGTTGAAAAGATAAAACACTTAAGGAAGGGCATTCAAAAATAAGTTCACCATGTTACAGTGCACAGTCACTAAGGATTGACTGCTGTGATAGCAATAAAAGCAGTAAGAAGGCTGGAGAGATTCCTCCATGGTTAAGGCACTTGCCTGTCAAGCCAAAGGACCCAGGTTCAATTCCCTAGTACCCACGTAAACCAGATGCACAAGGCAGCACATGTATCTAGAGTTTGTTTGTAGTGGCTGGAGGAGCTGGTGTGCCCATTCTCTCCCTACATCTCTCTCTCCCTCTCTAGTAAATAAATAAAAATATTTTTAAAAGTCTCAAAAGCAGTGAAAAAGGGAGTCCTGGTTAACATCATGTGTCGATATAACTTAGTAATTAGAAAGTTGCTTTCTGTGAACTTCACAATGTTCTCTGTCTGTCCTTTGTGACTTGAATGGATGGAAGGTAGCCTGTCCCTCTTATGTGATATCCTCAGGGATGGCAGGTTTGAGTTCTCTTCACTGGGTCCTGGCTTCATTTCATATCAGGATTCTTATTTGAACACAAGACAGGAGCAGACCGAGCACTTGGCAGGTCTAATTTCTCCCTCATGTCACCTCATCTTGAATCCAGACTCACCCTTCACCATATCTATATTGGCATAATACTGACAGATTCTTTTATTGTTTTCCATTTTCCACTTTTTCCTCAAAATTCACTTGTGCACTCATTCTTTATTGTAATCTTTTATTTGTGGTATTTCATTTTCTGTGATAAGAAGCATTTAGCATTAAATCTACTCTGCTAGCAGATGTTTTTGTGTATGACACAGTGTTGTCTATAGGCACAATGTTGTTGAGTTGGTCTCTGGGACTGACTCACCTTGAATTCTGCAATGTTCTACCTGCTGATTGGCAACTTTTCATTTCCTCTTTCCTTCAACTCTTGGAATCCAACATTCACTCATCCCCTAGGTTTTGATTTGTTAGATATTTCATATAAATGGAAGTCGGGCGTGGTGGCACACGCCTTTAATCCCAGCACTAAGCGGGCAGAGGTAGGAGGATCATCGTGAGTTCAAGGCTACCCTGAGACTACATAATGAATTCCAAATCAGCCTAGGCCAGAGTGAGACCCTACCTCAAAAAACAAAAAAACGAAACAACAAAAAAAACAAAGATATTTCATATAAATGGAACCAGTAAGTATCGGTTCTCCTGTGGTGGCCTTACTATGCTGAGCATAATGACCGTAGCTTCCATCTCTTGCATACTGAAGAATTGAAAGACTTCGCTCTGTAAAGAGGAGAAGTATCCAGTTGTATATATAGCATATGGTTTTTCTTTCTATGTGCTTATCTGATGATGGATATTTTGGTTGCTTCTTTATCTCTGCTTTGTGGATATTGCTGTTGGAAAGGTGGGTGTGCTAATATCGCTTTGAAGTCTTGATTTCAGTTGTGGGATTTTGTGTGTGTGTGTGTGTGTGTGTGTGTGTATGTGTGGTGCAAATGCAAAAAAGAGCCCGTATGTTTGTCCATAACAGCTGCCCAGATTACATGCCCACCAATAATACACAAAAGTTCCAATTTTTATGCATCTTTGCCAACATTTATTTAAAAAATTTTTTTGATAACCATCCTAACAATTATGAAATGATCTGATTTTGGCTTTCATTTGCATTTTCATGACAATTAAGGGCATCTTTTCATGCTCTGGTTGGTCATTTTTATGTCAAATAGGGGACATGCCTACATCATGCCTAAGCCTATTTTTAAGTGAGCTATATATAGTTTTTGGGTATTGAGCTCTATAAGCTCTTGACATATTTTGGAAGTCAACCCTTTCTCAGATACATAGTTTACAAAAAATTTCTCTCATTCACTCTAGTGATTGTACCAAATCTTGTCTCTCGTTATTTTGTCATCTATGTATTTTTGTGTCATATCCACAGAGCTTATTCTTTATTAAATGGCAACACGGGCCTGAGACCGTATTAGGTGTTAGATATGTACATAAGAAAAGGTCTTCTTTGTCCTCCACAGGCTCAAGTTCTCAAGCACAAAAATGTGCCAGATATATAAGAAATACTCCTTAAGTGTATACTACTAGCGCAAGGGAGTGAATCAGCAATATTGCATAAAAGACAAGCAGTTTGCAAAGGCTTCGGAGAAGAAGTGTTTCTTAAGTTCTACCTGCGAGGAAGAGTAAGATTCGTCTGGGAGACAAGAGTGGAGAAAAAGAAATTCAAGCAGCGGGCTGGAGAGATAGCTTAGTGGTTAAGCGCTTGCCTGTGAAGCCTAAGGACACCGTTCGAGGCTCGATTCCCCAGGACCCCTGTTAGCCAGATGCACAAGGGGGCGCACGTGTCTGTAGTTCGATTGCAGTGGCTGGAGACCCTGGGGAGTGCATTCTCAATCTCTCTATATCTGCCTCTTTCTCTCTGTTGCTCTCAAATAAATAAATAAAAATACACAACAACAACCAAAAAGAAAACTGCAGGAACTTGCATATTAAAAAAAGAAAAGGAAAGAAATTCAAGCAGCTACAAAGTCCAAGAGAAAGGCCAGACTTCAGGTGCAGTGGTCCTTATGCATCTGGTACTTCACACACCTCTTCCAGGCACAACTTAAATTTCCATAAGCACATTGAGTATTTCCTTTCCAAATAGGTTTAAAAAACAATAACATATCTTTGGGTACATGGACATCTATACGAATCTTTGAGGCCACCTGGAAGCCAATAAAAATTGGTTTGCACCATTGAACAGTAGGTGAACCTTAAATGTCTCCTTCCATATTGTAAGAGGAAAGTTCAGTTAATATGCATAAAAATCATAGGCTATGTCCATAGAGAGATATCTGACCTGTTTTTCATCTGGCAATTTATAGTTGAAGATATAAATATTTTTTCTTCCAGTTTTATTCTCATGTTTTCAAGGATTTGTATAATGTCACATGTGTCTGTCATTTTAACTTTGAGAGTTTATATTAAGTAAATCAATCCTTATTTTGTTTTGGTGTTTAGTTATCTATTACCTCCTCCTAGGTCACCACCACCAAACCCTCACCTATCTGTTAACCTTGTTAATAATGAGTTATCTGTATTACTTTCCTATGTCAAACTCTTCCTTCTATCTTCCTTTCTTCCTTCCTTTCTTCTTTCTTTCATTTATCCATTCCTCCTTCGTGTCTTATAAATATCAGATTTCATTGCAGTTCTATAAATGTGTTGTTTATTTATTTGTCATACAGTTATTTATGTATCATCCAATCTGAAATTTTACTCTCATCTCTTTCTTATCCCCCCCACACACACTTTCCCTTTTAACCCCAATTCTCTTCTCTACTTTATCACATGTATCCTTTTACCCTTCTCTCCCTCATCTTTTTGGCTACAGTTATATCTCTGAAGGCTTAATTCATGTTTGCACACTTATAGGTACTACACTCATATTATGCCACAGAGAACATGCAACTTAGGTTGATTCTATTCAAATCTATCCATTTTCCCGATAATTTTATAATTTCATTTTTTCTGTACTGCTGAATATAATTCCATTGATATTATGTGCCACATTTTTTGTTATCAGCTCATCTGTCAATGAGCATCTTGACTGATTACAATTACAAACAAAGACTCAATAAACATGCATGTGCAGGTATATCTGTAGTAGAGTACAGAGTCCTTGGGATATATACCCACACGTGATACAATTATGTCATATAGAAGGTCGATTTCTAAATTTTTGAGTTACCTCCAAACATTTATATACTGGCTGTACTAGTTCATACTCCTACCAACACTGGTTGAGGGTTCCTCTTCCCCCATATTTGTTGTCTGTTTCCTTGATGACAACCTGTGGAACTGGGGTCAGATGGCATCTCACAGTTGTGTTTGATTTGCATCTCAGTGATAGCTAGGGATGTTGAGCACCTTCTTAAGTATTTATTGGACATTTAGGTTTCTTCTTTTGTGACTTGGTTGCTCATTTCTTTAGTCCATTTGATGGTGTGTAGATATCTATATATATATTTTGGGGGGTAACTTTTGCAGTTCTTTGTAAACTCTGGTAATGTGTCCCCTGTCTGATGTGTAGGTAGCAAAGATTTTTTTTTTTTTTTTTTTTTTTTTTTTTTTTTTTTTTTTACTATTCTATATGCTGTCTGTTTGGTTTGGTGATGGGTTGTTTTGTTTTGGGTTTTTTCTTTCTGTGAAAAAAAAAAAAAACATTTTTATTTCATGTAGTCCTATTTGTTGAGTCACGGGGCTATGTCCTATGCTATTGGATTCATGTTTAGAAAATCCCTGCCTATGTTTATATCTTGAAGAGTGATAATTTTTTCCTCCAGCAGTTTCAGTGTCCCAGGTGGTAGGTTGTTTTTAAACCACTTTGATTGGATATTTGCATAGGGAGAGATATCTATTTACTTTTATACTTCTGGAGGTAGACCTCCAGTTTTGCCAGCACCATTTGGTGAATAACCTAACTTTTTTCCACTGATTTTTTTTTTTTTTTTTTTTTTTTTTGGCCCTTTGTAAACGCTTAGGTGGTTGAGGCAGTGCGGATTTACTTCTGGGTCCTCTGTTCCGTTCCAATGCTCTATATGTGTGTTTTGTTGACAGTACCGTGCTGTCCTTATCAACATTGTCCTTTAGTATAGTTTCAGACTGGTCATTGTGAGATCTCCAGCTGTGCTCTTCCTCCTTAGCATTGCTTTGGCTATCCGTGTGTGTGTGTGTGTGTGTGTGTGTGTGCACTTCGGTATGAATTCCTGGATTATTATTTGTAGCTCAATGAGGAATATCATCGGAACTTGGATGGGAATTGCATTGATTCTACAGATGACTTTTGGTAAGACAGCCATTTTCACAAGGTTAATTCTACCAACCCAGGAGCGTGGACATTCTTTCTACTGTACAGTGCCCTCATTGAGTGCAGTTTTAACATCTAGAAGTTTTCATTGTAGAGATCTTTTATATTTTTGGCTAGGTTTATTCATAAGTATTTAATTCTTTTGAAATTATTCTGAGCATTATATTTTTAGTTATGTCTCTCTACGCAACTTTATTAATGTTTTATGTGAGAGCTACTGGGTTTTGTTTATTTATTTTTTATCTTGCAACTCCATACAAATAACTTATTAATTCTAGCCACTTTCTTCTGGATTTGTTAGGGTCTTTTAAGTATAGAATCATGTCATCTGCAAATAGGTATAGTTTAACTTCTTCCTTTCCAATCTTTATTTCTTGCTTGTCTTATTGTTTTTATTAGGACTTTGAGCAAAATATTGAACAAAAGTGGCAGAGTGGATATTCTTGTATCATTCTTTCTTTTAGAGGAAATCATTTGTTTATCTTCATTTAGTATGATCTTGACCATGAGTTTGTTCATATATTGTTATTATTTTGCAACACATTCAATCATCCCAACTTTTTCCAGGACTTGTTAAATGAAGGCATGTTGAATTTTATTGGATATATTTTCTGCATCAATCAAGATGATCATTTGATTTCTATCTTCAAATTAAATTCAGTTTGCAAGAATCTTGCTTAGAATTTTTGTGTTCATCAGGGAAAATGGTCTGTAGTCTTTTTTATGGTTGTGTCTTTATCTAGTTTAGAGATCAGAGTAATGCTAGATTCATAGAATGAATTTGGAAGTGTTTCTTCTCTTTGTATATTGTGGATACCTTGAGAAGACTTGGGTATTAGTTTGTCCTTAAAAGTTTGATAGAAGTCAGCAGAGAATGCATCTCGTCCAAAGTTCTTGGTGAGGAACATTTTAATTACAGCTTCAATTTCCTTGCTTGTAATGGGTCTATTTACATTATTGAGGTCCCTCCACATTGAATTTTTGGATATTATATGTGTTTAGCAACTTGCCCATTTCATCTAGGCTTTCCAGAGTTTTTTGGAATATAAATTATGTTTTATTCTTTGTCGAGGTAGGGCCTCACTCCAGCCCAGGCTGACCTGGAACACACTTTGTAGTTCCAGGCTGGCCTTGAACTCACAGTGATCCTCCTACCTCTGCCTTCCAAGTGCTGGGTTTAAAGGCATATGCCACCACACTCAGCTTGGAATATAAATTTTTGAAGATTCTCTAATGATATTTTGGATTTCACTGGGGTCAGTCATGAAAGAAACACCTGTATCTCTAATTTAGTTAGTTTAGGTGTTCTCTCTTCTGTTGTTTGTTTGGCTAGGGTTTATCAATCTTACTTATTTTTTCAAAGAACCAACTCTTCATTTGATTAATTCTATTTCTTGTTCTTTTAGTGTGTATTTCATTAATTTCTTCCCTGGTTTTTACTGTTTTATTGCCATCTACTGTGTTTGAGATTGGCTTAATGTTGTTCTTCTAGAGCCTTGAGGTATGTGTTGTTTATTTGAGATCCCTAATTTCTTGATAGGAATACTTATATCTATGAACTTTTATCTTGGGACCGCCTTAGCTACATGCCAGAGATCCTGGTTGGTTATATTATCATTTTTATGTGCTTCTAAGAATTTTTAAATTTTCTTCTTGATTTCTTCAATACTTATTGTTCACTCAAAAGATTACTGTTCAGTCTTCAGATTTTGTGCAGTTTCTCTATTCTCTCCTTTTGTTGATTTCTACTTTCATTCCACTGTGAACCAATAAGATCCAAGACATTACCTCAATTGTTTTGTAGTTGTTGAGGTTTGTCTTGTGGCCAATTATGTGATCAATTTTGGAGAAGTTTCCATTAGCTCTGGAAAAGAATGTATACTCCCCATCTGTTGGGTGGGACACTCGGGACGTGTCTATTAGGTACTGTTGATCCATGGTGTGATTTAGCTCTGAAGATTCTTTGTTGGTTTTTAGTCTGGATGACCTACCTAAGTGTGGGAATGAGATATTGAAATCTTCCACTATTTTTGTGTCTAGGCCTAGATATTCTTTTATGCCCTTTAGTGTTTGCTATATCAAGATAGAGGCCCTAATATTAGGTGCACAAGTGCTCACAACTGTGATATTTTCTTGATGGATTGTTCCCTTTATTAAGACAAAATGTCCATTTTTTCTCTTTTCTGATGGGTTTTTGATTCAAGGTCTACTGTGTCCTATATAAAGATAACCACTTCTGATTGTTTTCGGCTTCCATTTGCTTTCCATCATTTCATCCTTGTTTTGTGAAAGTCTGTGTGGGAGAGATGAGTTTCTTGGAGGCAATAAGTAGCTGGACCTTGGTTTTTAATCCAGTCATTTAGTCTGCATCTTTTATTGGTGAACTAAATCCATTCAAATTTAGGGTTATTACAGAGAGATGGACTATTTTTAAATTAGAGTCTCACTATGTCACTTAGGCTGTCTTTTAATGACTGGGCACAAGCAATTCTCCTGCTTTAGCCTCTGGAATAACTGGAACTACAGCCATCCAACACTGTGTTGAGCTTAGAAAGATGCTAACAAGAGTTCCTTGTCCACCATAGTCTCAATTGCATTATAGATTCTTTATTCACTGCATAATACATAGTTTTCTTTAGAATTTAACCATCTAAAATCAGTATTAGTTTCTTGAGGGCTATTTTTGCAAAATATCACAAACCAGGTGTCCTCAAATGAAAGAAATTTATTGTCTTATAATTTCGGAGTCTAGATCATGCTGCTTCCAAAACTTGTGGGCACATCCTTTCTTGTCTCATTTTACCTTCTGGTTACTGGCAATTTTTAGTGTGTTGTAACTGGCAGCCGTAAATCTAATCTCCGCCTTCCTTTCTGGAGGGTTATTCTTCCTGTGTGTCTCTGTCTTCATTTGGCTGTCTTATATAAGCATAGTCATCCTACACACTTGGGTCCCACACTAATCCTGTATGGCTTCATCTTAATTACTTACATCTGCAATGACATTCTTTCCAAATAAGGTCATGTTTAACTCATCACCTTTTATTTGCAATACAATGGCAACCTATAACAGTTACTTATATTCAAAAATAACAAAGCATGACACACAAGATCATGGGCAATGGAATGAAAAGGCCCTGAATCAAAACTTTTGCCACCCCGCCCCCACTGGGAGCTATGGTCTTAGTATGGTTAATTTTCTATTAATTATCCATTTTTTCCCACTATGGAATAGGAACAGTGTTAATACTTCAGAACTTTTTGATGAATACATAAAATAATAGCCCCAAATGATGAGCTCAATATGAAGAATATAGCAAAGGTTAAGTATCAAGTAAATATCAGCAATTACCTTTGGTTCTTAAATTATTTCTAAACTTATAAAGGAATTTTTATTTTTGGATACAACAATAGTTAAAATAGTGTGAGGGGAACTAAGCATGGTTACTCACATGAAAAATGCCAGCACAGAAGATACTGAGACAGAGGGAATGCCATGAGGTAGATGGTAGATTGTAAATTACAGGTCAGCCTAGGTTACAGTATGAAACTCTGTCTTAAAAATGAAAATGGGGATAATGGGACACTCAGGAGCTGTGGATTGTTACTAGAAAATTTTCAGTGCCAGGGATGGGATACTTTCTAGCGAGTTACTGGCCAGGGAGGTCCCTGTTGCCCCCAAAACATTAGAGGCCATTGCTGAGGCCCTTGGTTTCCCACCAGGAATAGATGGTAAGACCCTATTGCTGAAGACTCCACATACTTGGGCTGCAAGGCCACTGAGAAATCCTGCTGGAACTGAGCTGATAACCTCCTCCGTGTAGTCCAGCTGACAGAAAGCTGGAAAAAGCCATTCCACATGCAGTTCAATGGGAGAGAGAGAAATCACCAGTGAAGATACTCAACAGTGGACAATGCAAGCCTTATGTTTGGCCAGACAGGCCAAATGAGCCAAGGGGTGCAATAGTGACATGTCTGTCATGGTGGAAAGCAACTGTCCTCTAATTGGACTGAAGGCCCGCTCCATGGGAGGGAATACATCCCTGATACTGATAACCTACACATGAGCCCTACGGGTGTACCATCTGCTGTGGTCTGGCTAAATGTATATATTATGCTCATCAAACTGCCCAGTAAGCAGTTCTCTTAATGTTCATACCCATATATTAATGTTACTCTCACTTTTGGTAGAGAACCTCCTCTTTTCAGATAGCAGTGACCTTGGGATGACTCAGAAGGCATCGTGGTGCTGGGAAGAAGTGACAGAGGAGTGCTCAGCACTGCAATGTCTCTATCACACCTTCCAAGGCTCAGGGTCCATTGCAGAAGAAGTGGAGAAAAGAATGTAAGGGACAAAGGAAGGGTAGGACTCCTTACAACGTGCTCTTTCAGACACAAAATGGCCTGGATATCCATGACCTCACAGTGCCTGACACTACCTACACAAGACCACCATAATAGGAGGTAAAAGATCATGACATCAAAATAAAAGAGAGATTGTTTGAAAGGGGGAAGGATGTGATGGAGAATGGAGTTTCAAAAGAGAAAGTGGGGTGAGGGAGGGAATTACCATGGGATATTGTTTACAATCATGGAAGTTGTTAATAAAAAAGTATTTCAGCTATTAAAAAAAATTAAAATGGGATACCCCTCAGAGCTGCCATAGTCACTCACCTCCTGGACCCAATGGCGAGGACCCTGTACCATGCCCTCACACTCCAGGAGGTCAGGTTCCAAGTCAGGGGACAAAATTTTCTCCTGCAAGATGTGGAACATGGTGGCCATATGGAGCTGGGACGTGGAGTGCGATACCTGGGCTATCTCCAGGCCCAGGTGATGGACGCCTGCCTTAGATGTCAAGCTGAAAACCAGAGGATTGCGTTGTGGTCTGGGGACAACGTATTCATTCCTTCCACAGCTGCTGCACGGCCTTGTGGGTGAAACAGAACAACCTCTGCATCTCTGCCAGCAGGCTTGGGTGGTCCAAAGACTGGGCAAATGGGAGGCAGTAAAGGTGGTCCTGATGTGGTGGTCTGCAGCCCTCCTAGATGTTGCTGTCAAGTGCCCTGCAAAGGCTAGGAGGCTGCAGGAGAGTCGTTCTTCATGTAGAAAGTAATGGAGCTGGGCTCCTTTGGGACTCATCAAAGGCATGTGTTAGCATTTTGTCAGCTTAAATTTCAGAAATTCTCTGTACTCAAGATCATTTATTAAAGGTAGCCTTTCCTACCTCTGTCATGTAGGTTATCCACACTGCTTAGAAGTGCTATAAAGAAAGGAATAACTAGGGCCTGTGAGAATAGGTGCATTTACAGAGGAACATTTGAATGCTTTTGCTTGATTTTTTTCTTTTAAAAATAATGATTATTATTATTATTATTATTATTATTATTATTATTATTGAGATGTTTCTTATGGATACATCATGTGTTGGTTCCCTCTTTTCCGTCATCCCTGCCCCCATTCCGTTGGGGACGCTCCTCAGCAGGGTTGCAGGCATTCCCCATGGGGTTGTAGTTTGTGTGCTGTGGGAGTGGTACTCAGTTATTTTTGTTTGATTTAAAAAAAGGAAGAAGGATGTTGCAGTGACAAATAAATAACAGTTGAAAACCCAAATCTTACCATCAGTTTGTTCCAGATACTATTTATTGTTGGGATGTGGGGCAACCTATGGCCACTTTTTTGGAATAAATGAGAGTTTTAATTTTGAACTAGTGAACAGGGTAAATAAAATGTAACTTCCAGGAAAATGGAATTTTGATTGTTTCCAGAGTTGTTTCTATGTTTGACTCACCAAGGAAACCCAGATCTGCTATTATCTCACTGTTAAATCCTTGTTTAAGAAAGGCTATTTTCTATTTTTGGTAAGGTTATATTGTAATGTAGGTTTAATCAAAATATTAATGAGGAGAGATCCTTACGAGCTTATTATGCAATGTTTTAATAATAAATAGATTATTTTATTTACTTTGGGCTATTATAATTTTGTGTGTCACCTTAAGGTTAATAAACTAATTTATCATGTAAAAATAAAAATGCACACACAGGTAAGCAAAATAGTGTAAGGGGACAAAGCAGTTATCAGCAGTAGCCCAAACTACATCATGTGTCAGAATGTAAAGCTAAGAAGATTTCTTGAATGAAGAACTGAGAAACCTCTGGGGTGAAAACATACCCCAAAGGAAGAGAGAACTATCATTTAGCAACTAATTCCACAGTACAGTTTGCATTCAGAAGGTGAAAGTGATTCGGTGTGTATTTTCGTATAAGCTTGTCATAGGCCCCCGTACATTGATTTCTATTTGGGTCCTAAAGGAGAGAGCAGTCTCGAGCTAAAGCCACAAGGACAATGCCACTGAAAATAAAAACACTGATGCACAAGTTAATTATTGTGACATATCTCTTATCTCTAACTGAATTGAAAGAAGTGAATGAAGTAAGGCATTCCTTTGGAAAGCATCTGTGAGGCCCTGGAGGTGCCTGTGATGTCTAATGGTCAGAAAAGAGCAAACATGGCTGCCATGCTGAGGTCGTGTCAAGGAAGCAGCCCAGTGCATCACAAGTACACAGGGATCTGGAGAGTAGGACTGCTCCGCCTACCTAACGAGACCCAGCAGCAAGTCTGTTCAAGAAGCGACATCATCATAACCACTGCTCCCCTTCATTCCTGAAGAAGAATGTAGCCTGAAGGAAGGACGGTAATAAAACAAACCACCACCACCAACAACAACAAAGTAATAATAAGGCTTGGAGTGATGGATAAGGCACTTGCCTGTGAAGCCTAAGGACCCAGGTTTGATTCCCCAGTACCCATGTAAGATGCACAAGGTGGTGCATGTGTCTGGAGTTCATTTGCAGTGACTAGAGGTCCTGGTGTGCCCATTCTCTCCTCTCTCTCTGTCTCTCTGTCTCTCTCTCTCTCCCCTCCCTCCCTCTTTCTCTTTCTCTCAAATAAATGAATAAAAATAAAAAGTGAATATAATAACTCAAGTAATTTAATTTTAAGAGGTAAGAATTTTCTGAAACTCATACTAGAAGGCCTCCAGAGCAGAGGCCAAAGATCTTTTTCTACAATAGGACAGATAGTAAATATTTCTAGCTTCAAGGGCCAGATGGCTTCTATGAAAACTGCTGAACTTTGTCATTGTAGTACACAAACCACAGACATCTAGATACAAATGGCACAGCAATAGTCACACTGAAGCCTATGTCTAGAAGGAGAAGTCATTTAGAGTGGGTCCACAGGCCACAGCGTGCTCAACCCTACCTCCATTTAGCTGCTATGCAAATGATTTTTTTTTCAGTCCCATGAAAGCATAGCTTAAGAAAAAAAAGCACTTAAGCCGTGCCTCCTCATTCTCTTTCATGACTGCTAACAGTTCCTAAACTGCCAGATTTTAGTAATCAGTACTGATGTGCTTCACTTGGTGAGACTAGTCCCCAGTGGTAGCAAAGGCAGAAATACAACCTTCCTGTGAATTTTCCATAACAGAACATTGGTTTTTGCACCTCTTTGGTACACTTGCTTATCACCTGTCTGCTGCTTGCTCAGATCCACCCACCTATTTTCCTACACCTGGGCTTGCTCATCTCCCTCTGTTCTATTTCCTTTTTAGCTACTCTCTAATTATTTTTCTGAAGATTCTTGATTTTTGAACTTCTCTTTTTTTGTTCTTTAAGTCTGTAGTCATAGATTCACCTCATTTTCCTTATGTACCTGTGATTGCAACATATCCATTTATACACTCATTTATGCTTGCATCATCTGTGACTAGACATGCTCCAGAAACTCAATCAGCACTTCAGATAACTAGGAAAACAGAAGTGGACAAGTAAATTCTTAAGGGTTTAATTTTTTTTGAGAAATTTGAATCTGATGACATAGCATAAAGCACCTAGAAAGAGGAAACAGCAAATACTGTAAAGTGAAACTGAATTCATCAAATTTCTTTTTTGTTTTATTTTGTTTTCTTTCAAGGCAGGGTCTCCCTCTAGCCCAGGCTGACCTAGATTTCACTCTTCAGTACCGGGCTGGCCTGGAACTCACAGCTATACTCCTGCCTCTGATCCTCCTACCTCTGCCTTTCGAGTGAGTGCTGGTGTTAAAAGAACTATGCCACTACGCCTGGCTCACCACATTTCTTAAAGTCAGTCAATATTCAATGGAAGGAAAGTAAGTACCAATTAGATACCTACCACTTCCTTTCTCTGAAAACATGGAACTCAGGAAGCTTGGACTAATGCATCGAGTCCATGCCGTAGTTCGTGGTAGGAATGACCATTCAATCCTTGCTCAATAACTCACTGTCTCCACTTCTGTCCAGCTGCAGAAGGCCTGAGCATCTATGAAGCTAAGAAGTCTTCCTAAAACGTTTTCCCTTCTCCTGATCTTACAAATAGCATATCCTATCTCTGAGTCTGATTCTTCAGAGAAAGCCGTTTGTTTTCTCATTCACGTTGCTTCCACTCCCTTTCTCTCTCACCCCTGTGGTTCACTTGGACAAATTAATTTTGTCACTCATATGTATATATAGGTAACTCGGTGACGTGCCTAATGCCCCTACAAATCTCTCATAAATTACTTCATTTATGCAACATGGCATACCTCAAAGTATTTAAGTAAATGTTTGCTTAAGTCCATACATATGACCTTCTTACCAAAAGCGGCTAGTGAAAGTGTAACTTAAGATGACTGCAGAATTACTTATAGTTCTCATGAGATTTCTAAATACTTGAAAGAAGTTTCTAAAGATTTTTCGCTTGTCTATAGTTCAGAGAGAAGTCTCCACACACACATAAAGAACAACTTTTTTGTTGTTGTTCATTTTTATTTAGTTAATTGAGAGCAACAGAGAGAGAAAGAGGCAGATAGAGAGAGGGAGAGAGAGAATGGTCGCGCCAGGGCCTCCAGCCACTGCAAACAAACTCCAGATGCGTGCGTCCCCCTTGTGCATCTGGCTAATGTGGGTCCTGGGGAATCGAGCCTTGAACCCTGGGTCCTTAGGCTTCACAGGCAAGTGCTTAACCGCTAAGCCATCTCTCCAAGAACAACTTTTTGAACCAGAATATTGAAGAGGAAAAAAAAAATCAGTAAGGGACACTTTGTCGGAGATTAAGGTAACAGTGGTCGCTACTGGTCAAGGAGAACAGACAGCAATTGTACTAAAATGAGCTGCAGTTCCTACTTTGACTTTTTAGTCATGCCACACAATTAACAAGAAAAGCCATTTTCAAATATCAAGGGCAATACAAATAGCATTATTATCATCACTCACTCTTCGAAGCAGTGACCTTTACTTTGGGCTAGTTACTTTGGCAAGAAGGTTTGGCATGGAGGGACTAAAGTAACATTAAATGGCAAAAATCTGTCAATGTGACCATGCCATCTTCATGACAATTTAACAAAACTCCTACCAGGTAAAAACGCATCAGTGCCCAACCTGAGACTCCCAGACAGCGTATTTATCGAAATGAGCTAAATCCCCCTCCGAGTAATTGCTGTTAAGGTGTTTTCGCACAACAGAGGGGTACATTTTCTGTGGGCTGTTCAATTGATTACTAACTTCTCGTAACAAGTGTATCTTGCTTCTAGGGTCTTGAAACATGACAGCTTGTAGAAAAACTATTAAAATTGCTTTGCTAACAAAGAAAAATCAATTGTTCTCCACAAGGAGGTGTCCTCTGGCACAATCAATATACAATAGGACAATGCTGAGCTATAAAGCCAGTGAACAGATTTCAACTTTTGATGAGATAAAAGGTATAAAGAGAAGAGAGATGGGTTTCATTTTTCCCCTGCTCCCAAAGAGATAAAGATATATTCTGTTGCAAGTTGCATCTGTTTTTCTTTTAGCAGATTCACCTAATAAAAGTACTGTGAGGTCATTACATATATATATATATATATATATGAATAATCCTTTAAGAAGTATCATTGCACTTGTTTTCAGTTCAAAGTATGTGTCGGAGAGTTGGAGTTGGTAGGAGGGGCATACACATGAGATGAGTTCAAGAATCAAAACAGAAGGATGAATAGGAGCTGGAACCCTATCAGTGGCATTGTTAGGAGCTCTGGATGAAAAGTATACACTATTTGTGACTTTTCTGTTAAATGTAAGACATATATGAATTAAGATGTCAGACAGGTCTTGGTACTTTTGTGTATATTTCTACCAACAAATCAATAATGATCTGTCATTTACAGGCATAGGTTTCAAGAGCAGAATAATGACATTTTCATGCCATTTACAGCTTCTATGTGTTTTCATAAAGGTTCACTTGCATGCCAACAATCTTTGAAGCAGGTACCTCAATTCCAGCTGTTCAGACAGGGAAGGGCATACTTTCAGTAACAAAGAACTTTATACTGAGAACATGAATTGCCTTTTCACTGAAATGTTATAGCTGAACAGTGTAGACAAAATAACCATTGAACAATTGGCAACCATTTTCCATAGTTAACTATAATATGTGTGCATATACAGAATTTAAATTTACTGTTAAATATGTTAAGTGGTCTTGATTTTACACAATCCAAAACATGATTCAGGAATTTTGTGTAAAGTCATATGCATTTATGGATAAAACAAAAATAAATATTTTATACTTTATGTAGTATTTGCAAGTACACATTATTTAGGAGATTTATTTTCAATACAGATTACTTCATAAGTATTACCATCTACAATTTCCCGTCTCCTGAGTTTGACCTTAAGTAGTTTAATCTTGACCCTGCTTAAAATGTTTGAGAGAGGAAAAGAGTGGGAAGGGGAGGTGGGAAGGAAGAGAAAGGGAAGGAGTGAGTTCAAACAATGCTGTTTGTAAAAGTCATACTTTAGCATTAACCTCAGAAGTTTAAAAAATACTGAATAGCACTAAAAGAAAGCTTTTGAAGCTAAAGTAAGACAACATGGGTTATGAAAAAATCCAAGAGGCACTTTATAATGATAATAGAATCAATCCACAAGAATACAAAGATTCTATATCTATATACACTGAAATAACTTCAAAATATATAATGCTAACTGTCATAGTACTACAATAGAAATAATTTTATAATTATTTTGAGGGATTTTAAAGCAACTTTCTCAGCAACTGAAAAGACAAGTAGATAAATCAGTAAGGTTAGAGAAATATTAATAAAGCATTTGATAGATAGAATATACTGAACTCAACAACTACAGAATGTAAACTACATTAAAGCCCAAAGTAAGAGGAGTTTATCTGATTTGTTATAATTTATTATCACAGGGAAGTCTGGCTTAGATTTTTAGGTTTAAATATAATCGTGTGCACAGTTTTCTTTTTTCTTTTCTTTTCTTTTCTTTTCTTTTTTTTTTTTTTTGCACTGTTACATAAATGTTTTCAATCAGTTCTGCTTACTTTTTCTTCCAGGCAGCTAACTTAGGGTCAGAGTCTCTTGCCCCCAACAATTGTCGTTTATATACTTGTGGGGTGGGGCCTTATGAATATGGTCCATTTCACAATCTTCTTGGGCCTTGTAAGTTTCATTTACTTCCTAAGTCTTATGGGTTTCCCACTTCCCTTCAGTGAATGTTTTAATTGGGCAGAAATAGCTATACAACTGGCTCTCAAAAGAGACGAATGATTGTAAATAAAAATTTGAATAGGTGTTTGCAAGTGGAAAAAAAATCCATTTGGGAAAAGGTTCACATATCTCTTACTGCAGCTAAAGTTCTTTGCACTTCAATCTTACTGCCCTACTGTAGTCCTCTTGTTCCACTTATCTAAGTCTGGAAAATAAATCATTCCAAAAGCTAGGGCTGTCTTACAATTCACAGCTCTGGGAATTGACTTGGCTCTGTCAGGCAGTTCTTACTCAGGATCTCTTCTGTTGTAACAGTATAAATAAGCCAAAGAGGGGCTGGAGAGACGGCTCAGTGGTTAAAGGCCCTTTCTTACAGAGCCTTCCAGCCCAGGGTTTTCTATTCCCCAGTATGCCAGATGCACTAAGTGGTACACGCATCTTTTGTAGCTAAAGAGGCCCTGGTTTGCCCATTCTCTCTCTCATCTCTAAAATAAATAAAAATATTTCTTAAATAGTGAAGCCAGTCATAATATGTGTGCCCTGCATGTTTCCTTTTTGTTGGCGTCAGTCAGAACATGGCCTCTCTATGCAGCTAGGTGATTTCTCACAAGACGGTGGGGAACATCCCAAGAAAAGGAGCTAAGTGCTATCTTTTCTAATCTGACTCAGGAGTCACTTAGATAGCAGTACTTCTCCAACACTTTCATACAAAGTCATCTCTCATAAAAGAGGAAGGAACACTGGCACCTCAATCGTAATGGAAAGAATAGAATAGCAAAAATTTCTGGTGTCACATTTGTAAGTTGCCATAACTCTGAGCATAGTGCAGACTCTGACTCTGTTTTCCATGTTCCTTCATAAGTCTGCTTTATAATCTCTTCCTCTTTACCAGAAACCCTTGGTTGGATACGTTGAAGTTACCTTTGCTGCTGGGACATCATTCAACCAGAAGCATCTTATGGTAGGAGAGAGTGCATTTAAGGCTTACAGAATCCAGGGGAAACACCATCAATGGCAGAAGAAGCTGGCTCACTTGCATCGATTCACAGAAGGGAGATACCAACAGCCTGCCAGCAGAAAGGAACAGCTAGAGTTCATACTGTTCTGAACACACCTTAGAGGTGTATTGAGATCCACCCCCAGTGACACTTCCTCCAGCAGGCTGCTGGAGACTTGAGTTGCAAAGTTAATCAAAACTAATTTAAAAAAAAACAAAAAACAACAATACCTTAGGCTATCAGAGACATACGTTCACATTCAAACTACCACAGGTATCAATCCCTATTACTTCCATATTTTTTTCTTAGCAGGAAATGGGTCTGTAGACTCTTGAGGCTCAATTCCTAGACCTATTATTTTTGTTTTTCTTACTTTAGAAAAACATTTTATTAGCATACGAAATAATGGCCTTATGATATATTCACATGTACCTTCTGCATGTTCCACCATCATTTCCCTTTCTTGTCCTCATGCCTCCTGTTTTCACCTTTCTACCCCCAAATAGTCTCCTTTGTACTTTCATTTCATTATATGCATGTGTCTAAGCATATGTGTACCTGTATATATGTTGCATACATGAAAGAAAGCAACTGATATTTGTCTTTCTGTGTCTAGCTTATTTCACTTAATATGATATAGAGCAATTAATTGGGAGGGACTACAAAACAGGTGATATTCTACTTCTATTATCCCCTTTCTTTAATTGATATTGTGAATATTTTTGAAATGTCATGTGTCTTCTATTGCAATGAAAAAGACAATAAATAACTAATTTTTTACTTCAATCATTTTTTTCAAAAATAATGAAGCATTTCTATTATATCTGTTATTAATGACTAATTAACTTCTACATTCTGTTTTTTTTCCTTGTTCTATCTTCCTTTTGTGTTTATGTTCTTAAGAATTCACAAACCCTTACATCTATGGTAACTAGTTTACAACAAAGGTGTCAGCTCCATCCAATGGGGGGGGGGGGGGAAGAGTGTTTTCCCAAATGGTTAAGGGACAAGAGGTGGCCATATACAAAAGAATTCAACTGTACTCTTACCACACATTATAAGTACCAATTAACTCAAGATGGATTAAAATATAAAAAGTTAATAAATTTCTAAAGAAATCTTTGGAATTAAGCTTTCTGACTTTGGTTTGGCAAAAAAAAAAAAAAACACATCTTAGAAGTAAAAAAAAATTCAAGCAATGAAAGAAAATATTGGTCAGGGGGACTTCATCAAAATTTATTGAAAGAATGTCATAAATAAAATAAAAGAAACCAGATAGAATGGCAGAAAATGTTTTCAAACTATATTTCTGAAAAGGAACTTTATCCTGAACATATAACCCTTGCAGCTTAATAACAGAAAGACAAAAGGTCCAATTTTAGAAACAGGCAAAGACCTGAATAGATATTTCATTAAGGCAGAAATATAACTGGTCAATGAATATGTGGAAATATGTTTGATTTCAATAGTGATAAGACAAATGTGACTGAGAAGCACAATTCACACCCCACCCCATGATGATCAGAATAAAAAAGTCAAACAATGCCAAGTACAAAAAAGGATAGAGAGTCTGAAACTGAAATCATGACATATGGTTAACAGGGGTATAAATTCAGGCCGATACTCTGAAAACAGTCTGGTAGCTAAATAAATTATGAAATACGATGTGCTATACAACCGGTACGTCTACTCCTAGTATTATATCTGAAAGAAATTAAGTCATATGCCTAAATTAATGTTTATAGTAGTATAATTCATAAAGACAGTATATCCATACAATGAAATATTATTTGAGCATACATGGAAGTAAATGCTGATACTTGACCTAATATGAGGGAAACTTGAACACATTGTAGTCAATAAGGAACCCAGTTTCAAAAGATTGCGTATTACTTGCTTCTTTGCATAGGGAATGTATAGAAGAGGGAAATTTATTGAGACAGAAGGTACATTGATGACTCATGATGGCTGACAGGGTGGGGGATAAGTGGGTTGATAGACAGATGGTGTAGGGATTCTTTGCGTTTATATAAATGTGAAAGTGACTGATGTGATATTCTCAATCTGTGAGCACACTAAAAATCATTTAATTGTACTTTTCCACTGAGTCAACTGTACAAAATGTGAGTTAATCTTAATAATCATGTTTACAATTTAACTAATGAATTAGAAAATATTGTAATTCATTCAAAATACAGACTTAATGCTCATCACCTCAAACTTGACCAACTGTAAGCACTCTCAAATCAGGTATTGAGTCCCATCGGCATGTCTTCTCTGACAGTTTGCTTGATGTGCAAAGATTTTTCCAGGCTTAAATTTTGCAGATCTTACAAAGAGCCGGACTCCGTATCTCCAAATCCCTATTCTCTATCCATGGAAATGATCACAACCATCAGTCCAGAGTTCCTGGGAACATTTTTACTCTTAGGAATGGTCTTGCCTGTGTGTAAGCAGATTTGTGGGTGTGTAGGTATGTGCAGGTGTCATGTGCATGAGGAGACCACAGGATATCTGGTCCTTTCTGTTTTCAGACAAGGTCTCTCACTGGCCTGGAGCTTGCCAAGTAGGCTACACAGGCTGGCCAGTGAGCCCCAGGGATTCCCGTCCTCCATGTTGTGAGGACTAGCTTTTAGTTTTTAGACGTGGGTTCTGTTGATGGAACTCAGGCCTTTATGTTTTCAAGGCAAGCACTTTACTGACTGAGCTGTCTCCCCAAAATGAGGCAGACAAGCACAGGGAATGATTTGCCACTAGGGCCACTGCTTGGCTCGAGTAGTAAGCACTCCCTTATTAAATATACATATATATATATATTTAATAAGGGAGTGTTTATTAATAAGGACTGGAGAGATAGCTTAATGGTGAAGGCACTTGCCTGCAAAGCCTAAGAGCATTTGTTGGACTCTCCAGGTCTCAAGTGCAGCCAGACGCAAGTGATACAAACATGCAATGTCGCACATGCGCACAAGGGGACACGTGTGTCTGGAGTTCGTTCACAGTGGCTGAAAGGAGCTGGCGCTCCCATTCTCTCTCTGTCTCTCTCTGTGTGTGCCTCTTTCTATTTCTCTCTCAAAAATAAAGGTTTCTTTGCCTTAAGATAATAGTAACAATAATTATTATTTATGTGTTCTTCAAAAAAAAAAAAAAAACAGCAAAAATGTCTGGACTGGTTTCGGATGTGTGAGTAGTAAGATAAACTGTTTTCTCTAAGTGAACTTCAGAGAGAACCCATATTTACCATCTTATGCTTGTCATGCCCATTCTCTCTGTCTGCTTCTCTCTCTAATAAAAAATGAAAATGGAGCAGAACCAAGATCCATCAAAAAGACAAGAAGTTAGCCAACTTCCCCCCATGAGATGTGCCACCTCTACTGCATCTGCCACTTCCCAGGAGAAATTGCAGAGGAAGTGCTGACATGAACACTGCTCTTACTGCTAGCCTGACAACCAGCCCCAGGTTGATGGTGACAAACACAATAATTAATCAAAAGCCATCAAAACAGAAACGCAGAGGCTACAGAAAACTCATCACAAAATCAGAGTGCCAACAGACCTGCCATGACTCAGGGAATATCGCAGAAGAGGGGTCTGAAAGACTGTAAGGGTCACGGGGTGGGTAGGAATATCCTGAGGCGCAGTTCCAGTTTCCAGCTAACCCCATACAGGGACTGACTGAAGCCTTCATAACGCCACAGGCATTCCCATAACCCCACTGAGGAAGGCCTCCAGGGTAACAGGAGCTGGGGTGAGGGGATAAAAGAGAAAGTTATTCTCTTAGGCAGACAAGCATAAGGAATGATTTGCCACCAGGGCCACGGCTTGGCTCCAGCAATAAACATTCCATTCTTTTTAAAAAAATATATAAAAATTAATATTAAAAAATAAAAATGCCACTATTTGTTTGAGGCAAGCAGAGAGAAGGAGAGTGTATGGGTACACTAGAGCCTCTTGACACTGGAAACACAGTGCAGATGTATGTGCCACTTTGTGTATCTGGCTTACATGGATACTAGAGATTACAACACGGACAGCCACTGCAAGCAAGCAAATTGAACCCCCAGGTAATCTCCCCATGCCCTTTCTTCAGTTATGGGAATAAGACACCAAGAACTTGAAAACTCACAGAGACTATCAGTAACAAGCCTCTTTTATTTATTGTTAATAGATCAAGATGTTTCTGTTTTGACTTAAAGCAGATATTGCCCATAAGGACCACAAGGACTTTATGTCACTCTTCTGTCAAAATCTGTGTCTCCTTTCTTAATGATATTTGTTTTAGTTCTCAAAAATATTGGAATAATGGAAGATCATGTAATAACTTATTTGTTTTAACCTCCATCAAACACTTAAAATTTTTAAAATTGACATTATGACAGTTAACAATATAATCACTTAAATTTGGTTTGAAAAAAATATTCCTTTGTGGTTTAGAGTATATTGCATTAGGGACTCACAGTGAAATCATCGTTTTACAGGCCAGACTTCAGTGGCTGGAGGTGCAGCTCAATTATGGAGCACTTGTTTGCAAGAACAATGCTATGAGTTCTAGTCTCAGTATCACACAAACACAAAAACATTACCCTGCTCTAAGCTTGCTCATGCTACTAAGTGATCACATAGTTTAGTTCATTAAACTTATACTGAAGATTCTTGTTTTATAGTTTTGTGACCTTTTTATTTTTATTTTTTTATTTATTTGAGAGAGATAGAAAGAGGGGAAGAGAGAGAGAGAGGGAGAGAATGGGTGCACTAGGGCCTTCAGCCACTGTAAACGAACTCCAGACGCATGTGCCACCTTGTGCATCTGGCTTATATAGGTCCTGGGGAATTGAACCTGGGTCCTTTGCAAATGCCTTAATCACTAAACCATCTCTCCAGGCCTTATGCGTCATATTTAGAGTGTTCCAAGCTGAACTATAATTCTGTTTTCACCAAGAATGCAGAAATCCATACCAGTACATCATTCCCAACAGGACGTAAAAAAGAAAAAGAGCAAATCAGCAAAAACACAAAACTCATATATATATTTTAAACTCATAGAAATCCAAAATTGGAAGGAAACCAGGTGAACTGACTTCCAAAGAGACAAGGCAAGCTCCTCCAAGGAGAGGAAGGATGTATATTTGGGGCAAAGTACAGGAAGAAGTGGGAGCCAACCAAGAGTTAAGACATAGAATAACAACAATGTTAATGAACTCCTCACATGTGCTGGTGAAACAGGTGTCCCCTCATAATCATGCGTTCTGAATGCTGAGTCCAGAGCAAGTGATGACCATTTGGGAGGTAGGTGGAGCCTTGCTGGAGGAGTTGTGTTGTTGGAGGTGGACTTAGGGGTATTATATCCAGCTCCCCCTTGCTAGTAGAGTTCTACTCTGTCTCCTGCTGCTATGTTCCGCCCACTGTGGCGGAGGTGATGTCCATCCCCTGCTCATACCATGCTTTCCCCTGCCATCATGAAGCTTCCCCTCGAGTCTGTAAAACAAAAGAAAACTTTTCGGGCTGTGTTATGAACTGCAGTGTTTTTATCGCACATACAAAGTTTTCTGCTCTCATAAAAACATAATGGTTTAATTATAGAAAACAAAGACCTACTATCATTCCTCGGATTGTAAACATCAAATTAGTGTTATCTTTGGGATGTATTGTGCTAGAATACTCGGCTTTTAATTCTCTTAATTACTGTTTAAAACGGTGACTTGAGTTCCATTCAAAAAAAGTCATTGCATAAATTTTGGTTTAAGATGAGAATGGAATCTCCAGCAATTTCTGAAATGATCCTAAACATACCTCTACCATTTCATATTACATACCATATGGGTAGCTGCATTCTTGATGTGCATTATAAAATATAATTATTATATTTTATCTACTATATATAAAATTATAAGATAAAAATATTAATCAACTTCAATAAGTGCTAAAGATGATGTACATTCTACAGCACCAAATCTTTACTCAAGATTTAATTATTTATATAGAACTAACCATGCACATGCATCTCATTACTACATAAATTTACTTTCATTTTTCATAAATGGTAAAATTATATGTATACCAAAGAATTGTTTTAGAATAAACTTTATTATGATGTATCTCAGTAAATGTTTAATTTGTATACCTATTTTGTATGCCCATACACCCAGTGGCATATCAAAATTTCTCAGGTACAAAAGGGTCACAAGTGGAAAAAGCTCAAGAAGACCTCTTGGCAAGCTAAGTACTTCCTGTATCTCTGTTGGACAGTCTGAGCTCTCATTGCCCTCTGTTATTGCCTTTCAGTCCTTCTCTCTGCAATGGCCATCATATCTAATAATATAGTTGGGGGTCTTCCTCTCTCCTATGATGGCTACCCCTCTGTGTTTACTTCCTTTTAATGTGAGTGAACAATTATACTTCAGTCTGTGTGTACTTTGTGTTCTGCAATCTTCTGGATGTGAGCTGTTATTTGTTCTTAGAAAATAATTATTTTTTCTCTAGAAGCAGAAAAAAACAACAATGTTCCCAGGCCTTCACCAATGTTCCTCCTAAGCCCAGAGTATATTTACATCTCCCTGTAGCTAGAAATAAGTCAATTACTCTCATATTCAATAAGCCTTCCTGAAGTTCCCTGGCCACTTACCTTAACTGAAAAGATTTCATTGATTTGTTTTTGCAGTTACCTTTTATGCAGGGATATAGCGTGCTTCTGTTCTCTAAAATGACCTTGGCATGATTTGTCTGCTAGTTGATTAAACTTCAGTAAAAGTTAAAATAATGACACTGTAGCTCACTCTGTGACCCAGTGCTTCCACTTCTAGGGATTTAACCAAAACATCTATAAGAAAAAAAAAAGTGCACAGATAAATCAACCTGTGATTTATTTATATTTTAACTTTTTATTGACAACCTCCATACATGTACACAATGGTACTCTGATCATAATTCCCATCTACCACCCTCCTTTGTGCTTCCTCTCCCATACCTCCTCTACTGAACCCCTTCTTATTTTTATTTCCAACTAGTTCCTCTTCTATCTTAATGTCATCCTTTTTCTTTTTCTTTTGCCCTCATTTTCTGAAGGTCTTGCGTAGGTAATGACAACCACTATGAGATCAGGAATGCAAAGATCACTCTGTGTCCAAATCACTCCTCCTCATTACATGATTTCTATCACCTCCCCCACAATGCTCCCTGAGCCTTAGAAGGAGTGACCGAGATGTCTCAGTACTGAACACTCCACTGCTCCTTCTCAGCACTTTGATGAATTTTGAGTCTTCCTAATACTTACATCATTTTGAAAACAAAAAGGAACCTTCTCCCTCTACCATTCTTTGGCTAATGGACACATTATGTCCATCAGAATGCCTTCTAAGTATGCATGTTTAAGCCCTTTGGTTAATGCTGTTCTCACTTTTGGTTAGAGAAGCTTCTTTTTAAAACATTTTGAAAATATTGTATTTATTCATGTACACACAGAGAAAGAAAGACAGGGAAAGAGAGAGAGAGAGATAGGAGAGAGAGAGAGAATGGGCACACCAGGGTCTCTAGCCACTGAGAATAAACTCCAGATGCATACACCACTTTATGCATCTGCTTTTATATGGGAAATTGAACCTGGGTCATTTGGCTTTGCAGGCATGTGCTTAATTTCTGAACCATCTCTCCAGCCCAAAGAAGCTTCATTTTAAAGATGGTTGCAAGTACCAGGGAGATCCAAAAGTCATCAAAATGACAAAAAAGTGAGAAATCCCAGGGCTCAGCACTGGATGAGTCATCCCCATGAGACCTGCCAGGGCTCAGGGAACATTGCCAATGAAATACTGTGAGTACTGCTCTCACTGCTAGCCAGAGGACCTTCTATGGAGACCGTGTAGATACTGAAGAGACTCAAAACTCATCAAAGTAGAAAATAAGAGGCTGCCAAGAAGTCAAACATTCAAGATTTCTACCACACTCTGTAAGGCTTGGGTAATATTATGGAAGGAGTGACAGAAAGAATGTAAGAGTCACATTGTGCATGGGCATACTGTGGGGTGCTATCTCTGCAGACATGACCCCACAGTGGTTACCAGTACCTGCACAAAACCAGCATGGTTTCTGAGGCCATCAACATTTTGATATGGAAGATGGAGGAGGACAAAAGGAACTGAACAAGTTAACAAGACAGAGGAAAGAATATTTGGAAAGAGGAGGGTCCTCAGGGAATGGGAGGTGGGAAGAAGGAACCCCCCCCCAAAAAAAGGATAAATAGAAGGGAACATGATCAAAGTATTGTTCATGTATTAGTGTTCTCAATAAAAAAGAGAAGCATCTGTTATCAAAAGTGAAAGTATTATTAATATATAGATATAAGCACAAGTAGTTAGAGAGCAGTTTGGTGGGCATATCTATCTACCTATCCACACAGAATAAGTAGCTTCCTCAGTAGGACTTAAGACCTCCCAAGCCATAGGTTTTTGACTAGGTTTTCAGTACCAGGAATGAATACCCTGCCATGGAATGGGCCTCAAGTATAATCAGAGAGCAGCTGGTTTCCCCCATAATAGACATGCCACCATTACTCCAGTTCACACAATTTGTCTGGTGGCCAGCCATGTATCTTGCTGGGTCCACTGCTGCTTAAGACAGCTGGTGACTTTTCTCTGCCAGGAAGCTACATAACACTTTCTGGCGTTAGGACAACCAGTCAACAAAGAGGAGGCTTACAGTTTTGCAGTCAACAAAGAGGAGGCTTACAGTTTTGCTCCTGCTTGGTTTCTTAGCATGTGATGTCTTCAGCAATAGGGTCTTACCACTTAGTTCTTCTACCTGTAATTTATGATAGCACAAAAAAGTACATAAAAATAAAAGCAAACCCAGAAGTGAATAAATCCCAACATTGGAAAGCTAGTAAAATAATAAATCATAGAAATATGTACCTGATTAAATATTACATAACTTAAAAATTTTAACATTTAAGAATACAAGTTATCTGGGCCCATGAACCTGGCTCCTAGTGAGTTGTTCCAAAGTTACTTCTGGAGTAAGTAGAAAAAGTTGGTAGGATTTTTTTTTGTTGTTCAAAGGAAAACAAAGTCAAAAGCATAAATGAGGAAAGTTCCTGAGGAAAACTGCAAAATCCATGAATCCAGAAGACTATTTTTGTTTCCTACCTTTTGGGGATCAAAATTAGTCTGACCTAATATCATACATACTAATAACTTTCAATTATCATCATATTCTTTTATAAGAAATACTTCCTTGTAGGGCTGGAAAGGCAGCTTAGTGGTTAAGGTGCTTGCTTGCAAAGCCTGACAACTGCAGTTTGATTCCCCAGTACCCATGTAAAGCCACATGCAAAAAATGGCTCATGTGTCTGGAGTTTGTTTGCAGCAGCTGGAGACCCTGGTATGTTCTCTCTCTCTCTCTCTCTCTTTTTCTCCTTGAAAATAAATAAACAAAAATATTTTTTAGGGCTGGAGAGATAGCTTAGCAGTTAAGGTACTTGCCTGTAAAACTAAAGGACCCAGGTTCAGTTTCCCAGGACCCACATAAGCCAGATGCACAAGGTGGTGCAAGCATCTGGAGTTTCCTTGCAGAAGCTAGAGGCCTTAACATGCCCATTCTCTCATTCTATCTGCCTTTCTCTCTCTCTTTCTCTCCCTCTCTCGAACAAATAAATAAAATATTTTTTAAAAATATATTTTTACCAAGAAATACTTCCTTGTGTCCAAGAACTTCCTGTAAGCAGTTTTGCTGTAAGTTGCCCTAAGGAGATCCATCCGGGCTACTGGGAAGGCTGACCCTCAACAGCTGGTGGAGTTAATTTCTTCTTCTGTAACCCATTACTACTGGTCAACTCTCTTAAGCAGTATAATATCTTCTATGTAAGTAGAAAGGTGAAAACATGATTCTTCCTTTTATATTCCTCTTGCCCATAGGCAAAGTTTAGATATTCCTTATGCCAATCAAAAATATTTTATTCTCTTAGAACAGGAAACAACCTACAAGGTCCACAGTGGAAGTGGCCAAGGCAGAGAAGTAAAACTCACTCTAAAACCAACACCCAGTCAATACAACCTTTATGGCCCTTCCCTTCACTTCTGGATTCCAAAGACAAGAGTCAGGAGAGAGGGTTCAAAGAAGGAATACTAGGCCTGTATCTGATCCAGCCTATGCAATCTCTCTCTCTCTCTCTCTCTCTCTCTCTCTCTCTTTGTCTGAGGACACAGCCCACCACAATAAGATTATAAGTAGATGCTTGCCAGGTGGGCAAGGCCTCTTTATGGCTTTTTACCTTTCCTGAACTCACAGGTCCCTGCTCTGCTTACTCTTCACATCTGATCCCTGCTGGGCCGAGATAAGGTAGGGGGACCCCAATTCCCATGTGTGCTCTCTAACCGTTCCTGACTTTCACATGGCAAGAGGTCTCCATGCTATTCTTCTCCTAATCAAATAAAGTCTAAGTCTTACCCTCTGTCTATGGATTTAATTCGCTAAATTCATAAGACAAGGATCTAGGGATACCCTAAACTTATTGACTTATTGACATTGGCAATGAGCCCTAGAACTCCTATTACGGTAACAGATAGGGAAGTCCCTATCCTGGGTCATGACTTAGGAAAAGCCTTGCAGTAGACTGCCTGGCACACACATGTTTACTCTTCCTCATATACACAGAAATTTGAAATCCCATCTTCCCATTGTCCTCTTTTTAATCAAACTAGTGCTAAGACAAAATTTTCAGTAACTTAATATGCTATTAATATGTATACACACACATACATTAGATGGTTAAATTCAAACAGCTTGATAGTTCAATGTATTTTAATAAATAGGGGGCTGGAGAGATGGCTTAGTGGTTAAAGTACTTGCCTGTAAAGGCTAAGGACCCACATTCCACTCTACAGATCCCACGTAAGCCAGACATAAAAAGGGGAGGCAAGCACAAAGTGGCACATGTCCTATAGATGGCAGAAGCATCTGGAGTTCAATTGCAGTGGCACTGAGGCCCTAGCACGCCAATTCTCTCTGTGGTAGTTCAAATAAGTGGTCCCCAATATATTCAGTGTTTTATTAGTTTATAGTTTGGATCTGTAGCCACCTGGCTGAAGGAGGTGTCACTGGGTGAATCTTAAGGTGTGGTGGTGGGTTTGAAATTCCAATCTGAAGATATACAAAGTGTGCCTAGCTGGAGTTCCTGAAGTGTGCTGTGTGCTTGTAGGTTTTGGCTTTAGGACTTGTGGCTTCTCTCTCTGCTTGGGCCTATGAAAGCAGACCAGCTTCTTCTGCCTGTATGGAACTTCCCCTGGATCTGTGATCTTCAATAAATATCCCTTCCTCCATAACTGTGCCTGGCCTGGAAGTTCATCTCAGCAAACCTGAAGCTGCCTGATACACACTCTCTCCCTCCCCCCTCTCTCTAAAAGAAAAGAGAAAAAAAAAATAAGTATCTACCACCCTGCTGCCATCAAGACTCCATAATCTCCAGAACCCAATAGAGTAGGGAGATCAGGGTTTGGATGCAGTGAATACTGAGGAGACCCGGGGTCGATCAGTACCACAAAAGAAAGCCCCCTGCCTAACAAGAGACTGCCTGTCTCCCAGAGGACACCATGGAGGAAGAAGGGGACTAAAAGCCACTGCTTGTATTTGGCAGAACAAACAGCAAAACAATTGTCGGATGAGAAACTGCAGTGCTGTGTTATACGTTCATTTCTGCCTCTGAAAATGGTTCTGCATGTCTGTGATTCCCATCGTCCAGCGCCGGGCACTGGGAGCCTGAGGGGAGAGCAGCAAGCAAGCTCACTGTGGGCTCAGCTCTGCTAACTCCCGTCTTCATTCTACACCTGTACACACGTTCTTCAGGTGTGGTTTCCAGTGTGCTGGCTAATGTCTACCCGTTTCTGTTCTATAATTCTCAATTTAAATTCCCAGGACGAAAAACTCTCCTGATGTTCATCTTTAGTATAATTCTACATAATTACACCTTTTACCTAGTCTTCAGCAAGGAGTTTTCCATAGCTGAACACAGAAAGTTGATTGTCAAATTATAACTTACAATTCCACTTGGCCGTTCAATTATTACTTTTTAAATTTTTAAAAATATTTTTTATTTGTTAATTTGAGAGAGATAAATAGGCAGAGAGAGAGAATGAGAATGGGCATGCCAGGACCTCTAGCTACTGCAAACAAACTCCAGAAGCATGAGCCACCTTGTGCATCTGGCTTTATGTGGATACTTGGGAATTGAACTCAGGCCCTTAGTCATGGCAGGGAAATGCCTTAACTGCTGAGCCATTTCTCTAGCCCCTCAATAATTATTTTAAAGATTATTAGGAAATTCCTTTGACGTTGTTCATCGTCCCAGATCTCTCCAATGAGATGCATTTAAAGCTTCGTAGGCATAAATGCCACAGGCATCAATATTTTTCCCCCACATAGGTTAGTTTTGAGATCCATGGGCTTGATGACCCTCTTTAGTCACACCCCACTTTCAAGTTCCAGACATCACTGTGAAGTGGATTTAGAGTGCCCAGGTTCCCAGCTCGTCTGAGTCCACTGACTCCGAATGCTTCGCTGAAACCTGCACATCACCAGCTATTGCTACATGAAGAGTCTTTTGATATTTTTTAATAGATGGAAAACAAAGGACATTCAGTCTGGAATATACTTGTCAGCCCATCCTCCAATGCTCAGAAAGGATAGGGTCTCATCTGCACAGACCCCAATTTCACTGTAGAAAGCAAGCCTTCCTTGGGGCTTTATACCCAAGGGTCACAGGAGTTCTGGGCTAGATCACTGAAAGCCATCCTTCTTGGGTTAAGGGAAAAGCTGCCATAGAACTCAGGCTGTTCGAACTGAACCCTTATTTTCTCCAAATCATGTATCCCCAGCACATTGTTCAGAAGTAAAAAAAAGAAAAAAGAAAAGATAGGATCAGGGATCAGTCCTGTCCAAGGCCACCAAGGTGATGATCCTATAGTCATCACCTACAACTGAATATAAGTTATTAACATTAGGTGTGTGTGCATTTTCGTCTTGTTAAGTTCATTCTTGCTGGTATTTATAACTCATAGTACAGACTCCCGTGACTTTGAATAAAATTAATATCAGTAGCCCATCTGGCAAGTTCTGTTAGTCATTAAAACCAGGGACTTTCCTAACACTGTCTCCAGACATCCCACTGATGCCTGGATGCTTTTGTAAACTTTTTAGAATGCACTGATCACTTTTTTCCTCCTTTTAACATCTTATAACAAATACACTAATTTAGTGTGGTCCACCTCCCTCAATTTAGGAGTTTTTGAATCCTAGAATATGACAAATGATCCCATCTTCATTTTTCCAAGTGTTGTTATTTTAATTGTCTTTTTTAAATTCTAGCAAGTGAGCTCCTATTCATGACTCAATGACACTTATAACCTTCCTTCCCCAGTAACTTGCATGAGTTATTCACTCAGTTTTCCTTTTTTTTTTTGTTTTTCTTCTTTAAATTTCCATTTTTGTTAACAATGACAGTTATTTATGATCATTTAATCTACATACCAAGATACGTAAGATACCTCCCCTAACATGGCCTGATATCTAAGAGGGAGAAAGTCCTGGTTTTAGCTCTGCATTTTGAGCTTCCACTACTGTGCATGGAACAGACGTGAAAATGGGTAGGTGTTTGTTGATGGTGAGTGATACTCTGTCCTAGAGCCATTCAAGAGCCACACAACCCAGCATCTGGAAGAACATCTGGCTTGGAGATTGCATTTCCAATCCATGAGGAAGTAGGATGAAGCCTCAGGACAGCTGAGTTTCTCATGTTGTATCTTGAATTTGAAGAAAGTGCACAGTTAGCTAACGCTTGTGAAGGAAGGTCTTCCTAGCATATTCCTAGTGATGGTTTCTGTTGTCTAGAAGAAAACTTCCACCTTTTATCTTTCTGGTTAAGTTACTCGGTTGCATTCAGTATTTACTCAGTTATTACCTTTCCTATGAAGTGATTCTCACCATTTGACATTTTAGCAACACGCTCTTCCCAGGGCATGTTGAGAATGTTTCTACCTCTTCCAGGGTAATCAATACTTCCTCACATATTATATAACTTGCCTTGATGGCATATTTCCCACCTCTCCTTTAGAATGTGCAATCCATGGGGCATGTACATTACCTTTCATTTCATGGATATATTTCATCTGCTAGAGCATGCCGAAGATGTCAATAAAGTTTTGTTGAGTGAAGAAATGAAATCAGTCTGTCATCAACAATCTGGCCCAGTTATCCAGCCCTTGGAAATGTAGAGCAGTGTAAGTTTTCAATTAACATCGTTCCCCTTATACTGATTTGTGATGGCTCCCTGTAGTAATTGCACTGGATTATAAAAAGATTCAGTGAGATTTACGGCTTCCAAAATCCTGTAGGCAGACACAATGACATTTGGATGAATGAGAGAGTTCGGTTAGTCCCCAGTGACAGGCCCATCTCTAATCCCACTGTGGCTTTTCTTCTCAGATTTGCTATAGGGAATACTTTGGGGGTTATAGTATTTGTCCCATGGACTATGCAAATACACAGCAAATTTTGAGTAATGTATGGAATCCTCCTAGAACAGAAACCACTTGTCATGCCAAATTGTTTTTAAGCCAAAGCTGTTTGCTCTGATCTGAAGTAAATAATCTGTTTACTCAGTCTTTCATTTGTTCATTTAAAAAAATACATAATTTTCTATGCACTAAGGAGAGTGTTATATGTACAAGGAAAACCATTTAATTTCTTGATTACAATAGTGGTATGTATGAGCTTTTTCAAAACTGGCTAAGCCATAGTTACTAGAGAAAAAAAACTATCCTATGAGGCTTGTTGCAGTCAGGTTCACATTGCTGGCAGAAATCACCTGGCCAAGAGCAGATTTTCTGAGGGGAAGGGTTTATTTTGACTTATAGACTCAAGGGGAAGCTCCATGATGGCAGGAAAAAATGATGGCATGAGCAGAGGGTGGACATCACCCCCTGGCCAACATAAGGTGAATAACAGCATCAGGAGAGTGTGCCAAACACTGGCATGGGGAAACTGACTATAACACCCATAAGCCCACCCCCCAATAATACACCCCCTCCAGGAGGCTTTTATTTCCAATTACCTTCAGCTGAGGAGACTAGGATTCATAATACCTAAGTTTATGGGGGACACCTGAATCAAACCACCACAAGGGTAATCCTAGAAAATCTCAGGTATGTGAAGGCAATCTTGAGATATGAGTAGAAAGTAAAGATTAAAATGAGAACTGTTGCAGGTGAAGGAAGAATGTGAATAGAAACATAGATCAGTTAGGAATGGTATGCATTCAAGAAGGTACAACTTGTTCTGTGAAACTAGTGGGGGAAAGATCTCTGTGTCTGTGTGCATGAGTATTAAGTGTGTATGTGTGTGAGCATGTGTGAGTGTGATTGTGTGTGATAAAGCAGACCCCTCTAGAAAGGTAGCAGGAGTCAGATAATGAAGGACATTGAATAACATTCTTAAGAATTTTATCTGGCTTTTGATGATAATAGCCTTTGAGGGACTGTTTTCAAGAGTGGAGTAATAGAATTACGTGTCCATTTTAGAAATGCAATTCTGGAGAGCAGATGAGAGGGGAACAAAAGTGAAGCAAGTTGAGTAGTTGCAAAGGTCCTGTCAGAGAGCAAGACACTCTGCGTGTAATGAAGATCAGGGGAAGTAGGAAGAATGGTGTAGGGCTAGACTGTACAATGTTGAGAACTAGCTGTTGGGAACCAACAAAGTGACAGGACAAGTGATGTCCCCAACTTCCTGAACTTGGGAATGGACGCGCCTACGGGGAGAAGAGTGAATGTAGGCTGATCTAAGGGACCAGGACAGTGGAGTGAAGGGTACACTAGAAATGGCTGCTGAGTGGTTTAGGATACATTAAAATTTGCAAGACTGTGCAATGCCAAGTTTGAGAAACCCAGTTGTAACATGGAAATTTGGAGCTGAGATCAGAATTGAGACTTTAGCACATCTTAGAATCAGGATGACGGCTATAAGAAACTTTAGATAAGATAATTCAGGACTTTTGTTACTGATCTTCTTGATAGGGTTTGAGTGTGTTGTCTTATAGACATAAATAAATTATTTTTTAAAAGTTACTTTGTTTTCTTTTTACTTCAGCTGGATGTTGTTTCCCTGCTGCTCTTCTCTGACAGTTGCATATGGCGTGGTCACAGTGCCATCACCCTCTCTTCATGCTGGAGTGCCACCAGCAAGGAATTCACCCTCCTCTGTTCCCCCTGGCACAGTCATCGTGGATCACTGTTTAGGGACCACATGACCTATCCCATCTTAGATCTCAGTTTGCAAAAGTACGTGTTTTAATCAATCAAGAAGTTTTGAAACTTATTTTTATTTTACTTTATATTTATTTAGTTAGTTAGTTTGGTTTTTCAAGGTAGGGTCTCACTCTGGACCAGGCTCACCTGGAATTCACTATGCAGTCTCAGGGTGGCCTCGAACTCAAGGCGACCCTCCTACCTCTGCCTCCCGAGTGTTGGGACTAAAGGCGTGCGCCACCACGCCCAGCTAGTTTTGAGAAATTTTTGTCCAGGCAAGTTGTTCTTATATGATAGTGTTCCTAAGAACCACTTGAAGACGTATGGTAATCTACGTCAATCCTGATGTTTCTAACTCAGCACACAGTCTTTGAGAAACAGCCTTCAGACCGCAACAACTCTCCTCACCTTGTGCTGCCACATGCTGTCAAATTGCTCATCTCCCTTCACCTCCCAGTGGATTTGAAGCTCAGGCATCTATATTTTAGAATAAAACCCCCAAATGATTCTCCCCATGTCTAGCCATTCAAAACATGCTGTGGTGCTGGTGTTGAAAACAGTTGGAAACTGGGTGAATTTTAACAGGCATCCAGCTTTTTGTTGCCTAACTACAGTGTTAGATGGAAGAAGGGGTTGGATGCATAGGTTAACAAACTTTCCAAAAAGATTCTGATAATCTGGGTTTTCTCTCACCTGGCAGTCTCTTATCCACCTGAAATTGTCCAACAAATTTATATATTCAGGTCATATATTAACTCACCTATAAAGATGTCTCCATCTCTACACTCAAGCAAGATTAACTGCTCTCATAACTTCACTCAAACACATATTAGATATTTATACCTCAAAGTTCCCCCTACTGAATTATAATCAGGGCCTCTGTGTCTTTCTTGCATCTTGGCCTGTAAGTTCCTCAGAGGTTGCTGTGCCTTTATCATCTTCATTTTTTGTTTTGTTTTGTGTTTTTAATCACTTCTAATAAGACGGTGTCTTTCTATGTAGTGGGAACTGGCTTCAAATTTATAATCTTCCTGCCTCAGCCTCCTGAGTGCTGGGTTTGTTGGTATATACCACCATACCCAACTTGTTTGATTTTTGTTATGTCCAAAGTTTTTTTCAACTAATTAGGTTGAAGCTAGTAAGAATCGCATATTTTATAGTTATTTAAGCAAGAGCCCATTCTAATTGAAGCAGTTTAGATGCTAAATATTCCCTGATTATAATGACTTTCTATACTTGGCCATGACTAAGACTCCCAAATGCATACTGAATTGTGGATTTTTCCCTTCTTCACTGGTACAGGTCAAGTCTAAGAGCTATCTTCTATCATGTGTACTATGTTCTTGTCCTCATCATTATCCAGTTCTTCCTATTCGTTCCAAGTTTGTGGACCCCAGGAAGGGCTCTTGGTCAAAGATCTAATATGTTCTCTCTTTTCCTTTTGGATCCCCAGCTGTAAGAAATGGCGAGCCAACACTACTATCTTACGGTCTCGATGTTTTAACTTACCACCAAACCACAGAAGGATGCTAGTTGCATTTTCCTTTTCTGATGTGACTCCTTCCTTTACAAAGCAAGTTCCCTCTTGACCTTATTTGTACATCTTATTGTTCATGGTAGTGTCCAGCTTGCTGACAATCTTGACCCATGAATGCTATGTTCAGGGACTGCAATGCATTCTGTCATCCTCAGCTGTTTGTAGGGTGTCCCTATGCTCATGCGACAGACCCCACTCATTCAGGAAGCATGCTACTCCATGCCATACGAAGAAAACAGATACCCTGGGATTCTTCCCAAGGACATTACCTTCTGAGAACTGAGCCTTAGTTGTGTGTTTTATCACCCATCCATCAGAGCGAGCTTACAGTCAGCACTATTGCAAGAAGGCACCATGCCACACCACACGAGGGAAGGAAGCCACATCAAGAACGTACTCTCAGACAACTCATTCTCAGTTGCATGTCTCAGCACTCACTGTAGGGGCCATGCAACCACCTTGTGCATCTGGCTTACATGGGTCCTGGGGAATCGAACCTGGGTCCTTTGGTTTTGCAGGCAAGCACCATCATGACTATACCATCTCTCAAGCCCAAGGTGTGTTTTGGTTTTCATATCTTCTGAGCCTTAAAAGTGCTTCAATTTGGAGAAGATAGCTTTGGAGGAGATTGGTATAGAGCTTGCAGAGTCTAGAGAATATACACCTCCTACAATGTGTCCTGCTCTGAAGAATAGTCCAGCCCAAATGACCGTAGCTCTGGTGCAGAAAGGCTAGCATACTCCAACCAGGGAAAACCAAACAGACCAACAGTGATGATCATGGTGAATTCATGAAGAGAATGGATTAGAATTTGAAGCTTTAATTAGGCTATTCAATCTATCAGTTTATGAAGACTATTTTCACAGTCTTGCCAGAGCCTTATCGATAAACTCATTACATTTCTACCTATTGTGCACTTCTCACGCTGGTTCTTTGATCAAAAGGTGATAGGTGAGGACTTCCAGACACATAGTGTTCCCTGGACCCAAATATTAACTGTACTAACATGGGCGTAAATTTATTTGTTTCCCGCAGTTTCCAACTGTGTGCTTGCCTCTTAGGAAACATGTTATACATGTGCAGGATGACTTCACAGCCCTTCGTCAGATGGTGCCTGTGTGCTTTGATCCTTCATCATATGCCAATGCCCCCCCCCACTTCATAATCATCCTTGTGGCTGTGCCCTGATTTCCCTCTGTACCTTTTTATCATCGCAGAAAGAAATGTTTCTAGGGAGACTAAATCCTGTCTTCTAGAAGGAATTTTAGTACTGCATGCGGAAGCTGATGAATCTTTTTGAAACTCATCCTACAGATCAAACATCAAATCACGTCTCCGGGGTGATACTTGGCCTGACAAACTCCTAAGTAAATGTGTGCTTGCTGTCAGCTCGTTGCATCCCTGCATTAATGCTGCGTTTCCTCTCCTTCCCGGGTTTACTGGTGCTTTTCCTTGAGCACACGCACTGCGCCCTTTGTGCCAGGGCACTGCAGTAGTGTCACAGCCCTCGTTGCTTTCAGCAGCACCTCCT
Source organism: Dipus sagitta (assembly GCA_036346955.1). Lineage (NCBI taxonomy): Eukaryota > Metazoa > Chordata > Mammalia > Rodentia > Dipodidae > Dipus > Dipus sagitta. Next base: position 22,639,633 of record CM070784.1, on the reverse strand, counting down.
AATGTACAAGCAACTGTGAACTTCATTGGCATGCTTCTGCTCCCTACCATTTGTTTAATTAGACCTTGTATTTAACTCACACTTCATGAGCAGGATCTAACATCAAGTCTCCGCGTGCTCCTGTGGATTTCAAGTATCCTGCGCAATCCTAGGGCTGCAAAAGTTGAAAACCCAGAGAGCTGTGCTATCATATCTACATATCTTGAGTATTAAGTCATGGCGATAAGCCAGAGTGATTAGATGACTCAAGAAATTGGCTTGTTCTGAGACATAGGAAGGCTAAATACATCCATGGCAGAAATATAGAGCATGAAATGACTAAAATGATGCAGTGATAAGTAACTGTTTTCAAAAGCAGTCAAAATCTATGAGGCCAAATCTATTTTCTTCTTTCCCTAAATCTGGATTGATTGTATGCATTGTCTAAAGTCATGGGGTACAGTCTTAGTCTTTTATTCCATTTCTTTGTATCAAACCCAAGAAAGCTACGTGAATGTTAATACGTAATGAATAAATCCTGCAATCGCTATAGCACCTTATAATGATGTGTTCCCAAGCTGCCGTATCATGCTTGATTATTCTGTTATTCTTTGCATTTCTTTATGTAATATCCATTCCTTACCCTGGTGTTAATATTCCTGACTCTTTGAATTCATTTTTGAGTCCATGAGATGCTGTTTCAAATGTTTTGCTAAAATCCAAGTGTATTACATCTCTCACACAGCATTCACTCACTAATCTTATAATTCAATAAAAAAAAAGCAATCAGAATTGTTTGGCATGATTTGTTCTGTGTAAACTCATGCTGCTCATTGCTCAATGGTGCTTAAGTAGTGCTCAGCATAAATTCCTTCTCTTTTGAGCCCCACGCACTCTATAGTGCTTTTGTTCATACATTTCCAAACTTCTGGCTCCTACAAACTAGAGAACAGAGAAAGCTAAACAGCTTTGTATTGCACTACTGTTTCTTTCATTTTTATTCTCCCCAACCCTATTTTTTTTTTTTTTGCTCTCATGACACTCTTCAGTCTATTATTCTTACATTTTCTTATTAGATTTTCATTAACTTTATTGTGTAGGTAGCCTTTTTAATTCTGATTTTCCTGTGCCAGCTTTTTGTTAAAGCCCAAGACTGTAACAATAAATTCTATTGGAGAATCTCCATTGAGAATATTGGGCAATGTCTTAGTTATATTTATGCAGCTTCTCAACATTAAAAGTGTAAGAAAGATATCACAGTATAGACCTAAGTCCTGATTCATATTATGCTTACGGATGTTTTTTTCACTTTCATTTGGCCACCATTTAAGCACTTATTATAGGGTGAAGTTTGTTGTAGCTTTTTGTTTGTTTAAATGTTAACCTCCTAACTTCAGTACCTTAGAGTGTGTCATTGGACTTACAGATAGACCCACATAAACCCATATGACTACTATCTTTCTAAGACAGGAGGATTTGGACAGAGATCAGAATGTGTAGAGGGGAAAGAGATGGGGAGACAATGCTCAGCTAGAGGTCAAAGAGCGAGCCCAGGACAGACCCAGCCCTCAGTAGGCACCAATGCTACAAGCCTTAAGATTCTGTACATGCAACTTCCGGAACTACATGGAAGACAATAAACTTTTGTTGTTTAAGCCACCGTTTGTGATTTGGTACACTGCCCTAGAAAACTAACAGAGGACCTCATCTTGCTTTCCTCTTTTCACTATCCCTCTTCACCTATGAACTTCTAAAGTGTAATAAATATGTCTGGTTCTTGCTAATCATTGTTGTACAACCATGCCACAACAGACCTTAAAACCCAATGGGGCCGGGCGTGGTGGCGCACGCCTTTAATCCCAGCACTCGCGAGGCAGAGGTAGGAGGATCGCCGTGAGTTCGAGGCCACCCTGAGACTCCATAGTGAATTCCAGGTCAGCCTGGGCTAGAGAGTGAGACCCTACCTCGAAAAACCAAAAACAAAAAAACAAAAAAACAAAAAAACAAAAAAAAAAAACCAATGGGAATGAAAACTCTAAGAAATTGGAAAAAAGTTTTAAAGGATCTTTTATACTCACCAAATTTCTAGTTCTAAAGATGGATTAGAATATTATTTTTAGTGACTGGGGAAAGACTAGCAATCAGTATATAGTTTGTAAGTTGTCAACTACTTTGGAGGAATTCTCATATATTGTACAAGAGCTAAATAAAACTGTAAGACAGGGCTGGAGAGATTGCTTAGTGGTTAAGGCACTTGCCTACAAAGCCTAAGGACCCAGGTTTGATTCTCCAGGTCCTATGTAAGCCAGATGCACACGGTGGCACATGCATCTGGAGTTTGTTTGCAGTGCCTAGAGGTTCTGGTGCTCCCATTCTCTCTCTCTCTTTCCCTCACTAGTAAAAAGAAAAAAATAAAAATAAACTGTAAGACAAATCCCCACATCTTTTCCAGTCTTGATACAAGTCCAAGGGAAACCCTCTAGTTCTCATTCTTGGGCTCTAGATTTTTTTTAAATTTTAATAATTTTTATTCATTTATTAGATACAGGAAGAGAGAGAGAGAGAGAGAGAGAGAGAGAGAGAGAGAGAGGGAGAGACAGAATGGGCAAGTCAGGGCCTCCAGCCACTGCAAACAAACTCCAGATGCGTGTGCCATGGATGTGCACCGGGCTAACGTGGGACCTGGAGAATTGAATCTGGGTACTTAAGCTTCATGTGCAGGCGCCTTAACCATTAAGCCATCTCTTCATTGGTCTCTAAATTTTGAGTGACATGATATAAAAATAAAAAGACAGTTGGTCATCTCTTACTTTATCAACAAGGATCCTAAATGAATTTGAATTTTTTTTTCCCCCTTCAACTAGAATTCTTAATTAGGTTCTTATTAGTCTGTCTCAGTGTGCCATCATTGCTGTGATTCTATAGTATTTTTCTGCCTAAAAATGTCAGGGCAGTGCTGCATTCTTTTGTCAGAACATAGCCACAGTTCAGCATTGGGTCAATGTTGTTAATCAAGATGCCACAAAGTCATCCAGAAATTAATGAGAAAGCACACAGCTTGCCCTGCTTTGATTCTGAAATGAACGTCTCTAATTCCTACAAATTTCTACCACTTCTTGAGTGATCAATAATACATGGGAATGTAGAAAAATAGGATTCATGGTAATTATTGCACCACATATAGAAAAGGGGTGAGTAGGTTCATTACATCAAATCATGAAAAGTTTGCTTTTGTGGATATTTCTCCTGAAGTATGGTGTGAGGATTCAATAGTAAGTAGTTCTCCCTCAGCCAACCCAAGAAGAGCATTGAAGCCGAGACTTCCAGGCAGGAAGAATCTATAGCAGACAAGCCAGGGTACAAAGGCAGAGACCAACTGGGAGATTCCTGGTATCACACAGCCACGGCAGTTACACCTAGATAAACGGCTGGAGGGTGGGAAGACCCTGTGACTCACCTCTCTTGTCCTTTGTGGGCATCAGTGGCAGACTGAGGACAGGAGTCCAGTTGTCAGGGGATGTACCCAAAATAGCTACATCATCTACAAAATGAGGCCTTTGGCTTTGCATGTCTCCCCACTAGCTGGTTACTGTTGCTTAGACCAAGCAAACACTGACTAATCCTCCCGTGGCGGCGAGGATGCCCAGAGCGTGTGTGCATACAGCAAGCAGGCGCTTCATAAGCGCTTTTAGTCAAGGAGCTCGGAATTAAAGTGGCCTAGAAGTCAATGAGTACGTCTGTCCTGCCCACCCTGACTCTTAAATTCTCCTATCCAGCACGATGTACCATATGTTTTATACTTAGTGCTTAACTAACTATGCCATGTCACACCAACAGGCATAATTGAACTGAAAATACTCATGTATTTAATTAAAGTATCTTGGGTTTCTGTCACTAGAAATCTTCAGGCTGCAAATTTTGTATAGACTCAAAAACACTTTAGTCAGTATAAAACGATATATCCTATTGTTTGTTAAATCTATATGGGTTAGTTTTATTTTGTTTAAGGAGAGGTATCACTGCTCATAAACTGTATCTTCCATAGACTCTATCCATCATGTGGGGTATTTAATTTAGACCCAGAAAATGTACAAGCAATTGAAAAATTTGGAGATTTAACATCTGTGGATCTTGAAGGGTTGGATAACTGGATTTCCCAACATAGGAAAAGTTGAAATGAGTAATCTAGTATTCATTTTAATATGAATTAAATAATAGCTAAGTAATGCATGATTCAGTACACAATAGTTTTCTCCTATAGGATCCAAATTATTTAAATAGTTAATTTCAAATTTCTCTTTGTTTTGGTTATATAAGTATAAGTACTACATCAAGGTTTTTCCACAATCATAAATTCTTGAGGAAATAAGTAAACAGTAAACTCTGGGAATGAATTTTTTTCATTTGATTCTCTATCATGATATTCTTAATACTGAAATTCACAGTAAAAATGTAACTTCAAGCCGGGCGTGGTGGCGCACGCCTTTAATCCCAGCACTCGGGAGGCAGAGGTAGGTGGATTGCTGTGAGTTCGAGGCCACCCTGAGACTCCATAGTGAATTCCAGGTCAGCCTGAGCTAGAGTGAGACCCTCCCTCGAAAAACCAAAAAAAAAAAAAAAAAAAAAGTAACTTCATTTGGATGGCAATTTTTATATCACTCATAGTATTTAATATTTAAAAAATAAGTATTCATAAAACAAATATGCCAGAAACAATGAATACATTTGAAATAGATCAAATTTTGTCCCATATTACATATGAGAGAAAAAGTGAACGCAATAAAAGGAATTCATATCTTTAGATGCTGTCTTCTCACTATTGAACCAAAAGTATGTGTATCCTAAACAAGTGATTTTATAGCAACATGTTTTGAGGAACAGATTCTGAAACAAATTAAGATATTTAAAAAGTTTCAAAAATATATTCACTTTCTGTTTAAATTTAGGAAGTTCTTAGTGTTTAAAAAATGTGTTGAAAGGATAGTGGAGATGTACCCAATTTATCTTAGTAGCTTAATTTCAGATTAATTAAATGCTAGCATAAATACAGCATGCTTTGATTTTTCCCCCAAAATATGTTATCTAAAATTATCACTATCTTAAAAGAGTTTAATCATACAATTTAGTTTAAATATGTTTGTATATGTTAATAAAATCTGTCAATTCAAACTAAAGAGTAATGAGAAAAAAAGACCATTTTGTTGATGTAGCTTGTTTTGAGGGGTTTTTGAATTTGTTAACATGCATTTAAAATTCTGAGTGATTTTTAAATCTTGGTTGCTGGCTATCTAAATGTAATTTTGTTTTCCCTGACACAGTTATTGGGTTTTACAGAATCAGCCCTACTAAACATTTTTTTTTCTTAATAAAGCTATCAAACTATAATATAAAACTGATGGTAACACATTAGTAAATAAACTACAATGACTTTAAAAATTATAAGTTCAATCAATCCATAACATTACTACAGCAAAAAGTGATTGTAATAGACATTTGTGTCACAAGAAGTCAAGTAAGTAAGCTAGGTCCAAGTTATGAATTTGCCCATGATTACATGACATCTCAACACAGTGACATTTTGATTTTGCCATTAGTTTCAGATTCTAATTAGACAAGCCAGGAAATGATAGGGCAGTAGCACAAGTCACATCTCTGTTCTCTTTGCCACTGCTGACATAGTTGAGATCATTCTCTTCCCCCAAATTCTTCTGATATATTTATTTGAGGGTATTAACTAAAGTCCAGTATCTAAAAAATTTTAAACATAGAACTGGACACAACTTTTCCTTGGTATCTTGTCTTGGTATCTAAGTTATCTAGAAATTGAAAGGGTAGGGAAATGGAAGTGATACTACAAAGACGTGACTCAGTGATTTGCTCATAAATTATTGAAAGTTTCAAGATAATCAGAGGGAAGTGAAGAATTTATATGATATTAGTAACATTTGGGTGTGCCACCATTCAGAGTGATCACAACAGTCTAATATTTTCAATTTCTGGGCTTTTATTTTAGATTTAAATTCTGAGCATATTTAATTTACTATAATCACAGGAATTTCATAGCATGTTTTCTCAGACTGTAAGTATAATTGTAATACAACCAAATGAATTTTTAAAATTGTCCCCTGTAGAAACATAATTTTCAAATGGAACTCAACAAGAGTATTGGAGTGTATATGCAAAAAAAAAAAAAACTTACCTTACATATGGGTTCAGAAACCATAGCTATTATATATACACTTTTAATTAAGTATTCTACAATCATTAATAGTCCCATAAAGGCATTCACTATTCTAATCAACTTCTTAAACTATACTTTTCCATAAACTGTCTTTTTAATGTCTAAGTCAATCCCATTTTTAAAGCAAACTTTAAAAATAATAGTTGAGTTCTCAGTAAATTAGATCAATATTAGATCCATCCCAGCCCAAGGATCTTAGCCAGGTGGACCCCTCCCAGATTCATAGGGTAACAAGAATCAAATTCTTTATTGTCATGTTCAACATAAAAAACGTTTTAAACTTACACTTTTTAAGTAATTCTGACCACAATTGTTCAATATGAACATCTTTCTTCAATTTCACCCATTATTTTTGCCTACTTTATGTTTTTTATTTAATAACTCTTTTCCCGTCTCTAAAGCAAACTGCACCTGGACTGTGACTTACCTCGTTTTTTTTTTTCAAGTTTTTTTTTTTCTTTACAATTCCAAGTGATAGACATCCCAATGGTTTCTATGAGATATTTTATCATTATAAGCTCTGCATATAAGGGTTGCATGAATGACAAAATTGCTTATTTAGAAACTTCTATAATCCACCCAAATACTGTCATATCAGGCTCAACACGTTATTCTTCATGAGTAAGCATGAATCACTTGCAGATGTTCAGATTACAGAGTACCAACTCATTGTTAATCCCAAAATGAAATTTTTTTTTAAAATATAATCTGGCATGGAGAACGGACTCAACAGGGCTACTATCTTAGCATATTATTACTCTCATTACATGGTGCTTACCTGGGGAAAAGGGGAAATTTATGTCATATAAAGATTATATGACAACAGGATGAATTATTGAGTAGTTGAACTTTAATAGAAGAAAAAATTTTGTTGGTTTTTTTTGCAGGGTATGGTCTCACTATAGCCCACTGGCCTCAAACTCACAGTGATCGTTCTAACTCAGCCTCCCAAGTACTGGGATTAAAATTGTGCACAACTAGAACAAAATTTTAAAACTGTATATGCAGAAGAAGGGGAGATTATCTAAGTGACAAACAAAAATATTCCTAGGCATGTTCTGTTAGCTACCTCAAAAGAACCTGCTATTCATTCATGAATCAAGTGACATGTTTGCTCCTTCCGTGGGAGCAGAATAACAAGTTCCGAGGCCTGCTTCCACTGCCAATGTCACAAACCTGTGAATTGTTTACCTGATAATGGGGTTTGGCAGGAGGTAACTAAGGAAGCTGAGATGGGAAGATCAAACTGGATTTGTAAATAAATGCTAAATACAGTCACAAGTGTCCTTGTAGGAATGAAGCTAGAAGCTGGAACTGTAAGGGGGATGTAACAAGGGAGATGGAGACTGAAGTGTTTTATCTAGAACCCAAGGAATGCTAGCAACCTCTGGAAACAGAAACATCAAGTGCCCCTTTGGAGCCCCCAGAAGGACCTAGCTCTACCAAACATCTTGGTTTTACCCTTTTAAAGCTCATTTTAGATGTCTGACCTCTAGAACCACAAGAGGGTAAATTCCTATTAAAACTAAAGTCATAGTGAGTTGTTATAGTATCTAAGGTACCTAGACCTCTAAGTCCCCCCTCCCCAAGATTTGAGAAAAATGCTCTGCTCTGTCAGCTCTGAGGGTTTTATTTTGAAGCACTTAAGAAATGATTTCCCATTTCTTATTTGGATTGTAACATTCTTGGTTGTAACTAATCTGTTTCGAAATTACCATGCTATCAACAAGAGGCAGCAAACATTACTGGTGACATTTCTTTTAGCTTTTCTTCTTTAAACAAAGTCAGAGAAAGTGTTACTTTACAAATTTCTATGCTTGACAGCCACTTGTCAATTAAAACTTCAAAATACAAGAATCTTATAGAAGTCAGCTGCCAGATTTATTAATCTACCTAAAACAACAACTATAAAACACAACCAAACAAAAAGTATAATTAAAAACAGAACTTTGAAAAATTCAATATATTTCCCAAAAGTATATAATGCAATATTTTGAACTCTTCTGTATTAGAAATATTGGCCAATTAGAGTAACTACTTTAAATATATAGTTTGTCCTTAAATACCATAATGATACTGTTAATTTTTTTTTTGCCTTTGATCCCTTAAGATAATTCATGGGTTGGGTTCTTCCTCATTAACTGGAACCAGAACATTAAAAAGGAAGAGGAAAAAAGAAAAAAAAATGGAAATGGGAAAGAAAAGAAAAAGAATCTTCAATAGGATTTGCATTGAGAAGGTATTTTAAAGACCCACTTCAAATCTTCCTTCAATTTCACCAAATATCCCAATTATTAATCTCAGCTCTCTTTCCAATAAAAACCTCACTGGGTATTTTTACATCTGTTCATATTCTATGTGCTGTAAATGGCCATGCACATAAAGTAGAGGGGGGTCTGATTGTTAAGACAGACTTAATAGCCCATAAGGGGCCAAATAATGTATGATGTGTATGTAGAACAGTCATGGAAATCACAGTTGATATGTCCATATGCAGAAATTGAAAGTTTTTAAAGGAATGTGTACATTGATTTAGGTATGTGATTTCCCCATAAGTGTTTGATTAAAAGAAATAGCTGTAATCTAAGCTGTACTGGAAAACTGATAATGAGTTCTTATCTTTAAACAGTCATTCCTGTACTCATCATGAAATACTTTCATAGGTTTGTTTTGGCCTTTTGCTTAAGAATTTATTTAAAATTTTTACTATAAACTCTAAAAAATGTTCCTCCTTTTGTGTTCTAGAACATTAATGGTTTGAACAAAATTCATTTCGTTGCTTCAGTCTTTTGACAAGCATTTACTTGGGTTTTCTTTAAGAGTGAATGGAACAACATATTCAGCTTTCAGTACTTTTTCAAATGTGAAATGAAAACAAAAGAAAAAAGAACTTTGAAACTTCAAATCTTTAAATCTTCCCTCAAACAATCCAATCACATTTACAGGAGTGTCCAACACGAGATGATGGATAAGGTCAGTGCCAGTACCTTGTCATACAGCAACTTCATGTTCTTTAACAGTTTGTAAATAATTTTCCATTTCACCAAAAGTTACAAAAGTGTCCACAGTTTCCCTTAGCAAGCTGAAGCTTACTCTTCGTTTGTCAATGTGCATAAAAGCTGTTTATTGTATAGCATGGCATAAGCTATTTCTTAAGCAATAAATGGTTTGAGTCATCTATTTTGTCCTGAAATGCTATCTGTGGTTAACTGCATTGCTTATAAATGGTCATAGTAAATTCAGCATGAAAGAGAATATTACAGAAAAGACAGCAGCAGAAGCATTAGCATTATCTAATATTTATATATGTAATCAACGTAACACAGCAGTAAAATGTTTAAATGCATATCGATGGGTACCATGTCTAAAAATTACTATAGTACCTATTTAGTGTAGTGGATATTTTTTCTTAAAGAATGCTTGCTGTACCTAGAGCAGCATAATATATGATTTAGTACAGTTAATTCTTATTGATTAAATAATGTATTTATGCATGGAAGGTAGTGAAAGGAGACAGGTATTCATTTTTTTTCTTCATTGTGATCCCAGATTTAACATTTAAATGAAGATTCTAAAGGACCATCATGTGTCATTATTTAACTGAAATTGGTGGCAAAATATTTAAAAGACAGTATGATCTGTACCTCAACAGCAAGGTGGCACCAGATACATATAATGCTACTGGCCTGTGACTCAGTTTCAAGTCAGAGTCCAAAAGTGTGCCCCTCATTTACATACAGTGATTACTCAGCTCCAGAGAGTATTGCCCACTGTGACAGCAGTCCTCTGTAAGTCAGATAGAAAGCAAAACAGAGAGGAAAACAAAACCTAAAACAAATGCAATCGCTAAATGCCTTTTTACAAGAGGTGCAAAACAGTCATTTCTAACATTAAACTGTCATTTACAGTAGATTTTTTTTTTTTTTTACATCTGCAGAGACTTAATAACAGTGGGGAAATGCCCAAGGCAAGTAGTCTCCAAGTGGATATTTACACAATGTGAAATTAACTGTACCATAGATACCCAGAGAAAATGAACATTATCTTATGTTATTATGAAATCAAACAGACATGATATAGCTTCATCATACAGAAAACATGTAGAACCCCATCCCAAGTCTAAGTAAAAATTAATCCCCAGTTCCCTCTGCCCATTCACCCATCCTCTTCCTGTTACACCGACTAAATGTTTAGATTACTCCCACCCACCCTCAAATAAAGTGCGCAGTCCATGGCAGACCATAGAATAATGCAACAGGAAAAGCCCCCCCCCTTTTGTATTATTATTTAAAAATAAAATACAAACAAAAATAAAACAAAGATTGAAGGGAATTCAGCGATTCTCTGTATCTTGCAGAAAGAGGAAAAGCGTGGGGTGCCCTATTTGACGGTCCCTCGTGTTAGTACACATAGCCCTCATTGTAGGGGTGGGGGTTGCAGCAGCCCCCTTCAGGCATGTAGGTCATGCTCTCATCAAAGTGAGACAGAGGCACCGTGTCCTCCTCGTTGATATGACGTTCCATGTCGGTCTTCAGCAGCGGGCGCTGGTTATCTGGAAAGGCCATGGAGAAAAGGGCTTCTGGATCACACACAAATTTGTAGACGTATCTCTCGCCAGCCACCTGACAATAACATGAAAGACCCATCCCCACCCGTCCCCAGACGGGGAGGATGAAGGACAGGAGGGGGCACAAACAAACACAGTTTAATACACCAGCAGCAAGAGCGGATAGCAAAACTAAGAAAAACAACCAAGTAACAGGAGATATACATTAAAGGGGAGGAGAGTCCTTACCTTGTGGAATCAACTATGGTTCCATCAAGAGAAATATAAAAGTGTTCACCTTGACTACTAAATAATCCATTCCATACATGGCTAGTGAACTCAACAGCTTACTTTTTTTTTTAAAACACGAACATGTACTTGGTTGTTATTTTGGAGATGAAAAGTCAATGAATTCAATGCAAATCTTTCACAATGGAAATTTTCATTTGTTTTAAAGATAATACCAAATGTATGAAAACCTGTGACTTTATGGTATGCTCCTCCTGTTAGTATTATATTTCTAAAACCCTCAAACTTTAAGAGAAGAATGTGATTTATTCCTAAGAAGACAGCAATTCACTGATTCCTAGGGGACACTGTTTCTTTTTCTTCAGCCTTTTTCCCCCCTTTCTTTTGGCAGTGTGTATCCTCATCTTTAAAAAAGCCCAAAGACGCATAGCCGAATTTAAATGAAGGATGGATCAAGAGGACATTAATCCTGAGTGCATCACTTTTTAAAATGAAGGCAAGAAACATAAGATGAAGCTTAAGGATGTGTGTAAAGTGTCAAATTGAAGTAAGAGGTGTAAAAAAAGTGAGAGGAATCTAACATACAGAATATGCAGGGAGGAAATGAGAAAAAGAAATGTGACAACGGCTTGAAATAAAGGAGATGTAGCATAATTTGTAGGGAATGAGAGACCACAAACTTAAATTTTGAAGAGTAATGCTCTTTGTAGAGAATGATAAACAATTGAATGAAATGAGTACGGTTCCCATTTGTAAACTATGCTGAAGGGCTCGGAACAGAGGGTTTGCTGCGTGGATGAACGTGGTTCTTTTGCATTAACTTTGATAGTCTGTCTCTTTCTCCATCTTTTCTCTGTCTCTCATAATTTCAAAAAGCTGAAAAGGATTCAGTGCCTTGTGTTCCTGTGTGTCGAAAAGGCCTGGCTGGCTGATTTGTGATGTGTGGGAATGGCGCGCCCATGGTTTATAAACTCTCTGTATATGTTTCAGGGAAAAGGAACAATTGCCAAAGATCCCTGCTGCTCTGGACATAGATTTAGAATATCCGCTGCCCTGAATTGAAGTAAAAGGAGCCACTTTGGCAGCCTAAGTCATCTGACTATTCTGAGGTTTGAAAGATGCAACACTCAGTTCTGTTTATGAATTTGGACATGTTTCTTAAACTGCCCTTCAGTTCCTTGTCTTGTGAAATGGAGACAGGAAGGGCGACTTGGAAAGCCAGTTGTGGGACTGAGAGGGAAGTCTCTAGCACAGTGCAGGGCAGGCAAAGGAAGGAGTCTGGCTTCATTCACTTATTTTAGTTCTTCATACAAAGGAAAGTAATTCATAAAGGTGAATGGATGAAATGACCACAGAGTTAAAGATAATCCATAGCAGACACTAGTTGAGATAAATCCTAGCTCTTCTTTTTGATTAATAAAAATATTTTCAGGAAAACTTAAAAAACCAATGAATGGTCTGCACACCACGGTGTTTTGTAAGCCGCTTTGTTTGGGTTTGGGGCGGCAGAGAAAGATTCATTTGCTGTAGGTACTGGACCACTTTTGTCTTACATGTTGACACTGGTTCTAATTAGAAGCAATGTAATAAATAAAAAATGTTTCACCATTGGGAATTTAAACAGCCCCATGCAATCAGAATGAGGCCTCAGCCTTTCTTCAGTATTCCTCTCATTTTTCTTTTGAACAAATGTATTAACACGACTACTGCACTTATGCACCATGTTAGATACTGCTGAGTTTACAATGGCCAACACCCAAACCAGGGGAATGATGTCCTCTGTCCCCTTAGTCACACACCACAACATGCAAATGTGCCACACAGTTACATACATCCTAACCAACATACTGAGAGGGAACAAAACAGAATTTTTTTTCTGGTAAGAAAAATAATAAATACATTTAAAACAATCCTTTGGTATGCATAAAATTTATCACTTATTAAAGATGAATGTAAATTTGCACACTAATAAGATAAAGGTGCTAGGTTATTTTTACTAAAGAACTAAATCTTGGTTAAATATTTGATAAAGCAGGACATACAGCATTTTCAATGTTTTCCTATAATTAACTGCTATTTTGATTTTCTGGTCGTCACTGCTGAGAATGCTCTTCATAACAAAATAGCACAACCTGGCAGAGCCATGTTTAGGGACATTGTGAAGTTACATATCAGAAGTAAATAAGGAGGTAGGTACCTCCTTTAAATTGTGCTTTTAAAAAAATTATTTTTATTTTTATTTATTTATTTGAGAGTGACAGACAGAGAGAAAGAGAATGGGCATGCCAGGGCCTCCAGCCACTGCAAATGAACTCCAGATGCATGCGCCCCCTTGTGCATCTGGCTAATGTGGGTCCTGGGGAATCGAGCCTTGAACCAGTGTCCTTAGGCTTCACCGCTAAGCCATCTCTCCAGCCCTAAATTGTGTTTGTAAAGCCTAGAAACCATTTAAATTATGTTTTAACTTTTAAAATTTCAAACTTACCTCAGGGATACTGTCTAATGAATTTTATGTGATAGATAAAAGAAACATTGGGGTATAACTAAATCTTCTAAAATATAACCACTGTTAAAATATTGGTGTATATTTTTCTAAGTATTTCTTCATGCTGAAATAAAAGTTCATATACTTTGTCTACAAAGTATAATAAGCATAAATCCATTTCTTATTTTTCAGGATTATTGAAATTAATCACCATTATAAGGTTTTCCATTTTCATATGCATTTAGTTATGTTATTTTTTCCCAGTCTTTTTAATACTATATATTTATTTGTTTTTTTATTTGAGAGAGAGAGAATGATCATGCCAGGACATCTAGCCACTGCAAATGAACTCCAGGCACATGCGCCATTTTGTGCATCTGGCTTATACACGGGTACTGGGGAATCAAACCTGGGTCCTTGGGCTTTGCAGGCAAGTGCCTTGACTTCTAAGCCATCTCTCCAGCCTTTAACTGCTTTTCGCATAGACCACAGGTGCCCACATACAGTTTTAAGCCAATGAACAAATATAGTCTTCTAGACATTTCTCCTACTCACTGAAATATGCGCTCCCACATCATAGATGTTTTCTTCTAATACAAGGGAAGATACAGTGCTCCTTTTGAATAACTATACTGCAATTTTGTTAACCCCTTAGAACAGCTCTTGTGTTAAAAGTTACGATGAAGAGAGCAAGACATTCTAGTGACGAACTGAGGGGGGCCATGACTGTGTCTAGGAACGGCAAGGAGAATGGTTCAGATGTGTGAGGAAGAATAAATGTAGCTGCCACATTGTTTCCCTGGCTGATGTGTTAGCTACAAGTGCAGTCCTCCTTTTACATACTTGCCTCTTAAACAACCTGCTTTTCCTATGTCACATCCCAAAAGGTATATTACACAGAGCATTCACATCTAATTAATATGACTGGATAAGCCATATACGAACAAGGTACTTAGATGTGAACACACACTCAAAGCTGAAAGAAATAATAAATATCAAATATTTTATCTTTATTCATTGCCTCCTTCTAAAAGGTTGTATATTAAGTATAAGTCACTTATTTTACATGTCTGCTATTAAAAAACAACTTTTAAACATTAAAGGAAGCACATTTGAATTAAAATATGTTGAACTGTGCCCCACTAGCCAAAGATAAATACGTATAGTCAACAAGTATTTCAAGATGCTAAACTCTCAAGTGATGAGATCGGATGAGATCTCAAGAAAGAGAAAAGCAAATAAGCAGTCTCTCTTAATGATAACAAGAGATACCTGAACATTTTCAGTATCAGAATTGGAAAAACATATAGATGCATTTCACAAATGCCTAATTGTGGCAATACAGCACAATTACAACTTGCAGAGAAACTTGCAGTATCAACCGTGAGACCCTTTTAAAGGCATGTGTTAGAAAGTAGAACATCCTAGAAAGCCTATCACTTTGTATATAACATTATTACACATTTAGCTCCAATGTCCACACTATTATAAATAGGAAGGTTTATAATTTCCAAACCAAAAGCTGGGCATTCGTTACCATGACTGCCACTCTGGCCTCAGCAATGCAATGCATGCCATGTGGCTTGTGAAGTACTCAGTCCAGATTAATGCCCAGCACTTCCGTGAACTGTAACGCCATGCTAGCTGCTCACCTTTTGCATGATTCCCTTCTCATAATAATAGCGGAGTGAACGGCTAAGTTTATCATAGTTCATAGCTGGCCTGTTTTTCTGAATGCCCCAACGTCGTGCCACCTGCCACCAAAGCAAAATCACACTGTAATGTCAAGCATTAAACTGGAATATTTTGCTGATATTAGTTAATGAACAAATTACTTTAAAACTCATCAGAACATGTCCAAATCAAAAACATAAGTCATGTAGCCAAAGCTACCACGATCTGAGTTTCCTGTGCCCTGATTTAAACCGGGAAGCAGGACTCATTCTGAAACATCACAATAGGATTCTTTGTCACTATTGTTGTGGATACAAAATCAAATGGAAATAAGGGGATGTGTTTACCAGGGGAACGAACAGACTGCGATTCACCAACATGAGGCAAATTTTCCCTTTGGTGATCCACGACCAGTTTTTTCCTTGTTGGTTTTGCAGACAGAAGCTATAGATTAAGGGTAGCTTAATGATTTCTTTGTAAAGGTGTTTTAGTGAAGTCATGAAAACCAGAGGCAAAAAGCAACCCTGCTCAGGGTTACAGGGAGCAACTGGCCTGTGAGCAGCAGAGAAAACAGTACAACAATTAATAAACTGAACTCCAAATAATTGTTACTGCCTGAAGCAACATCAGGAGAGAGGCACAGCCAACACCAAACTGGAAAGTTAAGCATTCATTTAGAAAGTGGTAATTGGTACTAAAAATAAGAGGGAAGTGGAAAAGTTCACCATGCATATGACTCCACAAACAAAAACTGCTAAACAGAATGTCCACTTTGTTGTTGGGTAAAAGTTCTCAGAGCTTTCCAACATGTGGCCTTAGTGGGGCAATGCATGTGGACACGCAGAGTCCTTCACCAGAGCTTTGAAGGCCACCTCCTTCCCCAGCGTGCCTATATTCCTTCCTCATTACTACTTCAGGCTGGCTCAGGAATGCAGGGAGAGTAGCCTGCCTCTGTGACCCCAGCCAAGTGTCACTCTCATGCATTTCCACTTTTGTTAGGCTGAGGAAATCTGCAAAGAGCAAACCTAGGCAAGCCCAGGGGAGCACTCTTTAAGACAGGGAGAGTGAGTGCTGTGTGTTCCTTCACTTCCCATTCCGCAGATGTCGGTCACATCCTCTGAAGCTGCCTCTGGAAGTGATCGCTCTCTCCCCCGCCCCCTTTATTAGCAATAACCGTCCATAGTGTTTTTCCCCTTTAAAAACACTGATCCTTGCTATTTTCTCTGCCATTAATTTGTATTGTAATGAAGATATAATGGCCTTTAATCACATGCATCAGAACACCTTTCTCAGATCAGAGATGTGATGTAACAGGAGCAAGATTACATATCCAAGCAAACAATCACAGTGGCAGACACATCTTAGTGTTTCATGGATAAACTACATTTTCATGTAAATGTTCTAAGCAATAGTGAAATGGGAGTAGGGAAAGAAGGTTTAAAGAAATGTAAACAAGGCAGGCTTGGTGAAACAAGTCTGCTCATGTGGCCTTTAGGAGGCTGGTTCTGAGGCAGGAGGATCAGGAGTTCCAGGCCAGCCTGAGCTATGAGGCCTTGAGAAGGGAAAGACAAGGCAGGGGAAGCGATGGCTATAAAGAAGGAATGAATGTATTTTCTAAATAAAATCCTATAACGGGGCGAGGGGGGGGGCTGGAGAAATGGCTTAGCAGTTAAGGTGCTAGTCTGTGAAGCCTAAGGACCCAGGTTCAATTCTCCAGTACCCACGTAAGCCAGATAAACATAACCACATAAGCCAGGGAGCACATGGCTCTGGAGTTCATTTGCAGAGCCTAGAGGCCTTGGTTCACCCATGCTCTCTGCCTCTTTCTTTCTTTCTTTCTTTCTTTCTTTCTTTCTTTCTTTCTCTCTCTCTCTCTCTCTCAAATAAATAAATAAGTAAATAAAATATCTTCAAATTTGTGTTTGTTAACAACACAAAACACACTAGACAGAAAAATCACAGCAAGTCTGGAGTCTCACTCATCTTCGTTTTAAACCACAAGATGAAACAGAACCCAGGAGTAACTCCAAAAAGATGGCTTCCAAGGCATTGTTCTTGCATTGTGAGGATTCCCACGCAAAGAGTTGCTGTGTTGGAGAGAGTAGAGGGTGCCCATGGTCCACATGGATGCAAAAAGAAAAATCATAAACCTTTTCCAAAGAAAAAAAATTTAAAAACACCTTACAGTCACTGCCTGATGGTAGTGAATGCAACAGTGAACTAACTCTGTAGCAATGAGAAGTCGATGTTTCATTCTGAACACAAGCCTTCAGAGACATTCGGTACCTACTACACAATTCACACTGACTTAGTGGCCATTTGGAAATGCTCAACTGGCTCTGATGTACTCTTATTTTTTCCTTATGAGTGTGACAGAAGAGTTGTGAAATGTCAGTTGTTGTATAGAACAGGCAATTATATTTCTTTCCTGCATGCAAAAAAAAAAAAAAATCACAGAAACTCAGAACTTGATAGAACTTAATGGTTATCTGGTTGGATCTTCCATGTTACTTATTCAAATTCAAGCATTATAAATGTCAGTAGTATCTATCTAACAAACTTAAAGCCAGTTGTAGTGGTTCACCCCTTTAATCCCAGCACTCAGAAGGCAGAGGTGGGATTGCTGTGAGTTCAAGATCAGCCTAAAGCTACATAGTAAATTCCAGGTCAGCTTGGGCTAGAGCAAGACCATACCTTGGGAAAAAAAAAAAAAAAAAAAACAGATCTTATTCACTTGTAGAATTTTCATATTCCTGAGTGGATCAAGAGTAGCTGACATAACTTAGTAATGTCCTCTATCTCAACAAATATGACAAAATAAAAAATTTCTGCTTCTTCTCAGTTTATTTTAATCACAGGTGGAGGGAAATAACTGTTTAACTGATACAAATCCTTGTTGAATATTCCCAGGCCAAGTTTTGCAGCAATTATTAACATCTTCCCTGAAGGGAAGAACACACATTCCTGTCATGTTAAAGGGCTCTGAAATTATTTTGTTAAGTCTCTATTGCCTCAATTTGTAACTGCTCAGATTTTTAAGGTTCATTCACTTATACCATTTAGATATGTCTACAGAAAAACAAAAACAAAAACAAACTAATTTTCTTTGATAGCCAAACTGAGTTTTAACTAACTGCAACATTTAAACACTCAAACATTAAGCCCACACTAAGCGAAGGGCTCTCTCTGTTTTTGACATTGAGACCTGTGAGTGTGTGTGAGTGTTGTGTGTGAATGTGAGTGTGTGACTATGAGTGTGTGTGTGTGTGTGTGTGTGTGTGTGTGTGTGTGTGTGAGATGAGATGCAATAACACAAAGCCAACTCTATCTTGTACAACTAGAAAACTAGAACACTATGAAAAATTGCAGGACACAATTGCAATAATTGCTCCTTGTATTTCATACTTCTTTTCGTACACTCTTAAAACATATCATGTTCTTTCTGTCTTTTATTTTTCCCTTTGTGGTTCTGGGGGTTGTACTATAACCCCTGCAACATGCTACACAAGTGCTATACCACTCCATCTTTGAAATCAGTAATGTGCCAGAACTTACAAAGCTATGTAATTTTGTTTTCTGAGCATCAAAATATGACATATTTTCTGAGTATGTTAATATGTTGATTAATAAATATAGAAAATTTAATTTAAATTATGGCCCCAGTAGAGAATGGCATATCAACTTGTATTCAAAACATTTTCAATCTTACTGAATTTTTCCACATTACTGAGCTTTTTAGATGCAATAGCCAACACAATCAATCATTGGCATATTAGCTATAATTCTTTAATTATTTTCTTGGTTTAATGAAAAAATTCTTTTAAATTTATTTATTTATTTAATAGACAGAGAGGGAAAGAGGCAAATAGAGAGAGAGAGAGAGAATGGGCATGCAAGGGCCTCTAGTCACTGCAAATGAACTCCAGATGCATGTGCATCTGGCTAATGTGGGTCCTGGGGAATTGAACCTGGGTCCTTTGGCTTTTCAGGCAAGCACCATAACCACTAAGCCCTATCTCCAGCCCAAGAAAATTAATTTTAATCATAACAGAGAAAGCATCTTTGGAAAGACACAAACCTTTCTTTGGTCAGTCACCTTTTCATGGAGGTTGAAAATGCTTTGACTCTAAATCTAGATTTTGGAGACAATAAAATTTTAAGTGAAAGTCTTCATGGAAATCCTTCATTTGTATGTGTATTGTTGAGTAGGGGAGTAGGGATGAGGGGATGTTTGAATAGGTATTTCAAAGTATGCCTTTTATGCATATTATCTCTATCTGTGGTATTTGATTTTGGCTATTTCTCGTGTATTATGACAACCTTTTAAGCTTCATCCCTACCAAAATCATGTACACAGTCCTGCTGACTTGAAACAGATGTCCCCCGCAGTCAAAGGGAAATGTTTCTACCAAGCCTTTATCTGGTGAGAGATTCTTAAGGTCTGTGAATTTTCCAGCTCTTGCATGTCTTCATTCTCCATAGCTGTTCTTCCCCTAATCCTGCTGCACATGACTTTGGTCCTTAAATACCCCTATCCAGCTCTTGATAAAATCCAGATTATCAAGTTGATTGCTAACTCAAAAGAACAATTCCATTTTCAAAATTAGTTGAGCTTCTATGGACATCTCCTTTTCTCCTAAGGACCATGAAACCTCCTGCTACCTTCCTCAACCTAGATACCACTTTAGAAGCAAGTTTCTCTCACTTGTACTTCCTGAATACAGGCTATGCTAACAATGGACTAGTCAATTCTCAATATCAATTCTGTAGGGCACTATACAACTGGAAAAATAATGCAAAAACAATCTTTCTAAATGTAAACTTTCTCTTTTCTATTTTGTTTATTTGAGAGACAGAAAGGAGAAGAGAGAAAGACAGAAAAAGAAAATGGGAGCACCAGAGCCTGCAGCCACTGCAAACAACCTCCAGGTGCATGTGCCGCCTTGTGCATCTGTCTGGCTTATGTGAGCACTGGGGAATTGAACTTGGGCCCTTAGGCTTTGCAGGCAAGTACCTTAACAGCTAAGCCAACTCTCCAGCCTTTTCCCGCCTCCCTCTTTTGTAGCCTACTTTCAAATTAAAACAAAAAGTCTGCAGAAATTTTAGAATGTTAATGAAACATATCAGCTTATATTACAAGAAACTTCCCTTACTAAAATCTAAAAACAACCAACCTCTTCAGGCTCAATCAGTTTGAATTCCATGCCTCGACCCGTCCAGGCAATGAAATGAGAATTTGAAGGATCATCCAGCAGAGCGACCAAAAACTGCCAGAGCTGCAGCGATCCTCGCCGTTGGTAGGTAGGTCCTTCCCGGTACATTCCCGGCTCTTGTTTAACGTCTCCTAAATTTAAAAAGAGAATTAACAGCAATCTTATACTAGTCATACAAAATTGACATTAACTCAATCATGAAAAAAAATGAAACACAACCCTCTTATGGATTTTTAGGAAATACAATAGCATTGTTAAAGAGATGTAATTTGCACAAACTTGCACACAACTGTGTATAATATACAGCCTGGCCAATATAAATGCACACTGGTACAGAAGAAATTCATAAATGTCATTTACTGACAGAAACATTTATATAACTGTCCTTTTTCATTAATTTCTTTAAAAAATCGTAGTATATATATCTTTGTTAATGCATTTCTCACATCTCTAAGCAATACTGAGGAGGAAAAGGAAATGATCAACTTGAAGCTCTGGGCATTTTATTTATACAAATTAGATTCTGCAAATACTTTATTGACCTTCCCATGACAACCTATTTAAAACTTTAATGCACATATTTCAAGGTAAATTTAGTAGCATCATAAAGTCTAAGTAACTAATCTGGACTTTATATAAATTAAGAATTTCCATGGGTAAGTCAGGACATTTTCATGGCCCCTTTCTTCTAGTCCATCACATATTTTCTTACAGGAGCTAACATGTTTTCATCATTTTTCGAAATATGTAAAAATTATCATTTTTTATCTCTTTGTATTTCACTAATTTACAAGTTTGTCTACTGCTCTTTTCTGAATGTTCAACTTAAGAATGTGTAGCTCAAAAAGACAGGTGCAGTAGCTCATGCCTATGATCTCAGCACTGGGGAGGCTGAAGTAAGAGGATCATCATGAGTTGAAGGCCAGTCTGTGCTACAAGTGAGTCCCAGGTCAGCCTCCTGGGCTAGGGGGATACCTTGACCCTCTCTGTCCTGCCCCCAGAAAAAGAAAGAAAAGAAAAACAATGTATACACCAACGGACCTCTAAAGTTTCCGTAAATATATGTATGTAAGACAAACTTGTGTGACATTTATGTGTCATCACAGAAAAATATAAAATCTATTAAATCTGAGTAAAGGTGTTAGTGGTGTTACTATGCTTCTACTGTACATCGGGTCAGTAGTCTTGGTTTCACAGAACAAAATAAAACAAACAGACAAACAAACACCACTTGGGGTTGTGACCACTAATTATTTACTTCTAGCTCCATCTCAAAGGTATGTGGAAATTCACATGAGGGCTTAAATGCCTAAGGCCCTGTAAACATGTCACTGCTGATGCATGAATTTCTCTTCTCAACTAAAAACAACAATTCACACAGAATATATTCGGACAGATTTATTCATAAGTGAGAATTATACAATGAAATAAATCACAAGCTTTCTAAAATTTTCCTTTGGTCAGTAACTAGTACATATACCTCTTAAAATAGTTACCTAAAGAGCAACAGTTTCCAAAGGTAAAATAAAATGCACAATTATTCAGTCAATCACAGCTAAA
Organism: Dipus sagitta; assembly: GCA_036346955.1. Lineage (NCBI taxonomy): Eukaryota > Metazoa > Chordata > Mammalia > Rodentia > Dipodidae > Dipus > Dipus sagitta. Next base: position 22,617,686 of record CM070784.1, on the reverse strand, counting down.
AATCATTAAGCTCTTTTATTCTTAACTAGTTAATCAAGGAGTGTAACTTCATAGAAAATTTTATTTATCTCAGGTTTTGTTTTGGAGATTTACAAGTTTTATCATGGAGACAAGTGTGCAATTATGAGGACTCACTAAAACTGCTAAATTTAAAGTTCTTATGGTGTGGCCGCCTATAAATGAGACTTACTCCTGATAGCCATGTGCAAGAAAGAACAAATCCCCTTGCTTTTCTTTCTTGTTCTCCCTGATTTATAAAGTGCAAGATGTATACACTCTTTTTACAAAAAAAAAAACAAAACAAAGAAAGGTTTTCTTACTGTAAAATTAGAAGAGTATTTAAAAGTCTAAACAAACAAATAGACAAAAAGACAGCTCGTTCCTAAACATTAATGATCTTCTTTGTCCATTGTTTTATGATAGTTTTCCTCCTTGCATGCTCTTACTAATTTTAACATTATTTAAAATGTCAAACGATCCATAAATAAAAGAAGCTGATAAGGGCCATTCCAACAAGCAGAAGTTTTAAACTTTGTTAACAGGAAAAGATCTTGGTTAATAACTGTGATAGTGTGCTAATGGTACCAGATAGCACCGTCCAAACTCTGAAGCCAGGCTCGAAGCATCGACTGCAGAATAAAGCTGGAAAAAATGAGTCACCCCTTGAGGTTTCAATTCTGTGACCTTTCATACATTCAGCCAGTTTAAGGGAGTCCAAGGAAATAGATTTTCCTAAGACTTACTATCTTTTCCGATAAGTACAAGAGCAGCAAGAAGCTAGGGAACTTCCAGTCGTCTTCAAGTAACTAATTACGAGATTGAGAAGCCATTTGAGCCTCCACTTTGCTGTTTAAATAACGACAATTAAAAACTCTCAGAGCTCCCAAGTCATTACTGCCATGATCCCCAAAGTTTGTGCAATCAGCTAATCAGAGGGCCCCTGCTCCTTTCCTGTTTAACAATCAAAGCAGGAAATACGCAGACCACTCTGAAGAACCCGGAAATGAATTACCCAGTCTCCTTTTACCCAAGATTCCTCAGAAATGCCAGCTTGTGCCACCACCATCAAGAAGAGAAAGATGTCATCTAACTTCACTTTTTTTTTTCCTAGTAACTGAGACCCTTTTCCTTGCTCTAGCAAGTAATGTTATAAATGCAATGCTTTCATAACTCCCTTTTAGGCAATTACAAAGTAATGCTACATCAGTCATGTATATCTTCCTTGAAAAAAAAAAAAGAGAGAGAGGAGAGAGAGACTAACAAGCACTAACTAAATGGGCAGTTAGGTTGTGCCTGTGGTCCATAATGCATCTTTTCATGAACAATGAAAGAAAGGAGGCGACATTAGTCATCGGCACATCCACAGCAGCGTGCTTTCTGCTGTGCCTTGTTAATTACAGGATCAGCTTTCAATAAATCTCCAATAACAAGCTGCATGGAGTCAGCGGGGCAACGGAGCGATCCCTCTTGCTCTGAGAAAGCTCAACAAGAAAGACTCTTGCCTGGATCTCCAAAGATCGGCTCTCAAAGAACAAAAACAGGACAGGGTTCTTGGTGAGGTAGGAAACGGATTTTGTACAAGTCTGGCTGAGATAGTTACATGAAGTCTTTAAATAGAACCGAGAGCTGTTTACAGAAGACAGAAGAAGTGTGGCCTCCACCCGCTCATAAAAATTCAAAATGTGAGACAGTGAGAAACCTACCATCAAATTTCTCTGGGACAACACAGGTATCATCATAGAACTGCCTGGGGCCCTTTTCAAACATGCAGCCTGTGGGGGGAAATGGACACATTTATTAATGAAAGAAGATGAAATGAGGTTCACAAGTACTTTAAAATATAACCACCGGCACAAAAAATTGTGGCTCGGCAACTTTTCAGTTCTTTTTGAAACTGCCTCAGTTTCTTCGTATATACAATGGAAGTGACTGTGACATCACCTACCACCCATCACCTTACAGAACAGTTGTGAGTAATAAATGACTTCATGTATGTAGGTTTAGTATGGTGCTCATTGTTTGTGTATTTACTAATCCAAGCACAGACCTCACATAAATATTGGCAAACAGGATCGATGACAAATCATTTCTCTAATTTATTCTTCGTTTCCTTATTGAAGGAGAAGAGGGAGACATCAAAGTGAATATCTGATGTTGTCCTTACTTTCCCTAATGAACAGATTTAAATTGATACTTTTACTTCCCTGTCGAAGTATCTTGAAGTATCCTTCTCATCTTTAATAGCCAAGATTGTGGGGGCAATTTTGTGGATTTTTTTTTGTTTTTTGCTGTAACATAACCAAGCTCACAGAAAGAGTAAACAATAAGCTGATAGCTTTTCATAATAACTTTCTCTCCCACGTATACTTGCCTGTAGATCTTAATCTAATTGTCATCTTTAATTACCAGGAAGAAATTTCAAACAATTTAGCTATAATTTTATTTCTCAAATACATCAGTCTCTATGATGAGTACATAATATTAACAACATCAGCAACAATAATTACACTGCATTGGTGAAAAGCTTTGGAGCCCAAACATTTTGGATTTACTCTCATTTAAAGTTCTGTTACTATCTTTCATATAAAATAGTGACCATTGAGCCTAACCTAAAAGGATGAGTTCCTAAGTCAATATCACTGAAGTATATGCTTAGTTCCAGATATGCTTTTGTGAAGGTGATGGCCAGAGGGAATCATATCTTGTCTATTCCTCTGCAGATGTCAAAGCCCATTAGAACTAAGCTTTCCTACTGTGGTTACTAAAAACACATTTGAAATAAAAACTCTTCTTAGGAAATTCCATTCTTAATGATAATTAGCCTAAAAGGAACAAAATCTAGGACACTTAAAGGTAAAAATGTTTCACTATAATCCATTTTCATTCAAAACCATGTAAAATCATATCTAAATATTCTCAAAGATATGTGTCAGAAGTATGTAGGAAAGTGGCTGATCTACAAAGATCATGTTCTACTTGAAAGAGCATGGTCACTGCAAAAACAGAGCACAGGGGCTGGAGAGATGGCTTAACAGTTAAGGCACTTGCCTGTGAAGCCAAGGGACCCAGGTTCGATTCTCCAGGATCCACATAAGCCAGATGCACAAGGTGGCACATGCATCTGGAGTTCGTTTGCAGTGGCTGTAGGCCCTGGCCTGGCATGCTCATTCTCTCTCTGTCTGCCTCTCTTTTCTCTCTTTCTCTCTTTCTCTCTCTCTCTTGCAAATAAATAAAATCATTGAAGAAAAAAAAAAAAAAAACAGAGCACAGAAATCTACTTTTCCACTGCCTGTTTGCCCCTGACTTATGCTCAAAACCAAATACAAGCTATCTGGACCTAGGAAACTATGATGTTATTTGAAAAGAGAGAATTGGGGGTTTTGTTTGCTTTTCAGTACTGGGGACTGAACCTAGTACAGTGGGAATGCTAGCCATGTACTCTGCCACTGAACTACATCCCCAGTCCCCAAAATATAAAGTTTTAAAATAATGGATTAGGAAACATAAAAGCACATGATAATGATGATTAATTAAGTGGTTCCATATCTGAAATGTGTAATTATTTTGAAAGTTATTTATAAGGACTTTTAAAAATGGAGAACTTAACTTCTGTTCTGCTGGGATGAGCCAGGAAGCCTTCTTGCCTCATGTAAATAGAGTGGCAGCTAGGCACTTCTGAAAGAGGAAACAGCATTAGTCCAAGATCATGGGCCACAGGAAGGGTTATCAATGGACAGGGCACAGGTAGATGGGAAAAGACAGATCAAATGAGAAGCATTTTGTCAGCACGTGATGAATATTTCAGGCCAGGCCATCACAAGAAATGGAAGGGTGTGTCACGGTGAATGCTGATTCTCTTCAACAAGCATGTGAACACTGAACTCAGCAATACCACATGGATGTCTCACCATCCTCAAAAGAATGTCTCCATTCTCACAGCGTCTCAGAACAGGTATGGTATAAATTTATATATCTCACAGTATCTTATGAACAATGAAAAAAATCATCAAAAAGTTTCATCATAGTTTACTTCATGAATAATAAATAGGAGTGATTGAGAAGAGATAAAATACTTCAAGCTCTTAAATGATCTTCAGCCTTTTAAGGTGATTGCTGTATTTTTTTTTTTCACAGATGATCATGGTTGACTTTTCATTTTTATTAAGTGCATAGATCATATTCAAACTGATGCCGGTACAAAACAAAAATATAACAATTTCACAGCCTTCATTACCCTGAGGGCGAGGTCTCCCCTGCACGACCAAGGAGTGTGGATTGAAAAAACAAATTGGCTACTGATGAAGTCGGAGACGCAACGACTCTGTATTGATGTGTCTTGGAGCTCAGACATGAGCACAAGGGAGCAAATATGGATGATGAAACAAAGGATTAAGATTGCAGTCCTTCACTTACTGTTATCTGATCTACTTATCATTTAAATGTTTATCTGTAAGCAGAAAGATGCAGGCACAGAGAGAGAGACAGCGTGAGAGAGAAAGAGTATTGGCACACCAAAACCTCTAGTCACTGCAAAGAAGCTCCAGATGCATGTGCCGCTTTGTGCATCTGGCTTACATGGGTACTGGGGAATCAAACCCAGGTTGACAGGCTTTGCAGACAAGTACCTTAACTGCTGATCCATTTCTCCATCCTTGAGCTACCTAACTTTGAATAAACCATTCTGATTCTACATTTCTACAAAATAAAGGGTTGGGTGAGATGTTTCCTAAAAGTCTATTATAGTCCTCGAGTTCCTTGATTCTGAGAATAGAAATTCACTCAGATAACTAGAGAAAGACTGGTGATGACACAGTGAGACTTGAACTTCAGTATCTTCAGAGCCTCTTCTGGGTACCTGATTTTGTGTCGCCATTTTATTTTCTTTTTCTTAAAGGGGGTTTATTGTAGTCAGCTTCACGCTGCTGGGATGAACCTCCAAACCAGACACACTTTATGGGAGGAATGACGTTTATTTGATGCTTACAGATACAGGGCAAGTTCCATAGTGGTGGAAGAAGCTGGCCCTCTTTCACAGATCCACACAGAGGGAAATCCCACCTCCAGCACTGTAATCAAGCACACTCCAGGAACCCCAGGCACAGCGCAAGTTCTCTGCATACCTTTCAACTGGAAACACATCCGCCCCAGTAACACCTTTGAGCTGAACCCCAGGATCCATCCACAGTGACACCTCTTCCAGCCAGCCTGGCTGGAAATCCAAGTTACAGCTTAATAAAAACTCCTGAATTTACTGGGGACACCCATTCAAACTACCCTAGAGTTCCACACATTTTGAACTTTCAGGACCCACAAATATACACCTTAACATTGTATGCATAAATACATGTGATTAAGCCCATTATGTCCTCTGTATGGATTACTAAGGTTTTCTTTGAAACAAATATAGAAGCAAAATTTTAAAATGCATGAGACAAATGCATTTAATACAAAAAGGTCATCTTTCGCACTACGTACAGTAAATACATAACCTCTAAATAATAAACAATGAATTGGAACTTAAAGACCCTGTCTCTACCTATCCATATACCCACATTGTTGTTATAATAGATAACAAGGATGATTTATTTGGACAGAGAGTTCTTCCTTGGCTTGGATTTTCCATTTGAAAGTCAATATACTAGTTCAAAATTTTGCCTAGTTATAAATGGTATTTTTTTGTCTAGTTGATTAATATCAACAAATATACGGGAAATTTTTTAATATAAAAACATTGGAGTCGGGTGTGGTGGCGTACGCCTTTAATCCCAGCACTCGGGAGGCAGAGACAGGAGGATTGCTGCTGAGTTTGAGGCTGCCCTGAGACTACATAGTGAATTCGAGGTCAGCCTGGGCTAGAGTGAGACCCTACCTAGAAAAAACAACAACAGGGCTGGAGAGATGGCTTAGCAGTTAAGCGCTTGCCTGTGAAGCCTAAGGACCCCGGTTCAAGGCTTAGTTCCCCAGGACCCACGTTAGCCAGATGCACAAGGGGGCGCACGCATCTGGAGTTCATTTGCAGTGGCTAGAGGCCCTGGCATGCCCATTCTCTCTCTCTCTCTCTCTCTCTCTCCTCTCTCTGTCTGTCACTTTCAAATAAATAAATAAACAAACAAAATTTAAAAAAAAAAAAAGAAAAAACAAAAACAAAACAAAACAACAAAAAAAGGTTGGGCTGGTGAGATGGCTTTGTGAAGCCTAAGGACCCAGGTTAAATTCCTCAATAGCCACATAAGTCAGATGCACAAGGTGGCACATGAATCAGTAGTTTATTTGCAGTGGCTGGAGGCTCTGGCATGGCCATTCTCTCTCTAAATAAATAAATAAATAAAATAAAAGTTTTACTTGTATGGTATATGTGTGTGTGTATATATATTGAATCAATAATTCTAATAGCACTAAAAGTACGTGTGGTAGCTGGGTGGGGTAGTGTGTGCTGTAATCCCAGCACCCAGGAAGAAGACAGATTGTAAAATTGCAACCAGCCTGGGTTATATAGTGAAATTCTGGGTGGAGATGTGTGGGAACAACAATAGAAACAAAAAAAAATTATATGAAATAAATTCATGATGTAAGAGAAAGAAAGAAAGAAAGAAAGAAAGAAAGGAATGAGTGAATGAATCCAGGCATTTCGTCCCATAGCAGAGCACACACCTAGCATGCACAATCCCCACACACACAAAAATGAAACTAGTTAAAGTGTCTTTCCACAAAGGGTTATGTAGTACATAATTCTGAATCTACAAAAGGTAGAGTTAACCCTGTTTCTAGATTCTAGTATTTGTAACAGGACTGCAATGCAATTGATTTTGTGGATTGTCAAACAGGAAGCAATCCACTTTAAACTTTTTTAACTAATGACCAACCTTCGAATTAATTTTTAATGTTATTCTGATTAATTGCCAAGCATAAGGTCCCTCAGAGCAGCTGGGCCTGGAAGGGACAGTGTCAATGACAGCCATCAGCTCAGCAGCTGCTCAGAAGCAAGCATTTTGTTGTACCGACGTTGACACCCTGCCACAAAATACTTTTACTGACTGCTGCACACCTGGAGTACGGCTGTAAAAACAGCTGGCTGGCTCTGGAGGTGGCCGGGGGAAAACAGACAGGTTCAACTCTATTACGTGTGAGTGTGACTAATGCACACTTTCCTTCCTTCCCAGAGGGAAGACAAGGAGAGGGAACACAAACGTTTCTGAGAAATCCTCCAGGTGAAGCGGAAGGAGCACCTTAGGAATGTGTTCTAACATAGTACAAAATTGGTGAAATCCTGGCGAGCTAGACACTGGACATCACAGATAAGGTTTGATATGATTTCACTAACAGTCACGAAACTACTGAAATAGTGGATGCTTGCTGAACGTACACCATAATATTCTTTAAAAATTCATCCGTGATATTTACAATACAGTGCAATGAGTCAGTGTTATATAATAAGGCTCCTACCAGCATCTTCATTGTTATATACTGCCAAAGGCTCAACTTGTTATCTAAATTCTACAAAAAAATTCAGAATTTAGGGGAAAAAAATATATATATATGTATGTATGTATCAGAATACAGTTATACCTTACCAATTCATACTATTTGTTACCTCCCAGAGTAAATAAAATTAACATCTAGATTTTAAAGTTGAGATACTTGGCTAGCAATTCAGTCCATCCTTAAAATTGTTATCATTTATATAGTCTAGGGAAACCTGGAAAAAAAAAATGGGGCTAGGAGGTTTATTCCCATAAAGTAACTAAAGTCATGTTATCCTAAAGTGATATCAGTTAATTTATGACTATCAGAGTGGGTCAGACTCTAATCAAATTGTAGAAACATTTCCAAAGTGATTATTCAATCAAATGACTAACATGGTTAATTAGGAGCCATAAACATTGCTCTGAAGTTCATCAAAGTAATGACTTGCCCAGAAAAATTACTGCTAATTAAATTGCCTGCTGCTTTCATTTCTACCTTATCTAATAAAAAAAAATCCAACCAACGAAGTTTGGCATTATATTTTAACTTTTGCTAAACGCTCGACTAAGATCTAAGAGAGCGAGGCGGTGATTGCAAAGGCGAGTGTTTTGTAGCAGCAAATGGAGGAGCTGGGTTTGATGGGCTTCCGGTTCGTCAGGGAATAAGACTTCACAATTCACTAGCAACAATCAGCTGTAGCTTAGTGTGTACAAAAATGTTAAGACGATAGCACAGTGAGACTCTTCTATTAAGTATTCTTGGATTATAATCTTACGGCCACTAGTATAGCACAGTTATGACTAGTCTTTTGTCATCTAACAGACTGGATTTTGAATCTCAGGTTTGACACTGCATGGGAGTGTGACTTTTGAAAACTATTTTTATTTGCAAGGAGAGAGAGAGAGAGATGAAAGGGAGTATGCTAGAGCCTCTTGCCACTGTAAAGGAACTCCAGACACATTTGCCACTTTGTGCATCTGGCTTTACATGGGTACTGGAAAATCAAACCCAGGCCATCAGGCTTTGCAAGCAAGTGCCTTAACCAGTGAGCCATCTTTCCAGCCCATGCATGACTTTTGTGAATTATTTAATGTCTCTTTTCACAACCTTCTCATCTGCAAGACAGAAATGATACTGATATATTTTAAAAGGTTGCTAAAGGCATGGGAGATGACTAAGTGGTTAAAAGTGCTTACTTCTAAGCAAGTCGGAGTTCAATTCCTCAGATGCAAGTAAAGACAGATGCAAGTGGTATGCATGTCTCTGACCTTATTGTTCCCATGGTAATGTAAGGTGGAGCCAGGAAAATCTGGAAGCTTGATGAACACCTCGAGGTTGTCCTGAGACATGGGCAGTTACACACATGCATGCACACTCACACACCATAGACATATCCATCTATATACACACTTCCTACACATCTCCATACATACACACACACTTCCTACACATACACACATCCATTCATACACACACATGCGCACACACACACACACACCATATACATATACACATTCATACATACATACATACTTCATACACATGCACACATCTACACACATGGAAAAAAGTTGTGCAGATGTCCACAAGGGTAAGTAGAGCAGAACATTTCCCCTGTATCCACAGATAGTAAGGTTTCCTCACACACTACACTATCTAGTAACAGCAGAACCTGGTTTTCAGTGAACCCCCGAAGTATTTAAACAGACGAGACCATAGCATGTAAAACAGATATCATTTCCTAGTTTAAAAAGTTATTATTGGGCTGGAGGAATGGCTTAGTGCTTAAAGCATTTGCCTGCAAAGCCAAAGGACCCAGGTTTGATTCCCCAGGACCCACGTTAGCCAGATGCACAAGGGAGCACATGCATCTGGAGTTCATTTGCAGTGGCTGGAGGCCCTGGCGTGCCCATTCTCTCTCTCTCCCTCTCCCTCTTTCTCTGACAAATAAATTATTTAAAATAAAATATTTTTTAAAAAGTTATTATATCTTATTTCCTGTTCTTAAACCATGTGAGCTGCATGATTTGCTGGATCTTAGTGTACTTATTCTGGGATATTCCTCAAATTTATCAATCCATAGTATTTAAAATATATTTATGGAACATACATCACAAATTTATGACTAAGCCAAAATTTCTATTAGGCTTAAAATATTTCAGGGTACATCTTCTGAGATTTGTTTTTTCATATCAAACCTTGATGACTGTTCCTAAATAACATTGCCTTTAAAAGTTCAGTCTATTCAGTCTATAAATTAGATTGTGTAAACTAAATTTAGGACAAAAGAATTTTATTTACTTAAGACGTGTGGATAAAAGAGGTCTAACACATATTAGCACTGACCAAATCATCGTACAGAAATTGAACCCCTCATGATTTGTTTCAGATGAGTTCATGGTGATGAAAGCTGATCTAACACTCTGTAAAACTTCAAGGCAGCAAAGAGCTGATGTCTTCATGCTCTGGTCCACCAAGGTGGAGTGAAGTATTAAAATAAACAAGCACTCCAAAGTGCCCAGTTTGATTTGTCTTCACCTTTAGTAACATTAAAAGTCTCCTCAAATTAAGATATGCAGGTAAGAAACTTTAATTTTTTTAAAAAAAATATTACTTTCTCCATTATTTGACTTGCATTTTCAAGCTGTTCTTGAAAATCTCAAACTGACTTGGGAAGTTTCACCACAGGTCTGATCACAGAATGCAGCTTCGAATTTGCATATGCAATACTGCCAGGCACTCCCTTCATTTGCATATTCTTAGCCCAGTTGCACTAAATGAAAATTTTCCCTTAAGCATCATTTACCTATGTTTGTAAAAGCCACAACATCAGGTCCAAGCAAAGAGAAAAAGATTTGTCATGATTGTCTGGGACATATTTACAGAGAATATTGAAATTGCTTTGTTATCAAATAGTGTGCAAAACTGGATTTATTTTATAAATCCTGAAACAAGCAAATAAAATCTCTTTTATTTGGTGCTTCTGGTTCAACTATGGAGTAATAACATGCAACCTAATTAAGCTTTTTGATGTTTTAGAGCGAGACATGTCAATAAAACAGGGGTAAGTTCAAGGCTGTGTTTTGATGTGATTTGGTTTCTATGTAAGTGTACAATGCAGAGACAGACTGACTACACAACTCTACCTCCTTGAGGAGGTGATGTGACAAAGAAAGGCTCTCCAGGCTGTCCCCAGACTTGAAGTAATCCTTCTGCCTCAGCCCACAAAGTATTGGGATTACAGGTATGAACCAACACACCCAGAGGTTCAATATAAGTTGATAATGGGAGAAAATTTGAAACATTAAATAACTGGAGCCAAATGTATTCTAAAAAACATATACCCGAAATTATCATGTACTTGATTTTAAAAATACGCAGAATTGTGTGTGTGCTTAAAGCTGTACTTCAGGTTCAATGTTTTTAATTATCATTATTCAAATTATTTTAATAAATTTTAAATTATTGCTTTGAAAATGCATGTATCAGCTAAAGAAATTTTGATATGGCTAGGGATATAAGTTAGTGGTAGAGTGGTTGCCTACCATACAGAAAGCCCTGGATTCAGTCTCATGCACAAAAAAAAGTGGAAATCTTGAGATGTATTAACAACTAATGATACCAATTTCATTTGAGAAGATGAACATTATGACAATTTGCTGCCAATTTTTTCAATGTTTTCTCATTCCTTAACATCCTATGTTACTGCCTTGCTGTGTCCTCTCACTTTCTGGTAATATCACTGATTATGTTTAAAACTCAGTCATTTTCTAGACAGTACAAATAGCACAACTTTATGAAAATATGTCTAAATGAAATACAGAAGCACCAATGTTGCTATTTTACTCCTTTTATATTTGACATGTGAATAGGTTTGGTATAGTTACCATGAAAACTTAATTGTATAGTTTCATAAGAGGGATTCTAATGAGAAAGGTATTTAGATCCCAAAATAGGTTCTAGTACTAGTATGGTTAGATTCACATGAGAAAGAAAAAAACAAATGAGTGTGTGCACGGACAGCACTAAATCACAAACCTACTGAAGCCTTCTGAAGAACACAGGAGAGTAGGAGATAGCATAGGTTTTAAGAAAGGGGTGGTGAATTAGATACTGCTTCATTTACGCGTGAATGTTTATCTCGCTAAACAATGAAGATAACACAAATTCTACAAATATCAGCCTAGATGTACTAACCCTCTACTGACAGATGCTGAGGACAGGGTAAGAACTATGCCCAACACACTATCAGTGTTTTTAAAATCTAAGGCAAAGGGGGACAGAGCAGTGGAGAGTGATAGAGGAAGATAGCTAAGTGCATTAAACCTTGTTTGTTTGTTTGTTTGTTTGTTTGTTTGTTTGTTTTTTGAGGTAGGGTCTCGCTCTAGCTCAGGCTGACCTTGAACTCACAGAGATCCTACTATCTCTGCCTCCCAAGTGCTGTGATTAAAGGCCTGTGCCAGAATTAAACCATTTTTGATACATGAAGGCTGCATACTGTCAAATTCTACTACTTAATTGTACACACAAAGTTATAAATTTCTCTTGTAAGCATCTAGGATAATTTTGGAAGGTATCACACAAAGAAAAGAAAAAACAAATAGGCAGACGTAAGGCGGTAATCCAATCTGCTGAATTTGGGATTTTGGAAATTTTATAAGCCTCTCATAATTTTTATTAAGGTGGAGTCAAAGTGGAGGTGGCCGGAAACACAAGCATAAACATGGCTTTGAGTATTTATTGGATGTTCCCATATTGGCACAGGGTTAAAGTAAAGACGGGAAAGGATGCCATTAGCTGACACATGGACCTCCATACAACTCTGTAGTGGAAGATTTAATGCTGAGCTTCCATCCTGAATTGTCACCTGCTGGAACTCACGATTTGAAATGAACCCATGCATTTTTCCTGGGATCCCTACAAGAGGTAATTTGTTCTGCTTGCTCTCAACAAGAATAATACTCGTGGGTAGCTCAGCAGCAATGTTTATGCAGTATGCAGTATAGTTTCTTAATAACATGATGACTCTAGTGAAATATCTCAGTTCATCTTTTCCTCTAGTCTCTAACCCAAAATATGAATTTTTAATTGTCAGACCTAATAATGGCCTCCCATGAAAGGACTAGTGCTCTCTGCAAAGAATCTGTAGAAGTCAAGGTAAAACCATGCCAGCAAAAATTCCTTATTGTTGTCTGGACACTTAATATGTGTCAGACATTATATCAGAAACTTAAATGTAACCATATTTAATTCTCAGAGAAACACCAAGAGATGGGGATTATCACATCTTTTATAAATAATGAGACAGGATAAAAGAAGTTTCAAGACATGCTCCATATGACAAAAATAGTAAATAGACATCAGGGTCAGGACTTAGTATATTGCAGATGTCATACAATTTGGGTGGTTTTATTGTTTAATGCTGAGAATAAACAAAAACAGACCAGGCAGATGAAGCAGTACACTGTTAGAGCTCACACGTGAAGAAAAGTCACCAGAAGAAGAGTCCAGAAACACTTCTTTAAGTTAAAGAGAATCATGAAATAATACCAGGGACACCACTGGTCAGTTTTTCAGTTGTTTCGTTCTTTGATTCTTTTCATATTTATCTTTGAGTTACTTATCCTAGTAAAATGTTCCAGACGGTATTGAAGCAATTAAATAGAAACTTCACACACACACACACACACACACACACACACACACGCATGCATGCACATGTGAAAACAATAAATATCTATTTAACTTAGCAAAACTTGGCTAAAAATTACTTTAAGCTATTCCTTTCCTAGATGAAAATATTTTGTGGAACACTCCTCTTCTTACTAAATAGTTAACTCACTGAAATATAGAAACCCTTGAAATACAAAACATTTTGCCACATTCTAAATCTAAAACCATATACTCAAATATACAGCCATGCTTTTTTAGAAAAGACATATTCCTTAGCTTCTTTTGTCCACATTCATGAAACACGTATTAACAAACACATGCAGTGGGACAAACAGTTTTTAAACTGTTTCATTTAATTTCAGATCTCAATTCCACTGATAAAACAGTTCACATTCATGTCACCCAACTGGCAGTAAGCAACTGGGGCCTAAGCGTCCCGGTTGTTTTGCTTGAAAAGAAACTATAATTTACGCACTATAAAAGTACACTCTACTCCCTTGCAATTCCCTTTCTCCAAGCTAGTACAGTTAACAAGCACATTGCCTTTCCCTTCCCCCTTTCCTGCCTGTAAAATCCAAGTTAGGCAAACACGGTGGGGCTGAGATGACATATTTGAATGGAATTCAGACCCACCAGTTCCTGTTTATGTTTCTGATTTGAGAATGTTGTCTCCTCATTCACCATACATTAGCAACACTGCAAGGCCATAAATAGTGTCGGGTTACACGCAAGCAGAACCAATAAGCATTAATCATTACTTCCAGTCAACTGGCAAAAGCAGCTGATGGAACACTACACCCTTCAGCTCTGTATAAATGGACATTCCAGGGAGGGAGCCCGTGTGTGTGTGTGTGTGTGTGTGTGTGTGTGTGTGTGTGCGTGTGTGTGTGCTTCCTTTCAGTCTCCATTTTATGAATGAAACTCCAGGCTCTGTGGAGTCCATTCATGGAAGAGAAATGTTTCCAAGGCTCTGCCCCTAGGGATCAATCAGTCATGGGTAAAACTGATATGATTGGTTTAAGACAGCCTTCAGCCCTCCATTACTGACTTAAAAAGCAGTCCCTGTCCATTTGACCTGTGTTAATGCATAAAGAGCAAATCCAGACTGTAGTCTCAATCCTCAAATCAAATCACTCGCCAATGCCACTTACTGTAACTGTAGATTTAGAGCACACTGAAACATTTCTTAGAAAAACTGATCGAGTGAGCCAGCGTCCTGGTTTGGGAGATTTGCTATTTTAACCCAGGAACAAATGAGGAAAACCTGCATGAGACATGCTAGGCAAGGAAAAGCAAAGTCAGGCTGTGAGGCCCATGCATGACCTCTATTACAATAACACAGTCGATTAGGAAGACATCAATGTCACTCTTCACAAGTGAAGCACCTGGAAAACCACATCTACTAGTGCACAAATCCCTGGCTGAGTACAAGAAAATTATTCTTGACTGTGAGACGTGCTGATAGAATGCTAACATTTTCCAAAGGATCAATAGTTCATTCTCTAAAATTCCGTGATATTCCACTTGAATTTTTCTTCTAAGCGATAGTTTAAGACTTAGGAGGGAAATTAAAAAAAACAAACAACAACAACAACAACAACAAAGAGCTGCCATGCTGCAGGCAGAAAAAGATGGGATGTTAAGTAAACTGTGTGTAATGATAGGACCCGAGCTCAGCCTGCCGGAAACAGCATTACTTCTCAGGTACAGAGTCAAAATTCAAGGAGCCACAATCATGGATGCACTGGGAATTATTTAAGACGATAATACTTTGAAAAATCTAAGCCGGGCGTGGTGGCGCACGCCTTTAATCCCAGCACTCGGGAGGCAGAGGTAGGAGGATCGCCGTGAGTTCAAGGCTACCCTGAGACTCCATAGTGAATTCCAGGTCAGCCTGGGCTAGAGTGAGACCCTACCTCGAAAAACCAAAAAAAAAAAAAAAAAAGGAAAGAAAGAAAGAAAAATCTAATTATGGGAATGACTTGCAACAATCATTCCTGAACCAGAGTTACAACTACATAGGACTTTGTCAGCTACCTGGGCATGGGCCTTGAGTCTGAAGGAAGGAAATCACTGCTGTCTTTCCGTGCCCTGGAACCATGAGGGAAAGCAGTCACTGTGACCAAACCCAAGCAATGGATCACGGAAGCGTGACCATGACCATGCGTGAGGAAGGACAGAGGAGAAACACTGAAGGAGTCCTGTCTTTGCTCTTAAATCTATGACTAAATCTAAGGACTGTCTAACACGGCATTAGGACAGTCCAATATTAATTTCCAACCTCTAATATCTGGCAAATAAAAGGGGAGAGGATCAAGTTATGGCCTCATCTTGGAACTCAAAGTTGAAATACTTGAAAAAGCCAAGTGGGAAGATGATTGACAGCTCACCATGTGGAACACAACCAAACTGCTGAACAATAAGCCCTGAGTGTATTTTTAGGTCATTCCTATTAGCAACACTGAAATATTAATTTGTAACTAACACTTTCCTTAAAACTTTAAGAAACATTCAGTGCATTTTAGGAATTTATTTTTAAGAAGGTTCAAAGGTGAGTAAGTAAACAGGTTGGGATAAAACTAAATATTTTTAAATGTATATTATTATTTTTAAGAAATTCAATATGCTGCATAAGTTTCAATATTATATATATATATATATGTGTGTGTGTGTGTGTGTGTGTGTGTGTGTGTGTTTATTAAAATCTGATTAAAGCAATACATGGCATACAACCTAAAACTTATTTGGAGCTACGTATATAAAAACCATTAAATGTGATTAGAGAATTAGGTGCAGTACCTATACAAAACCACAAACAACCCCTGATTTATACCACCTCAGTTTTACGGTGAGGAGGGAGCAGTGTGCAGTCCATAAAAACTGTAGATTAAGTCTTGAAGATTTCTGAGGTGAAAGTTACATGGTATGATTTTTCTCTTGTGACGCTGGGCAGTGGCAACAAGGCCTGGTTCCCAGTTGACTATAGAGCCCAAGGGTCCACCAACTGTAGACTTAATCAATGACATTTGGTAAGCTAGATATACTAAATGAGTTTTTAACATATATTTTCATTCTAGGTTGAGGTAAAGAAACATAATCCCATCAGACATCAAAGAGCATCTACAATTTTTTTTTGAGGTGTTAAATTCTAGATCATGTGGTTTTCCCCATTTATCCTTGTCTTCTGACCTACCAAAAGAAGACCAGTTCAGACAGTCTCATAGCAGTTCAAGGGCAAGAAGGCATGCCTAGGAAAGAACATTCAGGAAGAACCTAGGGCCCCTGTCCTAGAACACTACTCCACCTCTGTGCCCTAAAACTTTAGCTATCTAAGTACATAATGCAGGATATAATTGAATTTGAAAAAAAAATAGCTAACATTAGAACAGTAGTTTCTGCAATATGAAATCATTGACTTTATAAATGACACGAGAATGTTCAAGAGTGGAAAATAATGCATGGCCGGGACTCCATTTTGGAAATAATGAAGCCCACCAGTTTCTGACATCCTGGAATATTCCCATAAATACCCCTTACCTTTACTGCCTACTTCCTGTTCTCTATCTGACCCAGCATCTTTCAACAACTTTCTTATATAACCACTGTATTCCTTGTGTTTCTAGGAAAATAGTTCTGGTTTTTGCATGTATCCCAGCTGTGGAGAAAAGATGAAAGGGTATTTACGAAAAGATATTTATGAGTTAAATTTCACCATAATCTATGTCTCCTTCTATAAGCTATCTTTAAAGCACATCCTGATGTTATGGTTTGAGTATGAAATGTCTCCCACAGATTCACGAGTTGAATGGTTGTTCCCCAGCTGGTGGCGCTATTTGAGAGGTGGTGGACACTAGGCGCTATAGACTCGCTGGAAGAAACAGTCAGTGGAGGAGTGACTCTGACGCTGGTATTTGGGGGGTCAGTCCTCTCCTCTCGGTGTCTGCTCTGCCCTGAGCTGGGCAGGCTCGTCCTCCACACATTCCCAGTGCCATGTCTCTGAAATGCTGAACCAAGATGAATCCTTTATCTTCTTCTGTTTGTTTCTGTCAGGGATTCTGTCTCCTAAGGAAATAATTCTGAGAGACTGCCTTGTAGGAGAAGTAACAAAATACGGTAAACTACATAATTGTAGTCTTTAAAAAAATTTTTTTTTTCTTAAGTGGTTTGTAAAGTTAGTCAACAGATTAAGGCTCTGACAAATATGGTCTCTCCAAACAAATAAAACATTCTAAATGTCTGTACAGATGTGGAATACAATAACACGGTCCCTACTGTGTTATCCAATGATATCATCTCACCAGTTTAGATTTAAGACCATGTTACAACCCTGCATAGGGAAGCCTAGGCTTTGCTTGCTTGATGCAGCACTAGATTAGACCTTACTGCTGATGGTTCTCTACTGTCACAGCAAACACTGAGTGGTGTTCAGAGTGCTAGGAATTTTCCTATCTCTCCGGTTCTAAAATTCAGGAGCCCTTAGATTTCTTCATTAAAATACCAGCTTAGGCCTACGAATATACTAGAAATATATATATATATATATATATATATCAGCTCTGAGAGAAGAACGTTAAACATAGTCCACTTTTACATACTTAACAAGAGGTAAATATTTTAGGGTAATTGTGTTTTTATCATTTCTCTGCCTACACATGATTTTTCTACATGCTAATGACAGAAAATAATACTTTAAATGTGAGTTTTTCTATAGGCCTTTGTTGAAGACCTAAGTTGATAAACTGGAGTGGAAGAATGGATGGATCTGACATGAAGGATAAAAAAAAAGGCACATGTTATTCCTCTAAAAGTTTTCCTTACATCTGGTTTAGATACTGAAGTGCCTCATAAGCTTACTTATGAAAAGTGGATACAGCTGACAGAAGTTTGGAGGCCTCAGTTCTGGTTAAATTGTAAGCATCGGATATCAAGGGTATTAAACTGGAAGAGTGAAGTCCAGTACGAGAGCTCAGGCAAACTCAAAGTCCATGCAAGGAATTTGCAGCTAGGTAGGTCATAAATTTATTACTCCTTCTTCTAATTATTCAGCCTTTACCAGGCCACTTCTTTGATAATTTCAATTGTTGACTTGGTTTGAAGTATATTTTGTTTACAAGAAAAAGTTAAGTGCATCCTCCATCTTCAGAATCATTCATCTCTTGAGATCTTTTAGTTTCCTACCACACAGCAATGAACACCGAGAACTCAGAGCCAAAATTTGACCACCAGCTCATGATCCTCCTCCGCTGGAAAAAGTATAGCCTTGCAGTCTTAAGGCAGACAGCCCTGCCTATTGGAAAATGTACAGAGCCTTCATTAATCATAGGAAATAATTCTTAATCCAGATTAAAATAAATGATCAACAATACATGCAACAGACTTGTAGAGTATTGCCCCTTATCCTGAACCATCACAGAGAAACATCAGAAATGCTCACTAAGTTAAGAACTAGAGAAGCTTAGCTTTAGAGGGTTTGGGCTGTTTCAGAGAATATCTGTGTAATCAAAGATAAGTTACTCAATTGAGCCTCCACTACTTGTCTCTAAAACTCAGTTGTGGAGGACAGACTTAAAGTAGCTGATCTACAATTATTTTTCTGAGTTTAAAGACTTAACATCTCTGTCAAGACATCTATCTGTATCAAATTCCAATTTTAAGACAGTACATACAACAATTGCCTCTAGGTAAGAAGATAGAAGGCATTATCAGTAGTAACAGAAGTAGCACTAAAATCACATTTTAAAAATCCAAGTACAAGCCGGACGTGGTGGCGCACACCTTTAATCCCAGCACTACTCAGAGGCAGGAGGATCACTGAGAGTTTGAGGCCACGCTGAGATTACATAGTGAGTTCCAGGTCAGCCTGGGCTAGAGTGAGACCCTATTCGAAAAACAAAACAAAACAAAAAAAAATACAAGTACATTTTCTTTGGCCAACACATGCCAGGCTCTCCTCTGACCTCTTCTACTTCTTCTTCCGTATAAACTCAAGTGCACAGTGCTTTCACCAGCTCCTCGTTCAGCAAGCTTGCCTTTTCTCCTGAAAGTTCTTCTTGCCCCTCTTGATTCCCAATTTTTAAATTAAATTGCTCCACTACATGACTGAAAGTGTCTTTTAAATTAATTAGGATAGCAGAATAGGCCTCAATGGCCAAAAACGTCATATTAATGTATTACACCTCTAATCACTTCTAGATCAAGACTCTTGATATATACTAAAGTGTAAAAGAACACAAGTATTGTGGGCAGATGAACATGGATTCCACCATGCACTATATTACTTTCTCCTCCTTCCAAGGCAGTTTCAGACACAGAGGTAGAAAGTCCATTTGGGCTTGCAACAGGTGGGACTACAAACCACACTTGTACTTTGCATTCTTTTCACTTATAGAAATAATGCATTTAATTGAGGCGTTCATCTCCTTTCATTCTGAGTGGGTTAATATTTTATTAAATAATATTTACTCTATATGATTATGAAGGCAATAAAATCTGAAACTACTCATACTCAACACAGAAATCACCCATTACATCACCTTCATATTCTGTATTGGGTCTTATTTTGCATGAATCATGTATACTTTTGCTGGCAGCCATAACTCCTTTTTAATTTTTTACTAACTTACAACTTTTCTCCCTCCTCCCTCTCCTTTTCCCTCCCTTCCTTTCTCAAATCACTACATTGTTTTTGGGTAAATTCCTGACAGTAAAATTACTTGATCAAAGTAGGTAAGCATTTTCTGTTGATAGGCTTAAAAATAAAATAAAATAACATAAAATAAAACCAAACCACTTAAGCTATCAAAAGAATAAAATCACAAAACTCCAATAAAATATATTGGCATATACATCTAAAACCTCTGCCTCAAATCTAGGTGTGGTGGCACACACCTGAAGTCCTAGCAGTGAGGTGGCTGAGACAGAAAGATTGCAGTGAGTTGAAAGCCAGCTTGCTCCACAAAGTAAAAACCAGGCAGCCAGGGTTGCAGAGCCAGACTATCCTATACATCCAAATAAACAAATATAAAATGAAATAGTTGTTCCATTGGCATTCTGAACCTTAAAAATAATACATATAAGCACAAAAGGACAACTAGTCATGGGTCTATGACAATGAGATGGCAAATGGCAGACTCTGTATCAAACTCTCCAAGTGAAGCACTCAGCTCGTATTAACTCTTCTGATGTGGTCAGTTGGCCATAGAGCAAGAAGTGAAAACAAGCATGTGGGAGTTGGGAAAGCCAACTAATAAGCAGAGAAACCAGCAAAACCATCTGTGTAGGTCCTTCTGCCACCCTGTCTGACGGTGGGGGGGGGGGGGGGGCAGCAGCAGACACATCTGTTCACTGGACTTCCCAGCACAGCACATGACGTAGCCATGATTGCCATGCACTGCCCACCAAACCCACTTCTTCAGTATCTACTTTGTGTCTCTGTCTTCTGACCCAAGGTTTTTTTTTTTTCCCCCTCACCTTTTGAATAAAAAATTCTGCACTACTAGAATATTTTGCATTATTTTAATCCTAAATATTCTGCAGTTGAAATTACATCCCTGTAATTATAATTATAACTAATAGACCTTCCATTTCCCATGTCATAATTAATGTCAGGTTTTATTAGCGCACAATCAGGCTGTCTTTCCCCTATCAAGCCGTCTTTTATTGTCACAACATTTATGGTACAATGAATTAAGTAATAAAGAGTCCTAGAAGCCTTCTAAAAGGATAACCTTTGGATGACAGAATCTGTGTTCATTCTTTTAGAAAATACTTTCTTGTGTTTTGTGAAACTGCATATAAAATATTTCCTGAATTAATGTTGGTCCGAAACCAATAGTAAAATAAGAACACAGGGGGTTCACAGATAAGTGCATTAGATTTTCTTAAGGGTTGATTATAATATGTTCTCAGCAAGGATGAGAGAGCAGATGACAACAAACAAAATATTCAGAGCCACACTTGTGAGCTCCAATATATGACACAGACAGACAGTAAACAAACATCATAGCAGAAATGTAGTGGCTAGGAAATTTCATTTTAATGCCAACAGATTAATTTTCATAGGCCCTGGTTACATTCTTACTGTACACTTTCTAAATCATGTCCAAAAGTTCCATGGTTACCATTTAGCTGTCAAAAATAAAAGTAAAAAATAAACTAAGAAAATTGGCATTTGAATTCAAAACTAGTGTACAATATTTATTTATTTATTTATTTGAGAGAGAGAAAGAGACAGAGGAAGAGGTAGAGAGAAAGAGAGAATGGGCATGCCAGGGCATCCAGCTGCTGTAAACGAACTTCAGACACATGCACCCCCTTGTGCATCTGGTTTACATGGGTCCTGGGGAATCTAACCGAGATCCTTAGACTTCACAGGTAAATGCCTTAATGGCTAAGCCATTTCCCCAGCCCACTAGTGTACAATTTTTCCAATTTAAAAATAAAGGGATGAGAAAAAAAAATGGGGGATATGATGGAGAATGGAATTTCAAAGGGGAAAGTGGGGGGAGGGAGGGTATTACCATGGGATATTTTTTATAATCATGGAATGTTAATAAAAATCGAGAAAATAAAATAAAATAAAAATAATAAAAATAAAGGGAGAGACAACATAACATAACATAACATAAATAACTTCTCAAATATTAAACACTATTTTACCTGCCAGTTGTAAGATGTATGGCATACACAAAAGCAATGCCCTATATACTTATAAAATACAGTGTTGGACCATGATCCTGATACCATGAGTGACAGGCGTGGTGCTTCTGAAGTATACACAGTGACTGACTCTCAATCCACCAGATGAACGGCCCACAGAAAGATTTATAGAATCAGCTTCTAAAGTTGTGTCCTCATTAGAATCCGTATATCTCCTTCCTGTTTGGTTCATATCTGCTCACTAAAAGCCACCCATGCTCAAAACCATGCCATGTATAAATACATATATAATATAAACATGATAAGACACATGGGGGACAAATCACAGAATCACAACAAGCTCTGATGTCACTCTTGTCATTATGTGCATAATGCACACACAGAAGAGACATTCAAATGCTATGCTACATAAGAACCTTGGAATGATTATTTAAGCTAATATATGCAATTTTAATATATAGTTTCTTGAAATAATTTATGAATTTAAAAACACAACAGACAAAATATAATTTGTGAAATAAGGATAATAGTAGTTAACAGGCGTGGTGGTTTGATTCAGGTGTCCCCCATAAACTTAGGTGTTCTGAATGCCATGTCCCCAGTTAATGGCAATTTTAGAATTAAACCCTCCTTGAGGCAGTATATTGTTGGGGGAGGGCTTATGGGTGCTACAGCCAGCTTCCCCTTGCCAGTGTTTGGCATACTCTACTGTTGATGTTGTCCACCTGACGTTGGCCAGGAGGTGACGTCCACCCTCTGCTCATGCTATCATTTTGCCCTGCCATTATGGAGCTTCCCCTCAAGTCTGTAAGCCAAAATAAACCTTTCTTCCCCACAAGTTGATCTTAGTCGGGTGTTTTCTGCCAGCAATGCAACCTGACTGCAACAATAGGACTAGAAATTCAGAAATGTCTTGTTTCTATAGTAAAGTCCATTGAACTGAAGGGTTTTGAATTATGGCCATCCATGAGCATATATAAAAATTTCTAAACAGAAACTAGCAGGATAAATTTTCAAGCTAGTCCCCAAGTTACAGAAGAATTCAAATAAATGCCCACATACCAAAAAATCAGCTACAAAACTGATAAATATATTTTTCCTTCATCTCTGAAAACATACCATGACAACAGCTCAGAAGTCTAGGTTAACTATATCATTCAAAGAAACTTCTTAAAGTTAGCCCCAGAATAGGATGGGACAACTGTACCTTCAGAGTTGGGACCATCCACCTTTCTGTTTTTCTTTCTTTCTTTCACCCTAACACTGTGCCACACCAAGGGAAGATTCACATGCAAGCTTGAGGGCCTTTCCTAGCTCTATTCTCCTGCTCTCTCAAACAGCTGCCCCTGTGCACCACACTGAACTTAGGGCAACCCAGGAACATGGGCTTTGTCCTTAGAAAACAGGCTGGGAACACACCTCTGAGGCCCTAGAAGTAGACTACTCAGGGCCAGTTGGTAGGAAATTCACAGATTTTTGGGACATTGTCAAGCCTTCCAAGAGTTGAAGCAAGCTTCAGAGAGGCCAATGTTGTCCTTCTTTCTTTACTTCCTTTCCCAGTGAGCAAGGCTACAACAATAAGATGGCCAGAGAGAGACCCAGTAGGACAGTTCAGAATAAAGTAGGTGATTTTATGGACATTGGAACCTCAAAACTTGGAAACACTTTTCTCTCTACTCCCCTCAAGTAGAACTGATATGAAGCCTTAGGTATGACCAGGGGCACAATAGTTCTTTCATAAAGAATAACCATACATTTGCATCGAGACAAAAGGAAATTGCACTGTTCTCAAATATCTCCACATCTTAAACTTTCTATTGGCCTGGTTACAATAATGTTAATAATAATATTTTGCAGACATGTGGTACCTTTCTTATATATCTTTTTAAAATACCTGAGATGTGTAAAAAGCATATGTCCTGACTTGTCAGATTATAACAGGAAAAACTCAAGAGAGATGAGGTAAGTAATTCTCCTGAACGTCAAAATTAAATGTTGGCAAAACTGGTGGTAACATTTGGAAGAGATTTTTCAGCCTTTCTTACTTTTAGGAAGGGTCCTTTCCCTGATAGATGATACTATATAGCACTTTCTTGCCCTCTGAAATGGAGCTAAACTATGACAGAACCTTATATCTATATCCTGTTCAAATACATAAGAATTCTTACTGTTGGACCCTTGGAATCTTTGGCACCAATAATTTTTTTCAGTTATGGTAAATGCCCACTATGTATATGTATATATATATATATGGGCTGGAGAGATAGCTTAGCATTTAAGGCACTTGCCTGCAAAGCCAAAGGACCCAGGTTCAATTCCTCAGGACCCGTGCATCTGGAAATTGTTTGCAGTGGCTAGAGGCCCTGGTATGGCTATTGTCTCTGTGTCTGCCTCTTTCTCTCTCTCTCTCTCAAATCAATGAACAAAAATAAAATGTTTTAAAATTTTTGATATACATTACTTTATATAAAAATTGTTTTAGTTAGCACTGTCATAGCAAAATAGGGGAAGGAAAAAGAAAGTCGTATCAAGAAAAAATTTATTATTCACTCTTCTAGCCTTAGATTATGCCTCACTTTATTCACTGTATATTGTTTGAGCTGGTTTCATTTCCAGGCACTATTTTGACCATTGGTTTGTGACAAGATTGTCTGATAGGCCATGCGGAAGTTTCAAACAAAGCATTAAAAGCAAAATCTCCCTCAACAAAGTGGTGAGGAACCACCCAGTCTGACAACAATAACCAAATCAATAAAGGAGGTGAAAAGCTGATTTACATATAATCCCATCAAAGCATGAGCCTACCTGAATCATATGCAAAATCTCTGGGTTCCTGTTTGATCATCAAAGGAGGGGGGAAGCTCTGGCTGGCTGCACCACCAACCATGGTGTTGTGTTCATATACTGGGTCGTGATACTCCTGCTTAAAGCCATGTGGTGGGAAAGGGATGTTTGGCTCAGACATCTGGCGTTGGTACATAGGACGTCCTTCCCTTGGCATTGTCGGCAGAGGAGGAAAGGAATTACAGGGTTCAGAAAGCTGGCGACGAAATCTGGGGAGAAAGAGAGTATGTTTCAGATAAAGTTCTGGCACAAAATACAAAACAATCTTTAAAATAATAATGTAATGTGTCTGCTAGTGAATGAGCAAAATACCAAGTGTCCCCAGGTGCACACATGTAATGAACCCTATCTGAGAACAGTAGCAATATGACTTTTTCAATCACATGATGACTTCTAATCCAGCCCTTGCAAATATTTCAATATATTACACAATTAAAGGTATAGTGGTAGGAGAATAATAATTTAGTCCAAATAAATGGACCTAACACCTAAGAGACCAATTTTAAGCTAACTGGATCATTTACAGAACCTCTAGAAGAAAAGGTCTCAAATGATTATACATAAGAAAAAGTAGGAAGAGTAGAATTTGATCTCGAACTGAATCTTTACTCTTTGAATTCTGCCACTAAACCACTCTGGAGGCAAACAAGCAAGACTAAACAGCAACCTACTCCACAGTTTCCTCCCATAACCACCAGTTACACAGGAGGCACGAGCGTGCTGACTCTTCTAGAATCAGGAGGCCACTTGATTCTTCAGCAGTGTACTACTTTACATTGTGTTCTCGTCACATATAAACCAAAAAGTCTTAGTGTTATGGAGACTTAAATCCAAGCCAAGTTCTCTTTCTTTCTTTCTTTCTTTCTTTCTTTTCTTTTTTTTTTTTTTTTTTTGACCACCTCTTTCCTGTCAAACAGCAACACAAGGCACATTGGCTTCCAAGAGCTCCAAATTGTTGGGTTGACAAAAATAAGCATGAATATACAGGTGACCACCAAAGAGGAAGATAATGCATACATCATATGTACTGCATAGATTTGGTGCAAGTCAGGTTGTGAAGTCAGGAGGAAGTTCCAGGGCCTTGGCAGAAACCTGAGCATGAGCCCTCTGCTCCTTGGTCATTGGTTACACGGTGGAAAGATTGGCCAATTAAACCATCATTCTGTTTTTCTGTGCTTCTCATCCATAGTATCATTAACCCGCCACAGATG
Source organism: Dipus sagitta (assembly GCA_036346955.1). Classification (NCBI taxonomy): domain Eukaryota; kingdom Metazoa; phylum Chordata; class Mammalia; order Rodentia; family Dipodidae; genus Dipus; species Dipus sagitta. The sequence goes on along the minus strand of CM070784.1, from coordinate 22,591,836 downwards.
TGGAATAATCACACGATTTTAAAGTGCTCTAAAAATGCCCCCACGAGTGCTTAATAATAACCTATAAAGCATATCTATAAGCAAATATGAGCCTATTAACCACCCCACTTTAAAAGCATTCCTGAGACTTTCATTTAGAAAGTTAGTATTTAGTTTTGGTAATGTTAAGTGAAAACAAGGTAAAAGGTAAAGAATGGCCAAGCAGTTGCTGTAGCATTTCTAAGAACACTCCATCCTGTATGGTAACTCACTGGCTGCCATGGAAAGCACTAAAATTCCACCTACACCTGCAGAAAATAAACTTAGAAACCCGGATATTGAAAACAGTTAGGCTGACTGGCACTGCATTCATTTCCCTTCTCTTGCTTATTTCATTAGCCAAAAAAAGAAACAGAAATTATCATTAAGAACTGTCAAGGAGTGAATCAGAAAATTGTAACTTGAAGATAAAATAAGAAACCGGCTCACTTTGTGAAGCCTTAAAAGGAAGTTAAGAATGCTTGCACTGAAAGCTTTGTAAGGAATCAGGCTCTTGGTTTTTACAAGTCAACTCATTTCACTTGTACTTGCCGGGACAGCATGCTTGCTACTAGACACATGCGTCTGGTGAGCCTCTGTCCAATGGTGAAGAGAAAGTTTTTGAGGAAGAAGGCTGATGGGTAAGGAGAACATGGTCCTGGGTGATGACCACCCGAGTGCGGGTGGTGGGGCACTGGGGAAAGAGGCCCCTGCACAGTGAGTTCAGGAAAAACTGCCAGACGCCTGCCGCGAGGCTGGGGAAAGGAAGCAGCGTGTGGGCCAGCTGGCCATCAAGCGCTCTCCGAGAGAGGTGGGGTGCCTGGGCTGAAAGGAGCTATCTGGGGAAAGGATTTGTTCCCAGAAAAAAAAAAAAAAATTGCCATTTATAACCAAGGGACTGCCATTAGTTGGCCAGGGCCCTCTAAGAAATCCTCATCAGAAACAGAAGGTTTCAGAGATTTTCCTAGGATGGGCCAGCTGGTCCTGTCCTCAAAACTCAGCTGGGGGGTGCTGGGAAAAGACCCCGAGCTTCCCTCTTGGAGTTCCGGGCCGGCTGTTCTCAGTCTCAAATATTTGACTTCCAGGTGAGAAACTAAACTGGTTCTGGCTAAAGCACGCCCAGGTAGGTCATCTAAAAACAGACACACTGCCTATTCAGCAGTCACCTTCCCCCGAGACACACCGAGGGCAGACGGTCCAGTCTACAGTCCAGCAGTCGTTTGGGTTGTGAGGGGTTCAGTTAGGAAGAACTGACAGAAGTCTTCAGAAATGGGCACAATACCACCTGACTTTGTTGCTGTTTAGCCCTGTACAATGTGTGCCTGTTTAATTGGCCCACTGGGCAACAAGCACACCTTCGTCTTTAGTTAGCAAACTGCTTACACTGATGGACATTCCATCCCACCTCTCCAGTCGTCCTCCAGGCCAGAGGGAAGACATACTGGGAGGCATCTAGTCACCCAAGTACAAGAGGGCTGAGCAAGGCAAAGCGAGCTAGAAAGGATCGGCTCAGCTTCACACTGGAAAAAATAAATGACCTCATCTTATTCGCCGCCACCAAACAGTTACTGCATCTGAGACTGAGCCCATGAAAGAACTCTCTCATACTCATATACTCAGAAACCTGTCCGTGGCACATCTGTTCCCCTCTGCTGGTCTGAAGACTTCTTTTGGCTATGTTGTTTTTATGATGGTGTCTCAGGGCCAGTTATGTTCCTGGCTCAGGAATAAATGTTCAAGACATGTTGGGGGTGGGGGACACTTGTTAAATGTAATCTCTACTAAGAATTCAATTATATAGCCTCTCCTTTAAACAATAGATTGAATAAAGGCAAGGCAACCTCAAAACTCATCCTGTCACTACCCTTCACTACCAGTTACGCTGTTCGTGTTATGCCCTTTTATCTGTACGGCAAAATACTGCATTGTGGTGTGCTATTTTACGCCTCTTTCCAACTAGCACCGAGACTGGTCTCAAAGATACCTAGTAGTGAGACAAGGGGCAGGATGACCTCATCAACTCAGCAGATGCTACAGATAAGGTTTGTGTTTTTCTCCCTTGGAGTCTATTGTTACTCATTTACCAGGAGCCAGCAGTTAGACACAGAACAAAGCAGTAGGGAGAAGATTTACTGTACACAATCAATGTGTTCTTTAACAAATGTATTAAGGCAGTACCTCCTCCAGTATTTTATTAAAACCTTGAGTTTTTGGTATTCGTAGGACTCAAGAGTTTTCTATAACACTAGTCTTACGAGGTCCATGTTCCAGTTCTTGACTCATTCGTTTCTAAGTAAAACTCATTCCACTTCCATCTTTGTAAGTGCATATTCTCATATCTACAGCCATGAGTCCACTGACATTGAATATCCATCACTTGAACAGGATGCCAAATAGCTTTAATTAAATAAGTTATATTCTGCAAAACTATGTGAGGCTAAATCATTCAATCTAAGGTAAAGAACTTAATTTCATAAGCCACCTACTAAAATTAGTCTCCTAACTTTATAGAATCAGTACACACATATGCTCACAGAGATGGGATGATCTGATTTAAAGTTTAAGTGAAGTAATTTGATTCAAGCACAGCGAATGAGAAATGTTCAAATGTCAGTATATAGATTAATTTTCCATTTTAGCAACCAACTTAAAAGTGTATAAAAGGAATGTTTATAAATGACCTTCTCCACGAACTATTTATAAGTATAGATAAGGCAAGCTTTTTCTAAAAATATTTTGCACAGATGTGCAAAATTAAGATGCTTACATTAAAACAACTAACTGTCTTCAGGATTAGTAATGGTAATTTTCTCCAAGAATTCTAAAGTCAGTTTTGTTTTGTTTCATTTTAAATGGTTCTTGCAGCTTACCTGTGGTCCATGGGGTAGCTGCTATCTGGTATGGACTGCGATGGAGGGAGGTGAGCTGGGAAGGCCCGGTCAGGTTTCGGAGTGTGGGCTGAGTTTGGAGATGCATGATGTAGTGGGGACACTGGAGTACTGGATGGGGTTGGGGGATTGGAGGGCCTCATTCCCACATGTGGCTTCTGATCATAGGCACTGCCCAGAGAACATAAAGAGGAAAGAAAGAGTGAGAGAGAGAATATTTGTTGCATTTGAGTAACTTTAAAAAAGAAAATATACCTCTAGTCTATGGAAAGAAAAAAAAACTATTTTAGACCTAAGCAATAAGAAAGCTAAGTTCTATTTTTTATTTATTTCTAGAATATGTAAATTTCAAAATCAACATAACCATACAAACAGAAAATTGGTTGATACAAAATACCTGTAATGACATGTATATATGTATGTGTGTGTGTTATATGTATATGAATATATGGTGGATTTTATACACATTATTATTAAACATTGACAGCATTTCCATCTATTTTCCTAAATAATGAAGTAGCTCTGATATTGTAATTCTTCATTCCTGTTACATTGTTAAAAAGGATTAATATTAACTTAATAAGACAGAGATTTGCCTTTATTTGTGGGGGAATTTTGAGGCACTGCTTTTGCCTTTTTAGATGTTTTCATATTAAATCAATGATGTTCAGCACTAACTTCTTCACAAGAGATAATAAAGATTAATGAAGCAAATTAAAATGTCTCAGATATATTTAAACTTTCTTGGAAATAATGTTATTAAGAATAAAATCCTATTATCCTACTTTGACTTCCACTCACAATTACAAGAGAAATAATTGGGTAAGCTTAATTTTATATTATGAATTTAAGTTGCTTTATAATTTAACTAATTTCTGGAATCTAAAAAATATCTTACTGAAAGTAGATTTTACATAAATTTCTAAACAAAACAGATAGTTCTAGGTTAAATGACTCGATTTCCTTTTAAAATAAAAAAAAACTTAATTTCATACAACTTTTAAAAAGTTTATTTTCAGATTGACATATGTCATGATTCACTGTTACTCTACTCACCCAAATTATATCTAAGTCCAAAAGTGCTTTCCAGTGTTGACCGAGTAGGTGCAATGTTCACTTAATCTAGTTTTGTTTGTTTGTATTTTGTTTTAATTTTTTTAAAGTAGGAACTCACTTTAGCTAGCATAGACTGAGGTGGAACTCACTCTGTAGTCACAGGTTGGCCTCAAACTCACAGTGATGCTCCTATCTCTGCCTCTTGAGTAAAAGGATTAAAGGCACGCACCACAATGCCAGGCTAGTGTAGCTTTAAAGCAAAGTCAATTTGAAGAAGTTTATAGTTGGAATTATTTATGTTCTACTCCCATTTTGAATGAAACATACTTCTTTTATAAAGTGGCTCATTTGATTGCTATGAAAAAAGAAACATGTAATTTCTCTCTCAAGATATTATCTTACTCCTTTATGAAATATCATATTAAATTATATTGTTTGTAGAGAAATGGAAGTATGAGAATTTATTATATATACCATATATGCTGGGAGAATTATTGGTTGCTTCAAAAACCTCCATAGGCAATTTAGGCAATTCCTGTACTGCTAATTTATAGCCCTGAGGTATATCGTATAAAACTAGTGAGGGCTGGAGAGATGGCTCAGCAGTTAAAGGCGCTTGCTTGCGAATCCTGACAACCTGCATTAGACTCCTTATTGCCCATGCAAAGCCAGATTCACAAAGTTGACAAATGCATCTAGAATTTGTTTGCAGTGGAAAGATCCCTGGCATGCCCATACCCCCTCTCCCTCTCTCTGTTTGCAAATAAATAATAAAATATTGACAAAAACTGTAGTGATTTCATGCTCACCATTCTGATCAGTGCTGATCAGGAATGACATTTCTACATCCACTGGACTGGAAATATTCAATATGTTAAGTAATGATTTTGTGGACAAGCAATGTCAAACACATATTGATGGATATTGCCTTATCTGAATGCAATAAGTTTTAGTGGCAAGCTTCTACACAGACCTTGCTTGTAAAGGTTTTGCAGTTTCAACTGCATTTCTTCATAATTTAAGTCTCTGGTGAACCTCTTATAAAATATAAGAGATATGAAAGATAAGCTTTCAAGGACAAAAAGTAATGAAATACCCAAGCAATGGTCAGTGGTCCTAAGATAAATATACAAAACTAAGTTTCTTGAGTTGGAGAGATGGCTCAGTAGTTAAGACACTTACCTGCAAAGCCCAAGGACCCGAGTCTGATTCCCCAGCACCCACATCAAGTGAAATGTACTAAGTGGTGTATGCATCTGGAGTTTGTTTGCTGTGGCAGGAAGTCCTGACATGCCCATACTTTCTCTGTCTGTCTGTCTGTCTGTCTGTCTCTCTCTCTCTCTGTGTGTCCCTTTCTCTCTGTCTCTTAAATAAATAAGGAAAATTAAAAAAAAAACATTTTTACAAACTAAGTTTTCTAAATTTTATGGATACTAGGGTGCAGCTAGCAAAGGTATTTTAAAGAAATAAAGAGAGAAGAAAGAAAAAGGAAAGAAAGAAAGAAGATCCTTTGGGATCACAAAGAATTGATATAACTTTTAACAGTGGGGAAATACTTGGAATCATTTTTTTTTTTTTTTTTGGTTTTTGGTTTTTCGAGGTAGGGTTTCACTGTAGCCCAGGCTGACCTGGAATTCACTATGGAGTCTCAGGGTGGCCTCGAACTCACAGCGATCCTCCTACCTCTGCCTCCCGGGTGCTGGGATTAAAGGCGTGCGCCACCACGCCCGGTTTTTGGAATCATTTTTATAAGTTTACAATCAATTCCTTTTAAGAACTAAGTCTCTACTGTAATCGAGAGTAATACACAATTAAAAGCCAACTTTTGCTTTACACAATTAGAGGCCAACACTCAAAGTGAAAGCATGCAATTTACTATGAAGGATTTTTAATGAACATATATGTTATCAAATTTTCTAACAAATGAACAATGTACTCTGACTGCACCACCTTTTATTATCTTCTTGAGAACAACTGTCTTTTTAATAGATAATAGCCTTGGCCAGGCCTTATAAAATTCCAGTTTTATTGTAGCTGTCCATGAACGCATCTTATAGATCATCTGCAAAGCCTGTCAGATAACTAATGTACTGCTTCAACTTGCCAAATGTTTCCATGTTTTCCTTCCAAACTAGCTAAAGTACATAATGTATTTATTCTAATGGGAACTTTCAAAAGCTGCCATGCCAAGTAAGACCCTCTTTTCAAATCCAAGATGCATCACTACAGGAGCAAAGCAACTAATGATAACGATGAAAATCATTGCTTTAAAATGATTCTAAAAGCGTGTGATTGTATGGTAAATGGTTCTTTAGAGTTCTGCTAAATGCATTACCCAATTAGCTTGTTACAAAATGAAGACATAACTCATGAAATTGACTTGAGTTTTACTTTATTCTAGACTTTGTGATTCAAAAGTATGCCACCTTATGTGTGTACACTCGGACGCTTTACCTGACATTGTACAGGCACTTTTCTCCATAGCTGAATTTAAAGGGCTGCTCTTGGCTGCAGGCAGAGCTGAGTTCTGAACATGGACTATGGGGTTCTTTCTTGATTTTCAGTGGTAGGCCATGAAAAGCCACTAAAAAACAAAATTTACAAAAATTAAATGCAGTTAGGAACTAAGTGGATTAGTCTGTTTTACTTCTCTTATCTAAAGCATCATTAACATTTCAGATCAGCCTAAGCATGTAAGAAAAATCACATCTGATGAACTTCAGGGGAGAAAAGATTCTAGAAAACTTCTATAACAACATACATGCCTGCATCATCTCTATACTTAAAGTAAATCAAATCATTCTTAATTTGTTTAGCTGATATTAATAATGGTAGAATCTCAGTTTTGAGAAAGAAAGATTTGAAAATATTTCACAAAGATTAAAACAGAAAAGAAAAACCTTATTGGCCTAGTATCAAGTGAACATTGGCATATAATTTTGATCACATTGAAAGGAAACTACCTAAAATGAATCAATAGTAATGATTTAGTGAAATGACAACTGAGACATGACATAGAAAATCCAGTAGTAGGTCCATAGAAAAGTCATTATAGTATGGGGAGAAAAAACAATATCTTTAAGTCTGCTGGTTATTTATGAAACAGAAATTAAAACATCTGCCTATATACTTATAAAAACTATGAAGATAATTTATCAGAAGTATATTAAATGTATTTGTCACTTATAATCTATAATAAAATTATTCTGAATCATATAATGTTTTCTCCTTTTTCATATGACTGAATATACAGTTATGCTTAAAGTATGGTTATGACTATTACACATTCACTTTCACTTGATATAATATAGATACCATGTCATAAAATATAAAGACTAGAAAACATAAACATGTATTTTCGAAATATGAGTATTTTATATGAATGTGCCTATTTTATAGCTATAATACAATGGATAAATATCATCATATTCATATTCAGTATGAAACTGACAAAAATGCATGTATCCTTATTTAACAAAGTATTATGTATAATGGATATATATAATTAATGTTTTTAACATTTGCATATCAAGAACTATCAAGCTGGACTACAGACATGGCTCAGTGTTTAAGGTGTTTGCCTGGAAAACCTAAGGACCAGGGTTCAATTCCTCAGTACCCACATAAAGCCAGATGCATAAGGGTGGCACATGCATCTGGATTTTTTTTTGCAGTGGCTAGAGGCCCTGGTGTGCCCATTCTTTCTCTCTCTCTCTCTCTCTCTCTCTCTCTCTCTCTCAAATAAAAAAATAAAAATATCAAGCTTCAGGAAAATAAATGCTGCATTTATAAGTGCACATGATTTTGAAAGAAGTATTCAGTTGTACTTAATTCATCAGAAATACCTAGAAAACAAAGTTGACAAGTAAGTACATTTCACTTAATTTAGTTACAGAAGAAAAACTTAATAATTACATTAAGTGTTCTGTTTCAAAGCATTTTCCTAATGGGATATGAATGTAGGTATGTACCCACACATGCTAAATACACTGCTGGTGGTAGAGAGGAAAATAGAATAGAAATGTTATGTATTTCCGTATGTCAAGAGGGTTCATATGTATAACTTTTCCTAGTGAGATAGCCATAATTTAGGGGGCTAAAAATATAATTCATTGGTATAGTATATGCTTAGTATGTGCAGGGCCTCTGATTAAATCCCTAGCACCAAGAAGAAAAATAACAAGTGTGGTTCATTAACTTCAGATATAAGAGGCTTAAAAATCTCAAGAACTCAGGAATCAATTACAATCTGAAACTTGTTTTGAATACAAAGTGTTCTATAATTTAATAGCTTGCTAATTTTGTTGGATGAGATAATGGCATAATAGTTGTACAAAAACGTTTGATATTAGAAATTCATAAAGTACACATAAAATCACAATATGGCTGAAATTCTCTTTAAAACACTCTACAAAAAAATTATGTGTGGAGGATGAGACAAATCAAATTAGGAACAGATTGACAAATAGAAGAAGCTGACTAATGGGAAGATAAGTGCTCATTATATCCTCTTTAGATTTATTTTTGTCCTAAAAGTCCATGGCAAAATTTTCAATATATGACAAAAAAACCCCACAAAGCATTTGTAGCATTCTATAAGAAAATTATCTCCAGTGTGTACTACATGTATGGTGCATGTGTGTATATATGAATGCACTAATTCTTACAGTAACAAATAATTTATGTTGTAGCATTTGTAATCCATTAATCATATACTTATTGCCACTTTTGACAAATAGTTCTCAAGTATTTATAACCTGTTTGAACATAAAAAGTGAAGAGTATATACTCAAATTCTATTACTTTGGAGTCAACACTGGGTTCTACTTTTTTTTTTTCCAAGAAAAAGAAAGCAGGTAACATCTTATCATACCTAAAAACTCAGATTAAATTTAAATAGGTAAAAATTGATCTAAGTTATATATAAGGCTAATAAACAATATAATATGATGAAAAATTTGTTATAATTATAAATTCCCAGTATATCTAAGGCTATTATGTTTAATATTGCTATATTTTAAAAGTCTTCATGATTGTGAGGCATGAAAAGATTAGTGAACAGGAAAAAAAAACAAACAAAAAAACAAACCATTCACAAAGTAAAAGGTCAACCAATTAGGCTTCATTGAATTTAAGAACTTCTTTTTATGGGAGAAAAATCATTAGAAGAATGCAAAGTGAGCTCCAAGCTTGGGTATGTTGGCAACTGGATTATCAAACAAAGAATTTTTAATTAACTGAACAGCAACTATTGCATATCAATAATACAAGATAAATGACCCATTGGAATGGACAAGACTGTAACAGTTCATTAAATGAAAAATATCCAAATGACAAAATAGGGTAAAATGTAAGAAAGAAAGAAAGAGAGAGAGGGAGGGAGGGAAGGAAGGAAGGGACAAAACAAAGTGGAAGGTATTAGGAAGGTTTACTCATTAGGAAATTGCATGTGAAGCCACATGGGATCATTTTCACATGCCCACTATAGTGGTTAAACTATAAAAGATTAACATTAGCAGAATTTCAAGACCTGAAGACATGGGAGATTTAATACATGCTGCTGAGAATATCAATTGGCAGAACCATTTTGGGAAAGTATTTAGTAGTACCTGCTAAGGAATGATTATTCCTTAAGATCCAGTACTTGCATATCTAGGATTATACATATCCATATATATATATATATATATATATATATATATATATATATATATATATATATATATATATATATATATATATATATATATATATATATATATATATATATATATATATATATATATATATATATATATATATATATATATATATATATATATATATATATATATATATATATATATATATATATATATATATATATATATATATATATATATATATATATATATATATATATATATATATATATATATATATATATATATATATATATATATATATATATATATATATATATATATATATATATATATATATATATATATATATATATATATATATATATATATATATATATATATATATATATATATATATATATATATATATATATATATATATATATATATATATATATATATATATATATATATATATATATATATATATATATATATATATATATATATATATATATATATATATATATATATATATATATATATTGGGTATGTTGGCAACTGGATTATCAAACAAAGAATTTTTAATTAACTGAACAGCAACTATTGCATATCAATAATACAAGATAAATGACCCATTGGAATGGACAAGACTGTAACAGTTCATTAAATGAAAAATATCCAAATGACAAAATAGGGTAAAATGTAAGAAAGAAAGAAAGAGAGAGAGGGAGGGAGGGAAGGAAGGAAGGGACAAAACAAAGTGGAAGGTATTAGGAAGGTATAGGAAATTGCATGTGAAGCCACATGGGATCATTTTCACATGCCCACTGTAGTGGTTAAACTATAAAAGATTAACATTAGCAGAATTTCAAGACCTGAAGACATGGGAGATTTAATACATGCTGCTGAGAATATCAATTGGCAGAACCATTTTGGGAAAGTATTTAGTAGTACCTGCTAAGGAATGATTATTCCTTAAGATCCAGTACTTGCATATCTAGGATTATACATATCCAAGATAAGGGAATACACAAGTTCACCAAAAGATGTATTTAAGACTGTGTGTATGTGTTTACATTTACATATGTGTGTGTATATATATATATATATATATATATATATATATATTTCAAAAGCAAAACTGAAACACAAGAATTGCCTTCTGTGGTTAGTATGTGACCTTATTTGTAAAACCATTTAAATTAAGATAAAAATCACTAAGGCGAGTTCTAATCCTATATAACTGGCATCCCACCAAAAGGGGTGAATTTGGGCTGGAGAGATGGCTCAGCATTTAAGGTGCTTGCCAGCAAAGCCAAAGGACCCAGGGTCAATTCCCCAGGACCCACATAAAATCAGATGCACAAAGTGGTGAATGCAACTAGAGCTTGTTTGCAGTGACTGGAAGCTCTGGTGTGCCCATTCTCTCCCTCTATGTCTCTGCCTCTTCCTCTCTCTTTTTCAAATAAATAAGTAAATACATAAAAGTAAAAGATATATTTTTAAAGGGAAGAATTTGGGTACAGAAATTTCACCTCAGGGAAAATACCATGTGAACATGAAGGCAGAGATGAAGGTAAAGATTCTGCAATACCAAATACCAAAGAGTGCCAGCTAAACCCCAGAGGCTAGGGAGAGCCATAGGGCAGTGTTTGCCTCCTAGCCCTCGGAGCTTTCTGATGCCTTCAGCCAGGACTCTGGCTTCCAGAGCTCTAGGACAAAGCCACCCAGTGCTTGGTACTTTTTGATGGCAGCCTTAGCAAGCTAATGTACCATTCCCAAAAAGTCTGAATCCCCACGACTGACTGTCTAGGGATTCTGTGTGTTATGAAAATCGCAGAGGATTCTCATAACTGGGCAAATTTTGAGCCCACCCATGATGCCTCACAACACCTAGATCCAGTGTGTGCTATGCAAAGAAACCTAGCTCTGCAAGACTTTAAAAGACCAAGCGAAGGTCTTCCTTTTCCTTAAGTTCCATTCTTCAAGGGTCCTTGCTGGGTGTCCATGGCCAGCAGTAGACTTTACAGTGCAGTCCCTGTTTATGAAGCTCTTAATCATTATGGACCCCATGAACTGATTTAGTTTTACTAATTCTAAACCAATGGGATGAATTTAAGATAGCATAGGTCATGTGTGTGTGTGTGTGTGTGTGTGTGTGTGTGTGTATGTGTGTGTGTAGCACAGGTCATATATATTAATATACAAATATATGTATGTATGTATATTAATTGCTATATGTGAGGAATAAAAAGCAGCCAAGTTGAAGACCTTCAACATTCTGCAAAAGAATATTCAGCTACTTAATTTTCTTCAACTTAATATTTCTGCTTCCTGGAGCCCTCAGATCACATATATGAATCCCCTTATCGATCCTTGCATGTGGGTAGGATGGAGATACCCAGCAGAGAGGGCTGAGCCAGGAAGGCGTTGGGTATTTCATCACAGGGCTGCGAGGCTCGGCGGCTGCTAACAGGAGGTTTTCCAGCTCATTGGCAGCGGCGCAAGAGAAGGCAGCACATTCATTTCGTGCAATTTGCTTTACCTTCCCACATGGAGTTGGTGCATGTAAAAGGCTGTTAAGTACTAAATTATTCCTTATCAAATCACCATCATCTGGAGTCATGATCAACACTAATTAAATTACTTTCACTGAACACGGCTCCAGCCTGCTGCAGAGGCTGCTAGGTACATTTCATTTCGCTTACAGTACTGTCCTCACTGGGTCTGAGCAGAACTACAGGCATCTGCATTGTTTGAAGTTTAATTAACGGGAATTGTTCCTTCTTCAAATGTATCAAATCAAGTGAGTTAACTCCTTCATTTCATTGACAAAGACATGATGCATTTAAATGTCATTATATCTTTATCACTGATTTCAGATAGTTCAGATCATTTAACTTTGAAATCTGCAGTTTGTTTCAGGCATTCCTCAAACACATTTCCCATCCAAACTTTTATGACCCACAACTCCTCCAGGCAATCAAATTTGCAGGGGGAGAGGCAGAAAGAACACTCAAGAGATGTTCCCTGCACTTTTGTCCTTTGATGGAAGCTTGACCTTTAAAACCACATCTTAAGGCTGACTAATGATGACTGAGTTTTTCTAATGGTTAAATTTAAGAGCTCCAAAATATCAGGACGTAAAAATATGCACTTCCAAAATAAACCTAACCACTTAAATCAGAGATTTACTTGGGGCTATGGTGAAGTGCTTGTTAATTTAGTAAGTGTTTTCATTTTAGACTATGAACTATAGGACATCATCTTTCTTTCTTTTATTTTTATACCTACATTTTAGAAAAGGAGCAGAACTTTATAACAGGGAGCAGAGAAATGCCTTTGGATTTCCATGAGCAACTAGGATAGTTTACAAATGCATAGTAGATTTTGAGTGCATTGTTTGAACATAAGCCTACTATAAAACACATATAAAACACAAATAAGCATAACATAAAACGCCATGATATTTAGTTGGAGAGAATGAGTGTAAATTTGCTCATAAGAGAATAATTTCTAAACAGCCATGAGTACAAAACCTTATTTTTATACTTTCTTTGAAAATAATCCATGTATGTGTAGCATCTGGTAAATATTAGTTGCTATGTATATTTTTATAGTAAAGACAACTATGTCTTGCAAATTTAAGGAAGACAGTATGTTCAACCTCAGATATCAATTTAACAACTGTGGGTATGTTTGGAATCCTAATGAGAAACTACTTGTAATGCTTTTAAATCTCAACTATGCACAGTTCTGTATTGTTTCCAAAGAACTGTCAGATAACCTATTTGATTTTCAGCACCTGAATCAAAGATATTTAGGTTCATTCCCATTTTGTACAGGTTGGATTTGAATGTCCTAGAAATGCCATATGTTGAAGGCTTGGTTCCCCAGTCTGTGGCCTCATAAAGAAGCCTTAGGAGGTGGATCATAGTGGAAAGAAGTTAGGTCTTCAAGGGGACCTTGAGGCCCTGGTGCCTCTTCTCCCTATCTCTCCCCCCTCCTCCAGTTCCAGGATGTAAGCAGTCTTCTGGGATATGATGTGGATGGACCACAATCTCAAAGCAACAGGACCAAGTTGCATTGACTAAAACCTCTGAAACCATGAGACAAAGTAAACCTTTCCTCCCTTTAAGTTGATTTTCTCAGGTATTTTATCATAGAAATGGAAAGCTAAGACAGTTATAAAAAAAAAAAAAGTGTGTTGTCTCACTAAAGATCTAAGATGAAATCATAGCAGGTTAAGAATTAGAGCTTTGTAGGGACAGGGATGTAGCTCAATTAGTGCATCATTTTTGCCTAGCATACGTGACACCATGAATTCAATCCCCAGCACTGAATAAAACCAAGTATGATAGATTATAATCCCACCATTTAGGAGACAGGAGAACCAGGAGTTTGAGATCATCCTCAGATACACTGAGTTCAAGGGCAGCCTGCACTATATAACACCCTCCCTCAGAAACGTTCCGAGGTCTCCCCTTAAAAATAATTTGAACCTTGTGCTTTTGGCTGCAAGAAGACTTAAATTTATTTATACACACACTTAAAAATGTCTGTCATGCATAAGCACCAGTATAACATTGTGTACATTCAATTCAATCCCTCACTAATTAATTCATTTACTGTTCCTCAGGCTCTCTGCTAGGTATGAAGATGGGGAATGGAATAAGAAATTATGGAAATCAGATGAAGAGCAAGGATACATTTACTACCATGAAGTTCACATATGTGTCCAACCACAATTATATTTAGGTTTCTTCAAAATATCTTCCATAAAAAAGATCTTAACCTGTATCGTGGCCTTTCAGTTTGATTAATTCGTGTGTATATGATTCATACATCTGAATCCATGGCCTGACTGATGTATTCTTGGCACTTGTATCTTAATGCAAACACTTCTCAGAGCATTTGTGTTTGCTTTTAAGCATTCTGCCTTCTTTCAATTTATTACTGTGACCAAAGGCATTTAAAATTTCACACTACTCATATACCCCTGAAGGAAAAATGGTGCTATCTGCATGACAAAAAAGCTTTCCCTAAAACCTGATAACCAACATGTCACAAGTGATTTAAAGATCTCCTTCTATACGTGGACAGAGGATATAAATGCAGTGATAAGTGGACTTGGCTCTGACCTTTCACTATGTTTTCCTCTTTAACTTTTAACCAAAGAGAGAAATAGAGCAACAATTTCTGTGAATACAAAATGATGACTCCAGGAAATAAACACACCATGTTTTTAATTTTTCTCTAAGCAGAACCAAGACTGCATCAAATGTATAGTTTCTGGAAGAAATCTAGCAGACAGCCTTGACGACAGTCTCCTCCTGATGTCGAGATGTCTGGTCTGTATAAAAATGTAACTTCCAGAATAATCTCTGTAATGGGGTATAAAAGTCATGAGATTACAGCCACCTACAGCCTCCCACCTACTTTCATAAATGAAGTTTTAACAGAATATACTCCAAACCCATTCACTAGGGGAGAGTCTGGGGCTACTTGGAACTACAGTGGCAGAATCAAGCAGTCATGGGAGACACCATAGGAACTGCAAAGCCTAAAATATTTACCACCTGACGCTTTATAGAGAACAGCTTGCTGACCCCTGTTCTAGAATATTATTTTCTAAAATGAAGAAGAAAGGATACAAGGGTGACGCCTGCTAGCAACAGAGGGCAACTATCTTTTAGCATTAGACATAATTTCAGCCTGTTGACACTGGTTATCCCAACTCTCAAAACATGAAGCACGTGGCCTGTGTAGTCAATTCACAGTGATGTAGGCAAGCAAGCTGGTGGAAATGGCCCAAAGTGAGACTCTACCACAGTGCAAGCTATGCGCCAGGAGGGATTTCAAAGCATTTACTTAGACCAGTGTGACATATAACATGGTGAATTTTTTAATACCCATCTAAAAATTATAGCTGAAAATTCAAAACAAATATAAATCATGTTGTGAACACCAAAGTGCTTGCACAAAAAGTTACTAGGCTTTAGCAGTGATTTGGGGAAAAAAAAAACTGTAAAAGGAGGAAAAAGTGAATGGTGCACATAAATTAGATTATTTAAGACTGATATAAGCATATTATGAAAAATGCATGTTGCCTTTTATACAAATATATGTAGTTAGGAGTACACTCAGTAGATAAAACACATTCACTTTAAGTTGATATCGGTTCAATTTCAGGTGATAAATGGATGGCAATGACATCAATTAGTAACTCCATTCAATTCCAGATGCAGTGGGGAAGGCTTCATGTACAAACAAACACAGCACTGCTTCATGGTCTGTAAATCTATCTTGTGAGACACAGAGAAAAGCAGAGGGCACTTGAGCTGCACCTGAACCTCTCAAAGATTTTTTTTCCCAACACAGTTACCTCTTCCAAGATTTCTCTGGCCCCACTGTGCACGTGTACACACACACACACACACACACACATACACACCACACACACACCCAACATCCATTACTAAAGTGCCTAATCTCAGCTATCAGCAGAGTGCCTTTATGGGGCCATTAAACCATTTCTCTTGTTTACAGTGCCTGAAGAAAGATGTGAATTATGTCTGTGACAAAACAAACGATAACATCTCTAAACTGCTATCAAAATGCAAAGTGAAACACATTTAAAGACAGGGGACCCTGATTCCAGTTTTCATGAGTTTCCATTATTCTCAGCATCTGGAAATGTATTCACCTATAATATTTCTGAGGCAGAAATTCAGACCACTGCATGGCAACTCGGTATCTATTTCTTTCTTAAATAAGACTCTTTAAGTAGCACAGTTATAAGAAAGATGACATAAACTGTTGAAAGGAATATTATCAGCTCACAGAAAAGGAATATAATCAGCTCACAGAGATCCCACGCCTACTGGATCTCTTGATGTTATTCTCACAAGTTAGAAGATGTAGTCATGACAAAAACCCTTTGCTATGAACCTTGGAAGTTTTTAACTTGATTGAGGAAGACCCACGTATAAAACTGATGACAGCAAGGCCAATCCTGCCGGGTGGGAGACACAAAGCATAGTTACTCTGCCCCTATCTTGCTCTTCCTGATACCCACAGTACCAAATCCCAGTAAATTCTCCCATTTTCTCTTCACTCAGCCTAGTACATCCTGAGAGTAAAACCACTAAATGCTAGTTAGAATCTGTCAGGGATAGATAACCTGGCAGATAGTCAAAGCAGATACGATGAACTGATATAAGAGGAGCACTGAAGAGGAGACATTGGTCTCTACCTGCGCTTGCCTGACACTTAACTTGCTTCGCCTCCACTGGCAAAAAGTGCAACCACTCTTGGATTCTCGTCTTAGTTTGTAAAGTGAGGGTATTCGAGTAAGTAAACTTGTAGTTCCAACAATTAATGCCTGGGTGCAAATTTCTACTTATTAACTGAATAAAAAAGAGAAAAACAGCAAATATCTGATACATGAAATTCAGGGCACAGACTTCCAAGGACATTTAGCAAAAAGGGTGCAAGCTCTTCTGCAGGCGTGCTCCTCACAAGGGTGATCCTTAAGGATAATGAAAAAGCAAAATCGGGTATAAATGATGACTTTAAGAAAGGATGGTAGATAATGCACATTAGAAAGGCTTGCGGGAAATACAGGTGACATTTTAAAACAGTTGATGCTTTCAGAAGTGTTCCAAGTCTCTTTCAAATTTGATTCCATGGACCACCTCCTTTCCACTTGATGTGGGGGAAGTAAGATATTTTATTAATACAACAAAAAGCAGCACCAAAAGACAGAAGGCTATACTCCCAATTTTAAAAGCCTCAAGAATTGAAAAATAAAGAGTCTAAATACACAATGTGTGGATTCACTTCTCTAAATTTTAAAGCCCAAACTCAACATAATGGCTCTTCAACAGCAGGAGTACTAAATGAACCTCGTCTTCTCACTCTAATTGCCAAGGAATGGTGTCCTGGGAGGAAACTGGTTCTTCCATCTGGAAAAGGGTAAGAATGAGGAAAGGAAGGCCTAATGGACGAACAACGCGAATCTAATCACTTCTGCATTTGGCACTAGCTTCGGATCAGATCTTCCTACCCCTACTGGTCCAGTAGATGGAAAGCAGCATGACACAATTTTTTTTTTTGGAACAGATTCTGTACCGTGAGCCCAAACACACAGTACTGCACATCCAACTGGCAGGAACAAACCAGAACAAGCTGCAGCTATCTGAGAGACAGATCTAATAAACCATGATGATATTCCCAACAGTCCTTATCCAAATCCACCCCTCTCAAGCATTGCTCTACTTCACTCATCTAACGAGGACTTTTGGGAACATAGAAACCTCCTCCTCTTGAAATTATCCCACTTTGCTTCAATATGGACACCCTACAAGACCTCCAAAGTCCTAAGAATAAAATAAAGATCACTTCTCTCCCCAACAGTTCAGGTAACAGATATTTGGGGAAGACTGGGCACTGTCTGTTTTAGAATTACTCAATGGGCAGAGGTTGGAAGATACTAGTTCTTCCTGGTGTTTCTTAGACTGGCATGAAGTCTGAAGGAATGAAAAGACAGATGGCCCTGAAGAATATCCAGGCCCCAGGGGTGCTCTGTCCTGGACACTATGAGACTGTGAAGACCAATTCTTCCCACGAGACTATTTTAAAGGTGGGCTTCTCTCTATACTGTACCCAGAAAAATTGGTTCAGAAGACAAATGCTAAATATAGGTCTTTGAAATTCACTATAAAAAAGCAGATAATAAATGATAGAATATAATAAATGCAGATGATAACATATAAAAATATCTTGCTTCAAAGTGATAAACAATAAACATGATCTTCAATTTTCCTTTTTAATGAACTCACAATTATAAAGGACTCAACCTAAAATTTCATGTTAATTATTTTAACTACAGGCCATACTAAGATGGCAAACAAAATTAAAATGCTACCACTGAAGACTGCCAAATACAAATGCCTGTCATCATTTTGGAAAAAATAAGTACTTAAAAGCAATTTGTACAATTTATATATTTTACATGCCCCCCCAAAACCAAGCAGTCAGTCTTTTCTAAGAAGGAAAACATTATCATTTTCTCTAGCAACATTTTAAATGTAATGAATAAACAGTGATGCAAACACTTGCTTATGAAATCATCACTGTGGTCTTCAGAACTAGAGCAGCATAATTCTAATTGTACACTTTACCTCAAACACATTAGTATGATCTGGACAAGTCTTCCAATAAACCCAACAATAAGGCATGAGGACATGATCGAGGGAGAGAAAGACCAGTGAAACTACAAAACTGTACACCACACTCACAAGTCAAACAATATTCTCTTTTATCCTTCCACTTGTTAACTTCATTGGCATTGTCTGTTTTAATATGTACCTCCAATTAGCTGGTGACCATTTGCTACTTAAATAATTTCACTGTCTTTTGAATTATTGAGTCTTCACTTTTGATTTCTAATTCCACATACTTTTCTTCTCCATGTGAAAAGAGCCTGTAGTGTGCATAGTCTTAAACTGACCATTTTGGTACCAAAATGATATGTGGAGTAAGTAAGAAGCAACCCTCACAGTGCTGTAGCCCACCTGGCATTTCTGTCTAGGCCTAAGACAGGATCCACATGAATTCAGATATTGT
Source organism: Dipus sagitta (assembly GCA_036346955.1). NCBI lineage: Eukaryota > Metazoa > Chordata > Mammalia > Rodentia > Dipodidae > Dipus > Dipus sagitta. The sequence continues at coordinate 22,572,617 of CM070784.1, read as the reverse complement.
TAGACACTTGGCTCCTTGTTCAGAAAGACTCCATCAGTAGATAATCAAAGCTGAAATATGTTCTGAATACCAAAGATTGGAAAGTTTGCCCAAGAAAAGAAAGCCAGCTGGCTAGGCCAAAAAAAAAAAAAAAAATGTACCTTTCAGTAAATGCCAATAAAACTTTATAGGCTGCCAAAATAACAAAGATAGAATGATTACAAAGGAAACTGTGCAGTTTCCCTGACAATAAACACCTTCTTAAAAAAGCAATGGTCTGTCACCTGGCCTCGACTGTTACAGCTGTGAATGGTAGCTCACATAAATACTGAAAGTATATTGTATTTAAAGTACTACTAATTTGGCACATTTTTTTTAATAATTTAATCCTACAATAAATTTGGGAAATACCCTTTAAAATGCCTTGGAGTGTTTGATTCAGTGTGTGTTTCATGAGGCAGCCTTTCAAGGTAGTTCACCACCTTGAAAATATGTCATTCTACTTTACAACACTAAGTATAAACTGCACAGAAGACATGAGGCTCTTGGTACACAGCTACAATCTCATCACTCAGGAGGCTGAGACAAGAGGATGGAGAGTTTGATCCCAGCCTGGGATCCATAGCCAGTGAACGAACAAAGAAACAAACAATTTCCCAAGAAGGAAAAAGAGATGTATGAGATTACATAAGAAAGACTAGAGTTGGGGAGGGCACACTTTTAGTCAAACAATGCGTGTTTTCATTTCATTCTTGTGTATATGTGTGGCGTGTGTGCATGTTCATGTGCATGTGGGTGTGCATGCGTGTGGTACACGGAGTGCATGGGTGTGGAGGCCACAGAAGCGGCCCGACGTCGAAGCTGGACATCTTCCTGAATCACTCTTCTCTTTGTTTTCCTGAGGCAGTGCTGCTCACCTGCACCAGAGCTTCTGGTTTGACTAGCCTAGCTAGCCAACTTGCCTCAAATGTCCCCATCTCTGCCTTCTGAGCATTGTGATTAAGGGTGGTCCACTACACCCATCCCACAATTCCATGTGATGGGGACCCAAACTCAGATCCTCCCATTTGGGTGGCAAGCGCTTTATGCACTGAGCCATCTCCTCGGACCCATGTTTTTTATTTCTATTTTTTAAATTTAATTTTCATTTATTTATTTGAGAGAGAGAGAGAGGGCACGCCAGGGCTTCCAGCCACTGTAAACAAACTCCAGATGCATGCAGCACCTTGTGCATGTGGCTTATGTGGATACTGGGGAATCAAACCTGGATCCTTTGGCTTTGCAGGCAAGCACCTTAACCACTAAGGCATCTCTCAAGCCCCCCCCCCTTTTTTAAATTTCTTAATGATAAATATTTAATATATATAACATAAGAATAGCTCCAGATAACAAATTTGTTTCTACTGACAAGCCCACACTACACCAACAAAATGAAAAACAAGCCAAATACTGATAAAGGAACGCAATAAAAAAAAAAAGCCTTAACTATGACTGAAACCAACAATAGGGAGAAACCATGAGAAAACACATAAGGATCTTACTTTACTTTGCAAGCATCATAGAACCTAATGTAAATAAGTGACAATGCAGCTCACATTTCCACAGCTAAAGGATAGAACCTCAAGAATACAGAGACTTAGGGCTGGAGAGATGGCTTAATGGTTAAAGCATTTGCCTGCAAAGCCAAAGGACCTCTGTTTGATTCCCCAGGGCCCACGTAAACCAGATGCACCAGGGGGCGCATGTGTCTGCAGTTCATTTGCAGTAGCTGGAGGCCCTGGTGTGCCCATTCTCTCTCTCCCTCTCTCTGCCTCTTTCTCTCTTTCTCTCAAATAAATAAATAAAAATAAGTTTAAAACTTTTATTTTAAAAAAGAATACAGAGATTTAAATGAAGAATTTTAGAATTCTAAAATTTTGTAACTAATGTTTATATTTTCTTTGAGTCATTCTTGTTAGAACACATCTCTAGTTAATCTGGTTGAAAGTTATATACCAGAATTGAACCAGGTCATATTAACAATATTTCCTAAGGAGTTTAAGAGATGACTCTCTTCCACTTTGAGGATGAAATTATTTAGAACAATGCTAATTGTGGTTATATAGCTGGTTAAACCTGGCTTCGATTTCCTGCCAGCCATTTCTAATGAGACACATTTTATAAAGTTAGAATTATACTTGACTTAGTCAATATGACCTAGTGATACACAACTGTTAATATGGCTGAAACTATATCAGTGAGTACAACACGACTATTCGTTAATGGTCCATGCTTGTAACCTAAGAGATTTCTTAATTCCTGCCCTATTTGTGGAATTCAGAGGGGTTTCTAGTAATGTGTAGAAAATGACTCAATTATGTATTCCACTTTACTCATATAACTTCCTAGATGCCAGTTCAAAGGATTCCTGTTCCTTTTTTAACTACTCTAGAGCCTTCCTGTTATACCCCCAAGCCCTGCCCCCTCTCCCCCAATACACACACTTTGAGGCCACACTGCAGGACAAGCAACTCCACACAGGAAAAACATTCACTCCTCCAGCAAGTAGGCCTGTCTGAATTTAACTCCACAGCAGAAATGTCATGGCAATATTCCAATGTATATTCCTCATTTCACTTGCTAATGACAAAGCTTAAATAAATTAGATTGTCATGCTAGACACAATGCAGAGCAAAAGAAGGTAGCAGGGACATACAGGTGTTCTTACAAATAGAAAATCGCAGAACAGAGGCGGTAATGTATGAACATTACAGATCTTTTCACTTCTATCTGGGGCAGGGAATTTTGTGGTAGTATCACATCATGGTAATCCTTGCATGATGTAATTTTTTATATTGTTCATTAAATACATATAGGAACTGCATTTAGTTTATTCACATAAGTTTCATGTAAGCATATATGAGTTATTAACAGTTGTTTAATAAGTAATCATTATTAAGTAAAGTCTAAGTAGAGCTCACTTCTTACACAAAATAGTAAATCCAAGCACTGAAATATTCTAATGTTTAGCTGCTTTGTTTTAAACTGTCAAAATTACATTTAATGCTATGTCAACCTAAGCCAAATAGTATAATGTACCAAAGTAGTCTAATGTCTGCTGTAAATCACAGGTTGTAAGCATAATAATGTTACTAGAATGTAATCACCAAAGAGTAACAATGACGCCAGCCAGCCTTCTTGTTTACTAACGCGACACGATGGAAGAGACTTGTATAGAGAATAGAACAGTTCACATATCTCTGTTTTATTTTTATCTCCAGAATTATACTCTCATTCTTCACAGTGGAGGTCTACTAGAGCATCTGCTGTCAACCCAGGTGTAAGGTGGTCGTTAAGTACATCAGATACCAGAGCCAGCTGATAGATTCAGTAGCTTCTATTAGCACTTAAACATACAAAGAAGACTTATATATAGGGCCCTCTTTGTAATGGACAGTTCCAGGAAACTAGAAAAACATGAAGATGAAAGGGCTCTGCTCTCCTTCCAAGGGTGCAAACGAGAAGATGAGCATGAGCTTTAGAGACACACACGATCCCGCCTGCAAAACAACGGAGGGTCTCAATCACCAAGGGCCTGCTTTGCCCTTGTGGAGTAAACAGGGGCTTTGCAAATTGAGGGTGGGCACAGGGACAAAAGTGGGGTCAGAGAAAGCCAGGTTCCCCTCTCTTCCTACAATGCATGAGTAGAAATTTTACCCAGTGTATCCTTCTTTGAATTATCACATTAGATGCCTCTGACATGATTAGAAAATTCCCAACATATATTCATTATTGGATATGGATTGGTTGTAAACGTGGCTAGTTAAGTAAATGGGTGCTCATGTGCTAAAATATGTTCACAAAAACACTCTTATCTCCTCTCCACTTTCTATTCCTCGAGACCATGACATCTAGCTTCATCCTCAGAGGTTTTTGGGCTAGCTTTTATTTGTTCTTTAGATAAACCTCAGTTGATCTAAATGTACCTGAGTTCTTTATCCACAGAATATGGCTTTTTAAAAAATATATATGTTTACTTATTAGAGACAGAGACAGCAAATGCATGAATAGATGTGCCACAACCTCTTGCTACTGCAAAGGAACTCCATACATATGTGCCACAGTGCGCATCTGGCTTTACATGGGTGGCAGGGAATTGAATGCAGGTCAGCAAGCTTCGCAAGCAAATGTCTTTAACCACTGAGTCATCTCCCCAGGCTAAATCTAGTTTATTTTGACCAGGGAACTTATTCCCACCACAGTCAGATGCATAGCTCTGAATTCAAACATTGTTCCACTCTCTCTCTGAAAGACCAGAGATGTGCATTCCTACTCAACAATATTAGCCCCTAAAGTCCTTCCCCTTCATCATTAAAATATTAGCTAATGCACTATTTCTAGCTGTGTGTTTCAGCAGGGGTCTTAGCTCTCGAGAGTTAGGAGGTTGTGGCCTTGGCAGTTTCGAGGAGATTCAAGCTCCAGTCAGGATGATGAAGGTTGTTTGCAACAACCGTCTGGGGTGGAAAGTCCGCATGAAGGCAACACCGATGACTCCATCGGAGACCTTAAGAAACTGATCGCCACTCAAACCCGTTGGAACAAGATTGTTCTGAAGAAGTGGCACATGAGTTTTAAGGACCCTGTGTCATATGACTATGAAATCCATGATAAAATGAACCCGGAGCTTTATTACCAATAGAGCAGAATTCTTTCCCCTGCCCTGCTCCCCACCCCCAGTCACACTGCTATGGATGCTTTTAACAGTTCACATGAATAAAAATTTAGCTGCTGGAAAAGGAAGAAGAAAGAAAGAAAGAAAGAAAGAAAGAAAGAAAGAAAGAAAGAAAGAAAGAAAGAAAGAAAGAAAGAAAGAGAGAAGGAAAGAAAGAGAGAGAGAAAGAAAGAAAGAAACTAATGTGTGGCCAGCACAGATATATCAAAAATTTGGTACTAGGTGGTATTAATTTCCACTTCTGGCACTATTTGGGCACGATTTGTTACCTTGGACAAACTGTTTTGCACTTGAGGACCTCAGTAGTCACTTCTGATAGCACAGTGTTTCAGAGAAGATGCTGGAGAGACATCAACTGGCCAAGATGGGGTCCCACCTTTAACTTCTGCCACTCAGTTTTCTCATTTGAAGAAAAGAGGACATGGCAATAGTTCTTACTAAACAAGACTGTTGTGAAAATTGGATGCCTTAAAATATATAACGTTTACAAGAGGATTCAAACCCAGTGAGTATTATGCAAGTATTAGCTTCCAGTGTCCATGAGATAGAAATGAGGAGGATTATCTTCAGGTTCCTGCCATTTCTAATCTTTCCCGAGTCTAGGTTTCTAGCTGCAGAGCCTGCTTCTTTTCCTTCATGAGGCCTTCCTCAACTATTCCAATTTGTAGTGTCTCATATAAGAAATATTAAATATTTGTAAACTACAGAATGTGTTGTCTATAGTCAGGTTTTATTATTAATGATTGTAGCAATGTGGTAATAATATAAATGTTCTATTTCTTCTAGGCCTTTTGGCTAAGATCAAGTGTACAAACGTTCTAACTTTATCCTTATTACAACCCCACTATTCTAAGCCCCTGTAGAAGATGCAGAAATGCCAGAAGATTGACGGACTTACCAAGGTCACTGTGCTAGAAAGTAGTACAGCGAGCACTGAGCCTAACATGCACTATTTCAAAGCTCTGTCAGTGGCTACCACCTTAAAATGTCTTAAATATTCCCAGAATGTCTCTCTTCAAATTCCTCTGGATCCTTTCAGAAAACAGGAGTCATGTGGTGAGTGTGTGTGTGTGTGTGTGTGTCTGTCTGTCTGTCTGTCTGTCTGTCCATCTGTGATTATAAGCAGACATGTGGAGGCCAGAAGCAACCATGAGTGTTGTTTCTCTCACGTGCAGACTAGCTTTTTGTCAGCCCAAGTCTTTCACGGGTCTGAAATTCACCAAGTTGGCTACACTGGCTTGCCAATGAGCCCCTGGGATCTGCCAGCATCTGCCTCCTTAATGAGGTTTACAACGCATACCACCATGCCCCACATCTTTTAATGTGGCTTCTGGGGATTAAACATGGGTCTTCACATGTGCAAGACAAGCCCTTTACTGACTGAGCTATCCCCCAACCCAAGGAATTATGAATTCTTTTGAAAGCTGTTTGTACAACTTAGAACTCCTATCTCCTACACAGAAGAACTTAGATGTTGATCTTTATCTTGCCATGGTATCTATGCAAATAACTTATAACTTATAATGATGGACAATGATGGCCTAACATGTGGCTTGCACTTGAGAGCTATTTTTGTCCCATTGAAAGCTGTGCATATGAAGGAAATATACTCAGAGCACTGTGCACAGACAACCTGAAACAAAAACTACAGGAAGAGTTGTGTCTGCCACAAACCCAGAACATACAGGAATGTACATGCCATTATATCTGCAGTGCTTGCTCCATTTTCTGATGACACTGACATCCACCTAGGCAAGATGTGCTTCCCACAGGCAATAGCAGGAATGGCATCACAAGCTGGAAAGATGGCTTAGCAGTTAAGACGCTTGCCTGCAAAGCCAAAGGACCCAGGTTCGATTCCCCAGGACCCACGTAAGCCAGATGCACATGGTATCACATGTATGTGTAGTTCATTTTCAGTGGCTAGAGGCCCTGGCGTGCCCATTCTCTCTATCTCTATCTGCTTATTTCTTTCTCTCTCTCTCTCTCAAATAAATAAATAATAATAATAATCTTTAATTTTTTTAAATCAAATTTGGTGCTGGGTGCCATGGCATACACCTTGAATCCCAGCACTTGGGAGGCAGAGGTACGAGGGCTGATGTGAGTTCAAGGCCACCTGAGACTACATAGTGAATTCCAGGTCAGCCTGGGCTAGAGTGAAACCCTACCTTGAAAAACAAACAAACAGAAAAATCAAATTTGGTCTGGAGAGATGGCTTAGTAGCTAGGGCACTTGCCTGCAAAGCCAAAGGACCTCGATTCGAATCCCCAGGACCCACGTATTCCAGATGCACAAAGTAGCCCATGCGGCTAGAGTTCATTTGCAGTGGTTGGAGGCCATGGTGTGCCCGTTCTCTGTTTCTCTATCTGCCTCTTTCTCTCTCTCACACACACACTCTCAAAGAAATGAATAAAAATGTTTAAAAAATATTTTTCTTAATCCAAGCCCTCTGGAGGCAGAGGTAGGAGGATCGCCTTGAGTTCGAGGCCACCCTGAGACTATATAGTGAATTCCAGGTCAGCCTGAGCTACAGTGAGACCTTACCTCGAAAAACCAAAATATATCTATTTTTTCAAACAATCAAACGTTTCCACTGTTAGATCAAATACAATCACCCTAAGTTTTCAACTGTACTGTTGACATTATTATTCTAAATCTTCATTACTGTTACCATAGCTTATAAAATTCTCTGTCCTCAAAACAATAAATTTGTTAAATAGCAACTGATAACTGTCTTTCTTCCACAGAGCTACTGAGTTATTTTAAGACTTTGTGTTACAAGACCTGCGTTACATTGGGCACATGAACATGTCACAGATCATACAGAAGTATAAAAATAAAAGAATGGAGACATAAAAAAATGGAGGAGATAGTTGGACAGAAGAGAGGGTTCAGTAGAGGTGCGACTGAGGAGGAGGACAAAGGAGTGATGAGAAGGGATTTTGAAAAAAAAAGAAAATGAAAACAGAAAGTCTATGTGTCAAAATCCTGATACAAAAATATCTTCTTCACTCTTTATTCCAACCCATTTAATTTTCTGCTTTTATTTACCAACTTACAAATAAATGGTAAATTACAGAATTAAGATTTGAAGCCAAAAGTATTGGGCTACAATGCTCTTGTATTACCTTCCAAGTTTGTCGAGGTGCCACGACCTTTCTTTCAGTGCTAAGTAACCATCTACTGCTAGAAATTCTACAGAGGGGAAAGAAACCACCTACTCTTTATTACTAAACATGCAGAACCCAAGTTTCAAATTCAAATTCAAATTAAAGTTTCTTTAATTCAAGATTTTCTCTTGAAGTTGTTGATTTTCTTTGAAAACTGAAAAAAACTGAAAATCTTAACAGAGTCTTATGAATGATTACCCTAATACTTGTGATGTACTTTAGGTCAAACACATCTGGTCCTATTGACCCAAATCACTCTTAAATAATTGATTTATTGAAGGAGCAGCAATGTTATGAGGAACATCTATGGCCATCCACAATTTAAGCAGCCAATTACTTTTAAATAGGCTGCAAGGAGACCACATCTAAAGCTGAACACCACTTCAGTGTAAGAAGTATTAAAGCAAAGAGCCTGTGGATTTTTTATTATTTAAATAGAGATGAACATAAAATTAGCACCCTTCTAATGTAGTTCTCATCTTGATTATTGCTATTTAACTAGTAAATTTTTTTTCCTCAGGCTGAGTGAACACTATAATTATTATTGCTTTGCATTGTAAAGGTTACATCTTAATTGAAAAATCAACACTTTTTTCCCTCTCAATGAATATATCAACTTCAAAATCAACAAAACACTGAAGATGTAAGCAATTTTGCAAGACTCACAAATTAATATGTCCCTGATCAACCAGAACTCATAACCCACAATCTTAAACATAAGATGCAAACTGATCTGATAGCTGGGTCTGTATTGCAAATGTCAGAATGCACCTAGCTGAATTTTCTGCTTATGGCTTGGGTTTAATGAGAAATTTTGAATTGTAAAACCAATACTTTTTGATGAATATTGGCAATCCATCTCCTTTCTCTCCATTTCCTACTGAATGTATGTATATGTTTGAAGATTTTTTTTTTCAACTAAAACTGGAAGCATCAAAAAAAAAAAAAATGTCAGTAGGTAACTGCAGAGATGGCTTAGCAGTTAAGATGTTTGTCTGCTAAGCCAAAGGACCCCAGCTCGATTGCCCAGGATCCACATAAAGCCAGATGCACAAGGTAGTACATGTGTCTGGAATTCATTTGCAGTAGCTAGAGGCCCTATTGTCTCCATTCTCTACCTGCCTCTTTCTCTTTCTCTCTCTCTCTCTCTCTTTTTATTTATTTATTTACTATTGACAACTTCCATAATTATAGACAATAAAGCATGATAATTCCCTCCCCCTCCACATACTTCCCTTTACAACTCCACTCTCTATCATATCCCTTCCCCCTCTCAATCAGTCTTTCTCTCTTTCTCAAATAAACAAATAAATTAAGAAACAAGTTTAAAATATTTCTTAAAAAGTGTCAGGTGGTTTAAGCCAACCAAAATATCTCTCTGTCCTTGTAACTATGTTATAGTATTCATAAGTATTGCTTACAATCTAGCAAGTATACATACAATTTCTAGGCAGAGAAACAAACTAAAACAGAACATAATAAAAGCAAGCACCTTTAACCACTGAGCTATCTCTCCAGCCCAACACATAATAAAAAATGAAGAGATGATAAGAAATAAACAGAGTAAGGATAAAATGAATAATGTGCTATAATATTTTATGTGTTATATTTTTATAGATAGCAAAAGTTAATATGGTGCTTACTATGTGCCAAATATATTACTTATAGATTTCATATATGCATACAATGTTATAAAAACACAAATAATCACTTAGTATGCAGGTCACCTATTATATGCTAATATTATCATACATTATTTTAAAAATTATTTTATTTATTTACTTGAGAGAGAGAATAGGAAGATAGAGAGAGAGTGAACGATTGTGCCAAGGGCCCCTAGCCAATGCAAATGAACTCCAGATGCATGCACCACCTTGTGTGTTTGGCTTACATGAGTACCTGGGAATCAAACCTGGGTCCATAGGCTTCACAGGCAAGCGCCTTAACCACTAAGATAACTCTCCAGCCCTATCACACCTTTTAATGAGCCAGAATGATCTTATATTGCTTGAACAAGGTCAAGTATCTAGTCACTAAGAGACCTGAATTCCGAGGCCAATATCCTGCTCTTATGTAGTATACTGTACTCAGTTCCCCAGATGAATCCAGCCTGCTTATATTATATGACCCCAGTTTCCACAACAATAACACTATACATTGCATAAAAGGATTTCCTAAAAGCAACATGAGAGCTGGGCATGGTGGTGCACGCCTTTAATACCAGCACACTCAGGAGGCAGAGATAGGATCACTATGAGTTCGAGGCCACCCTGAGACTAAATATTCCAGGTCAACCTGGGCTAGAGTGAGATTACTTTGAAAAACCAAAAAAAAAAAGAAGAAGAAGAAGAAGAAGCATGACACACAAAATGCCAAATGTGATGTCCAGTTAATTTCAGCAAATATTAGCAAATGCTTTTGCCCTAATTATACACTGCCCAAAGATAAACAGTGCCCAAACTAAAATTTAAAACTTCTCTTTGGGGAGCATCATTATTTTGTTAAGCAAACACCCAGGCTTTCTGAAGCTGAAGACAATGTCTACAGAGGGCTTAACCACATTCTACAATTGAAAGCACAAGGGTGAAGATTTTCATAGGGTAATAAAAAACTTAGGATGCTGTCTACTGCACCCTTGCTTTCTCAATATGTATTGTCACTGTGTTATAAATTAGAAAATCCTGTAAATACTATGTGTTTTGTAAGTTTTCTAACTTTCCTTTGTGCAAGATACAAACATATAAATTTGTGCATGTATCAAAAATTTTTACATATATGTTACTCACTTGAACAGTGACAACAATTTAATGAATAACAGGCTATCACAGTTTGCTAGAAAGTGACAAGACAAAACATTATAAGGCAGTCGTGGTGCTAGCGTGCACTACCTGTGACACTTTGGTGGTATTGGCAGTTCTGTCTACATTTCAGGGTCATCTTGAGAATAAAATGAGATGAGACAAGGAAAGAGCCCACTCACTCTAAAAATGCTAAAACAGTACCAAAAGTCAAATGTTATTGCTGGTGCTGTATTATCTTCCAGTTCCTAGGACAATGCTTATTACCTTTTTTCTTTATGCAAGGGTGATATTAGCAATCTCACTAACTTTTTGCCAACATACTAAATCTTAATAAAATTTTGGTTCACGTAAGTATAAGTATATAATTAATATGAAATAAAGGCATATTTTACCCATTTCATAACCAAAACATTTATGCAATTTCATTACATTTATACTTATTGAAATTTTACTTTAGTGATCTCATGAGTATTTTAATACCAGTCCTAGCAAACATTAACCAAAAAAAAAAAAAAAAAAAAAAAAAAGATTGTGTGACAGGCTAGAGAGATAGATAGCTTGGCTTACCAGTTAAGGCATTTGCCTGCAAAGCCAAAGGACCCATATTTGATTCCCCAGGATCCATGTAAATCAGATGCACAAGGAGAAGCACGCATCTGGAGTTCACTTGGAGTGGCTGGAGGCCCTGGCATGCCCATTGTCTCTCTTCCCCCTCTCTCAAACAAACAAATAAATAAAAATAAAATATTTTTTAAAAGATTGTGTGTGTGTGTGTGTGTGTGTGTGTGTGTGTAAATTTGTAAATGGGGGTGCTGATGATTAGAATTTGCCAAAAGAAATTTAAGAAAGGTGAGAATGAAATCTTTGGCATAAATTCTGGTAGAGTCATTTGTATATGTGGGTCTGTTTATGCCTATATCACATGTATGCATAAATTCATATGTGCATCTTTAAATATAAATAAAGAGGACAGTCCCATACATTCCATAAGGCACATTTTCTGAACCTTCTGAAATTGCCATTTAAAAGCCAAGAGCCTAAATTTCCACTTTGATCAATGGGATAGCTTTATCACAAGACGGGATGACTGAAGCTTATTGATTAACTGATAACCTTCTAATGCACCAGCCTTTAATCTGCAATAAAACCCTGAATGAAAATAGAGCATGCAGAAAGGAAAACAGGACTTGATTATCCTGAAAGAAAGCAGCCATGGGGGAAAGTCGAAAGAAGACAAAACATCCAGAAAGACAGAACAATCTCCTCAGGTTACTTGGCTTTCCCTGCAGACCAGTAGTTGAGACAACTGCATCACCTGACGCTCTGACCCCAGTGCCAAGGACTGGAGAGTCAAATCAAATCAACATAATAGGCAGTTGTGTTCATGAGGATAGAGAAAAACAACCTCAAATGGTGGTAAAAGTTCACTTCACAGCATGACTACCATTTCAAAGGCAAAGCTAACACTACTGAGACTTCAATGCCATCCATACATCATGCCAGGAATAAGCCATTCTTAACTGAGTCCTGTGGCCTTGACAGAGTTTGACAGAACTTTTGCTGCACGTCTTCAGCCGGAAGGAACCTAAAAACAGCACCTTATACATTAGACTAAATGTGAGCATTGAAAGGTTCGTACAAAAAGTGGAAAAAAAGCCGGGCGCGGTGGCGCACGCCTTTAATCCCAGCACTCGGGAGGCAGAGGTAGGAGGATCGCCGTGAGTTCGAGGTCACCCTGAGACTCCATAGTGAATTCCAGGTCAGCCTGGGCTAGAGTGAGACCCTACTTCAAAAAACCAAAAAAAAAAAAAAATGTGGAAAAAGATTTCATGGGTCTCATCAAAATTTACCCAGAATTTTAAATGGGCTTGATCATAGCTATATTAAAAACCACATTAACTGTGTATGAAGAGGCATGTGTACATACACTATAACTGGAGAAAAACAAACGGCCTGGCATGAAGGTAGACTGACCTGAATTCATTCCTTCATCTAACAATTAGGTTGTTATATAGAAGTGTGTAAAAGTTAATTCTTTAATGAGAAAATGAGTAATTAATGCACATCATAGTTTAGAACCACATATAAAGAGTTGGATAAAGGCGGGCATAGTGGCACACACCTTTCATCCTGGCATTCTGGAAGCTGAGGTAGGAGGACACCATGAGTTCAGAGCCAGGCTGGCCTACAGAGTGAGTTCAGGTCAGCATGGGCTAGAGAGAGATCTTGCTTCAAAAAGAGAAAGGAAATAATTCTAATGAAAAATAAATAAATAAATAAAACACTAATACCTGAAAATGTGTTGGATCACAGATTTTTTTTTTTTTTTGCCATTTCCCAGTATATAACTAAAGATAAATAATCTTTCTTCTCTTAAATCCAGAGAAAGTCTAACTATTTTCGGGGATTTTAGTATTTCATGTTTTATATTTAAGATGTTAACACTATTAACTTATAATACCTTTTGAAATCAAAGCTCTTAGCTTCCATGAATATTTATTTATTTGGACAATGATAATTCCATAATTCTTACTAATATTACTAGCACTATTTTCCTTTTCCTTTCCCACCTCCATCCTTCCCTCCCTTCCTTTTCTTTCCTCCCTACCTTCCTGGTTTTTTATGTTTTTCCTAGTCTTTGTTGTTGTTGTTGTTTATTCATTTGTTTGTTTGCAAGAGTATCTTGCTGGTAGCGAGGCTAGGCTTGAACTCATGATCCTCTTGCTCTAGCTTGCAGAGTGCCCGGGTGACAGCCTGTGCTACTCGTTCTGTTTCTAATACTTCCGCTGCTTTTGCGGCTGTTACCGCTTCATTGTACAGACAGCTCTCCTCCCCAGTGAGAATATGCCACGCCTGAAACATTTCTGAAACCAAGCCCAGTGCATTAGCAACATGCAAACATATAGTGTCATCATAAACATCTCTCAATTTTGGAATAAACAAGAAAAAAATCTCTGAGGCTGAGAAATGTAAGCACTGCTTTCCAGGCAAGGGCTGAAGAAGTTCCAAACACCGAGCCATCGCCACTTGTTGACCCACTGTTCTCAGCCCAAATGGGGTCACAGGACACCTTTCCTGGGACCAACCCTCGCTGGAGGACAGTCTTTCTTTCCTCTCCACCTGCCAAAGTCCACTGCACCTTAATGAGAGAATTTTCAGGTATTACTAATGTCCTGTATGGACAGTGTTTGTTAACCATGTTCTCTGTGTCGTGTGTGTGTGTGTGTGTGTGTGTGTGTGTGTGTGTGTGCGCGTTAGAGAGAGGAAGAGAGAGAGATGGTTCCTGGGTGTTAAAACCAGGGCCTCATGAACGGCGCACTCTCACTGAGCAGCACTTCCAGCCTTATCCAGGTACGTGGTTTTTTTTGAGTAGACACAGCTTTGAAGTTCTGTAAATGAAGTTAAGTACTGGTTGTGCAAGATGGAAGATCTCCACATACGGAGCAACTGTGAGTTGGAGAGCTGAGCTGCATAATTTCATTCATTACGTGCCTCAGTTATTTGATCATTTTATGCCCTGAGTTTCTCTTTAAATAAAAGGAGAACAATACCAAATCATTTCAGAGTATTTGTGCTAAAGAGAGATTACTGAGAAATGTATTGCGAGATAGGAGTATCAAATAATATTTATTAGAGAGCTCTAATCTGATAACTGAGGTTTTGCTCTAATGTTACATAAGTGCAAACAGGCTCCCATTATCCCACAAAGGAAAATGAAACACAGGAAAATAAAAGCAGATATTTGCATTAGATTTCAAATGACTCAAGCCACCTGTACATGAATGTTAAAAAATAAAATCTAACTACCAAAGAAGCTGTTTATTCAATTCAATTCAATTCAGTTCAGTTCAATTCAATGCCCAGTGAATACCTACAACTTGTGATTCACACAAAGATAAACAGGGTATGATCCATCCACTAGAAGCCAGTAAGTATAGATGTTAAAGCTAGGATGTACATAAAGCATGGATTGACACATAGAAGTCTCTAATTCTAAGATCATTAAAGAATAAGTGACATCTAAACTGAATCTCTTTTAATTTTTGTTTTATTTTATTTTATTTATCTATTATATGAGAGAGAGAGAGAGAGAGAGAGGGAGAGAGAGAGAGAGAAACAGGCAGAAAGAGAAAGAGAATGGGTGTGCCAGGGGCCTGAAGGGCTGCAACTGAACACTAGACATATGTGCCACGTTGTGCATCTGGCTTACATGGGTCCTGGCAAATCAAACCTGGGTGCTTGGGCTTCGTAGGCATCACCTTAACAGCTAAGCGATCCCTCCAGCCACTGAACTGAATCTTAAAGAACTATGATCTCAACAAGTAGAGGAAGACAAAATTCTGTACACAGTACTAATTAACACTAAGTATACACTACATGCGATGGAGGGGGTGCATACAGCTCAGAGATAAAGCATGTGCCCAGCATACGGTATGTGCGAGGCCCTGGCTAAGATCCCTAGTAACGAATAAAATAAATAACCCCAGCAGCAACGAATTACAGTACATAATTTTTTTAAAAAAAATTCATGAGAGTGGGACTAGGGAGATGGCTTCCTGGTTAAAGGCACTTGCTTTGCAAAGCCTGCAGCCCAGTTTGTATTCCCTAGTGTTCATGTAAAGCCAGATGCAAACAGTGGCACAAAGCTGTGCGTGGTGGCGCACACCTTTAATCCCAGCACTCGGGAGGCCAAGGTAGGAGGATCATCGTGAGTTCAAGGCCACCCTGAGACAAAAAGTGGCATAAGCATTCGCTGTGCTTTTGCAGCGACAATAGATCCACGTGCGTGAATGAATAAATAAATAAATAATATTTTCTAAAATAATCCATGAAAGCTCCTGGCATAGGGCAGAGGTATGAGCACAAACCCTGATAGTCATTTGCTGGGAAACCCAGTGTCTACAACATTGGTTAGAGTCTATCTTTGCAGCAATAAATGTAGAATTAGAGAAGCAAGACCTATGTAAATTTTCTGCAGAATACAACAGATCTGAGTATGGATGCATAATTGCTGTAGATGGACACTATCCCCTCCCAATACAATATCACCCAATTGGGAATGCGATGAATATAACTTGATCTATCAGATGCAGTACGGACACAGATCTGTGATTACAGAGATGTTTTGCCTGACTAGTTGACTGCTGTGTCATCAATGTACTGCCTAGAACAAAGCCAGGCACATAGAGGGACTGAAGTCACATTTGCTGAATAAATAAACTTTCAGAGCCCTATGAACCTCTTGTGGGGCATCTCTGGATAGACAGCAAGTGACCTCAATACAAGTGACCTTAATAACCAGTCAAACTAGAACCTCACAAGAAACATAAGACTGATTCACTGTGAAGATTTATTATTCATATTTAAAGAAATGGAATAAAACACTACGGATATGGGTTTCATTTGTAAGACAAATCAGACTATAATCAGTCCAATAATGCTAACAGAAATATGTGTGCAGATGCTGGGGAGTAGCTCAGTGGAAAAGCACTTGTCAACATGCACAAGGCCCTCGGTTCAATCCTCAATATCACAAAAACATGAATAAATAAAGAGAATACAAAGAATAAATAGAAAATACAAATTTATCCTGCACTACATAATCCAAACCTTTTCTTCAGGACCTGAAATCATTCATAACATAATTGTAAAGCCAATAACTAGGAGCTACTATAAAATACATCTGTACATCTCCATAGACAAACATAAAAAGGCTTCTCTGCCTACCCCTGGCTTTAAATAATATTCCAAAGCTTGCATACAAAACCAAATATTACTTTTTCTATTTAAAAGTTCGTCAAGACAGGCATGGTGGAGCATGACTTTAATCCCAGCACTTGGGAGGCAGAGGTAGGAGGATCGCTGTGAGTTCAAGACCACCCTGAGACTGCAGAGTGAATTCCAGGTCAGCCTGGATTAGAGTGAGACTCTACCTCACACACACACAAAAAGTTCATCAGATATTGTCTAAATTGTATTGTTTTTCATCTAGCTTTAGTGATATATTTTCAATAACTGAGTTCTTGTGTTACCATCACCCTCAGTTACTGTCAGATGCAAGTAGTCAAGTAGTGCGTATTGGGGTAGATTTTAGAATTAAAAAACTAAATAAAATAAAATAAAATATCAACCCAGTATTTTTACTTGGTGAGACACAGCACAAATTCTCATTAGAAGAAAATTCAGTAACAGACAAAAGTAATTGGTGTTTATTTTATTATTATAAATGCAATAAATGGAGGATTCTGCAAATAAAATTTATAATAATAGCTAAACATACAACTATTACAAAACACGGCCTACATATGCTAGGTTAACTCATAATACATCCTCTTTATATATGATTACATGAAATTTACATATATCATGAGATGGGTGCAAGACATACAATTCCTTTAGTGATTACTTTGACCTTGTTTTCAAATACTAATAAATGTTGTATAATAAACACAATTGTGAATAACACTCACTTTACATAAGTTTATGTGTAGATACTAAAATATTGGAACAAAGACTAAAATATTTGGTTCTGAAAATAATTTTTCCACCTTCATCGCTTATTTAAATTTCTTTCCAACAAATGTTATTTGACTTATACTCCTACTAAGTCCAGTTACTACACAACAAACTTAATAGTGAGTGAGTGAACTTCAACCAAACATGGCAAAGATCACTTTTCTTAAAATAATTTGTCAGTAATTAAAGGCAGGATATGTGGAAAATATTTGTTGCCATACTTCCTTTGAATATGTTCAAGAAAACAATTTCTAGGATACGTTGTTTCATGAAAGGGTAAAACTGAAGAATGAATAGGAAAGAAAAAGTTGGAGTTAAAATCAATACTTTTAGATTTTAACATGCACAGAGTAAGCAACCTCAGTTTTGTAGGATTTATAGTTTTGCTTTGCTTTTTAGTTTTTAGCGTGGCATTAAGTCTAATGTTAATAAGAATGAATAGACAAAATAAAAAAAATATTTAAAAGTACCTACTAGAGACTTCTCTAGAACCAAGACTATAGCATATTTGAGTTGTACATATATAAGTGTTTATGGTAATTTTTGCTTACACATTAATCACACAGTATTTATATTTTTCTAAAGTCCATTTTCTAAACTCAAACATACAGTTCCCCATATTTTGGTGTTCCCTTTTCTCTTTTCCTTGAGTTTGTGAAAGCATCTCAGAATCAAAATGTGGTCTGCTCCTGAGAAATTATTCAGTTTTTTTCATCCTTCTGCTAAGTAAATGAAGGCTGTGACTGCTGCTTCCTCTCTTGGACTTGAGGGTCCCGAGAAATTACCATACAACATTTCTTGCAAGTGTAGCTTGTTTGTTGGATTTCTCCCATCTGAGTACTAATCAGGTCCAACCCAGCTTTGCTTCTGAGATCAGATGAGATTAGGCGCCTACACTTGCCATTGGATTTCTAATTTGATTTGAAACATGCTTTCAATGGGAAGCAACCATGCACCAAAGTAAGATTTCTACCTTGTGCAAAGTATGACAGATGGGATCTCAGCCACAACAGACAATGACCACCCACAGGCAAAATCCCATACCACAAAAAAAAACTGGGTGGGGCCAGCAACTTCTTGGTTCTCTCTAACCAGCACTGAGAACATTAGGAATGCATCATGTATGTTTCTAGACTACAGATGATTCCATATGACAGAGATCTACAGTCTACAATGACTCTCAAAGCAGAAAGTGAAAAAAAATAGAAAATAGTCTTTGAAATTGGAAAATATACATTAATTCTAGAAAAGAAGATGAAAAAGTAATAGGATATTTGGAATATTTTCTGTAGCTTTCATTTTCTGATTCCTAGTATACTAAAGTAATAAAAGGGTAATATATTATTAACATAAAACTGCTGAGAAACTGGTTGTTATTGATTATATAATGACTTATAGAAATACCAGGAGGACTAGAATGATCATTCAGCTTAATTGCAAGAGACTGATGCTGCTGCCTTTATCCTACAATTACTGACTGATAGAGAGGCACTATGCCTAACCTTAAGCTCTGTGGAAAGCCTGTACCAGAATCACCCAACAGCTCCTTAGCGATCTGGAGGCCCAGTTCTAGAACTTCTTGTATCTCACAAATAACATGGGAAAATGATGCTACATTGCAAACAAGCTTCCTAAGTGATTCTTGCTCATGCTCAGGTATGAATAAGATGACTGGACTCAGAACTGCAGAGGTGATTAATCAGTAAAATATTTTTTAAAATATCCAAAAATGAGCATCTATCTTATCAGCAAGACAAAAATCTAGAGCTGGGTGTGGTGGTGCATGCCTGTAAACCTAGCACTTGGGAACTGAAGGCAAGACGGTCAGGAGCTCAGCTACGTTTGAGGCTAGGTGGACTATATTACAGCATATCTCAGAAGAGCAGAGAGGGAAAGGGAGCCAGAACAGAGTGGGAGGAAGAGAGAGAAGAGCTAGAGCAGATAAACCCTTAACAATTAAGTTAGATCGTGAGACAACTAAGAGGGTAAAATGGCATGCTTGTCTATAGAAAGGACTGTGACATGTATAGGGTTAATTGTCTGTGTGTGTGTGTGTGTGTGTGTGTGTGTTTCTAGTCTATATATAATTGCATTGCCTTAGCTGGACATTTGAATTGTAAAAAGGAAAAAAGAAAAAGAACAACAAACAAACCAATTCTCAGCAACCAACCACACACAAAGGAAAAATAACTCTCCAGAACTAGCTATTATTTAATCCTCAGGTGAGGAAGGATGAGACTATTCATCTTTAAAATGGATAGTGTAGGTCTGACTAGAGGGATATGTTTAATTATGCGTCAAATATTTTTTTAAATTTTTTGTTATTTATTTATTTATTTGAGAGCGACAGACAGAGAGAAAGAGGCAGATAGATATATAGAGAATGGACACGCCAGGGCCTCTAGCCACTGCAAAGGAACTCCAGACACGTGCACCCCTTGTGCATCTGGCTAATGTGGGTCCTGGGGAATCAAGCCTCAAACCGGGGTCCTTAGGCTTGACAGGCAAGCGCTTAACCACTAAGCCATCTCTCCAGCCCATGTCAAATATTTTTTAATCGGGTGTGGTGGCACATGCCTTTAGTCCCAGTACTCAGAGGGCTGAAGTAGGAAGATCAATGTGAGTTCAAGACCAGCCTGGGGCTACAGAGTGAACTCAAGATCAGCCTGAGCTAGAGTAAGACCCTGCCTTAAAAAAAAATAATTTCAAAAAGGGGGGCTGGAGAGCTGGCTTAGCAGTTAAGGCACTTGCCTGGAGGCCCTGGTGCACCCATCCTCTCCCCCGACTCCCTCTCTGCCTTCCTGTCTCTCTCTCTCTCTCAAAATAAGTAAATAAATAAATAAAATAAATTTAAAAGGTAATAGCAAATATTCCTTAAAATGAAAGAAAGAAAGAAATAAAGAGGAAGAAAGGGAAAGGAAAAAAAAGTAAATGGAAAGAGGGAGGAAGAAGGAGGGAGGTAGGGAACACCAACATACTAATAGTCATGGTGTCAAATCTCAGAAATAAAATTGCTCTCTCTTTCAGTGTGCCTCTCTTTCTCTTCTCAAAGAAGAAAAATTAGACTGAAGAGTCTTCCAAGCCAATCATATATGAAAATTTAGTCAGGCAAGAAGTTTCAAAACTAATAATGAAAACTAGAAGCAACCAGCCTGACAAGACCTATGCAATGGTGTCATAACCAACAGCTTTCTGATGGCCTAGAGAACCACTCAGTGGAAAGGAACCCATATCTCAACTGGGAATCAAGTCTGAATCCAATGGAGACAAAGATTATGCTCTCCAGTGTCAAGCTCCCACTACCCTTTGGCCAAAAGAGGGGCTATATCCCTCAACATCTCTCTAAATTAACAATGCTTATCCCATTTAACCTATGCTGAGTTCATTCTCCACTGGATAATCTGTTTTTCTTTTTCAGAAGGTAGCAAGACCCAAAGAGATAAACCACCCCTCACATTTCAGCCAAGGCCTGGGTGGAACCACAAAGGAATTCGGGAGACCAGGAGGAGTGCTGCTTCCTTCCATGCTGAACCTGATAATCAGCACCAGGGTAAGTAAGACAGATACTGAGTACTCTCAACATATACCAAAGCAGAAATCCAGAGGCTCCTGAGAGCTTTTCACTGAGGTAGACTTACAACACACCCACCAAGGCTCAGAGAATTTTGTGGAAGAGGGGGCGGAAAGATTGTAAGAGCCACAGGTTGGGATGTCATATCCAGAGGCATTGCCCCGACCCCATGATTGACTGTGGTTTTCACAACGTATTACCCACAACCCCATGGGAAATACCATCAACCAGACTGAGAAGGGCCCCCAGTGGCATGGGGGGGCGGGGGGCATGGAGGAGGGAAATGATTGTACCAACACATGATGCGTCCATGCAAATTATATTGTTAACAAAAATAAAATTAAAATATTTTTTAAAAAAACTAGGCATTTATAGCCAAAGACGGGCTGAAGTGAGACCCCCATCTCAAAAACAAAGCCAGGCGTGGTGGCACACACCTTTAATCCCAGAACTTTGGAGACAGAGGTAGGAGGATTGCTGTGAGTTCAAGGCCAGCTTGAGACTACAAAGCGAATTTTGAGGTAAAGCAAAGCAAGACACTACCTCGAAACACTGAAACACCCCTCCACCCCCCACACACACATACACACACAGATGTTCTAAAGTAGAAAGTAAAAAATAAAATAGAAAAATCACAGTACATAAGTCATAAATGGAACTTTCCAATCCTGAGAAAGCACATATTAGTATAAAATGCTTTATTCAGTAAGGATCTGTATAGATGTGTTAAAACCAGTTCTGGGCCAGGCACAGTGGCACACTCCTTTAATCCCAGCACTCAGGAGGCAAAGGTAGGATTACCCACCTGAGTTCAAGGACAGCCTGAGCCTACATAGTGAATTCTAGGTCAGCGTGGGCTCGAGTGGGACCCTACCTTGAAAAAAAAAAGGAGAAAAGCAGGTCTAGGGGCTGAAGAAATACGGCTCACTTTTAAAGCATGCGCTCAGCTCACGCGCAGCCTGAGGCTCGGTCACTAGCTACCACTCCCCATCTTAACCCCACAAAAAGGAAACGAGCAGATTTATCACAATAATATATCAAGATAGTTCTCTCTCCTGTATTTTTTATTTCATTGACAAAAGTCAAAATGTTATTTTAAAAAATAATAAAATAATAAAGTGCGTATGAAAACAAAGTGTTGCCTTGACTGAGAGGTGTCGCCAGGTACTAATTACTTTTATATAGTTGAATTACTAAACTCTGGTTTGTGTTGATTAATTCTGGATGATCCACTCATTTTCTATCAACAAATATCAGATAAGATATGGAAGTTTGAAAGCATTTACTTTAGGGAGGCGTCAAGATTTTTATTCCTCTGATATCATCATTGTAGCTGACTTCCATTCCAGTGTCTTATCCTGAGACTAAGAAAAAGGTGTAAGAGTTACAAGGTTCTGCCCTGCTGAGAACTGTGCATAACCCTAGCTGTACTCCTGAGGATGAGCTGGGAAAGTGAAAAGTACATGTGAATACTGTCCATCCCATGGATCACATATACAGAAAAGACTGAAATGAAATCATGTAACCAAGTACAAACTGGTTAGAAAAATAACACATAACTGTAACGAATAAAATTTTGTAATCCAAGGGGTGGATTTCAAGACTAGTGATTTAACTATATTTAAATATATAATTTTGTTTGTTTATTTTTTGTGAGGTGGGGTCTCACTCCAGCCCAGGCTGACCTGGAATTAACTATGTAACCCCAGCCTGGCCTTGAACTCGCAGTGATACTCCTACCTCTTCCTTCAGAGTTCTGGGATTAAATGTGGGCACCACCACACCTGGCTAAATATATAATTTAAAATATGATTGATGTTGTTAAAATTTCAATGCCTAATTTATTAAAAAAATTTATCCACATATTTGTACCTGCTTTAGGAAGATAAGTCTCATCCATGGTTTAAAGGTTCTTTAAATTCTCCTTTCTAAACACATACACTACTTCTTGACCAAAGTGTGTCCTACAGTAGTGCTGTGCTTCAGCACAGTGTCATTGGTTTGCATTGTTAAGAAACAATGTATCCATACCACTCATTTTCTGGCATGGATCAGTGGAAAGTTACTTTGATTTGAGGTGAATGCTTGTATTTGCTATAAAATTTAGCATCCTTCCAAAGTTAGCCAGTGATAGTGTGATGTTGGGTTCCAGGTTTTAACTGAAATATTTTGCCAAGAAAAATAAGGAGGTACTGGGCTTGTAGCTCAGTTCATAGAGTTCCCAAAGCCTTGGGTTTAATCCCCAGCACCCTAAAATCGGGCACAGGGGTACTGGTCTGTAAACTCAGCACTCAGGAGGCAAAAGTAAAAAGACCAAGAGTTCAAAGTCATCCTTGGCTACATAAAGTTCAAGGCCAGCCTGAGTCCCAAAAGACCATGTCTCAAAAAATCAAAAACTAAGCACTGCTCAGGAAAACATTTAGAAAGTTTCTCAACTATTAGGGTTTTACTTTCTTTACACAATTTTGAAAGCTCTATTTTCTATTATCCTACCTATATTCAAACATGTTATAGTCTAAATGTACTTACTTGATTTAGTGTTGAATAAAATGTTGCTCTTCACCCATAGCTGGAGCTGGGAAACAAGTCAGAACCATATCCAAACATAAGCCCACTCTCCAATATCAAGCTACCATCAATTGTGGGCTACAAGAGGGCCTACACCTATTAAATTCACTATTAAAAAAAAAAAAGTAAGGGTTATCTCATTTGTCCTGGTGCTAACTTACTCTCCGTTGGAGAATCTGCTTCTCTTTTTCAGATAGATGTAGATCCTAAGGAGAGAGCCACCCCATCATACCTCAAAAGGGCCCCAGCTAAGAAAAATTGACGAAACAAGCAAGGGTGCTGTTTTCCTGATGAGCCGGATACCAGCACAAGGGGGAAGGAGATCAGCACAGAGAAAAATCAACTCCTATCAAATCAGAGAGCCAGAGCCTCAGAGGCCCCCAACACCTCATCACTGAAGCAGACCAAAAATGAACCCAACATGGCTCAGAGAAATTTTGCAGAAGAGGGGGCAGAAAGAATGTCAGAGCCACATGTCGGGTCATGATATGCAGAGACATTTAGCTTACCCATAACTGTGGGCTAACTCCACAATGCATGACCTGTATACCTCAACAAGGAGGGGCCAAGGGGAGGGGGTAGGTCACGGATTAGCCTAATAATGGTACCAAACTGACTGTATTTGCTGAATACAAAACTAACTAATAAAAAAAAAATTTTTGCTCTTCACTCAGCTAATGTTGGTTTACTAAAGGACTAAGGCATTTGAAACAAAGACAGACGCATCTTCTTTCAAGGAGGTAATGTACAAAACTGTAATTATTCACATGTAAAAAAGCAGTCCTGTGCAGTTTATAAATGTATAACTTATCAACAGCCACATGGTGAGTTGGGGCGAGTTTCTTTCTGTTCCCTGGGAAGGGATGTTTCTGCTCCACTAAGATCCCCAGACAGACAACAATCAGACTTTAATAGAAGGCATTTCAGAGTCCACAGCCTATCCATCTGATAACCCTCATGGCAGAAATCCTTCCTAGACTCTACACCCAAATGATCTACTCCTCTTCTCAAATCATTTTGCTCTTGTTTTCCCTCTAATGCCATCTGAAATTCGCTGGTTAGTATCAGTTGAACAATAGTCTTTTAGGTAAGTGAAAAGTTAAAGTATGCCTCACTTGTATTTTCATTAAACTATTTCAGTCTTACATTTTCCCTTGCTTTAAGATATTTCAGATATTTAATTCACAAGGTCCAAGGCCTTATTTGTTAAACTATCAATATTCGCTAATTAAAGTAAAACAAAAAAAAAAAAAGATGCTACAATCTGACTTACTGGGCATCCAAAACATGCCTGGCATGCTGAATATAATAAGCTCCCAACTTACAAGAGGTTCACAATCTTGTCAAAGGCAGAAAAGTATTGGAAATACTCGGACACAGCAGACCCAAGACCCAAGATGCTGCAGAGTCTAACTGTGTGATGTGTGAGCGCCAAGAAAAGGCCAAAAGCAATCTGGATGAGGCGAATCCAAGCTGAGTATGAAATGAAGATCAAAAGTTCACAAGTGTAAACTCGTACAGCCATGTGAGACATGCACATGGTGTGCTCTGCTTGTAGAACTAAAAGAAGAATTAAAGTGGAGAGAACTGAAGGCAAAGGAGACGAGAAGAAGGGGCAGGGGAGCAAGAGAGAAGGCTGAGTTGAAAAGGTAGTCAAAGCCTAAGTTCCAGAACGCTCTTTCATAGAGCTCAGGCAGGACTTTGTCCTGTGGGAGGTTTAAGGAAAACATTAACAAGGACAGTGAGCTATGTGTATTGAAGGTGCTGCAAAGGCTGGTGGGAAGGACAGCAAAGCAAGGGTAGGAAAAACTATTCAAATGGTTGAGTCAGAAGCCTGGCCAGGGAGAACAAGGGTGTGAGCTAATGGGATTTGAATACAGGCCATGGTATTAAGATATTCCTGAAACAGAAAATGAACACCTTAGTGAATAACTGGAGGCTTTTAAGAGACTGAGTATACAACAGAGTTTCACCTTGGAGCGTAATGTTGCTAACTTAGAAAAACAATAAGAGACTTACAAAGGCAGTTGGTCACAAACAGACATGGTGTCATGAAACTTTCTAAAGGAGGCAGAAGGATCAGTCAAGAGTTCGTGGTCATCCTCCGCTACATAGCAATCTTGAGGCCAGCCTAAGCTACATGAGACACTGTGAAAGAAAGAAAGAGAGAGAGAGGGAGGGAGGGAGGAAGGGGAAAAAAGAACAGTAGGACAGGAAAAATGTTATCAACCTTGGATTTGCTGACTATGGGCTGTCTGTAAAGTATCTTGCTAGAGATGCAGATGGTTTAAATGAAAGTAGAGGGAGGGGTTCAGAGGACCTACCTTTTTCAGTTTGCATGGGGACCCTCATGTTGGATGTGATAAGGGGTTCCAGGGAGGCAACAAGGGGAGACCCACCCTGGATGTCACAATGTGGCTAACAGTACTGTGTAGGACTACTTTGGCCAGAACAGCAACTTAGAGCCCCACGGTTCTCAATTCAAAGTAATCAAGATTAACTGAAATTAAAATTTCATTTCTTTGGTGTCACAAACCACATTTCATCTGCTTAATGGAAAGACATGGAGTGGAGAGAGTCGGAATGATCAAAAAAGGAAGAGAGAAAGGAAAAAAGAGTTCATGGGGATGAAATTCCAGGATAGATGATAAGGAGGTCAAGTAATAAAAGAAGGAAAAAAAATATTTCTGGTTAGTTTACTTACCCTGATATTGTTATAGTGATGAATTCTTCAGAGTAAAAGAACTCAATGATACAATCCAGTCACTCAAAGGACAGGGTTAGCCTTTCCGAGGGATGGGGAAGGAATCCAAGTTCCCCACAAGAGAAGAAATGTTGGAAATAGAACTGTTTATGCTTTAATCAATAAGTGTGGGACTTGCATAACTGTTGTCCTTAGCAATTGTCCTATGGGGAGTTTTTAAGCGTCTTTGGTTTTTAAGGTCTAAATTACTAAGGCATACGTTTCTTCAGAGCACATGTCAAATGCCTTTATTCAGACATCAAATAGCATACCCCATTCTCTTCTCTGATCACACATTAAGCTAACAGAACATTGGTTACCAGGGACTGAGAAGACAGAGGGATGGAAAGTTTTGCTATTGTTTATGGAAACAGGGTTACTGGACTGATGGAATTTTCTGGAGCTGGTCAATGATGATGATAAGGCAACTGTGAGTATGTATTAATGCCACTGAACTGTGCACTTAAAATGGTTCTAATGATCAATTTTAGTATGCATGTTTACCACAATTGTTTAAATCAAGTTGAACTAAAAACATGTAACATAGGGGAAAATCTTGAAGAAACCTCTCACAACACTCCACCTGAGACGCTTAAGATAACAAAAATAAAAGCTGAAAATGTTTCCAGCAAACATCTGTTACTTGAAGCATTGTAGGTGTTTGTGATATGAAGGTGTAAAATATGGGTTTGATAAGGTATAAGCTATTAATCATCTCTTGTTACTGTTGACATTGCCTCGTCTGATATTGTCAACAACGTAAAATAGCGAAACATGTTAGAGCTTTAAATAGCACCAAAAGAATAATGCATTAGGCCAGTTTCATAATATGGCATGTACAGTTGACCTCACTTATGGGCAGTTTCACTCTCCAAGGTTTCAGTTGTCAACCTCAGCCTAAAGATGTCAAATGGAAAATTCTAGAAACAATTTATAATTTTGACTAAATTACATTTACTAATAACACACATTGTTGTACTTGTTCTATTTTACTATTGTTATTGTCCATCTCTAAGTTGTGCTGAATTGCTGGATGTATAAATGGAGCTTCATCACAGGTTAAGTGTGTATAGTTGAAACGCAGAGCCAGTAGCATGTAGAGGTGCAGGCTCTTCATGGTTTCAGGCATTCAGAGGCTATCTAGAAATACATCCCCTGGGGAAAAGGGACAGCTACACTTTTCCTTACTATTTGCTTTATGGGTCAGTAGCTCAAGCCAGCTGGTAGAATAGCAAAGTATAAATATCAGCAGTAAACCCTGGGGCAACTATGTTTGTGCAGACAAAATGCTTACTCTGCAATTAAGACAGGGCATGCAACCAGGCAGGAATCAGGGCTCCGCATTCCCTGACAGGCAGACCCTGGAGCCGCCATCCAGGAAGGCACACTCAAAAGACGCTGAAAGAAGCCAGCGGCTTCCTCTGCATGTATGACTACAACCTGGAAGCAGAAAACTTGAACCTAAAAATGAAATCAACGCAAGGGACAGTTTATGAATGTAATATAACGCGACACGGCAAACAATGCTTGGTCCAGAATCTTTTATAAGTTATGTAATAACTCATCTCATATGGGCTTTAACTCTGACTGCTATGAGCATCCAGATCCTTCCTGTGAACACTTGGCACAATGGAAGTAAGCACTTGCACATTCATGGATCACACCTTGTTTTCTCTCCAAGGATATGCACTAAATATGGAGAACGTGGCACTCTTTCAACAACTCAGTCTTCCTTGCCCACCCCTAGGAGCTGATGTCACAGCCTGAAAAGTAAAAATGCCTCATGACTGGAAGCTAAAAAGACATTTGCATAGTGCAAGGACAGACGCCATAGGTGGAAACCAACCAATAAGAATGAAAAAAGAAAGCAAAGACAGACAACGGATAACAAGAGAGACGAGTCACACTGTACTTACAACTTTCAGCCTGATAGTCTGGCACAAACTGCTCATCATTGTCAGGCACCTGAGCTGAAGAAGAAAAAAACAAAAATTAAAAAAAAAATTAAGAAAGGAATCGCCAAGGCAGGAGGAATGTCAATTCTAATGTGTCAATGGAGGACTTTTCAGGTGGAGCTTAAACCTCTGATTATTTGCCAGTAAGCTTGTGTTTGAAATGGTATTGACGGCTCTCCTTGGGAAAAAGGACTGGAGGGATCACTAATGCAAGTGGAAAACACAGATTTGTCAGAACATGGTGGCAGGTGTAGTCCCTCTGCATCTCACCTGCCAGATAGAGATAGAAGAGACGCAAAATAAAAGAAGCTACAGGACTTCCGTTCCCTGCACGGCTGTGCTATCTAAGAGCCGGCAAAAGACCTTCAATTCACTCACGACCAGGGCTCACTCAGTCATCTGCAGGAACCACACGGTTCATTTCAGTGCTGCATAGTCACACCCATTCCTCCACAGTTTTAGGAATGACTGCTTCTTTTGGTACATTGCCTCTCTTGCAAGTTAGGCCACCATAATTAAAAACATTTGCTCAAAAATTTGATCAAAGTATACTATAAAGTCTTAAAAATGAACTGTCATTGAGTTCGGTCACATGCATCAAAGCAATATATTTCAACAATTAGAGTCATAATAATAAAAATAACAAACAATAAAACAAATGCCATCTTTTCATGCAAAATATTTTCCTGGCTACTATTCAGTACTAACAAAAAGAATCTCACCATTTCATCAGGCCTAATGTCAAATGACTTCCCTATTTTTAGTAAAGAAAAAAAAACCACTGGAGAGCAAGAACTTAATGCATTTGGCAGTAATCAAAACACAAGTCAATTTTTTTCACTTTGAAAATGCTTTCATTACAGATGATTTAGACATGGAAATAATCTGTTCCAAACTGGTAGGATATTACTACATTTTCAAACATATGCAAATACATACACTTTTGCATAAATTCACTATATAAAATGGAAGTTAGGTTACTTTTGGCTAAGTAAACACAAAATGAGTTAATTCACGTTATACTGTTGTTAGCTAACATTATTTTACTAATATTGTTTAAGACTGGAACTTTTTATCCAATAAACTCACATTAAAACAGACTCCAATAAATTTTTTTAAATGTACCTACTCTGTATAAAGAATGCTAACTTAATTGGTCAGTCTTGGCTAAGCATGGTGTGCCATGCCTGTAATACCTGCTTTTGAGAAGTTGAGACAAAAGAATGACCATGAGTTCAAGGCCAACCTGGACTACAGAGTGAGTTTCCAGCCTGTAGGTTACAGAGTAAAAATCTGTCCCCAAAACACGAGATTAATAAGAAAAAGAAAGAAGGAAGAGGAGAAAGAGGATGAAAAAGGATGTCCCTGTTGAAAATATTTCAGCTTGATAATTGGATATGCTAAGAAAAAATCCATATAAAAAAGAATTTTGGGTCCAAGAAGATGACTCAGCTGTTAAAGGCACTTGCTTGCAAAGCCTAGCAACACAGGTCCAATTCTCCAGTATTCACTTAAAGCCAGATGCACAAAGCGGTGCATGTGTCTGGAGTTTGTTTACAGAGGCAAGGGCCCTGATGTGCACATATTATACATTCTCTCTCTTCTCTCTCTATCAAATAAAAATATTTTTAAAAAATAATCTTATATTCAATAATTCTGAATAGAAAATAAATACAAAAATCAGCCGGGTGTGGTGGCGCACGCCTTTAATCCCAGTACTCAGGAGGCAGAGGTAGGAGGATCATTGTGAGTTCGAGGCCACCCTGAGACTCCATAGTGAATTCCAGGTCAGCCTGGACTAGAGTGAGACCCTACCTCGAAAAACCAAAAAAAAAAAAGAAAATAAATACAAAAATCAACAGATTTTTTTTTTCTCAGTATTCTTTTATAAACAGAAATATCTGGATGAATTAAAGTTTTTTTACATTATTAAGAATCTATCCCATGATAGTCTAGCTTATTATTAAAATACACAATTTGACATTCAATTGTTTTCTAGCCACTGTCTCTGCATACCAATACTTAACTTTATTAATGACACATTATTCCCTACCAACAAATAAAATCATCCAATTTCAAGTCATAAGTGTTGCTTACTTGATCAGTTTATACTGAAAGGTTAATTTGTTTTTCTTCATATCCTACTAATATCTGACACTATGTTTAACAACTCTGAGGTTAGACATACTTCAAATTATAGATTTGTGACTTGCTAGTTGTATAACTCAGGGTAAACTTTAAACACCATTTATTCACCAGCTTAATGCAATAAAAATATTTTTGTAAGAATTAAATAAAATACTCTAAATATGATGCCAGACACTCAGATGTTTTTCTTCCTTACAAGCCTCGACCATCTACCCTGTTCCTCAAACTCACACATGAAATGTACTTCATGCACTACTACAGCCATTTAGCATTTTCACCTCAAATGAATTCAATTAGAGCAGAAAACAGTGTATATTAGTATCCTCTTAGCTATGAACAACACATTTCTTTACATTGCAGTAAGCCTTCTTTCCCTTGCAGACTGATAAATTATACATGAAGGAGTGCACTTTTAGTCCTTATATCAAAAATAATTGCAAATGTTTTAATACATAGTAACTAATAGCAAATAAGCAAACAATAATACACATTTTTTTCTATTATGTTCACCTTTTAGTTTTCCCTCTAAATTAAGAGCTAAACTGATGCAATTGTTGAGGTATCGGCAATTACTAAGCATAAAACTAATACTGAACAGTTTGGTGGAACATGCCTGTTATCCCAAAACTTAGGAGGTTGAAAAAGAAAGACCAGGAGTTCAAGACCAGCCTCAGCTATATATGGGGTTTAAGGCCAGGCTGTGCTACATAAAACCCTATCGCAAAACATGAAATGAAAAAGAAAATTTTTGTAGGGATCTAATAACAATGAAATACTCCTTTATAAGAATGGTTATAAAGAGGTAGAGAGATTATAACTGAATACTCTGACATGAATAACATAAAATGTAGGGGGTTTTGTTTGTTTGTTTGTTTGTTTGTTTGTTTTTAATATCATAAAGAGTTGTGATTTATAGAACAGATCACTGCCAGTGCTGCATCAGTATGAAAGCCCCTGATGGGTGTTGGTGTGATTGGGTGTTGGCATATGTGTGGGTAAAAGAGGAACACTTAAGAGGCAGAAGAATCTAGAAGTTATACCTCACAAAGATACAGAAAATAGCTAAGCACTAACAATTTGTAAAGAGAGTAAGGATAAGAACTGCTATTTCTGCTCTAACTCCTTAACATACTGAATAAATATTTCACACTTAGGCTTGAACATATTACAGAATTTTAACAAAAAACATATGACTCACATTTTCACAGAAGCTAATCTTAAGAAACTGAATAGACCAAATGAAGCAGCATGCTACTTAAATAGACAAAGGCTTAAGTCTACCTCTAACTTCAAGTTGGAGGAAGAGGAAAGCGTTTAACTAAAAACACAAGTTGGATCTGGGCAAGGAAAATATGACACAGTATTGCCACACTCGTATCATACATTTCCTTTTTTTTTTTTTTTTCATGAGAATTCTGAGAAGGAGAAAACTACAGCTGCCTGAATATTTTGCAGCAAGCCATACCCACTTCAAAGTTGAAAATTAACAAGACAGGCCAACCCTAAAAAATGTTTTTCATTAATATCTATTCTACACTATGCCTGAAGTGGTCACCTTTGGGGAATGAAAATGTTTTTCTCTAGTATGTAATTAAAAAGAACGGAGAAAAAGAATGGAGAAGAAGAGAAAAAATATATACCAAAAGAGAAAGAAAAGGCTTCCAAGGAGATTAAGCATGTTTTATGGGTGCTAGCTGGAGTGACCAGCGGCTCATTGCGGGTTAACAGACAAGTTGCCATGCAGTCTCAGGCACTCTGCTTTAACAGGGTATTATCCAAAGTTCTCCTGTCATTTTCTTTCATTTTACTACACAGCAATGCACTTTGTAGGAAAGAAAAAAATCATAAAAATATTAATTACGACCTAAATGTCAGAGAATCATCAACTCTCATTTTTAAAACTTTTTCTTGACTAACATTGCCTTGGGGAAAGGCGATTTTAAATACAGTTTACTTTTATGCCTGCTTTTAACTTTTAAATAAAATAATATTCCTCCCTCACTTAAGAAATAGTGAGCATTTAAAATTTTTCCAAGGTTAGCTGCAGGCAAGTGAAACCCTTTATTCTTACAAGCTAGCAGCCTGTTGGTTTTCTTTTCTTGTTTAAGCCAGGAGGAAAATTATAAATGAAACAAATGTCAAGTAAGAAAGGGGTTAATATTTAATTAAAACCAGTTCTATCCACTGTAACAATGACCTGGAGCCAAACAAGGCGGAAGATGTATGAGTCATTCTTTCTGCCCGTGAATGAGACAGCTGATCTCCTCAGCAATTCCTCAAGACAAGCAGGCGGAACTGGAGTTCTGCCTCCATTCACAAAAACACAGTCCAGCATGAGCAGTGTGGCCCAACCACAATCTTTTCATGTCACACCCTTTCAGAGAGCTGAAGCAAGTAAACTTGAACTTGCAATATAAACACACTGATTTTATAGCTCTGTCTCTAATAGAGCTCAGAGCCATTAAGAAACACATTTAAATAAATGGCAAATATAAAGATATATATGAATGCATATATATACAAAATATTCAGCCCACCATATTTACAGGGTACCTTGTTCCAGAAATGTACAAAAGTTAGGACGGAAAGTAAAAACCAAGATGGATGGAAAGAAGGGAAAAGGAGGAAGAAAGGGGAAAAAAAAAAAAAAGGAAAGGAAGGAAAGGACTAATGGTGCTGTGTAGCTGAGACAGAGCACTTGTTTAGCATATGGGAAGCTCAGAGATTGATCTCCATCACAAAAAAAAAAAAAATACGTCAAACAAAATTAAAAGTAAATGCCTTATTTTTCTTGCCTATTACTCAAGTTTTTAATCACTGCTAAAGTTTGTAGCATTTCTTTTTGAATCAAAGGGTTAGTAACAAATTTCTCTGATGAAATTTAAACTTTAAGTAAAAGTAAAACAAGAAAGTCAACCTTTGCACAGTGGTTGTCCTTTAAATCCTAAAATGAAGCTTCAGGCCATAGAACAAAATCATCCCGAGTTCACTAAACCCAGTTTTATACCACATCCAGTTTTAACATTAAAATGATTGTGTCCTATGTAAAAACATTAATTAATGCAGAAGTGTAAACATATTTAAGTAGAAAATGAGGGAGGCATTTCACTTGATAGAAATGACTTTAATACTTAACACATTCTTTGTATATGCTATAAAAAATAAAAAGAGGAAGTTGGCTATCCAAAGTCTCAACTCAGCTTCAGTTCCTAACTGAACTGACCTGCAATGACTTGAAAACTTCAAGAAAATTCAGAGCCAAGGAGCTGTTATTTGTAGTCAAATATTTTCTCTAGGCCACAGAGGTCTAGTTATCATTGTTATTCTTATTTTTCATTACAAGATTGTACACAGGTCAAAGGAATAAGTTTGTACTCTGAAATGCACAGAATTAAATATTTTTGTAATACCTAGAAAAATTTAAGCAATATTGCATTCTCACTTTCTGGAAAAAAATACAATATGATATGCCAAATCCAATGTTCTGATTCAAAAATAATTATTTTCTATTTTTTAAATAGGTCATAGATGACCATTTGTATATTTCCAATAAATATCTAGATGTCCAATACATTTGTTTTACCTGTTCCCTTTAAATTAAGTCCAAATGAGAGGTATTTTTTCATACTTCATAGTGCTTCCTGGTACAACAAAAAGAGGGTTGGAAGCTATTCCCACCACAATACACACATCCGTGAATAGACTCATTCTCAAATCTGAGAAATTGTGTGGATTTCTTTATTTCAGTGCTGTATTCCTGTTTCTTGTGAAGCACATAAATATAGTTTTAAAATTTTTATTCCAACTGCACCAAATAGACAAAATGAGAGAAATATATCCTAAGAACTTATCCAATATGTATTCTACTTTTAAGTAGAATTTTTGAACATTAAAAACAAGTGCCTAATGATTTCTGTGTGTGATGGACGCCACGTGTCACAAATAACCATGACAATTATTTAAGAAATATCATGAAAAATTACTTTGAATATAAATTTAGCATCCATCTTTGAAGCAAACTAAGGGAAAAGTAAAAGTAATAACATCTCTACTTGTAAGCTGATCTGACCATTATTGGAAGCCTACCAAAAAAAAATCCAAACTGGGAAGACCTTATTTAGGTGAGGTAATAATAAACCTTGGGATAGTAAGGTTGTTCTTGGAGATAAAACTTTGGCTGAAAGTGCAGCTGAGGTGGCATGGTGGAGCTTCCCTACTGAAAACACTCTACCCTGATGGCCGTGACCCACTGAGGACTTTGGCTCAAGCTTGTTAAAGAAAAAGAACCTCATGGCACCCAGGCCCACTACCAAACAAGACATGTTTTTACGTGAGATATTATTAAAATATACTCAGCTTTGTAGAGCCTTCTATTTCTGTTCTTCCCACATAAGAGGTTTTAGAACGCCACTCATTAACACCCTCACAGGACGTTAAGAGCAAGAAGTCATGATGCTGGATGTTTGAGCTCATTATTTCAAGACATCAAATAATTCCAATTGCTTGTCAGCAACAATATAATTCAAAGGATGAGGAATCAATACAGGGTAGTACATAGTAGAGTTACAATATGAAGTAGCTATGGGAAAAAGTAAAATGGGCATAATTCTTACTTCTTTTATCTGTTGCTGTCTTCTTGGAAAACACTAGATTTTTCAATTTTCTGCAAAATTTGATTACTTTTAGTAAAACTGTTACAGGTTTTTGACATGCAGCATCAGTGCATGGAAAGTAGTGTTAAAGTGAGGTCATTTCTTCATAAACATGTTTGAGGTCTCTGTGTGGAGAGGGGGAGGAATGCAGCTGTATTTTTAGGGAGGGATTCAATGAATTGAACTTACTAGCCACATCCCCACCCTCAAAAGAATCCTGCCTTATCTGTCCCAATGAGATAAAAACACGTTTCAAAATCCACAATACATTGCTCATGACTAATCCATACATTGTCACTTAGTAAATTCTTACTGGAAAATTCTTACTGGAAAAAAAAAACTAAAAATATTAACATGCATGATTTCTCAACTGTTTAGGGACTTAGATTTTTTTTTAAGCATGACTATCATATGGCACATAGAAACTACCTTGATTCTTATGTCTAATATGATTTTTAGACAGAATTAGCTTCCCAGATGGATTTCAACTCATGGGAGAAATTTGGTTAATTGTCAATTAATTTTTTAAGGGGTCAAGATGCCTTAAAATTCCATGATCACTCTCTTGCTATGAAGCAGTATGAAAAGAAATATGTAAACAGTTCTCAATTTGCCAGTTTAGCAATGTTTTAATTTCTGGGTGTTTAGAAGGACATAAATGGACAAACCTGGCAGCAAATAAACTAGTACAATTTTAGGGCCTCTCTTAGCTAATATTGTTCAAAGCATGGGATTAAGTCAAGTTAAAATATCTGTGCAAAATAATAGTTATGCTTAACTGCTAAGAGCAAAAATAAATGTGATGTCTATTAACAGTATAAAAATAACTTCTTACCATTAATTCTTTTTAAATTACATTAACAACTTTTTGCTTACACCAAAACTGTCTACATTAATGTAAACAATTTTGAAGATGCTTAAATTATTCTAAAAAGCAATCTTATCCTTATTTTGTAAATAGAAGCACACCTGGGTATTCAATGAACACACTCAAGATTAATTTCTGAATTTAATTAACCTTAGGAATACTTTTCTCAGTAAAAGCGTATGTTCCTCCAAATATATTAGTCATGATGTGGCTAACTATATATAATGCTTCACCTTCAAGGTTGATTTACATGTCAAGAATCATGGATAGGAATATCCCATACAATTTTAAAAGATAAACTTGGACAAATTATAATCATCACTTTTCTAAGCCACATGACATAATACAAATGAAAACTAACAAAAAGAAAGAAAATGCACTCAAGCTGGTTGTAAAATAGTAAGAGTCTGATAAAGATCCCACATTTTAAAATTCAAGAAACAGAGTTGCTATGCACATTCCAAATCTGCCAGCCAGCGCACTGACTTGGGATCAAAATCAAACATCTTAAGAACCAACAAACCATCCACAACAATTAACATAGGTATTTTAAGGGTTTTTTTTTTTTAATAAGTGAATGCTTTCTCACATAAACATTAAGTCCTCACAACCTTCAGCTTGGCAAAACTAGTAGATAAAAGTTAATTCAAGAACCTGTGCAAATTTTTAATCAAAAAGTTTTTTAAAATATATGGTTTATGTTGCAATACTAAGTAATCTATTGTAATAAGTTTCATTTAGAGGCACAAGTGAAAATGACCTTCAGATATAACCAACACTCTCACTACTACTTACCTTTCATTAACATATGAAGACAATCACCCAAGCACAGAACAATTAGGACAGCTATTTAACTTAAATGATTCATAAATATTGCAAAAGCTTTTTGAAAAACTTGAATATCAGCAAAACAAAGAAATTTATTTTACATGCTAACAGCAACTTGAACTGCATACTAGACAACCAAATAAATAAATAAATAAATAAATAAAATAATATAAAATATATGAGTCTGCTCCAAGTAGCCACAGCAGTATCTGGGTTTCACTCAGAGACCCTCTCCACTTAAACCATATTGAAAAATTTCTTCCCCCAAATTAAATTCCCCACAGAATGTGAAGACACAATAACAGAAAGACACAAATCTTGAAATATCTGTAACTTCACCTTGTGTTCCCCACACAAGTAAGTCAGAAAATCAGTATTTCACATTCATCGTACCAAAACCAAAAGGAAAATTTCAAATTATAGAAACCAACAACAGCAAAAAAAAAAAAAAAAAAAAAAAACCTTCCACATTAGGCATATCTGAAGACCTGTCAACCTGTCCTGAAGCAATAGCCTCATTGTTCCTATAAACAAGTTATACACAATAACAGATACATAATAGGTTATATCATGAAATGTGTCAAAACAATCCAAAATACCATTAAATGTCTTTATATTAAATAAATCCTAATAAAAGTGACAAAAATAGCAAAGATCAACTTCTACAAACAGCACATACACAGTAACACAGAGAAAACATTTTAAAAATCTTACAATTCCCCCAAAGATTGATTTTTAAATCCATAGATTTCCTGAGCATTGGATACACACCTAACGTTCTGTGCTGTGAGCAAGGTGGAAAGAAGACACTGGCACTTAAATCTTGAAGCATCCCGGCCTGATGAACCCAGAGAAACTAATTTCTGCCATCAGAAAAGTCCTCCACCAGAACACCAAATAATGACATGCGCTGCTCTAAAGGAAACAGCCAGCCAGCCGGTTCTGGCTCTAGGAGGTCTCTCGAGGTACAATAATATAAACCTGATCAATTGCAATTAAAATCTGAGCAGAGGCTTAGGACTTGAAGTCTTGGTGCATTAGTTCTTGCCAAAAGCAGATGTGATTGTGAGCTGGAAGCAATTTCTCCTGGTAATTTGTGATGACACTGGGTAGTGCAGCCCCAGAGTCCCCAAAGACAAACTCATCAGAGGCTCTAATGTATGCATGACACATGAGGTGGCTCTTTTAGAGCTCAATTAATTGGGCTGAACATTAACACAGCAAGTTCAGAAGATATTTTCCCCCTTTTCTGGAGTTGCTTTTCCCCATTTTAAGCATTTGAATTATTTTTTTTCTTACCTTCTGCAAGCCATGTTTCTTGTAATTGGCTTAGATCTTGAAAGAGTTCTAAAAAAAGAGAAAACAAGTCAAAGTTATAAACATAAGATGTGCCAGTCTTTAGACTTCATTAAATAGAAATGCTTGTCATGTAATTGGCATTAAGTAAGATTTTAATTTGGGGACAGTTGATAGGAAAGGAGAATAGATTCATAACTTAAGTATCTCAGTAATCTTGCCTTCTTACAATACCTACTGAACATTCCATACTTTTAAGATACTCTTTACTCAAGTATATAATGTCAATTCCCTCTTCTTCACTTATTCTCTACTCTTCTCTGTCTTCAAAAAATGCTTGAGATGTAAGTTCAAGGATATCAAGAAACATATATGCACTAAAATTCATCAAGGGGCTGAAGTATATGTGGTGTACGTGCACAAACCTTTCTTAAATATATTCAACTCTTGCTAAAATAACAGTAGGAGAAAGATAAAGAAAGACAAGAGAGGATTTGATTTGCATCTTCTGAACTTGGAAGCAACTCTCAAAACACCGCAATTTCAGGTTCAATGCCTCCAAACTAAAAAGGGCAACTTTAAATACAAGTTTATAAAAAAAAAAATCTCTACATTCCAAGGTCTACAAAAGTCAAACACAGATAGTCCCCTGGCTTCAGTCTATCAAGTCCAAAACTGTATGTTTTGTCACACCAGGGAGGCAGGGAAGTGCCTAGTAAGAATGGAGACTTGAGGAAGTTTCAGAGTTCAGCATAAAACAAACTGAACTTTGGTAATTAAATCTAAGTACCAGCAGTGCATTATGAATGCCCCATACTACTGAAATTATTCATAATATACTGACCTCCTACCAACAATTCATAAGAATCTGTAACCTAATATATCAAATTATGTAATAATTATTAATAAGGTCTTAAATATGATTCAAAGAGCACTTTAAGGCCTTATTAACAAGATGCTATGGCTTCACAATGGGATCATCAAAATTATTAAAATTTTGGTAATAGTATATATGGTTTCAGAAGATACTGAATGGGAAATCAATCATTCATATTGTTGAATTTGTAATAAAGTTGAAAAAAACATAAGCAATGTACATTGCTGCTTGCTCTGTCCTACTGTGATAGGCATTTTAAATTGTTATCTTAATGTAGGGGAGTAGTTGTATGCCACATGGACAAGAATAAACACATGGGGATGATTAAAAGAAGAATGTCACTTTTTAAGTTTTTATTTACTCCTTTCATTAGTTTGAGACGGGGGTCATAAAATATTCTCCAAAGCAGTGTCACATTATATGAAGTTCTCTAGGCATAATTCTAAGTTAACGTCAGTAATTTCAAAGTTGATTATCTTTTCAAGATAAGATTGAAATGCTCTCCTTCTTTTAAGGGAATAGAGTGTTGGTAAATAGGGGATTTCAGCTCAAAGTCAAACCTCACCTTCTGAATCATGAGCCAGATCTCTGTTAATGAATTTTCTTTTCCTGACATTTGTTGGTTTCTCGTTACAATTTCTCCCACGCTGACTCTACAAAGGGAAAGATAAAATCCTTTAAAAGAATGTAAACCTCAAATGTCACACATAAAAGAACACATGCATACATCACATAAGCCTACTGGATTCTCTCTGAATAGGAAAATAAAAGTTCATAGGATCAATTCAAATATTTGTTTTCTGCCTCTGACAATGAAAGCTCAGGCTGAGAATTCAACAACTAGGGAGAGTTGCTTCCCAATGCCGATGATCCCCACACTACTGCTTCTCATCAGTCATATTTATTGATGGTATCTCAGCATCAAAACGTTAAGCTATAACGCTTAAGGTTTTTTTTTTTTTTTTTGGCTGGATCTACACTAAATTAGAATACAGTGATTTTTTTATTCT
Organism: Dipus sagitta; assembly: GCA_036346955.1. Classification (NCBI taxonomy): domain Eukaryota; kingdom Metazoa; phylum Chordata; class Mammalia; order Rodentia; family Dipodidae; genus Dipus; species Dipus sagitta. The sequence continues at coordinate 22,532,920 of CM070784.1, read as the reverse complement.
GTCTCAGATAGCATACACCTTCAGTCAAAGAAGCAAAAAGGAGAGTGGAGAAATTAAAACAAAAGATGAGAGGAAAAATGAGAAAAATAAAATAACAAAACCCCAAGACACCCCATGTAAACAAAAAGTGTCAGCGTTGGTCTCAACTTCATTCCTTTCAATGTGGCAGACAAACCCAGCCACAAACTTTGAGTGCAGCAAGTGCTGCTGCCCTCCGCCTCCTCTTCCTCTCATCTTGGGCACTTTAACCAGAAAAAAAAAAGAGGGGGGGGGGGTCTTAAAAACAGAACTATGCCTTATCCAAATCACTGAAAGGTAAGCTCATTTTGAAGATGGGGCTTCTAGAAGCAGAGTCGCCCTACAGTGGTAACAAAGCAGATAAGTATCGGCAGTCCCAGCCCCCCTGCCCCCTCCCTTCCCAGCTCCGCTGCTCTCCCCACCCCCGTCGGAGTCAAGTTTATAAACAGCAACTTTCGAACTGATCACTCACATGGGTGACCACGTAAGGCACTTGCTGGTCATAAAATCCATCCATTCTGCTGTTCTTCGCAAATATTAGCTCAGTATTTTATATTTTGAGCATCTGGCTGGAGGTTTCTTCGGGATCTGGACTTCTATCAACCTAGAGGGGAACAAGATGGCTTTTAGGCTTAAAAAAAAAAAATCATGAATGAAGCTCTTGAATTTGCATAGCTAATTACCCTCCGACAGTCCCATTCACAAAAAAATAAAAATAATAATAATAACCCTCCCCTTCAACGCCTCCTTCACCTGGATCCAAAGAGAGCCGAGAGTTCACAATTTACATATTTTCGGTAGGAGCAAAAATCCGTACGAGAAGCGATGTATTTATTTACACCCTCGAGGTTTCCCTGCGCGGTCGGTGTGCCCGGGGCAGCTCTGATTCGCAAACGTGTGCAAAACTAGCAATGGCGATCAAGGAGACTTGCTCTGCACCTAACGGGACTGAAGAGACGGAGACACCTCTCTCGTAAGGGTAGTTTTTGCAACCCTCAACCATGCAATTATCTGGAGAGACATAAAAAGTTGTTGGAAAGACCCACCTGAAGGCCACGCTAGGCGAACGGCTGCAAAAAATTCCCTCCAAATTTAATAAAAACATTAATTATAAGCCCAGCACTTCCCCTTTGGAAGCCGAAAAGCGCCTCTGACAGAGCTCAATTCGGTGGTTTTTCCTCTACTTCTCCTCCAGGGGCCTCCAATCCAAACTGATGGATCGCTGCCTCCCATTGGCTCCACGTCTCTTTCACAAGATCAGATTTCGGGCTGTCAATCAGGCGGCTCCGCGGCCCCTAGCCACGGGTCCCCCCTGCGCCCCTCTGCCTAAGCGACCTCTGCGGGTCGGCTCGGGGGTTCCGCACCCGGGACGGCCTCGGGGTTGCTTGGGGAGGTGGCGTGGGGCGGGGGGGTGGATCGACTTCCTTTCCTAACCACTGCTCATTGAAGACAGACGCCCGGGCATATGAAACCTTGAGTAACCAAGTGGCCAGTTCTCATTCCTGGCGCGTTGGGTCCACTGTGAGTGCTGATCTGAAAGCTGTGTGCTTCGGTGCAGATATAGACTCGTGGGCGCGATGCACACAAGGCCCGAGGGGGTCCCCCATCCCCTAAGAGCTCCAGCTCTGGACCCGACCCGAGTCACCGCGCGCCCCCATCCTCGCTCGCCACAAGCTTTGGAGCCCAAGTTAGATTCTCATTTTCTTTTTCTTTTTCTTTTTTTTTTTTTTTCCAGAAGCATGAACCACCACCATTGCTTAGCGGATTTTTTTTTCCTTTTTTTTTTTTTTTAAATCCTCTCTCTTACTTCTTGTCTAGATGGAAAGCCTGAAAATCAGATTTGTCTCTACGTGTGCTGAAGACTGGCGGGGGGTGGGGGGTGGGAGGGAGAGGACCTCCAGTCCCCAGGAGTTAGGGGAGGGGACGGGGAGGCTCGGATATCCTAGGGGACCCGCATGTTTCCGGAGCTTTTGTTATGTACACAGAGAGGCGGAGGGTGTCACTTACTGTACTTGACGCTTTCACTTCCTCTCCGGCGAGGAGTTTGGGGGGGGGGGTGGATGCACGACAGGGCTCGGGTTACCAGGACAATAACTGGGACGTGAGGAAGCCCCTGGGCTGCATCAATGCAGCCACTTGGCCTGGTGGGGGGGGGAAGGCTGGGAGCACTGGGATGCCCTTCGCCCTGGGAAGCTAGAGAGGGTGGCAGACCGCAGGGAGAGGGAACCCGGGTTCGGGGGTGTTGAAATTCACTTAATGACCCCGGTGTTGACCAGTGCAAGTGACCACAGAGAACGTTTCCGACCGCTGCTTCGCCTGCTCTGGCAGGGCGTGGGGGGGGGGGACGTGCAGCAATCCTCGATTTTCACTTGCAAAGTTTTCTCTTCTCTAAATGGACCCTCTTGGGGACATTAAGATGGAGCGTGAGCGCCCAACACACCAAGTCCGCACCAAGCAGGAGGAGCGAGGCGGATAAGATTTAAAAAAAAAAAAAAAAAAAAAACTAGGCACGCTCCTTCCCGGGAAAATACCTCGAAACTGTGTGTCTGTCCGGCGAGGACACACCCCGAGACGCAGAGCATTTGAGCGGGAACTGCGTCTTCAACCCGGGCCCCGGATGACTTCCGGGCCTGGAGGCTGCAAGAGCGGGACACGGTAAAGGCTCTGGGTCCTTCACGAGAGCGCAACCGCGACCGGGTGCACAGCCCGGGCGCCGCGCTACCCAGGGATAAAGAAGCGAGCCCGCGTGCGGAGAGCAACAGTTTCCAAGAGCCCTTGGCGCGCGCGCGCGCGAGCGCGAGCCGCAGGGCAGGCGGGCGGGCGGCCGGAGCCGGACGGATCTCCAGGGCAACCGAGAGGGGGCGGAGCTTCGAGAGGATCTGGCCGCAGCCAATCACGAACCGCGTCTCCGCAGCCCATTGTTGTTTATTGCTGACCCCGCAGCGCTCCGCTAAGAGATTGGCCCGCCTTGGGGAAAGGGGCGGAGCCAGGTCCGCCCCCTCAGCCACCTTTCGGCTCCATTCACAAAAAAATCCCGGCCTGTCTGGGTCACGTGGTCCGGGGCGTGGAAGAGCTGGGGAAATGACACCACAAAGGCCCGAGTTTCCCAAACCACAAAACTTTTCGTAGGTCGCTAGTTCCATCTTGTCCCCTTCCTCCGGGCAGCAGCTACTAGACGCCTGGGGTCTGGGAGCAAGTCACGAGACAGAAAGAAAGAGAAAATAAATTGCAAACTAAAGTACGGGGTGTATTGGCTAGGAAAAAAAAAAAAAAAAAAGAGTGAGAACTGAGTGCGGAGCAAAGTTTTACGAAGGACTGGTAACTTTGCTGTTATCAAGTCCTTGCTTTTAAAAATGCAAACCGTTCAAAAGATTTCAGCGATCTGCATTGACCATTGCTACTTCTGGTTTATGCCACGGTGTCTTTTTTTTTTTTTTTTTCCCAACTGGGGCAGGTTTCTGCTTGTGCACGGTTTGGATTTTCCTTTCCAAAGTCCATCTGCCCTTCAACGCCCCTTAAGCTCCGCGCCACTTCTTAGGATGGACCGGCACGACTGGGCTGCGCGCCCAGCCTCTGATTTTCCAAAGTATTGCACAGGCTCCATATTCACTCTTCCCAGTTCTTGAAGGGGACTCTAGTGCACTATGAGACCTCCGTAACTCAAAGTGATGTTCTCCTGTGACTAAGCAGTCGTTCTTCCTACAGCTTTCTTGTAAACAGCATAAAATGTTGAGACGAACTCTCCCCTTGCAACTCTTGCAAGGGAACTAGTGAACTTCCTTTCGAGATTTTTCTCTGTGTTAACGGTGAGACATTTTCTGTGTGGTGGTGTTATTTCTAAGCCTTGATACTTTAAAGAAACACTAGCTCCTAGCATGGCGCCTATTTATCTTCTGTTTGGCTCTGAGTAAAACAGACACAGTAGCTGAAGATATGGAAACGGTTGAAACTTTATTTTTTCAGAATATGTTATACAGTGGTTGGCAAACGTCTACAAAGGCAGCTGTCCCATCCACAACAGAGGAACTCAAAAGTTGCACAAAGTTTCCACTACTTTTGAGAATGTCTTTAAAAAAAATCAGTTTAGTAAATGCCAGTCTTTCTTGAGTGGAAAATTTCATTTTGGCAGGATTTCAGAGGCCAAGAAGCTTTGACATTTATTTACTTGAATTTTGAAATCCCATTTGGGTTTTGAAATTAGAGCTCTTGAGAGAAAGCATCCCCCCTCAACCCACCCAAGGAAGTCCATTTTTGAATTTGGAAAGTTTTTAGCTTGCATATAAAGCTATTTAAATCTTTATAGTTCCCCTACTGTTATTTTATAAAGTAAAACAATATACATTAGTGGCTTGCCTGCAGTTAACTTATTGCTATAAATTATGCCGAAAATGCATGCTGTTAAATAATTGAATTTCTGAGGGCATTTGGGGGTGGGGGTGGGTGGGGGTGGGGAAACTAGAACGGTCCTACTCGTGTAAATGGTTAATCTGCTCAGAAGTGGTAGCTCATGTCTCTTATCCCAGCGTTCAGGAGGCAGGCAGGAAAATGACTGCAAGTTCAAGACCAGCCATGGCTACATGGTGAAACCCTGTCTCAAGCAAATAGCCAAAGAAGTAATAAGTAAAATAAAATGACCAATATGGGTATAATTAAATGAAATTTTCTCAAGATTGGATTAAGAGAGCTAGTCATATTTGTAATTCCTTTTACTAAAATACTATGTAAGCAAACTGTTGGTGGCCTGCTTTGCACAGGGCTACATCAAGTGGATCAAGAAAAGATACGCAGAGAAATTGTGAAAGGAAATGGGCAAGTGAAAATAGCTCCAAAAGGGAGACATAGTATCCTGTGGGTACGGCAGAAGATAATCAGTGGCCTTGTGGGCTATCTGTTGGAAAGGAAGTAGGAATTTGGGAGGAAGGTGGAGCTTAGGAAGAAGGTAAAAGTATCCAAGATAGTCCCCTTCTCACCTTCAACACTGTCATTGTTATCTGGTGAAATTTGTTAACCATCAGGACAACAATTTCTAATGCCCAGAGATTTGGGTGCATTGATAAAAATATTCACATATGCTGCTAGGTGGCATATTTCTTTATATAACCTTTCTGTTCGTTTGTTTGTTTCTTTCTTTTTTATATTTATTTATTTATTTATTTATTGTAGGTACGGTTTTGCTCTAGGCTTAACCTGGAATTTACTACATAGTCTCAGGCTTGCTTCAAACTCGTGACGATCCTTCTAACTCTGCCACCTGAGTACTATGATTAAATGTGTGTGCCACCATGACTGGCTTTATATAACCTTTCAAAGGTAAGTTTATAATATCTACCTTGTTTTAAAATGTATAACGTTTATTAGACTCAAGAATTCTGACTTGGGGGCTGGGAGATGGTTCCGTGGACAAAGGTGCTTACTTGCAAAGCCTGCTGGCCTAGGTTCAATTCCCCAGTACTCACATAAAGCCAGATGCCAGAGTAGCACATGCAACTAAACTTGGTTTGCGGGGAAAGAGGCCCTGATGAGCCCATGCTCTCTCTTCTCAAGCAACTAAAATAAAACTTAAAAAAAAATACTGATTTGAGAAACCTCACAAAAATCAATGTAGTATTTACAAAGGGTAAGGGTTAGGTCTAGAAGCAACTCAGTACCTACCCCCCCCCAAAAAAAAAAATGCTTTCAAGCTGGAGAGACTGCTCAGTGGCTAAAGTCCTTGCCTATGAAGCCTAAGGACTCATGTTCAACTCCGCAGATCCCACGTAAGCCAAATGCACAAGGTGATACATGCACAAGGTTGTGCATGTGCACAAAGGGGTGCAACTGTTGAGTTCAATTGCAGTGACTGGAGGCCCTGGCATGCCAATTTTCTCTCTCTCTCTCTCTCTCTCTCTCCTCTCTCTCATAAAGGCATGTGCTATCACACCCACCAAAACAATAAAAAAAATGACTTTAACCAAGTACAGTATAATATTCTTACACTTTGGAATTCAAATGTGATTATGTTCATGTTTTTAAAACTATGCCATCTCCCTGGTCCTGGTTTCAGATCTCAAGCACCCATGTAAATGCTATATGAGTGTGGTGCCCAACCTATAACCCATCCCAGCACTGGGAGGTTGAGACAGGATGGCTAGCTAGATAACCAGTGAGCTTGAGACATTGTCTCAGTATGTGATGTGGAGAGTGATCAAGGAAGACATGAAGTAAACCTGTGGCCACATGTGTACACACATGTGCACCCACACCTGCATACGCATCTGTGTCCACACACATGAGAACATGTACACACATGCACAACACACATATACATGTGCAAAAAAAATTCCAATAATAAGATACATTCATAGTTTCTGATTCTGTAGGCAACGGTGTATGCCACACTGAAATTCTGTTACAGATGTTGTTACAGCGGGTCTCAGCGTTTCTCTGTAAACCCAGGGTTGGATTTCTACTAGCAGTGCAAGGGAAGCCTGCCGTGCATGCTAGTACAACATGTTTTGTTTGACCCTCATGTTGACTCTCATGGGGAGTCGCTGTCAACATTTAAAATTCAAATGATTCCTAACAATCCATACACGTATGCCTGGAAAACAAGTGACTATGGAACACTAGGTCTAAATTCCCACATGGCAGATGCCTTGAAACAGAAAAGAAGTGTCTGCAGGAAGACGTTCCCTTTGTCAAAGGACATGGGGCTCTCAGTTTTACCTGGTTCACACTCTGGCCCACTCCAGTTCCTTTATTTCTGTTGTCTCCCTGACCTCTGCAATTTTTTACATGCACCATCCACAACATAGCCTTTGGTATAACATAGCAAGTGAAAAAAAAAAAAAAAAAAGGAGAGATGGCTTAGTGGTTAATGTGTTGCCTGCAAAGCCAAAGGGTCCCAGTTCGATTCTCCAGGACCCATGTAAGCCAGTTCATCTGCGGTGGCTGGATACCCTGGTGTGTGCATTTTCTCTCTCTTTCTCTCTCTCTCTCTCTCTCCCTCTCTCTCAAATAAATAAATAAATTAAATATGTTTTTTTTAAAAAAGCAAGAGAAACAAAAATGAGAATTAGAATGTATAGTACCATATATCTTGTAAGATAGTAGGTGGAAATATATGTGTATTGATACATACAGTACTTATATTCTCAAAGCTTTAACTTTTTGTTTTGACACAGGATCTCACTAAACTACTTAGGCTGTCTTTGAATCAGACATCCTCCTGCCTTAGCTTCCTGAGTAGCTGCAATTACAGGCCTTTGTCAGCAGGCCTTGTTCTTGTTTTTTTGTTTGGAACAAAGTCTCATGAAGCCTAAACTGGTTCCAAATTCCATGTGTACTTAGGATGACCGTGATCTTACTGCCTCTGTCACCCATATGCTGGGATTACAGGCATGTTGTATCACACCCTTTTAATACAAAGTTGGGACTCAAATCCAAGGCTTCATTTATGCTGGGCAAGCACTCTATCAATCCTTCTCTTCCTCCCCCTCCTCCTCCTTCTTCTTCATCTTCTTTTTTTTTTTTTTTTTAAATAGGGCCCATAACAATGTAGCCAGAGCTGGCCTTCAACTCACAGTCCCTCTACATCACCCTCCTAAGTACTGGGATGGCAAGTGATTGATGCAGAATTTGGGGATTCAGGAAAGGTCCCCCAAATTTATAAACTCCAAGTTTGGGTTCTATCCTGATTTTAACAGAGAATTGATAAAGATGGGCTCAAGAAAGATAAATTATGAATTATGAAGTTTATTTATGGGAGAAATCACAAATTGTGGGGTTGATTTAAGGGATATTGAAATCTAGGAAGCCTAGAACAGAGTCATAAACATGTGGGAAGTTGGAAACACAATAATGTGGAAACACTCCATAGTTTTTAAGGTTCATTTAAGAGAAATTGAGGTTTTTAAGGAAAGTCTGGAGTAGAGCCACAAACATATGGATCACAGAATTTAGGAGCTTGTGTGGGGCGATTTAGAAAACACACCCATGGCATCTGTCATGTGCTTTCCCCATGGAAGAAGGTTAAAAGAGCAAATGGTGATGACTTGAGGAAAAACAGCAGAGAGAAAATATCAAAGGAGAGACCAAGAAATTCAGAAGAGAAATAAGCAACAGAGAGAGTTACACTCATGGTTATACAGAATTAAAAAAAAAAAAAATCACTCAGGTAGCAGGCATGGAGTTAGTGAGAACATACACATGGTAGATCTAATGTGTAATGGAAATATGCACATGGTAGATTCAGAGACCAGAGGGAAGTCATGCATGTAATCAAAGAACTGTCATGCTCTATACCCTGGATGAGGGGGAAGCCAGACTCACATGCATCCCTGTGGCCCAAGCGAAGAGAGGGCAGGCAGAGCAGAGCTGAGCTGGGCAGACCTAGTAACAGGAAGAAGATAGCAGCCTTTATAGGCAAGAGGAAGACCTGATTGATTTGTAGATTTGAAGGGCAGATCCCAGATCCAGCCCACCTGGGCCAGCCCATCTGAGCCAGTCCATTTGGGCCATCTATCTAGGTAGCATGTTAGACAGTGGACAGCAGCAAACATTATAGATGAGTCTTGATCAGACACATGTTCCATTTCTGCCAAGGGTTCTGTTCCTCTATCAGGACGAGGCGTCATGTGGGGCGACATCTCCTGGCTTTCTCTGGGTCTCAGTCCACCTAAGAGGAGCTAGCTTTCTCTTGTCCTCCTTCAGTATTATAGTGATATGTGCACCACTGTATGCACCACTGCATACACCATTGTTACTATGAAGTCCCATCCCTCCAGGGACCCAGTTTTCAACATACTGAGCAGTATCACCTCGATGGGAATAATATATGCCTACACTCATTTTCTTTTTATACTTTACCTGTAAACATATAGATATTTACCTATCACTATTGATTATGATGATCAAAAAGAATGGATGGAAAGATACATTCAGTTTTCATTGTAAGTTACAGTGACCACTAACAGTCTGGATGTGGGAACTACAAGATTATTAACATTTTTCCATTTAGCACTTGAAGTTTTTTATAACATGCATGTTTCATAGTTGTGCTTTTTAAAAATCTACTAGAGGGAGAAAAGGAAGAATAATTTAGAAATTTGGGTTACAGTTACTTTGTGAAGACCATAGAAACTTTTATTTATAGAAATATAATACACACACACACACACACACACAGAGAGAGAGAGAGAGAAGAAGAGTGTCATGGGCCTTAATTTTGAGGGACACATAAATTTGAAATAACCAATATGCTAAGAACAAGATGAATCTTTCATAAAGTGAATCACTTGCAAATCTCTTCAAATTGCAAGTACTAAGCTGGTAACTTTAAGCAGTAAAATGCCAGCGCCATTCATCCTTCTCCATTTCCTGTAGTGTTCTTTTTGGGGGTTGTCTTCCTCTAGCCTGAAATGACCTGGAACTCAGAACTACCATCCTACTTCTTAAATGGTGGGATTAAAGGCATGTGATACTATACCCAACTCTTATAGTGGCTTGCTGGACAACAGTGAGAGATGCAAGTGTGTACCTATCACACTTTCTTCATTCATAAGATGTGTTAACAAGACGGGCGGGGGGGGGAGAAAGATTCTAAGAGTTGGTTGTAGAGTAGAATTTAATTCTCCTGAGTGACAACTTGACTTAGAGTGATGAAAAACGTTAACAAAAGAGGAAAGCTTTTATGTGTATTAAACATCAGGAAGATAGCCAGGTGTGGGGCGCACACCTTTAATTCCAGCATTCGGTTGGCAGAGGTAGGAGAATCACTGTGAGTTCATTGCCACCCTGAGACTACATAGTGAATTCCAGGTCAGCCTAGGCTAAAGTGAGACCCTACCTCAGAAAAATAAAAAAATAAAAAATCAGGAAGAATAATATTAGCAGGCTTCTGGCCTTCATAAGTTCTTCCTGGAATAAGTTTGTTTTCCTCAGTTCTGAGACCCAAAGGAACGCTAGAGAAATCCCCACATGTCAGCCTTCAGAGCTGACATTTCTCTATCGCCCTGTGCTCTGTGTAAATGTTTATCACCATCCTTTCGTCAATAAACTCCTTAAGCCCCTGTGTTTTTAGTCACTGGTATATACATGGTATTTATGCATTTTTTTTCAGGTGAATGAATTAATAGATGGAACTCATATTTCTGAATGACATCTTTCAAAATATAAACAAATTTCAAATATTAAACTAAGCAATATATGGGCATTGACTGTTCTGAAAACACACAAACATAAAACCAAAATTATTGAAAAAATAAAAAGGTCCAAATATCCGCATATAAAGAACTCTGAGATAAAATTTGTCCATCCAGACATGATGGTGCATACCTGTAGTCTCTGCTATTCAGGAATTGACTGTCTAATGAAAAGATGGTTGTTCTTGTTCTTGACAGTGGATTTCAGGTGTTCCCTCACAGCAACACACACATACTACGTAAGGTGGTGGCTCTGCATCTGTGAGTTTGATTGTGGCAGTTGTTTTATAATGTGCATATATGTTAAAACTTTTGAAACTTGGCCTGATTATACAGGCTGTCAATCCAGCATCTTGAAAGGCTGAGGCTGAAGGTTCTCCAATTCAAGGCAACCTTGGGCAACTTAATAAGACCCTGTCTCAAAATAAAACATAAAAAAAAAAAAAATGGAAGGGGAACAAGAGCTGTAAACATGCCTTAGTGGCAGACGTTAGCCTAACGTATGTGATGCCCTAGGGTTCAACCCCTGGTACTTGGTAAAGCTGGAAAATAAAATTTTGCTCTAATAATTATTGTCAAATGATACCTAAGGGCTGGAGAGATGGTTCAGCGGTTAAGGCACTTGCCTGTAAAGTCAAAGGACCCAGGCGTGATTCCCCAGGACCCACATAAACCAGGGGCACAAGGTGACACATGTGTATGGAGTTCTTTATAGCAGCTAAAGGTCCTGGAGTGCCCATTCTCTCTCTCTCTCATTTTCTCTCTCTCTCTCTCTCTCTCTCTCAAATAAATAAATAAATAATTTTAAAAGATACCTAAAAGCTGCACTTAATTAAATATTTTCTCTAATGTATAGGTTTATTTCTTTTGCTTTCAATTCCTAAACATGTGATATTTATCTGTGCAGTAGGAAACTATCAGAAGTATATAAGCCAGAATCACAGGTGGTTCTGATGTAACCTTCTCTACTTTTTATTTATTAAATGAAGGGATTATAATAGATGCTCTTCAAATCACTTATAAGATAAAATCCTTGAGTTTCATATTCTTATCAATGGCTCTGTTGATCATATCCAGTGGAAAAACAAAGGGAAAAAAACAAAACAAAAACAATGACAGGTGTTGCGCATGTCTTTAGTCTCTGCACTTCGGAGGCAGAGATAGGAGGATTGCTATGTATTCAAGACCAACCTGGGACTACAGAGTGAGTACTTTTTCAAGTAGTTTTCCACATCTATGTAATGGATATAAAGTTCATCTTCCAAAACTGCTGCTAAGAGGAACTGAACCAACATGCTCAAACTGCGTAGCAGAGTTGGAGTACCATATACATTTCCATTCATGTACATTTATAACGTTGGTCTAACACAACAATAGAAAGCTCCTCTGTAGGTCAGCTATCATTTGACTGATGACACTGAAATCTGTCCACATGACTTTGTAGAAAGCTGTTACAATTATATTATTGACTGACTTCCTGCTTAGAACTGAAATAATGTCCTGTCTTCCCACCCATGTAGGAGCTAATTCCTGGTCTCCAATACAGACAAAGGATTATCTGCTGCTCAGACAGGGATTGCCACATCAGAGATCTCACTTTGGTCTTTGGTGGTCAGCTGACTGAATGCCTGTCACAGAGTAGCCATTATCTTGCAGTTAAGATCTTCTTACTGAGTTCAAAAGTCTAACACAACAGGAGACTCAGTTGCAAGAAAGTAAAACATAATAGTGGTCCAAAACCAAGCAGTTTCTGAAGCAGGGCAAAGGAATGGCCTTGTGTCCATCACTTGCTTAAACCCTAGAAAGTCTCCCTGGAATAAGGGTCAGCGATGATGTTTAAGTCAGCTTCTTGATATTTGAAGAACAATGTGTCTTTGAACTTTGCAATAGTGATTTCACTTCTTTGTGATCTTCCTGAATTCCCTTTTATATTTAAAATGTTCCTTTTGTCCTGAATTTCTTCTCAAGTTTAAAAATAGCCGTTTGACTACAGGCATTTCATGTGAGCACATCAAAGAGAGCTACAAATCTTCTTTGTATCTCTCTGACACTCTAAATAAAACTTGGGCTTTTGTTCTTGACTCACTTTTAGATTGCAAATTGAAATTACCCCTTACTGTAATTGTGTCAAATAACATCAGTGTTCATTGGTTTATCAAAGAAACTTAGGAGCAACATGGTCCACTTCCCCCCCCAAAAAAAAGTTATTTATGAATGGGAGTCTAACCTTCCTTAGGAAAGATTTGTAGTGATATTTTTGACATCGTCTGGGTCAATAAGAGAAGGCAGCGTTGTGAGAAGAAAGATATCGGGAAGCAGCACCCTGTAGTTTCAGATGTTTGTATGGATGGTATCTAAAAGCTCATCATTTCATTTACATTTAAAACAAAGATATATTTTCTTTTTTAGAAATCTATAACACTTTATGTGATATACAAAGTGTACGTAGTGAAGGGCTACGAAAGAGAGTCAGGGAAGACTGCCGATCGTAACCATATCCTGAAGAAGATGTAACTTCAGTGTGCACGGCTTAAGCTCTTTAACTAGTCCCGTCCTCATCCATTTTCTCCTGAAATGCTATTTTCTCCTGACTACTAAGATAGAATCCATCTCTCATTCTCTTTCCACATTCTTTGTGTCTGTTCATTTTGCTTCGTTTTATTGATAACTGTACTTAATTCTGTTTAATCTTTCCTTCCCCTTTCTCTCCCTGAGCTCCTTACTCCTTTCTTTTCTTTCCCCCCTCCATCCCTTTTTAAAATTTCATTTTATTTGTTTGTTTATTAGAGATAGAGAGAAGAGAGAGAGAGAGAGAGAGAGAGAGAGACAGACAGACACAGAGAGAATGGGCACACCAGGGCCTCTGCTACAAATAAACTCCAGACACATGTGGTGCTTTATGCATCTGGCTTTATGTGGGCACTGGGGAATTGGACCCAAGTTATCAAACTTTGCAGGCAAGCTCCTTAGCTGCTGTCCCTTCCCCCCAGCCTCTTTCCATGCCCCTTGGACTTTCATATCACTTAATACCTGATACCTTTCCTGCCCTTCTGTTTAAATAAAGCCTCCCTGAACAACCCTCTCACCTACCCCTTTCTAGTTTCCTGGCTTCTGCACCCTCTACTTCCCTCAATCATAGATGTATATAAAGGTTCTAAGAAAGAATTCACATAAGAGAGACAACATGTGGTGTTCGTCTTTTTGTACCTCAAATAATACAATATTTTCTCATTCCACCCTCTTTCCTGCAAATTCCATTTTTCTTTATGGCTGAGTAGAATTTCATTTTATACATGGGCCACACTTTCACTCTTCAATCTTCAGTTGGCGGAGCTCTAGGCTGATTTACTTCCTTGGCTACAGTGAGGAATTCAGTAATAAACACTGATGAACAGGTATCTCTGTATAGGGTGTAGAGTCCTCTGGTGCATGCTCAGGAGTGGGGTAACTCTACTGTATGATAGTTCACAGCTTCTTTGAGAAATCTCTACACTGATTTCATAGTGGCTGCACCAATTTACATAGCCAGCAGTGTATAAGTATTCCTCCCCCCCACACACACACCCTCGTCAGCATTTGTTATTAAATATTTTGTTCAGGAAAGCCAGGTGACAGTGGTGAGATAGAATCCTAAGGTAGCTTTAATTGTTATTTCCCTGGTGGTTAAGGATGCTGAATACTTTTGAAAATACTGATTGTCCATGTGTATTTCTTCTTTTGAGAATGTTCTGGTTAATTCCTTACTAAGCGAGTTTTTTTTTTTTTATTCATGCACATATTCTCAGCCATTCCTTCTGAAATCTACTCAGAATTAGAATTTTCCTTCTTATTTTTTTCTTCTTTTCTTTCCTTTCTTTCTTTCTTTCTTTCTTTCTTTCTTTCTTTCTTTTTTTTTTTTTGAAACCAGGTCTCATGTAGCTGAGGCTGGCCTCACATTTCCTATGTAACTAAGGCTGGCCTATGCCTCCACCTCCTGAATGCTGGAATTACAGACATATGCCACCATGCCCAACATAATTCGTTTTATTTTTATTTTTATTTTTCTTAGGCAGCATCTCTCCCTACCCCAGGCTGACCTGGAACTCAATCTGTAGCCCCAGACTGGCCTTGAACTCACAGCAATCCTCCTACTTCTGCCTCCCAAGTGCTGGGGCTAAAGGCTTATGCCATCTCACCCGGCTATAATTCTTAAAGTAACAAGTGTTATCAATTAAACTAGATCAGTGGGCCATGGCATGTACTCTAAATAGGTCTTACTATTTGTCTCTTTCCAAATGGGAGATAGGAAGGTTTTCATTCAAGTAATTCAATCACAAAGCAGGAAGAAACATCAGTTGTTCAATTGTTCTTCTAGTCACACACACTTGATAGCTGGTCCATTCTTACTTAAGCCTCCAGTGCCCCGCCTCTAGTGAAGTACATATTATTATTCCTCAAATTACCTACAGTGAAAGTCCTGTATTAGTTATGTATCTTTGAGTAATAAACTATTGAAATGTTTAACAGCTCAAATTGAACAATATTTATTATTTTTTTATTTTTCACTTTCTTATTCTCACGTATCCTACATTTTAGTCAGTACTTCTGGCACGTTCACTGGAGTTAATAGTCAAGATGTTGAGCATTCTTCCCTGCCATCACCTGGAGTATGGAAATCTGCTTCCAAACTCGCTTGTAGTTACCAAGTCTCATGTCAGCCACACACCCTCAGCTTTTGCTTCATGGATTTCTCTATAAGGTTACTCACCATATGACCTCATATGTGAGTGCATCAAAAGAGAAAGCCCAAGGCAGAGGCTATAGTCTTCTTCAACCTTAACGTGGATATGACCAACCACTGGTTCTGTCACAGGCTGTTGATCATCCAGACCACCCACTCTGTAATAACAGGGGATGACCTAAGGAGGCTGGGACCTTTGGCTACTGTGCAATCCATTTCAGAAAACAAACTTCTTCCTATTAGCTATAAGATTCTAGGCCAAGGATTTTATCTAATTTATGACTATATTCCTATTACCTAAGAGAGGTGGCCAAATAGTAGTTATTATGATTATTAATGGAATCAATAAACAACTTAAACAACTTTACTTGTTTGCTTTTTTTATTCAGACAGTTTCTAATGTAGCCCAAGCTGTCTTCTAACTCTCTATGCAACCAAGGCTGGCCTTCAACTCTTGATCATCTTGCCTCTATCTTCCAAGAGCTGTGATTATTATAGGCCTGTATAATATATACATACATATTATATATGTATATATATAAATATATATGTATATAATAAATATATATATATGTATATATATGTATATAATAAATACATATATATATATATTGAGGCAGGGTCTCATTCTAGCCTAGACTCACCTAGAACTTCCTCTGTCATCCCAGGTTGGCCTTGAACTCACAGCCATCCTCCTACTTCAGCCTCTCAAGTGCTAGGATTAGGGGCATGTATCAGCACACCTGATTTGATATTTTTAAAGCTTTTTTTTTCTTCCTAACAAAAGACTTATTTTATTTTCTTTGCTTGGGGTTTTTAAAGCTTTTAAAGCAAAGGAAATTCAGAACTGCAAGGTAGAATATTATTTAGGGATTTGGCATAATAGGGTAAAGATTTGTTTAGTTAAAATGAAACTAAATCCCTTAGGCTGAAGCTCAAACATATTTCCTAATATTGCATTCTCTATCCAGCTTTTATTAACTATGTGCAAGTATGATGATATACTAAGAATGCACAGTACTACAGCATCCTTCCAAAGAGCCTAAGAGTAGCTAAGAGAAATCATTCACGTTTTCAAACATGTTTCCCTATTAAGAAAATGAAAACAGGCCTAAAATAGAGTAACATATGCTAAGGTTCCATACTACCGAACAAAAACCCAAGCTCTTTACTTGTAAGATGTGCTCTTCCAAGAAATCAGGAAGAAAAAGGTAACCAAATTCCATTGAGTCAACAAGGGTATTTCTTGCATTCCTCTAAGGAAAACAGCTCTCTTTCCTCCTCTGCCTGTAAAACTCACTCATGGGTTTGAGCTCATTAATGTCCCTTTCCACTTTGTAGGAGGGGTGCTACCTCATCTGTGGATGACAAATAAAAAGGTAATTAAATCTTTGAAACTCTCATTGGAGAAACTGTGTGCTTTAATGCCTCTAACTCGGGCATCCTATCACTATTACTGTCGTTGTAGGCATAGCCTGTTCAAGACCAGCCGGGGTCTGTTGCTCTTTACTATTAGTCCTCTTCCATACCTTACATGATAAAGGAGAGCATTGCCGTAGTTCACATGTGCTTTGTTGCATGTTTTTAACCCATTTACTTATTTATGTATTTATTATTCTTGAGGTGCTGGGAATTGAAACCATTAAAGCCAAGGGCTTTCAGTATACTTGGAAAGAGTTCTGTCAGGGTAAGATAGACAGAGGTAAAATAAGGAAATGTGGGAAAGGAGAGGAGCCCCCTTACCCAGAAGGTTCATGTAAGTCTCTCACCCACTGAGTGTCAAGAATCTCATCACAAGGAAGTCTTCACGAGAGGAATAAGACAATGAAAGGAAATAAAAGGGATACATAGAGGAAGGGGAGAAGTTGAACTATCTTTATTGAGAGATAAGATGATTTGATACATATTGGGGACTGGGGAGATGGGGAGTGGATAAAGTACAATTCTGAGTACCTAAGTTCTGAAACCAGACAGCGTAAATGTCAGAAGCTGTTGCAGGCTTCGTTAATCCCAGTGTGCTATGGTGAGAGAGGAGGTAAGATAGGAAAGTTTCTCGAAAGATCTAGAATCAAGTGGTGAACAATGAGAGTCCTTCCCTTGAATAAGGTTAAGAGCCATGACCCAACTGAAAGCTGTCCTCTGACCACCACATCATTCTGTGGCACATATGTGCAGGAATACACAGGTGCACACACAACAAATAAAATAAGTGGAAACTTTTAAAACTCTTTTTATTGACAGCTTCCATAGTTATAGACAATAAACCATGGTATTTCTCCCCTCCCACAAATCCACTGTCCATTATATTCCTTCCCTCTCTCAATTAGTCTCTCCTTTATTGTTGATATAATTATATTTTCCTCTTATTATGAGGGTCCTGTGAAGGTAGTCCTAGACACCATGAGGTCATGGATATTGAGGCCAATTTCTGTCTGAACAATTGCATTGTAAGCAGTCCTACCCTTCCTTTGGCTCGTACATTTTTTGTGCCACCTCTTCCACAATGGAACCTGAGCCTTGGAAGGTGTGATAGAGATGTTTCAGAGTAGAATATTCCTCTGTCACTTCTTCGTAGAACTGTGGAGCCTTTTGGGTGTCATGCAGCATAGCTTTTCCCAGCTTTCTATCAGCTGGTCATCAGGGAGGAGATTTTCAGCTCAGCTTGATTTCTCAGTGACCTTGCAGACAAAGCATGTGGAGTCTTTAGCAATAGGGTCTTACCATCTATTTCTGGTGGAAAAACAAGAGCCTTGACAATAGCCTGTAATATTTTGGGGGCATCAGGGATCTCCCTGGCCAACAACTCACTGGAAGGTATCCTACCCCTGGCACTGAAATTTTTCTAGTGACAGTCTGTGGCTTCTGGGTGTGCCATTATCCAAAAAGAGTAGGTTTTCATATGGCTTATTCATAGCATCTTGAATTTTGATTAACACTCTATCACCCTTCTTTTACTCAGTCTCTTTCCATGACCTCAGTTAGGCCATTGCACCCTCAGTAATTTGTTCATCTCCTTCTATATATGGAATACCATCCAGTCCTTTCCTCTCCTCCCTCCCTTATAGCCCCTTTCTAGCTTACTGGCCTCTGCTACCAATTTTTACTCCAACTCTCATACAAATCTAAACATTTGCAGCTAGGATCCACTTATGAGAGAGAACATGTGATGTTTAGCTTTCTGGGTGTAGGTTATCTCACTTAGTATAATCCTTTCCAGATCCATCCATTTCCCTGAAAATGTCATAGTTTCATTTTTCTTTTCCAAATCTTCATTATCCATTCTTCAGTTGAGGGACATCTAGACTGGTTGCATTTCCTAGTCATTGTGAATGGAGAGTTAATAAACATGGTTGAGCAAGTATCTCTAAGGTAATGAGAAGAGTCCTTAGGATATATGCCTAGGAGTGCTATAGCTGGGTCATATGGTAAATCTATTTTTAGCTGTCTCAGGAACCTCCACACTGATTTCCACAATGGTTATGCCAGTTTACATTCCCACCAACAATTGTAGAAGGATTCCTCTTTTACTGCATCCTTGCCAGCATTTATTGTCATTTGTTGTCATGTTAGCGATTCTGACAGGAGTGAGATGGAATCTCAAAGTAGATTTAATTTGCATTTCCCTGATGGCTAAGGATGTAGAACTTTTTAAAAGATATTCATATGCCATCTGCATTTCTTCTTTTGGAGAACTCTCTGTTTAGTTCTATAGCAGTGGCAGTTTCATTCAAGTGTCCCCCATTAACTTAGGTATTCTGAATGCTAGGTTCCCAGCTGATGGAGATTTGGGAATTAAAGCCTCCTGGAGGGAGTGTATTGCTGGGGGCGGGCTCATGGATGTTATAGCCAGTGTCCCCTTGCCAGTGTTTGGCACACTCTCGTGTTCCTGTTTTCCACCTTATATTGACCAGGAGGTGATGTCCACCCTCTGCTCATGCCATCACATTCCCCTGCCATTATGGAGTTTCCCCTTGAGTCTGTAAGCCAAAATAAACCCTTTTCTCCCAAAAGCTCCTCTTGGTTGGGTGATTCCTGCCAGCAATGTGAACCTGATTGCAACAATGGCCCGTTTTTATTTTTTAATTTTTTGTTTGATTTTATTATTTAGTTTTTTGAGTTCTTTGTATATCCTGGATATTAACCCTCTGTCGGATGTGTAGCTGGCACAGAGTTCCTCCCATTCTGTAGGTTGTCTCTTTGCTCTACTCACAGTGTCCTCTGCTGTACAAAAGCTTTTTAATTCCATGAGTTCCCAGTGGTTGATTAGTGGTTTTACTTCCTGAGCAACTGGGGTTATATTCAGAAAGTCATTGCCTATGCCAATATGTTGTAGTGTTTCCCCTACTTTTTCCTCTAGCAGTTTCAGATTTTCAGGTTTGATATTAAGGTCTTTGGTCCATTTGGACTTGATTCTGTGCATGGGGAGAGAGAGAGAGAAGGATCTATTTTTAACCTACTACACATAGATATCCAGATTTCCCAGAACCATTTGTTAAAGCGGCTATCTTTTCTCCAATTAAAAATTCTGGCATTTTTGTCAAAAATCAGTTGGCTATAGCTGTGTGAATTTACATCTGGATCCTCTTTCTGTTCCATTGATCTGTGTGTCTGTTTTTGTGTCAGTGCCATGCTGTTTTTGTTACTATAGTTCTGTAGTATAGCTTAAAATCCGATATCGTGATACCACCAGCCTTATTTTTGTTGCTCAAAATTGTTTTGGCAATTTGACTATTTTTTGTACTTCCAAATGAATTTTAGGTTGTTTTTTTTCTATTTCCATAAAGAATACCATTGGAATTTTAATGGGGATTAATGCATTAAATGTGTAGATTACTTCTTGTAAGACTGAAATACTGTGTGTTTGTTTTATATCTTGCTACATTGCTAAAAGTGTTTATTAGCTCTAGCACTTTGCTGGTAGAGTCTTGAGGGTCCTTTAAGTATATAATCATATTATCTGCAAATAATGATAATTTGATCTCCTTTCCAATTTCTAAAGTTGTCCTCTGACCTCCACATCATGCTGTGGGACACATGTGCCTAAATACACAGGTGCACACACAACAAATATATATATATATATATATATATATATATATATATATATATATATATATATATATATATATATTAGGTAGGGTCTTACTCTAGACCAGGCTGACCTGGAATTTACTATGTAATCTCAGGATGGCCTTGAACTCACAAAGATCCTCCTACCTCTGCCTCCCGAGTGCTGGGATTAAAGGTTTGTGCCACCAAGTCCAGCTGAAATAAATATTTTTTAAAAGGATCCTAAATACTCCCTGAGAAAACTTTTAAAACTGATAAATACCATTAGTAAAACAGTAGGTTATGAAATTAACATAAAAAATTAGCATCCTTCCTATCAGGCAAAGGAAAAAATCAGGGATGCAAGCCCATTTGCAAGTACATAAATAAGTAAATAACAAATATAAATAAATACCTTGTAATAAATATAACCAATGAAATGAAGGATTTCTAGAGAGAAAAATTTTCAATACTAAAGAAAAGAAATATAAGAGGACACTGGAAGATGGAATGACCTCCAGTGCTTATGAACAGGAGTCAATATTATTAAAATAGTTATTTTACCAAAAGCTATGTACAGATTCAGTGTAATCCCCATCAAAATTCCAGTGCCCTTCTCCATAACAATAGAACAATATTAAATTTAATTTTATGGCTGGAGAGATAGCTCAGCATTTATGGCACTTGCCTACAAAGCCAAAGAACCCAGGTTTGAGTCCCCAAGACCCACATAAGCCCCATGCACAAGGTGGCACATGTGTCTGGAGTTGGTTTGCAAAGACTGAAGACCCTGGTGCATCCACTTTCTCTCTCTCTCTCCCCCTCTATCTCTCTCTCAAATAAATAAATAAAATGATTTTGAAGCATAATACCCCTCAGATAGTCAAAGAAATCCTTAAAAAAATAAATAAATAAGGCTAAAGAGATTGCTTAGTGGTTAAGTGCTTGCCTGTGAAACCTAAGGACCCTGGTTCAAGGCTAGATTCCCTAGGACCCCTGTAAGCCAGATGCACAAGGTGGCGCATGCATCTGGAGTTCGCTTGCAGTAGCTGAGGCCCTGGTGTGCCCATTCTCTCTCTCTCTTTCTGTCGCTCTCAAATAAGTAAACAAAAATAAACAAAAATTAATAAAATAATCTAGAGGTATCACCATACCTTTTTTTTTTTTTCAAGATAGGTTCTCACTCTAGCCTAGGCTGACCTGGAATTCACTCTGTATTCTCAGGGGGCCTTGAACCCACAGAATCCTCCTACCTCTGCCCCCTGAGTGCTGGGATTAAAGGCGTGCGCCACCACACCTGGCTGCCATGCCTGTTTTGTAGCACAGTCAAGGAACACAAACTGACATATAGATCAATGGAGCAGAATAGAAGGTGCAGAGATGAATGAAATCACAGACACAATTAAAGTGCAGATACCTAGCTTTTGATAAAAATTTCAAAATTACATTGGAGAGAAAACAATTTCTTTTAACAACTAGTGCTGGGGAAACGGTATTCACAAGTAGAAGGATAAAATTAGATCCTTATCATTCATCTCAAACAAAAATCAATCCCAGATAAATCAAAAATTTTAAGGTGTGACCTGAAATCCTGAAGCAGTTCAAGGAAAAAGTAGGGAAAACATTTCAAAATATAGACACATGCATGGACTTTTTGAATAGGATTGTACTTATACCAAAGAATCAGCCATGGGACTCATGAAGTTCAAAGCTTCTGTAGTTCAAAGAAAATGGTTGAGTGAGAAGACATCCTACAGAATGTGAGAAACTTCACCAGCTGTACCTCTGACAGAAGTTTAGTATGTAGAATAAACAAAGAATTCATGCAACTAAACAGTGAGAAGACAACCCAGTCAATAAATGAGTTCGTGATGGGGACAATCCACAAAAGATGAATTACACATGGCCAATGCACGTATGAAAAAATCATTTAACCTTCACTAATACTCAGAGAAATGCCAATCAAACTACGTTGCTATTTCATCTATTCCAGTCAGAATGTCAGTCATTAGGAAAGCAAACTACCATAAAAGCTGGCTGGCACAGAGGTGCACAAAGGGGACTTCTATACAGCTGGTGCCAATGTAAAATAGTATAACTTCTATAGCAGTTCCTCCAAAGTAGACACAGATTTATCATGTCACCCAGCTATTCCACACTTGGGGATTTACATATATGTTTTCCCTCATTTGTGGTTCTTGGAAAATATATAAAAGATACATAAAATCACATATACATGTAGTAAATGAAAGCAGAAATCAACATGTCTAGGGAAACATAGGGCATGATTAGGAGGGGGAACAGCAAAGGAAGGGTAAGGAAGAATGAGGCAAAGAGTGACATCCTCTACGAACAATATACCTGTAAGAAAGCTAAAATACTGATAATGATTCCAGCACAATTAAGAAAATGTGCTGACAGTTGCCTACATAGAGACAATATTCCTTCTATATAGAGAGGGCCAGCTGGTTGGTTAGGGCTAGGGGCTGTCTCAGGAAGAGGTTAGCTCTGGCACCATGCTGAAGGGCTGAACTTGACCAACCACAATGTTTAAATCCCATGAAAGGCCTTCCTCCCAGGAGGGATCCTGATTGTTTGTGGGAAAAACAATTCTAGGCAAGGTAAGAAGTCAGATCATCTGTGGTTTCTAGCAAGTGCAAACTTTCCCTGTGCTTTTCACCTTCAGGGGTCCAGTCACCCTAACTGTACCCCCCTTTCACCATATAAACTCCGCAGGTGTCGTCGCGCATGCCTGTAACTGCAATGAGGAGAACGCAGAGATGCGAGAGTTGTTGGGGCTCCCAGCTCACCTAGTATGAATGAAAAAGTGGGAGTTCCGGTTTCAGTGATAGATTGTATCTCCAGAAAATATGGCAAAAGAGTGGTAGAGGAGAACACCCCCTCTTCCTCTGGCCTCAGCATGTGTGTGTATGGGGCACACATATTGACACACACGTGCATACAGTACAAACACCACACACACACACACACACACACACACACACACATATACCATCCCCCCAAATTTAAAAGACGTTTGTTCTCAAAATTATCTGCTTTACAATTAACCTCATGTAAAACTATATCCAGTAGTTATAGAAATAGCAATTTCCCACAAACCAAAGAACAGAAGTAGATCCCTTCACACAATTTTTGACTATTAGAAAAATAGAGGGGAAAAAAACTGTTCCTAAAAATTTATTTTCTTTGTTAACTTTTAATGGTCCATTTGGAAAATGTGGGAAATTGGGGAGTGTAGGGGGGCAAAGGAGATATTTATTAGAGCTGTACTTGGTGCTGGACTATGTGCGGTCCACGTCAGAGAATATGTGGTTCCAATCACTGGGTCACCGGGACAAGCCTGGGACAGCACAGGCATGGCCTGCCTTACAGGTGAAGGAGGTCGCTCAGTGCTGGGTGCCAACAGAGGAGGAATTTGTGGTGATGGCTTTGCTCTGATGTCAAGTACTTGCCAACTTCCTGTCTGGATCATGGTGCTACATAATGAACAGAACGAATACCAACACCCAGGACGGCGAAAAACAGGAAGATCGTGATGGAGGGGTGGATCTTTCAAGGCTAGCCTGGGATGCATAGCAAGTCAATCTCAAGAAGGAAAAAAGAATTGAAAGGCACTTTTTCAAAGTCAGTCTAGAGAAAAGGAGGTTATCTCAGGATGCTAACAGATGCTATCTGCAAATATAAACAAAGTCAAAAGTTGCCTGGGCAAGTTAGATACAAAGTTTTGAATTTGAAACAAAACAAAATGCCTCTAAACTGGGCATGATGGTGCATGCCTTTAGTCCCAGCACTGGGAGCCTGAGCCTACATACTGAATCCAGGTCAGCTGGGCTCTATCAGAGCCTTTAGTATGCTAATGCTGTGTGATTCAAATCTCAGATGTAGGTGGCTTGGTGGGGTCATGCCTCTAGGCGATGGGAGTGGTGGTGAGGTTGAGGCTGGACACAGCCAGCACGAGTCCCCAAGCCTACCTGGTCACCTGCCATCTCCCCCCTCCCGCTACAGAACATCTAGGAAGATTGGCACTCTATGGATTATACTTTGTGACATACTTGTATAGATTATTAGAACAAAAGAGCAGTTCTGAGGGTGTTTACCCTGTGGCTGCCAATTGTGTTGATTCTCTCTGTCATGAGGGCACGAAGGATGGAAAGAAAATGTGTAATAAGTGAATTCACATCAAGTAATATCTGAAATGACAGCTGCATACCCAGCTGTATCTACCTCCTTGGTTTTTTTTTTTTTTTTTTTTTTTTTTGAGGTACGGTTTCACTGTGGCCCAGGCTGACCTGGAATAATTCACTCTGTATTCTCAGGGTGGCCTCGAACTCGCGGCAGTCCTCCTACCTCTGCCTCCTGAGTGCTGGGATTAAAGGCGTGCGCCACCATGCGTAGCCTGTATCTACTTTCTTATTCAGCACCAGTTTGGAATGCTATGTAGGGCCTGAAGTCTCAGGAATCCACTCAGGAACTTGGAGAAATCATTTCTCATCTAGAATTTAAGGGAAAGACTGCTAGTGCTAGGGTGGTGTTCACCTTAAATCAAAGCAGTTTGTGAGGTTGAGGTACAAAATCGATACTGGGAGACCATGTTGAGGTTTATGTTATCTACCCCTGCGAGAAATACCTGGTTCTCCCTCAGTCTGCCCTAGTTACAAAAACAATGACCTAGCAAAACTAACAATGTAACCCTACTGTTATATGAAAATGATCTCATCTGTGTAATTTTTTTTTTTTTTTTTTTTTGCAGTGGAGGGGGTAGTGAAGGGAGATATACAAGTATTACAAGTATTTTCTCTTATGATTCCGAGTGTGGGGCTTAGCAGCATTAATACAAGCTGTATGAAAAGGAAAGTTCTTTTTCCCTAGTTCTATTTTGTTTGAGAATAGATGACAGAGTTCTATTATCTGGTGATTGGAAAAGTAGATAAGTAAGGAGAAATGATCGCCACAACCCATTTAAGAATGTTCGTCTTCACAGTAGGACACTGTGGTTAAGCGGAGGGCTGCATACTGATTTCACTGGACCTGGGTAGGAATGGATTCCTTACTTGGAGGGACTTAAAGGGTTCCTGATCTTCCTTGCATCCAAAATGTACCAGGGACTCAAAAACAAAAAATGTCAGTCAGGTCCTATAGTATAAATGAAACCTTTTTTTTTTTTTTTTTTAAGATAGTGTCTCCCTATGGTGGACCAAAGTAGCCTTGAACTTGTGATTATCTTCCTGCATCTTCCAGAGTGTTGAGATATAGGCCAGCATCTCCATGCCCCACTGAAACTATTTATCATTAGAAAAATTCTCTATTTTCTCACTCTATAAACACAGCCCACTTCATATGAAATGTGTATTAAAAATTTCATCATTATTAAAGGGAGATAAACAGGAAAAAGAAAAATGGAGAAAAATGAGGATGTGAGAAGGAAATGTTAGGCACAACTTTCAGTTACATTTGCTCTCTCTCTATATATACATATATATCTATCGCGTAGGCTCTATAGAAGCTTCTGAGATAAATGACTAGCATGATAAACACATGGCTGAGATGATATTTGAAAGCAAGGCAATCTTTGGTATTTTCATGACCTGCAAGTAAAGGCCCACAGACCATGTTTCAACCTAACCAAACATCATCATGTAAGCTCAAACCCACAGCCCAGCCAAAGCTTTCATCCTGAGCCAGACTCAGTGTCAGAAGCCAGAGGCACTGGTCACTGTGGCCTATGACTCTGAGCTGTGGATGCACCGTACAGCTAGGAGGTTGATGCTGAACAGAGATTGGACCTACCTCAACCGCAAACAGTGAGCGTCTCCACTTGCTGTGTATTTCCGTAGGCAGAGGCTGGGCTTCTATGCGGCTCTCCACCACACCCCAGACAGCTCCTGTGCTCTCTGCCCAGGTCCTCTGCTCTGAACATCTTCCAGTATTAACTCTTGGAATGTTCTTAACAGTGTATCAAAGTTCAAAGAAAATGTCTTTTGTAAGTGCAAAATTAAAAAAAGAACACCATCACCAAAAATAAATAAATAAATAACAAATATATGAGCATTATGTGTTTGTGTGTGTGTGAGAGAGAGAGAGAGAGAGAGAGACAGATTTAGGACCCCATAGAGCATGGAGGATTCTCTTCTAGCCTCTCAGACTTTTAAGGATAAAAAAGGGGTGGTATGTATATACATGCATATTTGAGTTCATAATCTCATTCTAATGGCTGGCTGTCGTTCAACTCAAGTCTCTAATTCAGTAAAGTGGCATGTATTTAATAGCAGAATCACAAAGAAGAGGAGTTTTTATTTCCAGTTTGCTGAAATGGATATAATACCAAAAATTTATGAAGTGTCTGCTAATGTTGGCAGGAAGTAGCTTAATACAGCCTTGCAAAGGATTTGCTTCCCACTGAAATTATATATATATATATATATATATATATATATATATTCCTTCTGGGACTGTAAAAGAAAGAGTTGAGAATTTTAAACCAATTATTAAAAGCAAAGTGTCTGCACACACACACATACCTGAGTTTCATAGCATAGCTGGAGTTCCCTGAAAATTAGGATTCATTTATTACTTAATTGTTTTTTGCATGTTTGTGTGTGCAGTATGTGTAGTGTGGTATGTGACGGTTTGATGTGTGTGTGGTACGTGCCCACGTTTGTGCACATATGCAGCCTCATGCACATGTCTGCTAAGACCAGAGGAGAACGTCAGCCCTCTATCCCTCTCCTGAGTGTTTCCTTGAGATGGAGTCTCTCACTGAGCCTGGTCTTGCCCTTATTTCCAGTCAGACTGGCTGACCAGCATTGGCCAGCAATGCTCTGGTGTCCACCCACCACAGGACTTGGATACTGGCGTGCATCTTTGTGCACAGCTGCTTATGTGGGTGATGCAGAATAACTCAGGGCCAGCTCAAGCCCTCATGATTGGGTGGCAAGCATTCTTCCTCACTGAGCTCTTTCCCATCCCTAGTTTATTTAACTTACTTAATTCATTTTTTTTTTTTCTGGGACACAATTTCACACTGTAGTCCAGGTTGGTCTTAAACTCTAGACAATTCTCCTGCCTCAGGCTCCCAAGTATTAGGATTATAGATGCAAGGTATCATATCCAACTAGGCCTTTAAAAATACTGTCTTTTCCCACCATATGCTGCCGACACAGAACATGGAGAGACCTGGCTGGAATCCAAAAGACAGCCAGTCCCCAGTTAGCCCATCCAGTGCATGGAAGTGCTACCTGAGCTACTGAGGGAAAGTGGCCAACAACGGTTTGAGCAGCCAGAGGTCTAAGCTACTCAGAAGCAAACACCCTGACAGGATGTACATGGCAGTGCAGTAGTGGCACACAGCCTTGGTGGTAACCAATAGCTTTCTGATTGGCTAAGAGATCCACTCAGTGTAAAGGAACCCATATCTGGAATCAGGAACCAGATCAGAATCCTAAGAGATCCATTCAGATCCATATGGTAAAGGAACCCATATCTGGAATTGGGAACCAAATCAAAATCCTATGGAGACAAAGATTATGCTCTCCATTGTCAAGCTGTCATTGGTTAAAAGAGGGGTTACATACATCAAATTCTCCCTAAATTAATAATGCTCATCCCACTTAAACTATGCTGACGTCACTCTCTGTTGGAGCATCTGTTCTTTTTCAGAAGGTAGCAAGACCCAAGGAGATAAACTACCCTTCACACTTCAGCTGAGCCACATCTGAAACTAAGCAGGAATTGGAGAGACTAGCTTCCATGGTGAACCTGATAATCAGGGCCAGGGTGTAAGAGACAGACCCTGAGGATACTCAACACTTACCAAAGCAGAGATCTAGAGGTTCGTAAGAGCTCATCACTGAAGTAGACTTAAAACTCACCCATGACAGTTCAAGGAATTTTGAGGAAGAAGGGGCAGAAAGATTGTAAGTGTCACAGGTTGAGTCATCATGCCCAGAATCATTCCGTCCCCCCCCAAAAAAATACTGACTGCTGCTCCCACAGTGCATAAACCACACGCCCACAGGGAATACCTGCAACCTGACTGATCAGGATCCCCAGTGGAATGGGGGCTGAGACGAGGGAAAAGATGGTACCAACACATGATGTATCCATACAAAATATGTTGATGATGATAATAATAATAATAATAATAATAATAAGACACAAAGAATATGGTCTTTTTCAATTCCAGTCCCACAAGAAATATGCTGAGAATGGAAAACACATTTCCCAGAAACCTTGGCCCCTGGTATCAGGAGGGTGCAACAGGAAGCTCCAAAGCCGAATAGTAACTTTTGTGACTTATCCCCCATCTTAATTCACTGAAACCCACAGATAAATGTGCATATTGTCTGCCTTTGTTTTATCCTGTCTGTAAGTTGTAATGCTGCGGACACACAGAGTGGCTCTCTGCACACTTTTGTCCCAAAGTGTAAATAAATCCATTTTCCCATTTTATCTATTTTGAATTGTTTTACTCTCTATGTATCGAGTGATGAGAACCAGAATCAGACCCTTAAGGCCAATGGCTTCAGTAACAAAGAAATGACTGGAAAATTGGAGAAGGTTTCCGTGGGTCAGTCAAGAATAGCTCTAATGGCACAATCAGTATCTAAGTCCACTTCCTCTTGCTGGCTGATAGGGCCAACCAAAAGAATATTTGCCAAATCCTTCCAGAGTAGTCTTCCTAGAAGTTGCATACATTCAATCAATTCCCAGAGGTCTTCCACTCCTGAGTGTCTCAGCAAGGATGGGGCAGGAGTGACTGCTCATCAGTGGCCCAGCAGACCCTGGCTGGGCCTTTCTAATGAGGCCGACTTTCGCTCTCTTCTTTGATGCTCTAAGCTCCTTGCTTCACCCTTGTGTCTCTGCTTTTGCCTTCATCACCCTTCAATAGACCAAGGCTTTGCAATAAAACTGAGATGGATATTTATGTTCAGATAACCAAAGGAGCACAAGGTCTGGCAAGAGGAGAAGGTAGATGAAAAAGGTACAAGGATTTTAATTCTTTCTGATACTTTTCATGAGAGAAAACCAATACATACATACCTCAGTCAGTTTTCCTTTCACATGCATCATGAATGTAGACTGTATGTTGATTCTTACGAATACTGACAGATAAAAAATAATGTTCATGACTATGTCCTCATGGCTGCAATATCCTAGCAAGCACATATCGCAGGGCACAAAATAGGCAATGTAATACTACATATTCATTTTACAGGAAATAGTCACTGGGTGGCATGGCTCATACCTGTAACATCAGCATTTGGGAAACTGAGATAGAGGATTGTCATGCATTTGGAGGTCAGCCTGGGTGATTAGAGGCCAGCCTGGGCTACAGAGTGAAACCCTGTCTGAAAACAAAACAAATAAAAAGCACTGAACATCACCATCATTACAACAAAATCAATGCAGGCAATAAAATTAAGTTCTAGTGTGGGCCAACCTCTTTCTTACCATCCATGCTTTGCTACCTGGGGAGTTGAGGAATCACCTTACTATGTTGTGGACAAAAATGCAGAAGTGGCTATGATAAAAGCTAGACTTGTTGGGCCAATTTGTCATGAAAGTTCTGGTAAAACTGGGTTGAGGAGTTTCAATAGCTGATTCAAACACATATAAAGTGCATGTGTTTAATCACAGCACTCTGGAGGCAGAGGTAGAAGGATTGCTGTGAGTTTGAGGCCAGCCTGAAACTACATGGTGAATTCAAGGTCAGCCTGGGCTAGAGGGAAATGCTTCCTCAAAAATCCCAAATAAATAAATAAATAAATAAATAAATAAATGTTAGTATTTAATTTTTAAATTTTGCTACCACAGTAGTTGATCTTTAATTAATTTTTTTTCAGTTAGAATACAGTTAATGGGTTTCGTTATGACAGTTTTATACCAACATATTATTATCTTTTGCTTATTATCACCCACCCCATTCCTGTCTTCTTGTCTCCTTTTTCTCGTTGGCCATCTTGACCCTCTTTTTTATCCCAAAATAGTTCTCCTCTTGCTGTATAAACTTATGTGTTCTGAATGCTTGGTATCCATTTGGTAGCAATTTGCTAATTGGAGCCTCCTGGAGGCAGTGTATTGTCGAGGGTGGGCATAAAGGTGTAATAGCCAGCTACCCCTTGGCAGTGTTTGGCACACTCTCCTTCTGTTGTCCAAATAATGTTGGCCAGGAGGTTATGTCCAACCTCTACTCATGTCATTGTTTTTCCCTGCCATTATGGAGCTTCCCCTTAAGTCTGTAAGCCAAAATAAACTGTTTTTCTTCCCACAAGCTGCTCTTGGTCAGGTGTTTTCTGTCAGCAATGTGAACCTGACTGCAACACCCTCTGATAACAGAATTCTTAAAAAATTAATTTGTGTATGTGTGTGTGTGTATGGGCATGGGTGTGGGTGTGCTAGGGTCTGTTGTTGCTACAAATGACACAAGCAAGGGCCTTTAACTGTTGAGCCATCTCCCCAGCCCAACAGACTTTAAACAATTCTTTTACTTGAATTTCCAGCCTTAAGCTCTTAGGTATGGCCATCCCTCCAATTATTAATTGCATGCAAATTTTTTAGAAAAAATAGTATTTGTTTTAGATAGATAATTGAAATTTAAATTCTCCTTTTTACCTTGTGCTTTTTTACATTTGTGCTGGTTATTTTAATATTTTATTTATTTATTTGAGATAGAGAAAGAGGGAGGAGAGAGAGAAAGAGGAGGAGAGTGAGAAAGAGAGAGAGCACATGCTATGGCCTCTAGCAAATGCAAACAAACTCATGTGCCACCTTGTACATCTGACTTACATGGGTCCTGGGGAATTGAACTCGGGTTCTTGGACTTTGCAGGAAGCAAAACCTCTAAGGCATCTATGTCTCCAGCCCATCTTATGTTTTTTAATTCAATTTAATTTTTTTATTTATTTATGAGAAAGAGAAGAGGTAGAGAGACAGTGGGAGGGAGAGAATGGGCTCATCAGGTCCTCCAGCCACTGCAAACGAACTCCAGGTGCATGCACCACCTTGTGCATCTGGCTTACGTGTATCATGGGAAATTGAACCTGGTCCTTTGGCTTTGTGGGCAAGTGCTTTAACTGCTAAGCCATTTCTCCAGCCTACTATTTGCTTTTTAAACATTGTTTTTTGTTTTGTAAAAAGGGTCTTGAAAAAATGTAAAGATTTGACTATTCCAAAATTATTAAGGTCAGATTTTATTCAGCATGGTGATAAATTAGTAAGCATTCTGAAATAAAATTGTTCAATATGATCTAACAAAGTGTTTTTTTTTTAATTTTATTTGTTTAAGAGAGTGAGAGAGGGAAAGAACCCTACAGAGAGAGAGAGAGAGAGAGAATGGGTGCACCAGGGCCTCCAGCTACTGTAAATGAACTCCAGACATGTGTGCCAGCTTGTGCATCTGGCTTATGTGGGTCCTGGGGAATCGAACTGTGGTTCTTTGGCTTTGCAGGCTAATGCCTTAACTGCTAAG
Source organism: Dipus sagitta (assembly GCA_036346955.1). Classification (NCBI taxonomy): domain Eukaryota; kingdom Metazoa; phylum Chordata; class Mammalia; order Rodentia; family Dipodidae; genus Dipus; species Dipus sagitta. Next base: position 22,501,464 of record CM070784.1, on the reverse strand, counting down.
TCATCTCTCCAGCTGTCCCTTTTTTTTAATATATAAAGGTTTGCCTAGATTATACACAGCTATTCTGGGAGGTATGATTATTAAATATTGAGCATTTTGTTTGATTTCATTTTCACATAGAAAGTCAATTTAAATGTATAAAATATTATTGATTATATTTATATAAATATACTCTCAAGTTTCCTTTAAGGAAGGATTTAACAACCTTGTAGTTTTGTGTATCATGTATCACAGTCAATCAAGGTAGCCATAAAAAATTCAGACCTTAAGCAACATTCTCACGAATGCCATCACTAGAGACCAAAGCTTGTACCTTTTCATCCTTCTGTGCACTGCAAAGAGGAAGTGAAATACAGATCCATTATTAGTTTTAAACATAGTTTTGCTCATTGGAGTTGCCTTGAGAAGAAGTCAGGTAGCTTCGTTAGGCAGTTAGGATGACTGGGGCCCCTGAAGAGGCAGAAATGTCTGCCCTCTGCAATCACTTGTTAGACATCAAAGGATGATCTGACTCTGCATCTCTTGTCTAAAGGAGATCTGTTTCTCCACAAACAACCTGGGCCTCTCCTGGGAGGGAGGTTTTTCATCAGATTTAGATCTAATCCTAAAACCTGGTGTGGTGGTGCACACGTTTAATCCCAGCACTTGGGAGGCGGAGGTAGGAGGATCACCATGAGTTCGAGGCCACCTTAAGACTGCATAGTGAATTCCAGGTCAGCCTGAGCTAGAGTGAGACCCTACCTTGAAAAACCTCATATATATATATATATATATATATATATATATATATATATGATCCTAATATTTGGTTGGTCAAGCTCAGACCCCAGAACTTGGCATCTTCCTGAGACAGCCTCCAACTCAGACCAAGCATCTGCCTCTCTGGCTCACCTGAGTGGGAAGGTAGGGTCCCCCATCATATGATATAAATACATTTGTTGGGGGAGGGCAAACTCTCTGGGCTGCCTGACCACTGGTGAACCTCCAGGTTTTGGTGAGTTTCTCCTCTTCTCTGCCCCTAACCCCGACTTTTCCCATGAGCTCTTTGGCCGCTTCTACCTTCCCGTGGCAGGAGCTCTTGGTGCTTTCTTTGTTTGTCCTCGCCAAGGTTTCTCCAGGCCCGCCACGTGGCCTCTCAGGCCATGTGGATGCTTTCATTTTCCTTCCCTTGGTTCTGTACTTCCCTCAATAAATGGAACAATTCAATAGTTATCCTCAGTTTGGTTTGCCCAATTCTTCACTTAAATGCAAACATGCACCCACGGTTTGGGGTTCAAGGACTTTCTTAGACCCCTAATACCTTGTTTCAGCTTGTATGAATGAAATTATGATTATTTCTCACACTAATAGACTGTGACTACTACTGAAGAGTCAGTGTCCCTAGTGACATAAGCGTTTTGTCAAGTATAAAGTAAGAATTGAATATCTAGTGATTTTTTTTTTTTTTAGTTTTATAGTAGGGCAAGAAAAAATAAATTCCTAATTGATTAATCTTCATTTATTTCCCTATAAATTGCACGTGTTGCAATAACAAATATCTGCAGCTTTATCTTTAGAAACAAATATTCGCAATATTATCATCACTTTAGATATCCAATATGTCTCCAGAATAGAAAAGAGTTCCAGGGCCACATGGCAGGTGCATGACTGTTCTCGGGTCTATGCATCATCCCTGGGCCTCCAGCACGTTGCCATGTGACTTAGGATTTCATTTCGCTACAGGCATTGGCGTTGTCCTTGTCCAACTTATTTCCTTAAACCAATGAGTAAGTACAAGAATGGTAATGGAACAATAAGCTCTACCTTTGGAGTTTCAATAATACAGAAAGGAATAAAGATCAGGCTGTGGTACACAGTTAGTTACTACCTCTACTTTGACCCCAGATCACCAAAACATTGCAACACAAATACACTTGCTTGGTGTGGTAATGCATACAAGACTATGGTCTAAGCTCCATGAAGCCTGACGCAGAAGGATCTCAAATTGAAAGCCAGATTAGGTTACACATCTCAAAAGCATAAGAGCTTGGGATATTATAGTTCAGAGGTGGAGCATATATGTAGCCACATGCAAGGCCCTGGTTTTAATCCAAAGAACCACAAAGCACAGAAACAAAACAGTCTTTACCCAACTGTGGTTCTGCAGTGGAGTCTGCTGAGCCAACCCCATGACATTTGAACCAGTAGTCAACATGGTACCCCAAGCATGAGATAGAAGATTGTGATATTTGACTACACTGTATTGTGGCAGCAATACAACTCTACAGAAAAAAAAAAAACCAACCTATTCATGAAGAAACAAAAGTATAAATCATTTGCACAGAGAATTAATTCAACATGTATATGCTCAGTGTCATTACAAACTGTATGATTTGGGGACGTCATTACAATGCTCATGATTTTCAACTGTGGTGATAATTTTGGATGTGGTGAGTGTGGTGACTTTAAGGTCTATTATGGACAGTATTACTTATTGAATTGTCAATGCCTTTTCATTCTGAAAGTAGTTTTAAGTGCTGAAAGAAAATAACTTTAGGGGGCTGGAGAGATGGCTCAGCGTTTAAGCACGTGCCTGTGAAGCCTGAGGACCCTGGTTGTAGGCTCGATGCCCCAGGACCCATGTTAGCCAGATGCACAAGGGGGCGCACGCATCTGGAGTTAGTTTGCAGTGGCTGGAGGCCCTGGCGCGCCCATCCTCTCTCTCTCTCACTCTGCCCCAGTCTTTCTCTCAAATAAATAAAATACTAAAAAAAAAAAAAAAAAGTGGGGCTAGAGAGATGGCTTAGTAGTTAAGCGCTTGCCTGCGAATCCTAAGAACCCCGGTTCGAGGCTCGATTCCCCAGGACCCACGTTAGCCAGATGCACAAGGGGTGCACCCGTCTCAGGTTCATTTGCAGTGGCTGGAGGCTCTGGTGCGCCCATTCTCTCTCTCTATCTGCCTCTTTCTCTCTGTTGCTCTCAAATAAATAAATAAAAATAAACAAAAAAATTCATTTAAAAAAAGTGAATTCAGGTCAGCCTGGGCTAGAGCAGGACCCTACTTCAAAAATAAAAAGCAAAATAAAAACAAAACAAAAAAATGAAAATAACTTTAGAGAAGCCAGACCTAGTGGTACATGCCTTTAATCCCAGCACTTGGGTAGCAGAAGTAGGAGGATCATCTTGAGTTCAAGGCTAGCCTAAGACTACATAGGGAATTCCAGGTCAGTCTAGGCTAGAATGAGACCCAACCTCCAAAAACCAAAAAAGAAAACAAAACCACTTTAGACATTGTAGAGAATCATTTTTGCAAGCTCTATGTTACTGTCACTTATATTATATTTATTCTTTCAATGGTTAGCATAGAACCAATCCACGTATAGAATTAGGCCAAGTACATGAGGGTTTGTAAGATGAAGAGATGATGTCTATTTTGCCTGTGTGACATTAAAGACCTAACAGGGACATATCAATACAACTGAGAAAAATGTGTGTTCCCAGAGTGTTACAGACTGAAAGCTCTAAGAAGATAATCTCTTCCAGCTGTGGGGCTTATGAAAAGCTCTTGGGAGGAGGTGGCCTTTGAGCGGGATCTTAGTGGACATGATTTCAACAGAAAGAAATTTCAGGCCATTTGCTGACTGGAGGAAAGGAAGGGCATGGAAGCAGGGAGCACTACTCATTCTAAATGATTCATTTTCCTCTTTCAGTGGAGTATTCTGAAGGAAGCAGTAGTGATCATTTTTCTCTATGTACATGAACACTGAATTCTTCATGCAAGAATGATTAGCTACAACAGGGTGCTAAAGAAAGGTGTCTAAAGCATGTGTTAGAAAAAGGTAGAGACTGCTGAATGGAGATGATTCTGTAGGGAGCTGAGCTCACGTGGGAGCAGGATGGGCATTTTGTACCAAATCTCATAAAAGTGCATTCACTTTCCTCCAGGAAGGCAGGGGATACACTACAGTTATTAAAAAGAGGCCTTCTCTCTGAGATTATATGATAAGAAAAAAGCATTTAAAATGAAATATATGGGCTGGAGAGATGGCTTAACGGTTAAGGGAGCTTGTCTTCGAAGCCTAGGGACCCAGGTTCGACTCCCCAGTACCCACATAAACCATATGCACAAGGTGGTACCTGCATGTGGAGTTTGTTTGCAGTGGCTGGAGGCCCTGGTGCACCCATTCACTATCTCTCCCCCTCCTTTCCTCTCTCCCAAATAAATAAATAAAAAATGAAATAAAAGTATTTGGGTCATTAAATTTTAACATGCTTCTGAGTCACTTGGGATTATTATGAAAAACATAGATGTCTGGGGTTCAATCCTACATATCTTAAGACAGTAGGTGTTATGGGATCCCCAGGAATCTGTAGTTTAATAAGTATCTTAGTGATAAGAAAGCAGGTGTTCAGCAAAGCAATCTTTGGCACTGGCTGGGGAATGTAACTGCAACAACAAAATGAAATGTTTACTTGTCACTTCCGCTTAGCAGACATTGGGCTAAGTGAATGCATACATGCATGATCTCATTTCATCCTCACAGTACCTTAAGATGTGGCTATTATCAAAATTTTCCAACTTAGTGAAAACTGGGAATCGAAGGGGTTAGGCAATACCTTTATGACACAGTGCTATTGAAGTACACATTCAGGGTATGAACCAGAGATTGTCTGACTTTGGAACATACACAGGAGAAATTTATGATATTAAAAACTGTAGCTTTTGTCTTCCTCTTGTTCTTTCTTTTTTCAAAACTTTCAACTGATTGGGACCAGTGCCACATTTGACAAGATTGCCTGATTAAATTTACTCCAGTAAAAAATTTCATTCCTAAGTAGAGAAAGACCAGCTGGAACATAATCAGTCATCATAGTGGGATGCCCTAGATACGAAGACGCCCATCCTACCAAGAATAATACATATGCACATAGCAGTAATTCCAAAATAAATATAGCAAACTTCTACAGCATGTGTTATTATAACCACTTAAGCAAAAACACAAGAACTTTAAAGTGGGACATTATCATTGCCTTGAACATTTTTTTTTCACTCTGTCTCAAAATTGACATCTTAAAATAAATTCATGATCTTAGAGTCTAAGCATTAATTGTCTAGAGGAATAGTCCACAATAAAGCATTATGCAAACACATAACTTCATTCTTCCCCGTTTTCTCTTGGTTCAAACTACCCAATCTTTTTTTGAAGGAAGGACCACTCATTGACTCACCTTTCCTTGTGACACTGGATGCCGAGCTAACTTGTGGTTCCTTAAGGAAAGGAAATGAGGGAAAATGTGTTATGGGTTCTATGAAAGCTCAACAACTCACCGCAGGTCCTAATTCTCTTCACGTCGAGAAACAGGATTCATGAGAGAAGTACTGAGGCTGGGAATGTAGACCGGTATGTTGCCTCACATGCACAGGGCACAGAGTTCAATCTCCAGCATAATATTAATCAGGTATGAATGTGCATGCCTATAATTCCAGCACTCAGGATGTGGGTGCAGGAGAACCAGAAGCTCAAGGTCATCCTTTACTACATAGGGAGTTTGTGACCAACCTGGGCTACATGAGACTCTGCCTCAAAAAATAAATAATAGAAAAAGTGTGTTTGTGTGTGTGTGTGTGTGTGAGAGAGAGAGAGAGAGAGAGAGAGAGAGAGAGAGAGAGAGAGGAGAGAGAAATTCCATTTATCTTCTAAAAACTTTAGAAAAAAATAAAGTTTCTATGGGTTGGATTAGCATTCATTTGCCATAAAGTGTAATTTTCCTGCTTGAAATTCAATGGCTATTCATTGTAATTATAATTGTTCTTTTCTTAAAATAATCAAGAAACTTATTCTTTTTTATTTATTTGAGAGAGTGAGAAGAGGAGAAGAAGAAGAAAAAGAAGAAGAGGAGGAGGAAGAGGAAGAGAAAGAAGAAGAAGAAGAAGAAGAAGAAGAAAGAGAGAGAGAAAGAAAGAGAGAGAGAGAGAATGGGCATGCTAGGGCCTCTAGCACTGCAAATGAACTCCAGGTCCATGCACCACCTTGTGCATCTGGCTTACGTGGGTCCTGGGGAATGGAACTTAGGCTTCTCAGACAAGTGCCTTAACCACTAAGGTATCTCTGGAGCCCCAATTATAATTGTTCTTAAAGATGGTGACTAAAGAAGAAGTGGTAGCAGTATGTATGTTGTCATTATTAACTGATAATGAGTTTTATTTGCTCTTTTAAAAAATATTTTTATTTATTTATTTGAGAGAGAGAAAGAGGGAGAGAGAGAATGGACCCACCAGGGCTTCCAGCCACTGCAAATGAAGTCCAGATGCATGTGCCATCTTGTGTATCTGGCTAACGTGGGTCCTGGGGAATTGAACCTGGGTCCTTTGGCTTTGCAGACAAACGCCTTAACTTCTAAGCCATCTTTCTAGCCCTTTACTTGCTTTTTTAGCAGCCTTCATTCATGTAGTAATATTTTCCTTTGCTCCCCTGAAGTGAAATGATGGTTTTAGAAAAAGCTACTTTTAATTTCAGACCTAGTAATTGAAGTCAGTTTATCATGTTCTCATTACTGTCTCAGGACTTTAGAGGTCACATTTGTTTCAAGAGTACTCAGAGTCAGCTTTGTCTCCACACAATACTAAGCAAACATTGGGGCACCATGGCCACTTATTTATCTGTTTTCTTTCCACTTGTACCTAGTGTACTGTGTGTCCTTTTGTATATCCTAGAAAATTATTACTCAGAATCAGAGAAAAAAAAAAAAAGCCCACTTAGTACCATACGAAGAGCGCTTGCTACAGGAGAAAGCAGGTGTATGTGAGCAATGCGTCGGATGCAGATCTGCAGCGTTTCTTGAAGTTCTTTAAAACCACTAAGTCTCGGGTGCTGGAACTTTGCCTTGAAGAAGACATGTCAGATCACCTGTCAGATCCGCTCCCGTGAATGTCCTGTTTCCTCCGTGCACACGTTTTGATTACCTGGTAAGATGAAAGCAGCCTGGCAGCTTTTGATAGAAACTGAAAGATTCAGGACAGAATGCCAAATTACTATTTACTGAAATTTGATTATTCCTTGGGATGCCAAAGAGAATCCACTGAAACAGATTAAAAATAATATATGGTGAACAAACATAAATACACCTGAGTCAATAGTTTCACATATATCAAAACAACCTGAAAATAAGGAGAATCCTACAAAACAGCAAAACGGGGCTGGAGAGATTGCTCAATGGTTATGGCACTTGCCTGAAAAGCCTGATGACCCAGGTTCAAATCCCCAGCACCCACGTAAAACCAGATGGAGTTCATTTTCAAGGCTGGATGCCCTGGTGTACCCATTCTCTTCTCTCCCCTCTCAAATAAATAAATAAAAAATATTAAAAAAACAGCAAAATGTTCAGTGTGAATTTAAGAAAGGGACAGATTATATAAAAATCTACAAACATCTGTTGTTTTTGCCTTTAGATACGTGTGTGATATGCATGCTCGTGCGCATTTATATTCATTTGCACTGGCACGTGTGTTGGGCACGTATGCATATGTGGGTGAGAGGTCAAAGTCAGATATGTTCCTCTACCACTTTCTACCTTGCTCTTTGAGATGGGTTCTCTTACTGACCCTGGAGCTCACCAATTTGGCTAAGCCATCTCTCCAGCCCAAGCAGGCAGATCTTAATTACTAATTACTAGGAAGCATTGGGATAACTGGCCAACCATTTAGAAAACACATATCCATAATGGTCAAACTCACAGGACAATTTCCCTATTAGTGTTGCACTGACAAAATAATGATAGCAACTATCAATTGGTTGAATATTTTGAACAAAGATTTGGGCAACATGTATCAAAAATGATAAATACGCACGTAGGGACTTGTTTTCTGCTACTGTTACAAGTAGCTAATAATAAATCACCTTGAAAGAGGAAGTTTGCTTTGGCTCGCTGTTTTAAAGGTTTCTGTCCATGATCTGTCGGGCCCAGGGTACAGAGCCCTTCCTGGCAGGACCACATGATGTGGAACTGATCTGCTCTGTAGCAGCCAGGAGGACAAAGAAGAGAACATCCTGCTTACTCCTTCAAGAGCATGCTCCACATGGGGAAGGTTGCTTGTCACAGAATAGGGTGGCAGGGGCTGACACAGAAGTATTGTCATGAGCTTGGGTCCAGAAGGGGCTACATAATGAGGGACCTTGTTTCAAAAAAACCAAACAAACAGGGATGAGGGATAGCTTAGCGGTTAATGCATTTGCTTGCAAAGCCAAAGGACCCAGGTTGGATTCCCCAGGACGAACTTTAGCCAGGTGCACAAGGGGACATGCAATTCCCCAGGACCCCAAGTTAGCCAGGTACACAAGGGGGCACATGCATCTGGAGTTCGTTTGCAGTGGCTGGAGGCCCTGGCGTGCCCATTCTCTCTCTCTCTCTCTCTCAAATAAATAAATAAATAAACAAGCAAAAAAGTATACAAACAACAACAAAAGAACTTGCCCCAAGTTTTACCCCAGTGACCTCCACACTAGGCCCCACTTCTTAAATATTTCATAATTTTTCAATTAGACACTATGAACATTTGCTCTGTGGGACATTCAGCTTAAACTATAGCAGGATAAAAATTCAATTTGTTAGAATTAATATTAAGAAGTTCATTGGAGAAAGGAGAAAACATTTATGTATGAGTTTGATACTTGTTTTTTTTATTTTTTGGTTTTTCAAGGTAGGGGCTCACTCTAGCCCAGGCAGGCCTAGAATTCAATATGTAGTCTCAGGCTGACCTCAGACTTACAGTGATCAGCCTACCTCTGCCTCTGAGTGCGGGGATTAAAGGCATGCCTGGTGAGTTTGGCTGTTTTTGAGTGGAGAAAAATTAGAATTCATTAAAATCAAAAGGGAAGAAGAAATATTATATCCTTTATCTTAAAAATAAAACAGACCATGTAAGCCAGATGCACAAGGGGGCACATGAATCTGGAGTCTGTTTGCAGTGGCTGGAGGCCCCGGCATGCCCATTCTCTCTCTCTCTACCTGCCTATTTCTGTATATCTCTCCCTCTCAAATAAATAAATAAAAATAAAATATTTAAAAAAAAATAAAATAAAACAGACGATAAATTAAGAATATGCATTGCCCTCCAATGCATGGCAAAACTTTATTGCTTTTTTGGTGGTCTTGCCACCCTAATTAATCCTATGGGAGTGAATTCTTGTTATTGGTACCAGCACTGTTTCACTGAGTACAAACACTGTTTGGCTTCTTAGGGTACCACAGATAAAGCAGGACCATTTAGGTTGAAAGATTTTAGGAGATTATATTAATTCACAGATAATGCCAATTTTGCCATGAGGTAGATAAGAATGCTCAAGCAAAGAGAGAGGCTATTCAAATATCTATATTGCTTAGCACACACACTGTATACTCTCCCACCTTCTCCAAATGGACAGTTTGTTTTCAATGTATACTTTCTTCATGTCTTTGTTCTCTGGCCAGCTAATTGTTAAGATTAATGGACTCTAATTGAAAAGGATAGAAAGAATATGGGTAATCTACACTCTGGGTAAATTGTTCTATATTCAGTGCCAGCTACTTAACACTGTTAAACTCCACTTCGGGTGTTATAAATTGTTTTAAACTTCTGTTGGTAAGGATATTTCCTAGGCATTGATGCCAAGCAAAGCCCCCACCTCAAAAAAAAAAACTTTAAAAAATCTTAGTTAATAGTAAATTGATTAATCTTTTCTGATATCCATGGAAAATATGGAATAAATCACAGAAACAATTAAGTAGCACATAAAATATGCTCATATTTTTCTTGAGAAGAAAAAAAAGAGATTTATTTAGCTAGCATCTTTTGAGCTTTAACATCCACACAGCATAGTGCTGGCCCCATGGATGTATTACTCTCTTGCCAGATGGAATTATGGTATACATTAAGCTCATAGGTTGCCCAGTTGTTAGGATTATCAGATGAATTTTTTTGTTTGTTGTATATATTGCTTTCTCATTGCTGGGGAAAAGTAGCTGGCCAGAAGGCACTTATGGAAAGAGGTGGGTTTAGTTATGTCTATAGTTCCAGAAGGCAGAGCCCATCCTGGCAGGAGCAGGGAGGCAGCATCACATGGACAGGGAGGAACTAGAATGAGAACTTCATGAGGGGCTGGACTTGAGGTCTCAAGACCTGCTCCCAGTGACACACCCCTCCTCTACAGGACTCTGCCACCTACAGACCCTGCAGCCTTCCCCAACCCACCACTAAGCAGGCATTAAGTACTCAGGCACATGAGCCAATGGGGGACATTTTCATCCCAACCACCACATTTGTTTTTCTTTTCCTTAGTTGTATTTGTTTGAAAAATGGTGATGCCCTGAACTGTTGGTTTTTGATTGACATGTTCATAAGTCTGAACCCAGGTTCTCAAGTGAGCGCATGGACTGGAGGTTCTTGTGAAGGACATTTTTTTTTTTTTTTTTATTGACAGCTGCCATGCTTACAGACAATGAGCCATGATAATTCCCTTTCCTCTCCCACTTTCTCCTTCACAAATCCACGCTCCATCATATCCCCTTCCTCCCTCCATTAGTCTCTCTTTTCTTTAAATGTCTTCATCTTTTCTTCCTGTTATGAGGGTCTTGTGACAGTAGTGCTAGGCACTGCGAGGTCATGGATATCAAGGCCAATTTCTGTCTGAATGATTGCATTGTATGCAGCCCTACCCTTCCTTTGGCTCCTACATTCTTTCCACTACCTGTTCTACAATGGACTCTGAGCCTTGGAAGGTGTGTTAGAGATGTTTCAATGCTGAGTACTCCTCTGTCACATATTCTCAGCACTATGGTGCCTTTTGGGTCATCTCAGTGGTCACCACCATCTGAAAAGGAAGATCTTCTAACCAACAGTGAGAGTAAATATGCTCATATCATAATCCATAGTCTGCTTGTGGTGAGGCAGGGCTCTTCAATTTCACAACCGTCCTCCTTGTCTGGCTCTCAGCATTATGTCCACCTTGCACAAACATCGGTACCTCAAAGATCTATATGAATTTACACCTTCTCTTCAAAGACCTACACGAATGGGTTTAACTCTGTTAAGAGTTTCCACTTAAATAATCCAGGACTACCTAATCAGGATCATCTGGACATTCTTATTAAACCCACAAATTCCTTGTCACTATCCCAAAACTACAAAATCCTTTTCTGGACATGTGATTGTAGAATTGTCACTTGTTCCCAGTTGTCCTGGTGGTTCTTACATGAGAGCTACACAGCCACAGCAGGGACAAGTTGCTACACACTACTGCACAGTAATGGAAGGAAGATTACAGAAAATGAAAAACAGACCTCGTTGTATGACCTATGTTATGAATCATGAATAGTAATTTTATTTCTTTATAATCAATAAAGACATTTCATAAACAGAGTTTAAAGTAGAGAAAGAGGGGAAGAGAGAGTATGTGTATGAGAGAGAGAGAGAGAGAGAGAGAGAGAGAGAGAGAAAGGAGTCCTTGTAATAAAAAGGTATATTCTATTCTCATCATCTCAGGGTAGAACTTTAAAAAAATCTGTTTTTTAGCTTAAAAAACAATTGTGACAGACTAGTTTCTTAAAACTAGAGAATTTTTCTCTTTTAATCACTTCCTACTTTCAACTTTTGCTTCATTTTCTGTCTTCCATATATATTTTTAAATGAATTATAGGCAAGGAAACCTGTTTTTGTGTGTGTGTGTGTGTGTGTTGTTGTTGCTGCTGCTTTTTAATTTAATTTTATTTTTTTACCTGCTTGAAAAAGCCTTCCTTGATCTTACCTATTTCTCAAGCTACTTCACTTGGATATCACACATTCATACTACATGGAACAGCCCTCCCTTTGACCCACACCCTTCACCTCCAACCTACTTCTCCAGAGCTTCCCCCATCCCCGAGACCGTGCCATGCACTTTGTATAATACTTGTGAAACAGTCTGGAGTGTTTTCTTCTTTCTTACACCTTACCATCTTCCACTAGAAAGTGTTCTTGGCTCTCTCCTCAATTTCATCAGATTCCAAGCAGTTCTCATCACTTCTGCTCTACTTTATGTCTCCATCACACACTTGAACTAGGACAATGACTTCTTAATGCTTTCTGGTACAGCTGCCTTTATACCCCTAAAGTTGTGCCCAGTGTGACAGAAAGTAAATAAACAATCCCCTGTTCCCTCTTTTTGATACAGGGCTTACACTATGAAGCCCACACTAACTTTGAACTCACAGTCTCCCTGCCTCAGCTTCTGCAATGCTGACGCTAGAGGTGTTTTACCACCATGCTCAGCAATCATTTCAAAATGTGAGTCATCACTCCTTTTTCCCCAGATCTTCAGATTATGTTGTATTTTACCCAGAAAGTTGAAGGGAAATATTGATAAGATACAGAAAGCAAAACAAATCACAGTCTTTTTGTAGCTGAATATGGGACTGCAACTCTCTCTTACTCTGTCCTCCTCATGAGGAGCAATTCACTGGGGCTAGCCCACCCTCATCGTGTCAAACACAAGCATGAAGAGCAGAGGTGGCAGTGTTAGGAGCCAGCATGAGAGCTCCCCACCCAAACCTGCACCCTTCCCATTACATGTCTGACTTTGTCTCTTAAAACTCTCTTCTAGCTCATTCAGCTTCCATTTCACTGGGTTCTTTGTGATTGCATGTGTGAGTCATACCTTTTCATGTCATTTCAACTAGACAGGTGAAGGGACTTTTGATTTTTAAAGGTTGCATCCAAGTGGTCAGAATTTTTCTGAAGCAACTCTGCAGGAGGTTATCTCATAGGAGCTTCATGGGAGTCCATTGTTGTTTTGAAGTCAGTAGCATGCTTAGAGCTGTGGGGCTGAATGGATCCTACAGTACGTTACTATGAATCTATAACATTGTGTGTGATGGGAAATACCTCAGGAGCCATAAAAAGCTGGTTTTATGAGCTATTGGATTCTTTGGGCCAGTTACAAGTGAACTAACAGGTAGGATGTGACTGTCAATTGTTCCAGAGCTTGTTCACTGATTAGGATAAAAATGTCATGGTGGCTGTAATGCGCAGAATGCTTAGAGGAGAAATACTGCATAACATCAAAGTAAAAATTCAGATAGAGTGCAAACATATAGCTATGGGGCTGGGAAGATGACTCAGAAGCTATTGTGCAAATATGAGAGCCCCTGTAAATAGCCAGAAGTTGTGGCAGGCATTTGTAATCCAAGCTGTGCCTACCGGCAAGCAGGAAGGCAGACAGGAGAATCTGCCATAGTTTGGAGGGCAGCTAGCATGGAGAAAAAGCAGACATGAACAATATGAGACCCTGCATGGAAGGAAGTAGAAGGTGGAGACAGACACCCAAAAGTTGCCCTCTGACTTCCATGTGCTTTCAGTCCTACATTTGAAAACACACACACACACACACACACACACACACACACCAACACACACGCATGCACATGGCTAAGTATTGCTTTATAAAAAGGAGAACAGGGGCTGGAAAGATGGCTTAGTGGTTAAGGCACTTGCCTGCAAAGCCAAAGGACCTTCGTTCAATTCCCCAGGACCCCGTAAGCCAGATGCACAAGGTGGCACAAGACAGATGCACAAAGTGGCGCATGCATTTGGAGTTCATTTGCAGTGGCTGGAAGCTCTCCTGGTACACCCATTCTCTCTCTCTCTCTTTCTCTCTCTGTGCCTCTTTCTCTCAAATAAATAAATTAAATTAAAATGTTAAAAAAAATAAAAATAGAAAGGAAAATAGAGCTGGGTGTGGTAGCACATAACTTTAATACCAGTATTTGGGAGGCTGAGGTAGGAGGATCACTGTGACTTCAAGGTCAGGGGAGACTACATAGTGAATTCCAGGTTAGCCTGGGCTACAGCGAGACCCTACCTCAAAAAATAAAATAAAACCAATAAAGAGGGAAACAGGAGTATGGAAAAAGTTACCCATAATGAGCTTCCCAGGAACTTGAAGAGATGACTGCAGACAACCCATTAAGTCTTTACAAGTAGACTGGGTATGCTGGTGTGGGCCACTCAGAAGGATCATTAGAAGTTCAAGGTTATCCTTAGATACCTATGGCCTGGGCTACATAAGACACCATCTCTTCAAACAAACAAACAAGACAAACATTCTTCAAGTGAACTGCAAAATTTAATATGAAAGGCTGTAAGTAAATGATGCAGTTATTGTAGAAGCAAGAATGGAGATCGGGCTCTAAGTCGTCATGGTAAAAACAATGTATATCAATAATATATTTGATGGAATACTGATTGGAAGCTAAAAAGTCTAGAGGAGAAAAATATTATTAGAACTCCATTTTGATAAAATATTTGTTCTATCCCTTTTTCATTAGTACTTCCTTCTGAAGGTTGGCTGTATTAGCATATACTCTTTCAGACAAAGATCAGGCTTTGTGGGTTCCAGGGAAGTTCATAGATGCTTCATAAATATTAAATAATCAATTTCGGCTCAACAAACAATGACAGGCTCTTCAACAAAAGCTATACACTTTCCCAACTATTACATTATATACAGATAAATGCATTTTTAAAAGACTGAATAATATGTGTGAGAGTCCTCCTCCTTTATTAATTCATGATCTCTCACAAAACATGCACAGCTCATTTAGTAAGAAATGATGTTTCCTAATGAAATATCACCCTAATTTTTGTGTACTTTAATTAGTAGCTTAAGAATCAAATACCAAAATAATCTTTAAAGAAAAGTGACATCATCACATTTTTTAAAGGTCTAGACCTTTAACAATTCTTATTCTGTAAAAATGTTACTATGGGCTAGATTATTAAGGCAAACATTTCCAATTGCTATGTACACATAAATAGTAAGGTTTTTAATATAATATATTAATAGGTAGGGATCATGGTTTTTATTAAAGGTATCTAACACTAGTTAATCATATTCTGAGTTCTCTTTACCCAACATTGTTTACCTGACATTTAAAAGTTAAATGGAAAGAAATGCATCTAAATCTATACCACATATTTGAAATTGATAGTTTATATTTGGCATAAAAGGGATAAAATTTATAGTTCTTGGTGACAATTTTATGTAACAAGGCATGAGAATGTAAAATTCCATTCAAATTCCTTTCTTATCACTATTCATGAAAACAGCATTTCTTAGCTGGGAAAACTAACGGTGATATTACATGGTGACATTACTTCCGAAGACTTGTCTACGATGCAGAATATCTAATTTTTTCACACATGAGTAAGGGCTATGTAAGATTTAGCATTTAATTTGCATTCTCTAAGCAATATTTTAAAGGGCAAGGTTAAGTATTTTTGAAATATTATAATAACCTAAAATTAACTTAAAAACAAGAATTTAATATTTATGCATCTCTTCTCCCCCATCTTTCCAAATAGCCTTGCCAAAAAGAATAGTATATCTTGATATACTAAAGATACAAGCGTTATTATTGCTGCTTTAGTCAAAGAGAAACTGGGGCATGGAATTGCATAAATGATTATTTTCTAAGGCAATCCAAATAAAGAATAGGATCCCAGGAATCACAATATAGCCACGGTTTCAGTATTTCTGTTTCATGTGTGATGCTTTTCTTTTGAATATTAAAACAAGCAGAACAGCCTAATAGCACCACGTGCAAGGGGGGGAAAAAGCTGCTAAGCACTCTTTTCATGACCTTACAGGATCATAGCCATGCAAGACCCTGAAATTTGATCAGCTAACTTGATGGACAAGGAAACTCAAATCTGGAGGGACTGTGACTTTTGCGAGGCTTTGGTGTGTGTTAATAGAGCAGATGACTCAAACCCAGGTGTCCATCATGCCTCAGATGATACTATGCCCACCAAAATTGTAGGGGGATAGTTCAATCATGTTCTTACTGGCCCTTTATGTAATTAGATAACAATCCAAAGATTTCCTTTTATAATATTTTTATTTATTTATTTATTTGACAGAGAAAGAGGGAGAGAGAAAGAGAGAGAGAGAGAATGAGTGTGCCAGGGCCTCCAACCACTGCAAACAAACGCCAGATATGTGCGCCCCCTTGTGCATCTGGCTAATTTGAGTCCTGGGGAACTGAACTATCGAACCAGAGTCCTCTGGCTTTGCACGCAAACGCCCTAACTGCTAAACCATACCTCCAGCCCAAGATTTCTTTTTTATTTTCCTTTTTCCTTTTTTTTGTTTTTTGGATTTTTGAGATAGGGTTTCACTCTAGCCCAGGCTGACCCACAAATCACTATGTAGTCTCAGGGTGGCCTTGAACTCACGGCAATTGTCCTACCTCTGTCTCTCTGGGATTAAGCGGGGTGTGCCACGAAGCCCAACCAAAGATTTCTTTTTTTTTTAACATGATTCTGACTTTAATATTTTAATATGATGGGCTAGAGAGATGGCTGAATGCTTAAGAGCACTCGCTGCACAAGCATGCAGGCCTGTGGTAAGCAGAGACTTCTAACGTTTGACTTTCTCAGTATCATGTAAACAATTGAGCATGGTCACGTGTGCAGGTACTCCCAGTCCGGCAGTGGAGCGGAGGCCCAAGAAGAGGAGAGTCAGTAACGAGACTCCAGCTCAAAGCAAAGAAGGGACAGAAGAGCAATGGAGTAGGGCAAGCGGTGTTCTTCTCTAGCCACCTTAGGTAAAGCATATTGGGTTCCACACTGTACTTACCATAGCATGCCATACAACACAACACACATACACACATTTCAATGGGCTTCAAGTATAACCTGTCCTTTATATGCTTTTTTTAAATGTACCTTGTATACTTAAGAAACAAAATAATTTCCAGTCTCCTTTTTACTTAGTCTCTGGAATATAAATATGCTCATTTACATCTCTTTACCTCTGATTCCCTCCTTGATTTTTACTATTGTCCTATTTTATTAACTAGGCCACTAATTCTTGTACTCCTGAAGTTTAATCACCTTACACAGCGTCAAAGTAAAATTCTTTTTTTTTTTTTTTTCGGTGAGTTACGGATAGAAAACAGTTTTGAAACCATTCCATTCTGGTGTAACTTCCAAGGTTGGTGTTTGTAGCCTCAAAGCAGCCATAGAGATAGCAAGCATGAATGAGGACCGTGGCTGTGTTCTTTTGCAGAAGCAGGCTTTTAGCCTGTGGGCATTGTGACCTTGAAATGAAGCCTGGGGATTGCAGAATGAAGGTTTATCATCATAATGTACGTGGTGGGGTTTCAGTTCAGGGAGTATTTCAGTGCTAAAATAAAGTCACCATCAAAGTCTGGAGCCACAGTTGCTCTACGCTATGTCTACAGACATCCCGAATTGGCATACCTTTTTAAAAATAAAACTTATCTTTATCTGCTCTGAGAGTTCTCTCTTTTTTTAAAAAAGTTATCTTTAGCATTATCATTGGCATCACTCTTTTTGGGAGATAAAACTGTGGAATGAGACAATACAGAGGGCTTAAATAGTATATGACGCTTTTTCAATGTAAATGAAAGTATTTGAAAACTGTTAATGTGCTCACCTTCGCCCCCCCCCCAGAGAGACTCCCAATAAAATGTCTATGACATTAGTTTCTTTTTTAATTTTTTTTCTGATTTATTTATTATTACAGAGAGAGAGAGAGACAGACAGAGAGAGAGAGAGAGAGAGAGAGAGAGAGAATGGATGCGCCAGGGCCTCCAGCCACTGTAAATGGACTCCAGACATATGCACCACCTTGTGCATCTGGCTTACGTGGGTCCTGGGGAATTGAACCTGGGTCCTTTGGCTTTGCAGGCAAACATCTTAACTGCTAAGCCATCTCCCCAACCCTATGACATTAGTTTTTAAAAGTATAAACCAAAAAAAAGGGTTATCTCATTTGTCCTGATGCTAACTTACTCTCCGTTGGAGAATCTGCTTCTCTTTTTCAGATAGATGTAGATCCTAAGGAGAGAGCCACCCCATCATACCTCAAAAGGGCCCTGGCTGAAACTAAGAAAAATTGGAGAAACAAGCAAGGGGGCTGATTTCCTGATGAACCAGATACCAGCACAAGGGGGAAGGAGATCAGCACAGAGAAAAATCAACTCCTACCAAATCAGAGAGCCAGAGCCTCAGAGGCCCCCAACACCTCATCACTGAAGCAGACCAAAAATGAACCCAACATGGCTCAGGGAAATTTTGTCGAAGAGGGCGGAAAGAATGTCAGAGCCACATGTTGGGTCATGATATGCAGAGACATTTATCTTACCCATAACTGTGGGCTAACTCCACAATGCATGACCCGTATACCTCAACAAGGAGGGGCCAAAGGGAGGGGGTAGGTCACTGATGAGCCTAATAATGGTACCAAACTGACTGTATTTGCTGAATACAAAACTAACTAATAAAGAAAAAAAATAAAAAAAAAAGAATAAACCACAAAGTTGCAGACTGGGATAGACTCAATGCACTAGAATCTCAGTACACTTTGGAAGATGGGAAACAAAGTGTAATGACTCAGATTACTGCAGAAGGGAGGATGAGCATAGAGTGAGGGATTGGCCAATTCACACTTCAGGTTGCAAAACTTTGCAGAGGCTCAGGACACAAAGGTATCATTTAATAAGGAAGTTAACATGTATGACATGGGGTAGAAAGTAGGACCAATCCTTCAAAGCTTACAAATAAATTATGTAGGTGCATCCTTTGTCCTCCAGCTAGAACCCCAACTATTTGATATCTTCACCATCCTTTCACTACCACTGTAAGCAGTAGAACCTTCAAGCTACTTCTGAGTAATGGCCAGATGAGCTCAGAATGCAAGAGAACCCTGCCTGCAAAGATCTGGAGAGAGGAACATAACAGAAAGCAAGATCAAGTGATGCCTTCACAGTAAGTTCATATCCCCTAGGTCCTAGGCCTCTTCTACACTTCTCCTAGACATTAGCCAAAACACAGATAAAACTTTTCTTAAGGAATGCACGGTTGTATTCCCAAAACAATGCAAGTCATTAAGTCATTGCCATTTCTGTTGGTTTCCCACCAGGGTTAGATAGTAAGACCATGCTGCCGAAGAACACTATATGTCTGGGTCACAGAACATAGGAAAATCAAGCAGCAACTGGCCTGGAAGCTTCCCTCTCATTGGAAGCCACTTTGCATGCTACTGGGAGACAGTTGGCATCAAAGATCTTACTCATCTGTGGACTATGTGCAACAATACTGACTGGCTAAGCTGGATGAGCTCACTGGTGCAAAAATGGCAAGTCTGTTATGGTAGTAGCCAGCTGCTTTCTTGTTGATACCTGCTGCATAGGAGGGAATTCACATCTGAGTTTATAAACCCAGTCAAAAGCTTGTGGCTCAGAGATAAAGGCCTTACTTGGGGAGCTACCGTTTTGCTAAATAGATGTGATGTGCCTATCCAAATGCCTTCTAAATATTTATGTTTACAACCATAGATTAATCTTGTTGCCAACTGTGGTCAGAAAAGCTTCATTTTTTTATAGACTGGCCACTGGTCAATGTGATGAGAATAAAGGACTTTTTTTTTTTTTTGGTTTTTCAAGGTAACATCTCACTCTTGTCCAGGCTGACCTATGTAGTCTCAGGGCAGCCTCAAACTTACAGCAATCCTCCTACTTCTTCCTCCCAAATGCTGGGATAAAAGGCGTGCACCACCAAAAATAAGGGACTTTGGAGTACTCAGCTATAAATGGGGCATCTCTTTTACCCTCTCCAGGGTTCAGAAAACATTGAGAAGGAAGGGATAAGAAGAATGCATGTGTTGGGGAGAGGGTGTGGTGTGAACTCTTAACTTCTGGATTTGTCATGGCTGCCACACTATTGAACTCACATCAGCTGTGATCACCTGTGCAAGATCTGCACAAGGGTGGGTCCACCACCATCTTATCGTGGAAAGGATGGAAGAGGGAGGCATCCAAATGACCTCACTTCTCCCCAAAGAGTGATGTGTGGTGGATGGGGAAGGCAATGCATTTTTTTTTCAGTGGCATTGCTACAAGTAAAGTGTCTATGCTCCTTACCCATTGCTTTTGTAAGCACCCCCAACTAAACTCATTGGATCAGAAATGAAACAAAATACAAAAAGTCACGCATGTAGAAGTAGATGAGTTGGAAGTAGACATTGTATTAGCAGGAGGAAGAGGGAGACAAGAGAAGGCCATGGGAAAGGTGGGCATGATCATGATACATTATGTACATATGTGAATGTCATCATGAAATATATCATTACATGTTAGCTACTGTATGCTAATAAAACATTTAAAATGAATGATTCTGTAGAAAAACATAGAGGACAAAACCAAATGTTTAAAAAATTAATTTTATTAAATTTTTTTATTAAGAACCTATTTTGGGGGGCTGGAGAGATGGTTTAGTGATTAAGGTATTTGCTTGGAAAGCCAAAGGATTCCAGTTAGATTCCCCAAGGACCCACGTAAGCCAGATGCACAAGGGGGCACATGCATCTGGAGTTCATTGGCAGTGGCTGAAGGCCATGGCACACCCATTCTCTCTCTCTCTCTCTCTCTTTCTCTCTCTCTGCTTCTTTCTCTCTATCAAATAAATAAATGAATATTTTTTTAAAAAAGAATATACTTTGTATGGATACATCATGTGGTGGTACCATCTTATCCCACTTCCCTGCCCCCATTCCACAGAAGGCCTTCCTCAGTGTGGTTGCTGGTATTCCCCATGAGGTTGAGAGATATGTACTGTGGGAGCAGCTGTCAATTGTCAGTGGGAGGCAATGCCTCTGGGTATGACATCCCAAGCTGTGGCTCTTAAAATCTTTCTGGCCCATCTTGCACAAAATTCCCTGAGCCACGGTAAGTGTGTTTTAAGTTTACTTCAGTGATGAGCTCCCAGGAGCTTCTGTATTTCTGCTTTGGTACGTGTTGATTATTCTCAGTGTCTGCCTCCTTCACCCTGGAGCTGCTTGTCAGGCTCACCGTGGAAGCAGAACTCTTGCTCATCTCCCCAGTTCCTCTGTGGTTTTACCTGGGCCTTGGCTGAGTGTGGTTTATCTCCTCAGGTCTCACTGCCTTCTGAAAACAAACAAACAAACAAACAGGTTCTCCAATGGAAGTGAAGTCAGCATAGGATAAATAGGTTAAGTGTTATTAATTTAGAGAGATTTTCATGGATGTAGCCCTTCTTTTAGCCAAAGACTAGTAGAAGTTTGACATTGGAGAGCATAATCTTTGTCTCCATAGGATTCTGACCTGGTTCCCGGTTCCAGGTATGAATTCCATTTCACTGAGCAGATCTCTTAGCCAATCAGAAAGCCGTTCATTATCCAGTAAGGCTGTGTGCCACCATGGCACTGATGTACTTCTTGTCAGGCTGGTTGCTTCTGCCTGTTCACACTGTTGTTGGCTATTTCCCCCAGTAGCTCAGGTAGCATTTTCCAGCACCACATGGGCTAACTGCCTGGGGACTGGCTCTCTTCCAGATTCCAGGCAGGTCTCTCTCTGTTCTGTGTCAGCAGCATGTGATGTCGTCAGTAATAGGGTCTTAACTTTTACCTCTGGTGGGTAATCAAGTGATTTGACAGAAGCCTGTCTTGTTTTGGGGACCTCGTACATCTGTCTAATCAACAGCTCAATGTGGGGAGTACTGAATTCTGGTACTAGGAGTTTTAGGCCAGAGCCAAAAGTTTTCAATTTAGTCCTTATCCCACCTTCTCCAGGGCCCTTCTTTTCATATGCTTCTCCTCTACTCCTGTTTAAGTGTTAAATCTTTTAGCTTACCTTCGAGGAGACAGGTTTCTATGGTACCAGTTCTTTTTGGATTCAGTTCTCTGTGTATTTTCCTCCAATCTACCCTTCCAATCCCCCAAAACCCTTTCGTCCCTGTTATCTGGGCCCCAAGTTGTCTATCAGGTCTGCCAGCAACTCAAGCCGATCCAGGTTAGAAGCCACAGATGAGTGAGAACATGCAGCATTTCTTTTGTCTGTTGGTTCTGTTTATGGCATGTTTGTCTGCGCAAAAAGCTTTTTAGCTCCATGAGTTCCTATTGATTGAGAGATTATTTAATTTCCTGGGCTACTGGCATTTTGTTCAGGAACTCCTGCCTGTACTCCTATATCATGGAAAGTGCCTCTCATTTTTTCTTCTAGAAGTTGAAGAGGTTCAGGTCTTTTATTGAGGTCTTTAATCCACTTGGAGTTGATTTTCGTATATGGTGAGATGCATGGGTCTGTGTTTATTTTTCTACATGTGGTTATCCAATTTGTCTAGTACCATTTGTTGAATATGCTGTCTTTTCTCCAGTTTATATTCTTGGCACCTTTGTCAAGGGTCAAGTAGCTGTACTTACTTGACCTAAGGGCCTGGTCTGCAATTTGATATCATTGGTCCATGTGCCTGTTTTTATTCCAATACTATACTGTTTTTATTACTATGGCTCTGTAGCATAGCTTTAGGTCAGGTATGGTGATACCTGCAGAGGTGACCAAAAACCAAACTTAATCCTCTCACTGTATATTGACATATGAGTGTCCCTACTATACAACCTAAAGCTCCCCAATCTCATTCTCCCTGTCTTTCTTATGGTCAATCTCTTTTTCTCCCTGACCATACCCTCTATTCCTTATTATTAGGTGCAATTTTTCAGCAAAGCATCACTGATTAGCCTAAGAGAGTCTCCATAAAGAAACACCTACTAACAAACAAAAACTTTCCACAACAAGAATAGAGCTGATAGACTTAATATAGGACACAGGAACAAATGAAACTTACAAAAATATTATAGCTCAGAAATAGGAACTGGGTACTATGATAAAGGAACAGTGATATATTTCTTACAAATAAAATACAATAGTGCATATAAACTCGGAGTAAGAAGAAAGAAAAATGAAAAAACATCTCATAAATTAGAATAAGAAGTTTAAGGAAAAAAATGAAAAAAATATTTGGAGGACTTACTTTTGAGACATGGTCTCCCTTTTGGACCAGACTGGTATGAAACTTACCATGTAGCCCAGGCTGGTCTCAAACTCTTGATCTTTCTGCTTCTGCCTCCTAAGGTCTGGAATTACAGGAATTCCACCATGCCTGTCTACTAGACAATTAATATTACATGGACAGATCCCCCCAAATAATTTCCAGTTGAATAAGGAAGCATAGAAGGGAGTTTATTATCAAAAAGCAATGATTTTTAAAGAAATAATTCTTATTTTTAAGGAAATCAATTTACATACCTTATCTATTTTTAACATTTTATATTTTATAAATATTCTCATATATGTATAGACTGGTTATAGCATGAATCTGTTTAAACATTTGATTATGGAGGTAAATTATGGGTAACACAAGAAAGATTAAGTTTGATTGACTCTATTTGTCTTGTAGTTGTAGTTGTGAATCCTGTATTCTGTGGGGCCTACAATACTCTCAAAAGAATGGGTACTCCAAGATATGAAAGGAATGTATAATGAGCAGATTTTAGTATCATTTAATCATTGCTGGACAACAAACTATACAAAAACTATCATTTCATGTTCTCACAGCTCTTGGATGAACGATTTGAGCTTAGGTCAGCTGAGGGGTCTGGGTCATTCAGGCAACTGCAGTCTGAAGCTGGAGGTCTCCTCTGAGACTCTAGAGATTGGTGATGACCAACAGCTGAGCTAATTGTCACCATGAAGAGACTAACCCAGGCTTTTCACATGAACACCTCACGTTTCAAGACAGTGACAATGTCTCTCTAGGCTTATACTTAAAACTCATAGAATTGCTTCCGCTCTCTCTCCTTGGTCAATGTCAGTCACAAGATCAATCCTGATTGTGGCACAGCTGGTAACTCGAGCCTTATGTTCTTTGAGCATGCTGCAAAGGCAAGTCCACAAAGGAATAGAGAGAATTTGTGATGACTGTATTAAAATCTACCCTATTTACTCCAAGTTATATCACATAAAGAAGGAGTGAGAAAGAAAATGAGCTTGATTATTCTCTAATATAGTACTGGAGGTATAAGAGCTAGTTTGGGGGTTTTAAACTGATGCAGCATAAAGGTATGTTACATTTCTTATTCCTGAGCCCTACAAGTAATATGAAATATGCCAAGATGGGCTTCATGGAGTCAATTAAAAACTGTGAAATATTCTACTCCAGAAGGCTTTAGGTATATCTTGTCTGCTTTAGGATGTGTTGGAAAAGCTTTGAACATGGAAGGACACTAGGTCACATGGCTTTTAATATCTGCTCCACTGTTGGGACTCTGCAGTCTTCATAGGCAGTCGAGCTTACAAGTCAGTGACTCTGACTCAATGCTCTGTTTGGGAATAAAGGAGTCCCCTCAGTGGTGAGGTTGTACAGAGGAGGAACAGAGCATTGGGTGATTTTGAGAGGAAGGAACATGAAGCAATGTCTAACAACCCAGTAGTCGAGGGAGGGAAAAGAAAATTGGGATCACTGATTGCACCTGCTATGTCATCTCAACATTTATCTCTGCATGTGACGTTTAGTAGTACATTCAAAATATCTATTTTACCTTATTCTTATCTGTTACATAAATCTCCTGAAATTCCTTTTTGTGAAGTTATTCCTTGGCTTCAGAGTTATTCGGGCTCAAATGACTCCCTCCTCTCTGAGTTTGCCATTTATAATAGCATCCTAACTAGTATATCTTTCCTGGGAGGATAAATTACTACAGCTGTGGGTTTAAAATCTATGGTTACCTTCCAATCTCCTGCATTTTTAACTGAGTTTATATTCAGACACTTCAGAGAGAAATATGACTCAACAACCAGGAGAGTGTTTCATTACCTAATCCAGTTGTACATTAGTGGCAGGATAAAGGGGGCCAGTACACAAGGTGGACATTTCCCTGGAGACTCATGTCTCCTCATTCTGTTTAGCTTGTACCTGGGGCTAACTTCAGTCAGATCACAAGGAAATTCTTGATAAAAAGACATTCACATTTCTGTGATTTCCTCGCCACTGACCCAGAAGCAAGACTTTTGCATTATAAATTTAGTAGATGGAAGACCATGAGAATAAAAATGCAACTGTCCACTAAAGGTTAATTATAAGAAAGTATTTCCAAGTGGAATCATGAAGACTACAGGCAACCATGGCAAACTAAAAGAGAAATGTAGCACAAACATGAGAAATTAAATCAAAAAGGCCTCAGCTTGAACATGGGATTGACATTGAAGCCTTTTAAGTGAGGAGGATACTGCTGGTCCTGGCAAGGACCACTTGGCTGTGCCTCACACATAGCTCAGGCATGGCTCAGCCATGAGACAGCGATGACCATGAATGTCTGCATGTGCTCTCTCCCTGTAATTCCATCTGACTTTTTATGTCCTTGAGGATTTTCTCTATGGATATTTCTATTCTAATGCAATGGTATTTCTCCACTTTCTCTACTCTAAGGAATTCACATTCCTCCTTCCAAATTACTCTGGAATTGAATAATGAGAAATTTTTGATGAAAATATTATTATTTTTCTTTTCTTACATTTTCTGAGGTTTTGAAAATTCACCTTTCTTTTGGGATTGTTAGGCCATCTCCTGTCTGGCTGCTGTGAACCTCAGTTACTAAAAGGTAGAATTTCCAACATTTTATTTATATTAATAAAATGGAATCTAGTACTGGAACTTAAGTAAAATAATCACTGTTCAATGACTCCTAATTTTATTTTATTTTATTTTTAAAATGTCTCTTTTATGAGCTGGGCGTGGTGGTACACACCTTTAAGCCCAGCACACGGGAGGCAGAGGTAGGAGGATCGCTGTGAGTTCGAGGCCACCCTGAGACTATGTAGTGAATTCGTCAGCCTGGGCTAGAGTGAGACCCTACCTCAAAAAACCAAAAAAAGAAGCCGGGTGTGGTGGTGCACGCCTTTAATCCCAGCACTTGGGAGGCAGAGGTAAGAGGATTGCCATGAGTTCGAGGCCACCCTGAGACGACATAGTGAATTCTAGGTCAGCCTGAACTAGAGTGAGACCCTACCTCGAAAAACCAAAAAAAAAAAAAAACCAAAAAAAAAATCTCATTTTTATTTATTTATTAGAGAGAGAGAGAGAGAGAGAGAGAGAGAGAAAAGCAAAGGGAGGGCGAGAAAGAATGGGCACACTAGGGCCCTCAGCCACTGCAAATGAACTCCAGATGCATATAGTACCCTGTACATCTGGCTAATGTAGGTCCTGGGGAATAGAAGCTGGTTTCTTTGGCTTTGCAGGCAAGTGCTTTAACTGCTAAGCCATCTCTCCAGCCCTGATAACTCCTCATTTCAGTTACCTATTTTGTAAACATTTTCCTAATATGTAAGTAATCCATGCTTCAAGTAGTTACTGCTCATTTTCAGCAAGAATAACCTCCACTTGTGATTTTGCTGAATATTTTTTGGGGGTAGTCCACAATTTTATGTTTTATTACTAGTGAACAATGATGCATATTCAAAATAAATTTTGTGAAAATATATCAAATAATCCTTATGTTCTTCCTCTAACCCAAAACCTTAAATATACTTGCTGGTAGCTTGTTAATGGGAACCAGTATTTCTAATCATGTTCTTTCTTTTAACTGGAAGCAAGAATAGGTTTTCGAATTTTTTTTTTAAGTATTGGACTGGAGAGATAGCTTAGTAGTTAAAGTACTTTCCTAGGAAGCCTAAGTACCCGTGATCAATTACCTAGACCCCACATAAACCAAACACACCAGGTGATACATGCGCGAGGTCACACATGCACACAAGATGGTGCACCTGTCTGGAGTCTGATTGCTGTAGCTGGAGGCCCCAGTGCCCCAGTTCTCTCTCTCCCTTATAAAGGCATGTGACATCATGCCAAGCAAAAAAGAAAGAAAGAAGGAATGAAAGAAAGGAAGAAAGGGAGGAAGGAAGGAAGGTAGAAAGAAAGAAAGAAAGAAAGAAAGAAAGAAAGAAAGAAAGAAAGAAAGAAAGAGTTTTATATTCTTGGCTAGGTATTGTTCCAGATCAGTATAAATAACTCAAGTTGCCTCGTTGTCCATTTTATGGTTTCTAGAGTAGTCTGTCCCTATTCTATAGAGGTAGTCATTGCCTTGAAATTTATTTATCTCTTTCCTTTTTTAAATATAGTCTTATGACATGTATATATGTTCTTAGATGTATTATTATTTTATCAGTTCATGTTACTGAGACAAAATTGTCTGACAGAAACAACCTACACAAGGTTTTTAGCCCATCCTGACAGGAAAAGCATGGTGGAGTTGATGGCAGTGGAAGTGTGTGGCAGAGGCTATTCCCATCATGTCAGACCAGGAAACAGGAATGCAGTTGGGGACTGGAGAGATGGTGTAGCAGTTAAGGCACTTGCCTGTGAAGCCTAAGGATCCAGCTTTGATTCCCCAGTACCCATGTAAGCCAGATGCACAAGGTGCCACGTGCATCTGGAGTTTGTTTGCAGTGGCTAGAGGCCCTGGCTTACCAAGTATTTCTCTCTCTCTCTCTCTCTCTCTCTTTCAGTCTCATTCTTGCTCTCTCTTTCAAATAACTAAATAAAAGAAAAAAAAATGCTTTAAAGCCTGCAGGGTGGGTCCAGGGAGCAGCACATGAATCTTCAAAAGTTCACCATAGTGACTTGTTTCAGCCCCTTAAGCGCTACCACCTCTTACAGGTTCCGCAGCCTCTCACAGGAGTGCCACCAGCTGGGGTGCCCACTTTTCAAAACATGTACCCAAGGAGGGCTTTTCAGATTCAAACCCCAAGATAGCCTAATGCTGCATTATGCTTGCATTTGAACTCTATAAACGTGGAATTCGGTTTGTATTCTCCGTATCTTGTTTCTCCCTTCTCCCTTTGGTGCTGGGAATGATTCTAGAGTCAAACACGTGAGTGTGTGCTTCCATGTGATCTGCACCTGGCAGCTGAGCTAAGAGATACTAGCTGATCGGATGATAAGATACTTCGAGCATAATGTGTACTAGGCATTCCCGGTTTTATTTACATTGGAAGACAAAAGGCTGAACCTATTTAATTTTACAAGGGCAATGTAATTCTGAAACATGTAGTACTTTGTTTCTCTGTAGCCAAAATTCTCGGCCTTTCTTTCAAATTTGTCACCTTTTAATAAGATCACTGGCAAAGCACATCCAAAAATGTCATTGTACTTGTGATTGACAACTCATTAAATACATTTGTAATATGAATTATAAAGTAATTTTAACATGGATAAATTATAAATGCATTAAGCCAGCATATCCATCTGTACTACACCTTGGTGGAGTAAACACTTAAAATCTGCTCTTTTAGCATGATTTCTGTGTGTATGTGTGGGTACAGTAGGTGTAGTGTGGTGTGTATGTGGTGTATGCACATATGTGCAGATGTTCATACACGGGAGAATATTGGGTGTCTTCCTCTGTCATTCATCTACACGTTTCTCTGAGATGGAGTCTCTCACTGAATCTGGAACTGCCATGTTTTGGTTAGACTAGCTGATCAATGAGCCCCAGAAATTCTCTGATCTTTGGTCCCTACATGACTGGGTTTGTAGGCGTGGATGGTTAGCTCTTCATGCAGGTGCCAGAGAACCTAATTCAGTGTGAATCAGGCCCTCTCATGCCCTCTTGTTTGTGTAGCACATGTTCTTACCCACTGAGCTATCTCCCAAACCCTCTCCAGCATGTAAAAAAAAACATATATATATATATATATATATATATATATATATATATATATATATATTCCTAATTATAGCCATCATAGCATGCCATGTGCTTCAAACACTTTTCTTTCTATCTAACTCAATTTTTGGACCTTTGACCAATCTCTAGTTGTCTCCAGCTAACTATTCGTTGCTTGTGTGAGTTTAACTTCGCTAGATTTCATGTACAAATAAGACCATATGATATTTATAGTTCCAGACACGGCAGATTTTGCTTAGCATAATGTCCTCCAGGTTCACACATGTGACAGCAAATGCAGAATATATTTTTTGTCTTTAAGGTTGAACAGTTTCCAGTGTGTAAAGTACCACATTTTCTTTATTCATCTGAGAGAGACATTTAGTTAATTCTCTATCTTGTTCAGTGTGGATAGTAGTGCAATGGACATGAAGATGCACACATCTCCTTCACATACTTATGTCATTTCCTTTGGTTAACCACCCAGTAGTGGTGATAGGGCAATTTTTGGGTTCCTCTACCAATGTACCAATCGTTTGGGGGTGTTCCCTGATCCTTGTCTTATAAGTTCTAAGAATGAAATCCTCAGACTAGAGGATAAGGTTCAGACGAATTTCACTATAGCCTAGAGCTTTAAGGAGGGAGAGCTTTAAGAGAAGGGGGTCTTAAGGAAAGAGAGGAGGACAAAGTGCTTGCCAAAGGAGGCAAGATGGAGCTTGGAGCGCCCTGAACTTAAGAGGAGGAAGCAAGGTATAGCTCTTGCCGAGGGTGGCAAGAAGGGGTTTGAGAAGCCCACCTCAAGACTCAGGTTGGGGGTTTCGATGAACCCCATGAATAGGTGGCTGGTTAAGCCAGTTTAATCTTGATGTCAGGTTTCTGGGGTCAGGACTTCTGGAAAAGGGCAACATTCCCAGGATTCTCAATTCTCTAGAAGCGAGCACCTTCTTAGAAGAGAGTGTAAGGACTCTTTAAAGGGACGGAAATAAAGAAAGCCCAGATTCTTCTGACATTTCTGACCTGTAGATTTTCCCCTGCAGACCCAAAAACAATTCCCATGTTTGGCTAAGAGAAAGCTATCCACTTTGGGGTCCAGCCTAGCCAAGTTCTACCTCCTATAGTGGTATTGCTGGATTGTCTTCCAAAATGACTGAAACTTCATTCTCAGCAACAATGTAAGAGGATTTGTTTTCCCCCATATATTGACCAGCATCTATTATCTTTTACTTTTTTATAGTAGCTACTGAAATATGGATGAAGTGGTACCCCATTGAATTTTTTTTTTTTTTGGTTTTTTGAGGTACAATCTCACAGTCTCATTCTAGCTCAGTCTGACCTGTGTAGTCTTAGGGTGGCCTCCAACTCTCAGCAATCCTCCTACCTCTGCCTCCCATGTACTGGAATTAAAGGTATGTGCCACCATGCCTGGCCTCCCCACTGAGTTTTTTTTTTTAATTTTATTTATTTATTTGAGAGAGCAAGAGGGAAAGAGGGTGAGAGAGAGAGACAGAGAGAGAGAGAGAGAGACAACGGGTGCGCCAGGGCCTCCAGAGACAGCAAACAAACTCCAGACGCATGTGCCAGTTTGTGCATCTGGTTTACATGGGTCCTGGGGAATCGAACCAAGGTCCTTTGGCTTTGCAGGCAAATGCCTTAACCCCTAAGAAATCTCTCCAGCCCCCCCACTGCTTTTTTGGGGGGGTTTCTCGAGGTAGGGTCTCACTCTAGCCCAGGCTGACCTGGAATTCATTATGGAGTCTCAGGGTGGCCTCAAACTCACAGCGATCCTCCTACCTATGCCTCCTGAGTGCTGGGATTAAAGGCATGTGCCACCACGCCCAGCTCCCCCCACTGTTTTGATTTTTCATTTCCTTCATGATTATTGATGTTCAGCATTTTCCATATATCTGGTGGCCAATTTATATGGTTCCTTTATTTGTTTTTTATTTTAAAAAATATTCTATTAATTTGGAATTTTACTGTGTGGAGAAATCGTGTGTTGGTCCCATTCTCCTCATGTTATCTTCTTCTATCCCTTCTTCCCTGACCTATTTCCCCTGAGGGCCCTCATCAGTGCGGTTACAGATATTCACTATGGGCTTGTTAATGCAGCAGTGTCCGTTGGCGGTGAGTGGGAGCAATGCCTCAGGATGCTCCAATCCACCCTGTGGCTCTTACAGTCTTCTTACCTCTCTTCTGCAATGTTCCCTGAGTCTTGCTGAATGTGTTATAAGTCCTCTTTTGTGTTGAGCTGTGTGCAGACTCTGGACTTCTGCTTTGAAGAGTTTTGAGCATCCTCAGTGTCAATCATCATCTCCCTGGAGCAGGTTGTCAGGATGTCAGTGATAGCGACACGCATGTTTAAATGACCATTTCCCTTGTAATGCTACCTTGACCCTTGCGGATGTTCTAGAGGTGGCATGTCTCATGCTAAGCAGTGGGCTATGTTTTCTTTTCATATTGATGGATTTGGATTCTCCCCAGTTTTCACTGTCATCTGTAAAAAGAACAGATTCTCCAATCAACAGTGTGACCAATATAGATGAAATGGAATAAGCATCGTTAATTGAGAGACATTTTGATAGGTGTAGCCACTCTTTTTGGCCAAAGACTAGTGGGAGCTTCTGTCTGGAGTCTGTGATCATCCTATCTATAGGATTCTGACTTGCTTTTCAGTACCAGACATGAGTTCCCTCCCACTGAACAGTCCTCTAATCCGATAAGAAAGCATAGGCAGTGTGCCACTGTTGCACAGGGGTGTACATCTTGTCTGGTTGGTTGATTTTATAGCTTTCAGAGTCTCCTGTTTATTCATGTTTTTGGTGGCCATTATCCCTTAGCTATTTGCATAGCACTTTCCAGCACTCTGAGCCATCAGGGAGGTGGTTTCCTTCTAAATGCTAGCATGATCTCCCAATTTCCTGTGTCCAAGGCCTGTGGTGTCTTCAATAATAAGTTCTTACCATTTAGCTCTGGAAGGTAAGCAGTGGTTTGGCAGTAGCCTGCATTGTTTTGGGGACCTCATAGGCCTCCTCGACCAAGAGCTCACTATGGATGTAACCCACTCTTGATTGGAGATTTTGTGTAAATCTTTCCTCCACCCTTCCTTCCGGTTCTGACACTGGGAATTACAAACCAGAGCCTGTGGTTTTAGAATTAGTCTTTCTCCACTCTCTCCAGGGCCCTTCTGTGGGGTGGATCTTTTCTCCCTCTTATAAGGGTTTTATCTTTTAGTTTGTTATCTAGGAGAAAGAGTTCTATGATATTAACTCATGTTGTCATTAGTTTTGTGTATATGTTCTTCAGTCCTTCCTTTCCCCTCCTTTCATCCCCTGTGTTCTATTCCTCAAGTTGTTTTATGATTATCTTTGGAACATGGTTTCAGGCCATTTTTCCATTTCGAATAGGGTTGTTTGTTTGTTCCCATTGAGTTGAGTTCTTTATATATTTTGGATAATAACAGCTTATCAGGTATATGAAATATTTATATATAGATTGTCATCCAAAATATTTTCTCCCAATTCATAGATTCTTGCTTGACAATCAGCAGCAGGCTTCTCTATTTTTTTTTTTTTCTAAGGTAGGGTCTCACTCTAGCCAAGGCTGACCTGTAATTCACTATGGAGTCTCAGGGTGGCCTCGAACTTGCAGTGATCCTCCTTTCTCTGCCTCCCAGTGCTGGGATTAAAGGCATGCACCACCACGCCCAGCTCTATTCTCCCTCTCTCTCTCTCTTTTTAAATTTATTTTTTATTTTAGTTTTAGAGAGAGTGAGGCAGAAAGAAAGAGACACACAGAGAGAGAGAAGAGTTGGAGAACTGGCACAACAGGTCTCAGCCACTCCAACAGAATTCCAGACACTTGTGCCACCTAGTGGGCATGTGTGACCTTGCACTTGCCTCACCTTTGTTCATCTGACTAACTTGGGACCTGGAGAGTCAAATCTGGATCCTCAGGCTTTGCAGGCAAGCAAGTGCCTTAACTGCTGTTGCAGACAGGTTCACATTGTTGGTAGAAATTACCCAACTAAGAGCAGCTTGTGGGAAAAAGAGGCTTATTTTGGCTTACAGGCTAGAGGGGAAGCTCCATGATGGCAGGGGAAAACAATGGCATGAGCAGAGGGTGGACCTCACCCCCTGGCCAACATAAGGTGGACCGTAGAAACAGGAGAGTGTATCAAACACTGGCATGGGGAAACTGGCTATAACACCCATAAGCCTGCCCCTAACAACACATTATCTCAGGAGGCGTTAGTTCCCAAATCTC
Organism: Dipus sagitta; assembly: GCA_036346955.1. NCBI lineage: Eukaryota > Metazoa > Chordata > Mammalia > Rodentia > Dipodidae > Dipus > Dipus sagitta. The sequence continues at coordinate 22,468,669 of CM070784.1, read as the reverse complement.
CATCAGCCTGCCCCCCAAAATACACTCCCTCCAGGAAGCATTGCTTCCCAAATCTCCATCAGCTGGGAACCTGGCATTCGGAACACCTAAGTTTATGGGGGACACCTGAATCAAACCACCACAATTGCTAAGCCATCTCTCCAGCCCAGCTTCTCTATTCTTGAATTTACTACAACTCCATTTGTCTATTTTTGCTGCTTGTGCTTTTGAGGTCATCATGGTTACAAGTGTGTCATTTAAAAAGAGAATGTTTAGCATGTTAGCTAAGGCCTTTCATTTTAGCATGTGGGAGGCAAAGGCAGGAGGATCAGACATTCAAGGTCATCCTGGGCTACATAATGAGTTCCAGGCCAGTCTGGAACAGCACAAAACAACCCCCCGCAATGCTTCTAGAATGGAGTAGAAAAGGAAATAAACATGATTAGCTTTGCTTGGAATTCAGAGAATGCAACTTTTAAGAAAGTTCATTCATGTTTGTCATTATGTAGCTAATTATTTAGTGGACACAGCAGTAGTTTCAATCAAGGTATGTTACTTTATTTATGTATGCATGAGACTAATTAATTTGATGTACGGAAATGGAGGCTGTGAGGATCAAGCAACATGCTTAGAGGAATTTAAGACTAAAATAAATTTGAAAAAAATATGACATTAAAAAGGTTTAGTCATTGTCTAGCTTTAACTCACGAGTTACACCACGTGATGGGTAGGTTGTGAGCTCCTTAAGGACAATAGTGAAATTCTTGTCACTTCTTATTCCTGGAAATTGTGGCAAATGATCAATGCCTGTGTATTTGATGGACACAAAGTGGCCCTGGGGAGGGGGAGGAGGAGAAACGGAATTACAATGCGAAATACACTTGAAGTAATACTAGTAAAGCTGCAATTGTAAAGGTGAACCCGCAGTCTGAGTAGGAAGGTGGACAGAGGAGTGTCAGAGTTGGGAAAAGAGAGGTCATACCAGGGCTGGTCCAGGAAACAGGCACAGCCAGGGACACTCACTCAGCCTCAACTGGGCCACCCCTCCCCCACCCCAGGCAACTGTCCATCTTGGTCCTGTGCATGCGCCAACCTGTCACTCTCTCCGGATTCTTTGAAACCACGCGAATTCTACCGCAGTCTAAGGAATATTTCTCTTTTATGGCTTTGAATCTTTAAATCACATTGGTTGATATTTGACATACTTGTTGACAGCCTAAATGGATTTTTTAATAGCGTAGCTTAGATAAATCTTTCCTTTGTAGTAGGGAAGCCAAAAAATGTTTTTATGCCTAACTCTAGCTAAATAAGCAGCCAGAGGTTTTTGCCTCTTTTTTTTAAAAAATGCAAACATTTAATTTTTAATATGGATTGGTTCCTTTTGGTAATTAAAACCAAACATTTTGTAAAACTGCCAAAATATTAATCAAAATAATGTAGGGGTTTGTACACCAGACATTTAAATATCTTTTGAATCCTTCTGTGATGGGATCATGAAATAAAACTAAAACAGATTGAAAGAGTCTTTTGTTGCTCACGCTGGGGGAGAACAAAGGTGCATATAAAGTTCAGTGAGGACCACATTGAATTCAACAGATTCTGCAGCTGACTTTGGGCATTGCCATTCTGAATGCTTTTATTACTATAGTAAAGTGTAACAAGAGAGAATAAGCGAACTGTGTATTACATTAGTATATGCAGGCCTTGAAGTTTTTTGGCCCTAGTCAACTTTAACCAAAGATGACCCAAATATTCATTTTTATTCTTTTTAAAAAATATTTTGTATTTATTTATTTGACAGAAAAAGAGGGAGGGAGGAAGGGAGAGAGAGAAAGAGAGAGAGTGAGCAGGTCAGGGCCTCCAGCCACTGCAAACAAACTCCAGATGCATGTACCACCTTGTGCATCTGGCTAACGTGGGTCTTAGGGGATCAAATCTGTGTACTTCGGCTTTGCAGGCAACCCCTTAACTGCTAAGCCATCTCTCCAGCCCTCCATTTTTAGTTTTTAATTTTAATTTTTATTTTTCTTTTTAGGTAGGGTCTCACTCTAGCCAAGGCTCACCTAGAACTCACTCTATAGTCCCAGGTTGGTCTTGAACTCATAGTGATCCTCCTCCCTCTGCCTCCTGAGTGCTGGTATTAAAGGCATGTGCCACCATGCCTCGCTGCCTTTTTTTTTTCTCCCCCCAAGGTCTGGCTCTACCCCAGGCTGACCTGGAGTTCACTATGTAGTCTGAGGGTGGCCTTTAACTCATGGCCAGTGATCCTCCTCCCTCTGCCTCCCAAGTGCTAGGATTAAAGGTGTGTGCCCCTACACCTGGATTTTTTTTTTTGTTTTATATTGGTTTTTTTTTTTGTTTGTTTTTTGAGGTAGGGTCTCACTCTGGCTCAGGCTGACCTGGAATTCACTCTGCAGTCTCAGGGAGTTCTCAAACTCACGATGATCCTCCTACCTCTGCCTCCTGAGTTCTGGGATTAAAGGCGTGCGCCTCCATGCCCAGCCACACCTGGATTTTTTAAAAACAAAACTTTTTATTGATGCCTTCCATAAGTATAGACAATAAGCCACGATAATTCCCTCCCTCCACTCCCATCCCGCCCCTATCAAATCCACCTCCATTTTATCCCCTGCCCCTTCCAATTAGTTTCTTTTATTTTTACGTCATCTTTTCCTCCTATTATGAGGGTCTTGTGTAGTTAGTTCCAGACACTGGGAAGTCATAAATATCAAGCCCATTTGCATCTAAAAGATTGCATTGAAGCAGTCCTACCCTTCCTTTGGCTCTTACATTCTTTCTGCCACCTATTCTGCAATGGACCCTGCAGCAGACAGCTTCAGGTTCGCTGAGATGAACTTCCAGACCAGGCATAGGGAATTATTGAAGTCTACAGATCCAGGGGAAGTTCCATAATGGCAGAACAAGCTGGCCCTGCTTTCTCAGGTCCAAGAAGAGAGAGAAGCACAAGCCAAAAGCTACACAGCACAGCACATTTCAGGAACTCCATCTAGGCACACTTTGCATATCTTTAGATTGGAATCTCAAAACAACCACCACACCTTAGGGCTTGGCCCTAAAATCCACCCAGTGACCCTGCCTCTAGCCAGGTGGCTGCAGATACAAACTACAAACTAATAAAACACTAATTATATTGGGGGCCATCTATTCAAACTATGACAGACCGTGGGCCTTTGATGATGTGGTAGAGATGTCTCAGTGCCGAACACTCCACTGTCACTTCTTCTCAGCACTGTGGTGACTTTAGAGTCATCCCAGTGGTCACTGCCATCTGAAAAGAGAAGCTTTTCTAACCAAAAGTGAAGAGTAGCATTAATATCGGGGTATAAATATTTTTAAAAGGGCTTACAGGGCAGTTTGGTGTGCATAATATATACATTTAGCCAAAAAACAATAGGCTTTACTTCCCTAGAGCTCATAATATCCCAGTAATAGACTTTAAAAAAAATTGATGTTAACTTAATAATCTTTAATCAAAATTACACAGTAACTAGTTTAGGCAGTAAGAACTAGAAAATCTCTGAGTCAGAATAAATTAGAGTCTGAGAGAAAAATTTATTTTTTTTCATTCATTCATTCATTCATTTAAGCATAGAAGGTTATGTCTCTTGTAAACCCTCAAACATAGGATTTTCTACTATAATCATATCAAGGGTCTTATACATGGTTCTGCTTTATAGCCTTCTATCTGGTACACTGTGTACATATTTCATTCACGACTCTTATTTCTATTCCACAGAGGTATTCCAGAATTCCTCTGGCTGCCTTAGTTATTATATCAGCAAAAGAGAAACCAAGGACAAGTTTTCTTACATTTTCTCATAATAAAAGTCAATACGTTAACTTTTTTTTTTTTTTTTTGAGGTAGGTTCTCATTCTAGCCCAGGCTGACCTGGAACTCATTCTTTACGACCAAGCTGGCCTTCAACTCACGGCAATCCTCCTACCTCAGTCTCCCAAATACTGGGATTAATGACCTGCAATACTATGCCCCGAGTATTTATTTATTAATTTGGAAGGGGAGAGAGAGAGAGAGAGAGAGAATGGGCTCACCAGGGCCTTCTACCACTAGAAATGAACTCTAGACACACGTGCCACATTGTGTATCTGGCTTTATGTGGATACTGGGGAATCAGACCCAGGCTGTCAGGCTTTGTCAGCAAGTACCTTTAACTGCTGAGCCACATTTCCAGCCTAAATGTGCCTTATTCTTTCATTAATATTAATTATCTTACCTCAACAGCTCAGGGAATTTTGCAGAAGAGGTGCAGAAAGATTTCAAGAGCCACAGGTTGAGACATCAGGCCCAGAGGCATTCCCTTCCCCCCAAAATGACTGACTGCTTCACCCACAATGCATAAACCACAACACCATAGGGAACACCTGCAACCCCCACCGAGGAGTGTCTCCAATGGGATGAGGACAGGGACATGGGATAAGAGGGTACCAACACATGATGTAGCCATAAAAATATGTTAATAATAATAATAAACATTTAAAAATCCTAATTATATAATATATATTCTATTATGCATTTTGAAAACTAATGAAAATCTTAGGTACAGGGGAGATGGCTCAGTGGAAAAATTGCTTCTTTGGCAAGCCTGAAGACCTAAGTTCAGATCCCTAGAACCAACATAAATGGCAGGCAAACATGGCAGCCTTCCTGTCATTCCAGCACTCTGGGCATGGAGACAGGTGATTCTTTGAGCAAGCTGGAGAGGCTAGACTAAGGGGCATTGGCAAGGTCTGGGTTTCACTGAGGCTCTGCTGAAAAGAAAATGCAGTGGAGAGAGATTGGTTTCTGGTTTCTATAATCATGTTAATACATATCCATGTGCTCCCACATAATACTGTTCCCCATGTATGCCTGTACCACACCTACATACACACACAGAAAAAGACAAACAATAATCTTACATCACTAGCATATTAAACATTATCAGATGCATTTTGTCCATGTCAATCCCCTATGCTCAGAAGGTTGACCTGAGATTGTAGCAAGATTCTGCATTCTGTACTCTATTTCAATCCATAAATAAAGCATGTTAGTATCAATTGGTGATCATCAGTTCAGTGATGAGCTCCCATGAAATTAGCTCAACAAACCAGATTCAAAAGAGCATTTCCACAGCTCAACAGCAATGTCGTGTCATTAACTTTTAGAGACGTGATACATTCAAGTGCTAATAGTTTGGCTTGAATTACATTTATAAGTTTTAGGCATTTTGCAATAATGTCAGGATATATGTGGAAGATGGAGTTTTGACTGAAACTTGAACTGCCATATAGATCTGTCTGCCTCCTACTCATTGTTAGTTTTCCAGGCATTTTTGCAGTACTATGAAAGTAAAGTTCAGTAGACTCTCATTTTCTTTATGTTGATGGAGCCACTGAAAGCCCCAAATCACCACAAAGTCAGGAAATGCAAAGTGTGGTCACTTTCCACAACCTATTATGAAATGAAATTGCTTAGTATTCTGGCGTTACATATCGATCGGAAGCATACATCAGCAGCAAGAGAGGGAGTTCACGTGTCCCTCTTCCACCTTCATTTCTATAAAGAATAGCTCGATAGCATACTCAACCACAAACTTCTCTCTGACCCCCAAAGATCAGTATAGGTGTGAGGCCGAGAGCAACAAGTTATTTTTTATTTGCATATATGCTACATTATCAATGTATATATTTTGATGATGAGATCCTAAAATTTATTAAAATAATAACATTAACAAGGTTAACAAGAGGGGTTGAGGACTTCACTCAGTGGATGAGCACTTGTCTAGCAAGCTCAAGGCCCTGGGTTTGGTCCTCAGCACTGATAAAAAAAAAAGGCTCACAAGAGTCCTATGTTTTGTATGTCCAGCTGTTAATATACTAATTGTTCATATTAACCTAAATATATTGTCTTCAATTTTTGGCTTTTGGGCAATGAGTTTTATGTTTGAAGGGCAGAGGACAAAGTCAGGGAGTTCTTTGTGACAGGGTCACTTGCCACTGCAAATGAGTTGGCAGACTGCAAATGAACTTCAGACTAGATGGCACACGAACTTTCGATTCTTTTAGGCTCACCTCCTATTTTAATACATGCTTTGGGATCACAGATGGATGTATCACTTTACATATGGCTTTTGCAAGAATGCTGGGGAATTAAACCCAACCTGGCAAGCTTTGCAAGTAAGTGCCTTCAACAGCTGAGCAATCTCCCTAGCCTCTTATTTTTGTTTTCAAAAATATCTTTCTGGGTGTGGTGGTGCATGCCTTTAATCCCAGCACTTGGGCGATATGAGGTAGGAGGATCACTGTGAGTTCAAGGCTACCCTGAGACTACATAGTGAATTCCAGGTCAGCCTGGGCTAGAGCAAGACCTTACCTCAAAAAACCAGCATATATACATATATATATATATATATATATATATATATATATATATATATATATATATGTGCTTAATGCATTAACATACTTTAATTTGATCTTATTCCCATCCTATGACTCTCCTTTGCTCCCCCTTGCATAACCCTAGGTATTTTCTTAAGAGAAATTCATTTGTTTTCCCCTAAAGCGATCTATATTTTTTTGACCTCTGAGCTAAGACTATTAACACATTTGTAAATACTTAGCAAATTCTGTAGGATCCCTCAAAGTCTTTAATACAAATGACAATATAATTTAAATTTACTCTTTTTTTTAAAAAAAATATATCAATTGATTTGCAAGCAAAGAGAGACAGAAGAGAGACAGACAGAAAGAATGCATGCATCAGGGCCTCCAGCCGCAGCAAATGGACTCCAGATGCATGTGCCATTTGGTGCAGCTGGCCTTATGTGGGTACTGGGGAATTGAACTCAGGTCGTTAGGTTCTACAGGCAGAGCCCTTAAACACTGAGCAATCTCTCCAGCTCTAAATTTACTTTTTTAATACTACTCCCAATCTTTAAAAATTATATACTTTTTCAAAATCAATAACTAAACCCGGCTCCCCCTCCAGAAAATCTGTAATAACAATAAAGTAATTATAAAAAAAATCTGTAATTATAATATAGATCATGTAGAATTTAGAAACAGATTAGCTTGCACTTAACTGTCAGATTTTGTGTTATCTTAGACAGCATATTAGCTTTTCAAAGCCTTAACTTCACATGCGAAATTTTAGGCAATGATTGTGTTACTCTTACATGATTCCTATAATGACTGTATCTGCTTAGCAGAGCACCCTGTGCACAGGAGAAGCCAACTATCAGGCATATGTGGCCTCTTAACTCTGCTTACTATTATGGACTCAACCGGATCCCTGCGGGATGCATAGATTGGACATCTTCTTCTCAGTACTGACAAACGTGTTTATATTTGGAAATAGAGCCGTCACAGGATTCAAAAGGTGCTGGGTATCCATATGGGTGAGTTTTGAAGCAATATGTTTATTGTCTGTCCAATGAGGGGAAATGATGCCACACGCATGCACATTTACAGTAAGCTGTGTGAAGACACAGCAAGGAGAGAGAGCTTTCTCAGAAGAAATCAAACCTGACAAAAACCTTGATTTTGAACTTATAGCCTAAAGAGCTATGAGAAAATATATTTCTATTTTTTTTTTTGTTTGTTTTGTCGAGGTAGGGTTTCCCTCTGGTCCAGGCTGACCTGGAATTCACTATGTAGTCTCAGGTGGCCTTGAACTCATGGTAATCCTCCTATCTCTGCCTCCCAAGTGCTGGGATTAAAGGCGTGTGCTGCCACACCTGGCCCCATATTTCTAGGTTTTAAACTGCTCAGGTTCTGATTTGTTATCAGAGCAAACAAATATATCTTCCCAGGATAATGTTCCTTGTTGCTCTGAAAGTGGGCTCATTGTGTTGAGCAAAAGGGCTTGGCTTATGGCCAAGCAAGGTCATGGTTATTATCCCTACAGCCAGAGTTGTTTGCTTAGACCCTAGGAAGGCTTCGTCAGAGTTGGGTGGTCACCTCCTCAGGAATGTGGAATTCTTCTGGTATGCCTTTCTCTAGACTGCAGTGCTAGAATACATGCCGGTAGTGCAACAGGGTGTGGAGGTACCCGGAGAAAAACAAAGGGAAGACACAGAATGGAAGAGTCCCAGAGATTCCATTAGTTTCAGAAACTCGAATTTTGTGAGTTTCTTTCTAAAACAGTTTGTTTTGATGTTGAGCTGCTGTCATCATAGCTAAACAAATCCTGACTATTCTTTTAACTTTTGCTAGGAAACGATATAAAATTCTAGTCAGAAAAGTATTCTCACTATCAGTAGGTTTATATGACATTGGTTAAAATGTGTGTGGGAGCCCATCTACCTCCCATCCAAGGACAGGTTGATGTCCCATTACCTGGAATCTCAGAATATGCCCATATTTCGAGCTCAGGCTTATTTCCATAATGGCATTGAAGCCTTGGATTGCATATAGCATTCCCTTGCTCACGGTTTCTCCTACCTTCTAGTTCTCCAAAGATATGAGAAAGATTTGTCTTGCTTTGTCTAGCATGCCGCTTTTCATATCATCATGGTTATAAGGTATCCTTCAAATACTCTTTCATTAAAGGCTTCACATGCAGTCTACGTCACTATTGGGAAGTGCTTAGGCCTTCAAGAAGAGGAGCTAGTAAGGGGTTTCTGGTCATTGGAGGGGATGCTGGGATTCTAACTCCTTCTACTCTTTTATTTATTTGTTTATTGTTTAATTGAGAGAGGGAGAGGAAAAGAGGGAGAGGGAAAGAGGGAGAGGGAAAGAACAAGAGAGAGAGAGACACACACACACAGAGAGGATGGGTGTACCAGGGCTTCCAGGCGCTGCAAACGACTTCCAGACGCATGCACCATCTAGCTTACGTGGGTCCTGGGGAATCAAACAGATGTACTTTGGCTTTGCAGGCAAGTGCCTTAACCGCTAAGCCATCTCTCCAGCCCCACTCTCTTTTTCATACATTCTGATGATGACATTAATAGATTTTGTGTTAGATACAATTTACCACTGTGACAAATCAACTTATAAAGAAGAGAGGCTTAGTTTGCATCATGGTTTTATAGGTTTCAGGCCATAGTCGTGAAGCCTCATTGCTTTGGGGCCTGTGGTGTGAGAGTGTAAAACAGAAAGATGGTCACCTCATGAAAGTCAAGAAACAGCACAAGAGAGGAAGAGACCAGGGTCTAATGTCTCTCTCAATAGCACACTCCAGTGACAGAGCTTTTCCCAACTCTCAGAGGAATCAACACCTTCTCAGTGCATAGGCAGGCAACCGAGTGATTAGTGTGTGAATCTTTGGGGGTTTTCTAGCTCAAAATAATGACAGCTTCACTTTACCACACACTTCTGTCACAATGTGCGGCCTCATCACAGACCCAAAAGACATGGAGCCAGTAAATTATGGACTGACATTTCTATATCCATGAGACAAAATAAACTTTTTGTCTCAAATCTGAATTGTCTTGCTATTTTCTTACAGTAGCAGGAAGATGATTAACACTCTTAAGTATGTGTCCAAGGAAGAAACTGAATCAGCTAGCAATTTTAAAGCTCCCAAATATGCTTGACACATATTAGAAGCTAACACCATAAGCACAGGCATTAAATGTTGACTTCATTGCCTGTTGCATACTCTCTCACTTAACTCAAGTCCAGGTGATTTTGATATTTCTTTTTCTAAAATATTTTACTTTTATTTATTTATTTATTTGATAGAGAAAGAGGCAGAGAGAGAGAGAGAGAGAGAGAGAGAGAGAGAGAGAGAGAGAATGTGCATGCCAGGGCCTCCAGCCACTGCAAAAGAACTCTCCCTTGTGCATCTGGCTAACGTGGGTCCTGGGGAATCAAACCTAGGTCCTTTGGCTTTGCAGGCAAATGCCTTAACTGATAAGCCATCCCTCCAGCCCTGATCTTGATATTTCTTGATGCTCTCAACATTTACACAGTTCAGGACTGTTGATTCCTTTAGTCTTGACTCTATCCATGGACAGATTCTAGGTACCATGTACAATCTCCATTGAAGTACCACTCTTCTAAAGGAGCCCCTACGAATACCATGAACTAAAATAGCATCAGTCTTTCCTTATATCCCTTATCCTCCTTAACTTCTGTTCTTCATTGCACTTATCAGAAAATCCAATATTTTCTATTTATTGCTTATTTTGTTTATCATTGATGTTAGCATATAGATTCTAAGAGTAGGCGCATGGCTTATTTTACTCATTGCTCTACTTTCAGCATTACTAAGAAGCACATAGTAAGTATGCTGAGTTTAATGCTAAACACAAGAATCAATTAATCAATACATGTATTAATCTATAATCTATCTATTCGCTCTCTCTCTCTCTCTCTCCTGTGTGTGTGTGTGTGTTTGTGTGTGCATACACATACATGTGGAAGCAAGAGGATACTGTCAGGACTTAAGCCTTATAAATGGCATTTGGCTCTTTTGAAATGGGGTCTCTCATTGGCTTGGAGCTCACTGATTAGGCAGGATGTCTGGACAGCAAACTCCAGGAATCCACCTGTCTCTGCCTTCACATATCTGTGACTATAGGCACATACTACCACACCTGGAATTTCTGTGAATCCTGGGGACTTAAACTCAAGTTCTCAAGCTTACAAGGCAAACACCTGACCCACCTAGCTAGTTGTCTTCTCAGTCTCAACCAATATTGTTAGTTTCCCAGTGACAGCAATCGTTCACATTCCAGTTTTAGATTACCAGCCATCTTCCACTCTGGCCCATAAAGCATTTCTTAAAACAAATTGAGCATGGTGGTCTTTATCATGAGTGGTGGGAATTCCCAAAGCATTCAAGTGGCAGAAGAGAGTCTACCTCTGAATTGTTTAATTCTGTTTTTAGTATTTTATTGCATTCTGCTATTAAATCATTTCATTTCATTCATCCTATGTTTTATATTAGGTTTCCAATTCCAATATTAGGTTTTCAACATGCTAGAATTTAATTGTATAATATGTCCAAAGAATAGGTGTATTTCAGATTTGTCATGACAGAGTTTTGTATGGGATCTCTATAAGTACTTAAAGATTGTAAACACTATTGCATATCTTTTAAAGTGTCACTGTAGATATGGTCTACATAACCAAAGAATGACCTAGACTCTATGGATCATTGTAACTTTTTTTTTTCTATGGACAGATGGAAATCACAGTAAGGTAGGTTTTTGATATCACATAGATGACAAATAATGATAACTTGTCAGATTTAAAAAATGCATAATTTCACTATAATGTATTGTTCTTGGAGAAACACTGTAGAAAATCCTTTATACAATATGACTGTGCATAAGAGCCCCTGAACTGAATTTCACAAAGTCAGACTGAGGTTTAACTGCGTAATAATTATGATGTAGAACTAAATGACTTAAACTCTTAGCATTTCAGTTTTCTTCTATATTACCTTCAAAGCAGCTCATCAGGGCACATGAAATGAAGAACCTTATTCATCTTTTCTTTGAACAAGGTCTTATTCATATTTCTAGGTGAGGGATCAGACCTTTCTTTAGAGTAAAATTCCATGACACAGACAGGCCAGGGAAGTCACAGAACTCCCTAACTTGCAAAGTTAAGTAGATATAACTTGCTCACAGTAGGAAATCCAAACTATGGTTTCCTCACTTAAACTTTGTGTCCTGTCGGGCCTTGTAACAGGAAAAGATGATATATTTTTAAATTACTTTCCAACGGGCCAAGCAATTACAATTTAGAGATTTTTTCCACTGGGTTAAACTTATTACCAGCTAAATGGATGGAAGGGAAGAGATCAAAGGTGTGTCCACTCTAAGTGTACGCTGAAAACGGAAATGAGTTAGTGCAGCAATACACCGAATTGCAGTTGTATTTTGGTTGTTATTTCCAATGTCTTCACAGGCCCAGTGCCAGCCTGTGGTGCAGTTGGGAGGCACTGGGACCTTTGCAAGGTAGGGCTTAGTGGGAGGAAGTTAGTTTGTTATGTTCTTCCAAAGAGGATGTTTGGACCCTGTCCCCTTTCTGTCTTCTTTGATTCCCAGCTGCCGTGACGTGAGCAGAGTATTCAACCACACACTCCTGCCGTGAGGCACTGCGCCTCCACAGACTGCAAGTATTGACCACCTGACCACAGACCACAGAGCCCTTCCTACTCTGAACCAGAACAAACTTTTCCTCCGCCTAAGTTGATTTATTCAGGGTGTTTGTCACAAAGATGAAAAGCTGACTAATATATCTTAATGAAGGCAGTTTTTTGATAATATGAAATTCTGTATTCGGAATTTATAAGCTGAGGTACATCAGTCCTAAAGTCTATAATCCATTTCATTGGATGTGTGAAGCTGAATGGGGAAAAATTGCACTTTTGTTCCAATTAGCCTCCACAAATGTTTAACATTTCCTTCCATCATAAATGTAGGCTGCAATGTAAAAGGCACTACCAATAATTTTATCACTAAAAGAAACTGGAAGAACTTTAAAGTCATATTGCAGTTTTAGTGGTATCTCAACTTACAGTTTATGCTCTTTGCTGTTTAGTGGTTATGTTACATTTGATAGTCTTATTATTTAATATGTTAATGAGTAACACAATTTAAAAAAGACTTGAACAACAGTAAGCCAATATAATTAATCTCCTTTATAAAATGTGTTTTGTTTTATGCATTTTAAAATAATTTTTTCAAAATTATTTTCTTTCTAACTTTTTTATTGACAACTTCTATAATTAGATATAATAGACCAGGATAATTCCTCCTCTGCCTCTTTCTCCTTCACATATCCACCCTCTATCTGATATTCCCACCCCCTCTCAATTAGTCTTTCTTTAATTTTTGATGTCATTATCTTTTCCTCCTATTATGAGGGTCTTGTGTATATAGTAACAGATACTGTGAGGTCATGGATATTGAGGCTTTTTTGTCTGGAAAACTGTATTGTCCTACCCTTTCTTTGACTCTTTCATTCTTGCTGCCACCTCTTCCACAATGGACCCTGAGCCTTGGAATGTGTGATAGAGGTGTATCAGTGCTGAACACGCCACTGTCACTTCTTCTCAGCACTATTGTGCCTTTTGAGTCATCCCAGTAGTCAACACCATCTGAAAAGAGAAGCGTTGCTAAACAAAAATGAGAGTAGCATTAATGTATGGGTATGAACATTAAGAAAAGTGCTTATAGGGCAGTTTGTGAGCATAACCATATGCATTTAGCCAGACAACAGCAGGTATTACTCCCCTTGGGTTTATGACCTTCCCCACTATAGGCTTTTGGCTAGGTTTTCAGTACCAGATATGTATTCTCTCCCATGGAGGGGGCCTTCAGTCCAATTAGAGAGCCATTTGTTTCCTCCGTAACAAGCATGCCACTCTTGCACCAGTTTTCACTTGGCCTGGCTGGCCAATCTTAAGGCTTGCAATGCCCACTGCTGTTTATCACTATTGATGACTTCTTTTTCCCATAGGGCTGCATGCAGTGTACCTTTGTCCAGCTTTCTGTCAGCTGGTTCATGGTGTTCAGTTTAGCTGTAGCTTGATTTCTCAGGGACTTGCAGCCAAAGCATGTGGAGTCTTCAGAAATAGGGTCTTACCATTTATTTCTGGTTGGAAACCAAGAGCCTTGACAATGGTCTATAGATTTCTGGGGGCATCAGGCCCCTCCCTGGCCAACAACTCACTGAAAGTTGTCCTATCCTGGCACTGAAATTTTTCTAGTAACAATCTATGGTTTCTGGGTGCATCATTATCCAACAAAGTAGGTTTCCATATGGCTTATTCATAACATCTTACATTTTGGTTAATCTTCTTTCCACCCTTCCTTTACTTAATCCCTTCCTCTGACCTCATTTAGACCATTGCATTCCCAGTAATCTGTTCATCTGCTTACATATATAAAATACTCTCTCCTTAAGTCTGCTCTTCTCCTGTCTCCCTTATAGCCTCCTTCTAAGTTAATGGTCTCTGCTACTGATTTTTACTCCAACTCACATATAAGTCTAAACATTTGCAGCTAGGATTCACATATGAAAGATAACATGCAGTATTTGGCTTTCTGGGCCTGGGTTACCCCACTTAGTATATTCCTTTCTAAATCCATCCATTACCCTGCAAATTTCATAATTTCATTTTTCTTTACTGCTGAATATAACTCCATTGTATAAGTGTACCACATCTTCATTATCCATTCATCAGCTGGACATTTAGGCTGGTTCCATTTCTTAGCTATTATGAATAGAGTGGCAATTAACATAGATAAGCAAGTACCTCTAACTTTATTAATTAGTGCCTCTTCTCTCTTTATTTTGGTCAGATTTGCTATGAGTTTGTCCATCTTGTTTATCCTTTCAAAGAACAAACTCTTTCTTTCATTGATTCTTTGTATTGTTTTTATTTTTTGGTTTCTATTTCATTAATTTCTGCCCTGATCTTTATTATCTTTATTCCCACCTATTAATTTTTGGTTTGCCTTGTTCTTCATTTTCCAAGGTCTTCAGGTGACACATGAAGTTGTATCTAATTTCTTTTTTCTCCTATGATCCATATATTCACTATTTATTGAACTTGTTAATGATACAAAGTTCTTACACTGCCAAATTATGCCTGAAAATCCAAAAAAAAGGTACAATGGACAGACTCATCCACCCATCATATTAAACCTTGATTCATGTGCATTTTGATAACTTCACAATATTTTAATCAAAATGGAATTCACTATGCAATCTCGGGGTGGCCTCAAACTCATGGCGATCCTCCTACCTCTGCCTCCCAAGTGCTGGGATGAAAGGCATGCATCACTATGCCCAGCAAGAGTTATTATTGAAAGGTATGAGTTTATGCTTGCCATTTTTCTTGTTTTTAGTGCTTCTTGTTTTCCTTTGCTCACTTTTATTAGCTATTATTTGAATATGGTTTATTTTTTCCCCTATTTTCTTATGTGTGTGCTGTTCTTTCTCTTCAGTGTGAAGGATCCCTTCAAGTATTTTCTTTTTTCTCTTTTTTTGGGGGAGTGGGGGTCAAGGTAGAGTTTCACTATAGCCTAGGATGACCTGGAATTCGCTATGTACTCTCAGGCTGGCTTCAAATTTATGGCAATTCTCCTACATCTGCCTCCTGAGTGCTGGGATTAAAGACAGGCACCACCATGCCTGGATTCTTCAACTATTTTCTGTAGAGCTGGCTTAATGGTCATATATTCCTTTCGCCTGTTTTTGTTGTGGAGTGTCCTTATTTCTCTGTCAATTTGGATGGATATCTGTGCTGGATATAGTAATCTTGGTTGACAATTGTTATTTTTCAGAACTTGGAATACATCATTTCAAGGCTCTGGTAGTGTGAATAAATGCCCCTGAAAAGATTCAGTTTATTATAACTTCTTGGATTTCTAGCCACTTGGTTGGAGGAGGTGTCGCTAGGCAGATCTCAGGGTCCAGCCCTAAGGTGTGGTGGTGAATTTGAAATTCCAATCTAAAGATATGCAAAGTACCTGGAGTTCCTGAAGTGTCTTGTGTGGTATGGCTTTTTTTTTTTTTCACCCTCTCTTGCTTTGACCTGGGACAGCAGGCTAGCTTCTTCTACCATTATGGAACATTGTAAGCTTCAAATAAACATCCCTTCCTCCATAAATGTGCCTGGTCTGGAGGTCCATCTCAGCAGCCTGTTCCTATCTACTATAAAGGCCTTCTGGCTTTTAAAGTTTGTGTTGAGTAATTTGTTATTATCTTGATGGGCTTGCCTTTGTATATGGCTTGATATTGCTCTCTAACTGATTTTGATATATGTATATATTTTTGGTTTGTGTGCTTAGTAATTTACTTATAATATGTTGGAGAGAGGTCATTTCCTGGTCTTGTTTGTTTGGTCTTTTAAAGGCATCCTATATTTGTATTGGAATCTCCATATTTGGAAGAAATTATTTTGTTGAAGATAATTACTACGCCTATGGAGTGAAATTCTTCTCCTTCTACTATACCCTGGATTCTTATGTTTGATCTCTTAGTAGTGTCATGAATGTCTTGCAACTCCCATTCATACCTTCTCATTAATTTGCCTTTCTCTTTGTTGCACTGTATTAGACCTGCCACCTTGTTTTCCAATTTAGATATGCTGTCCTGTCTTTGATCCATTCTGCTGGTGAGATTTTCTGCAGTTTTCTATTTGACTTACTCTGTTTTACATTTCTAGTATTTCTGATTGCTATTTATTAATTATTTCTATTTCCTTACTCATGACTTCTATTGACCTCCTTACTTCATTAAGTTGGTTTCTTGTGTTCTCTTGGGATTCGTTAAGGAGTTTACTTTCTTCTTTGATTTCTTTGAACATAGATATAATCATTCTAGTAAATTCTTTGTCAGACACTTCATCTAAATCTGTCTCACTAAATCTGTCTCAACACATCTTGGTAAAATCCTTCCCTTCTCCCTGCCCCTTTTCTGAAGAGGCCTTCCTCATTGGGGATGCAAGTCAACCCCATGGGGATTATGGGTCACGAATTATGGTGGGGAGAGGCAATGTCTCTGTGAAATGTCCCAACTTGCGGCTCTAACATTGTTTCCTCTCTCTCTTCTGCAAAATTTCCCTGAGCCATGCTGATAGCATTTTAAGTCTACTTCAGTGATGGGCACTTAGAAGCCTCTGGATCTCTGACTTGGTAGGTGTTGAGTCTCCTCAGTGTCTGTCTCATCACCCTTGTGCTGATATCAGATTCACTAAGAAAGCAACACTTTTTCTCACTTCCCCATTTCCCCTGTGGTTTCAGCTGTGGCTGAGGTGGAGTGCACTGGGTTGTTTATTTCCTCAGGTTCAGCTCCCATCTGAAAAACAGAAGCAGATTCTCCAACAGAGAGTTAAGCCAGCACCAGTTAAATGGGATAGCCATTATTAATTTAGAGAGAATTTAAAGGTTGTAGACTCTCTTATAACCTAAGGTTAGTGGGAGCTTGACAATGGAAAGCAGAATCATTATCTGGATATGATTCTGACTTGTTTCCCAGTTCCAGATATGGTTACCTTTCCACTAAGCAGATCTGTTAGCCAATCCAAGAGCAGTTGGTTACCCGCCATGGCTGTGTGCCACTATTGCACTTGTGTGAACATCACATCAGGTTGTTTGCTTCTCAGTCACTTAGACTTTGAGTTGCTCAGACAGATGTTGGCCACTTTCCCCCAGTGGCTCATGTAGTGCCTTCCAGCACTAGACCAGCTAACTGTCTGGGGACTGTCTCTCCTCCAGATTCCAGCCAGGTCTCTCTATGGTCTGTGCCCATAGCATATGGTTTCTTCAGCAGTAGGATCTTACTACGAACCACTGGTAGGTAATCAAGTGCTCTGACAGAAGTCTGTCTTGTTTGTTTGGGAGATCTAGTTGTCTATGCAGGCAACCTCTCTGATCAACAGCTCATTATGGATGTAGACCACATCCTGGCATAGGAAATTGCAGGCTAAAGTAAAAGAAAGAAAGAAAGAAAGGACAGAGAAGAAAGAGAAATAGGAGAAATTTGAGGTTAGGTTTCATCTGACTCTCTCCAGGGCCCTTCAATGATTCAGGTGCTCCCCCTAAAGTGCTCTTGAGGGTTTTACCTTTTAGTCTGACTTCCAGGATATAGGATTTTATGGTACCGCTTCAATTTGGGTTTAGTTTTGTGTCCCCCTACTCTTCCCCTTCCCCCAAACCCTACCGTCCTTATTGTCTAAGCCTCAAGATGCTATTCAGGTGTGTCAGCAACTTGGGCTGATCCAGGTTAGGAACCACAGATGAGTGAGACCATGTGATGGTTGTCTTTCTGTGATTGTGTGAGTTCATTTAGAATGATCTGTTACAAGTTTGACTATTTTTCTACAAACTTCAATGTGTCATTTTTTTTTCTCACTGCTGAGTAGAATTATATCATGGAGATATACCACATCTTGGTTATCCATTCATCCAATGTTGGACACCTGGGGTGATTCCAGTTTTTAGCTATTATGAATTGAGCAAGGGAACAGGGATATGGCCTACTTACTCAGTGCTGAGTCCTCCAGCACACAGACTGGCTCAGAGAACTTGGACCAGGGAACTGGGAGGAGCCAGGAAGGAGGGGTCTGGCCTACTCACTCCACAGGGCCAGGCCTCCTGCCTGCACTGCAGGGACACTGTCTATGCAGGCAACCTAGAGGGGAGGGCAGGAGGTGGGAGTAGGGAGGAGCCAGGAAACTGGGGTCTAGCCTACTCACTCCAGGCTGCTGTATTCACCCACACACTGTCCAGACTGGGAGGTCCTGAAACTTATTTTCCAATAGCCTATGAAGAAGGTCCATGGTATGAAACAAAGTTAAGAACCTGAAAGTTTGGGTGTTATGTATTAACTTCTTATATTCTGCTAAGGGTTAGATTTAAAAACCAGTGTAAAAGATAAAAGTAGGCATTGAGGGAAAGATTTCTTAAAAATCAGAAAACTGATACTGCAATTGTCAAAAAGGGAGCCTTAAAAAAGAATATAAATTAAATTTATAAGGGAAGGTAGCTATCTCCCATTAAGATACATCAGTGCAGCCCTGCACGGTGATCCTCTGCTGAAAAGAAATTCATTTGCTGAAAAGAAGTCATTAGAAGCAGGCATGGATGGTGGTGCATACCTGCAATCTTCTCACTTGGGAGCCCAGACAGGAGGATTGTGAGTTTAAGACCAACCTGGGCTACATGAGCCTAGCCTGTCTCAAAACCTTGGACAAAGGAAAGAAAAAGTCAGCTCTAGGCATGCTCCTGCTTAGGCAGCACGGGCCAGCGCAGGTGCTGCAATTCCCAGCATTTTACATGGGTGATTGGGATCTGAAGTCAGATCCTCATGCTTACATGACAAGCAGTTTACCTGTGAGCCATCTCTTAAGCCTCTCTGGTTAAGTTTGAAGTTGCATATGTGAAAGTGTTCCAGAGAAGACTGGATTTCAGGGTAAATTTAACATGAACTTCTGCATTACTTGCACATGTGTGCTAAAAAATTTCCCAAGAAATATTGTGGGGTTTTTTTTTGTGTGTGTGAAAAAAGTACTAAAAATAGGTTTCCTTTTAGAAATCTAAAGGAAAATCTTTAAATGTAGCATTGGATTTGGGGCACTACAAGTAATAAGATTTATCTCAATCTCATTTAAAAATAGTTTTTTTAAGTTAATTTTTTTCAGGTGTGTGTTTGCTTAAGAGTGCAGTCACGTGCATGGTGGAGGTCAGAAAACGAGTTTGGGTTGGTTTTCACCTAACATCTCATTTTGAGGCAGGACCTCTCTCACCACTCTGTTCATGAGTGTCTGGGGGAATTCCCCTGTCTGCCTCCCTTCTCTCTGTAGGTGCACTGGGATTACTGAAGTCTACTGTTGGATTTTGGTTTCTATGTAAGGTCTGCGAATCCAAACTCAGGCAAGTACTTTAATCTACTGAACCATCTCCCCAGCTTCAATCAATATATATATTTTTTTACAATTTATTTTATTTATTTGAGAGAGATAGGCAGATAGATAGGTAGAAAAATGATAGATGACAGATAGATAAATAGATAGATAGACAGACAGACAGATAGAGAATGGGCATGATAAGGCCTTCAGTCACTATAAATGAACTCCAGACGCATGTGCCACTTTGTGCAGCTGGCATACATGGGTCTTGGGGAATTGAACCTGGGTCCTTTGGCTTCACAGGCAAACACTTGAAGCACTCAGCCATCTCTCCAGAATCTTCAATCAATATTTTTGAAGGTACTTATCACTACTTTTAGTACAACAGATAACTAGAAATTTGTTTATTTTATTTCTTTACCTTTGAGAACTGAGATTTTGTCTCTTTATATGAGCATTTTTAAATTTTCCTTTAAGGCTGTATGTTAAACCATTATAGGTCAAAATGTCTTATGGGGAACTGTGAAATCACCCAAGACCCTACTGCTGAAGACACCTTATGTGGTCGACACGTAAAATGGAATGGCATGGCTGGAAGTTGGAAGAGAGTCAGTCCCGCAGACAGTCAGCGCGTCTAGTGCCAGAAGGTGCTACATGGGCGACTGGGGGAAAATGACCAATATCTGTCCAAGCAAGTCATGGTCTAACCTACATAGCAGCAAATAACCTGTTGTGATGCTCACACAAGTGCAATAGTGGCACACAGCCATGGTGGGAAACCAACTGCTCTTGATTCGGCTAACTGATCCCCTCAGTGGTACTGGACCCATAGCTGGAGCTGGGAAACAAGTCAGAACCATATCCAAACAAACCCACTCTCCATTATGAAGCTACCATCAATCGTGGGCCACAAGAGGGCCTACACCTATTAAATTCTCTATTAAAAAAAAAAAGTAAGGGTTATCTCATGGGTTATCTCATTTGTCCTGGTGCTAACTTACTCTCCGTTGGAGAATCTGCTTCTCTTTTTCAGATAGATGTAGATCCTAAGGAGAGAGCCACCCCATCATACCTCAAAAGGGCCCCAGCTGAAACTAAGAAAAATTGGAGAAACAAGCAAGGGTGCTGTTTTCCTGGTGAACTGGGTACCAGCACAAGGGTGAAGGAGATCAACACAAAGAAAAATCAACTCCTACCAAATCAGAGAGCCAGAGACCCAGAAGCCCCCAACACCTCATCACTGAAGCAGACCAAAAATGAACCCAACATGGCTCAGGGAAATTTTGCCGAAGAGGGGGCGGAAAGAATGTCAGAGCCACATGTTTGGTCATGATATGCAGAGACATTTAGCTTAGCCATAACTGTGGGCTAACTCCACAATGCATGACCCATATACCTCAACAAGGAGGGGCCAAGGGGAGGCGGTAGGTCACAGATGAGCCTAATAATGGTGCCAAACTGACTGTATTTGCTGAATATAAAACTAATTAATAAAAAAATAAAAAAATTAATGAAAAATAAGACCCGTTCTGGAAATAGAAGAGAATTGTTCACAAGCACAGATAAGTCCAAGGCCACTTGCAAACAACAATCAGATTCAGAAAAATAGGCCCAGGTTTAGGCTAAATTTATATTATTTGTTTTAGAAAAGTTATACTTGGTTTCTGCTAAGCCTTTTGAGCATTGGTTATGGTTTGCATAGGAATATTCCCCAAGGTCTCTAATTTCTTTTTCTACTTGTTTGTCTTGAAATTAGAGGGTAGGGTCAAGGCATGAGGAAGGAAAGGAGGGATGATGAAGAGATATTTAAAAGTTTCCCTTTAATCTTGCCTGAAAAATTTATGATACAGTAGATACCATTTCTCTCTAACCACAGCCCATTTACTAAAATAGATATTATCATGCCCTTTCATCTTTCCATGGGGGTCCCTTTTAAAGGTACATTTTATGAGAGGTTACTCTAAAAATAAATATATGCTTTAAAATAGAGTAAATATATTTAGATGCATGAAATTAAAGCCATATGTATTAAATATCATCGACTTTATATTTGTTCCTTCATTTCATTGAACAGTAAAGATGATGCTACCATCTGAGTGCTAGTAACCGACTTTATGCCCATACAGAGAAGTTTGGTTTTGTTTTAATAAAACTTTGGAAGTTAAGCCCAGGGTTTCTGAATGTTAAATGCTACCCAGTATTCAAGATTTAATAACTCACAATTTATAGGATTTTGGGGGGGTGTAGGGGAGAATGTTTTAAGACAAGGTCTCTCATGAATTCCCAGGCTGGCCTTGCACTCACCATGCACTGGAGTCTGGTCCCAATCTCTTTAACTTTCTGTCGTGATTTCCCAAGTACTGGTATAATAGGCAAGTGCCACTACATCCAGCTAAAATCATATTTGCCAGGTCTCAGCTTACCCTTGCCTTCATCTTACATTTAACTAACTTGTCATCTTTGTGGTTCATCCCTTTGTATAAAGTGTTTTTGGTCGGAACAGGGATTTGTTTATATTGTAATTTTTTGTTATTGTTAAAATCACATCTTAAAACCTAGAACATTGCCCAATGTGTAACAATGGCTAAAATAAATATTCCACGAATAAAAAAATGGCATGGCAAGGCACAAACTGTGGGATTAAAACTGAACTATTTAGTTAGATTTGGTTTTAGTACTAAAGTGTAACTCAGCCAAGCTTTATTTATGAGGAAGTAATTATAAGTACGCAGATCCAGAAAGACAAGATTTTTTTGAGACTTGGTTTGTGGTAATTCCAAATACTTCCAGGGATTCTGGCAGTGGGATTCTGTGGATCCTTACTCTAACAACAAACCATTAGCTCAGTTTAGCACATCTTGCCCTTCTTCAGATATCTGATATTCACAGTACCTGTTTCGTGGATTCTCTCCTGCTTTGACCTCACTGTAGCCACTGTTTGCCCTCCAGCCTTCACCCCATGAGGCGTCATCTCCAGCCTTCACTGCACAAACTTTTGGGTACAGTTCCCACTATTATCAGCTTTTGTCTATCTCTTATATGGAAACAGTAGGACATAGCTTGTTGTTTAGTAAACATCTTTACAATTTAGGGAATTGGCTAGTCTAAAGTCATTATACTGTCTGTGACGATGGCAGTAGTGTCTCGTGCACTACATAGTGGTTCCTAAGGACTGCCTTTTAACAGAGGCCATCTGCATAATGCATGACTAATCAGAAAGAGTGTGGGCAAATGATGACATCAGAATCGATGTGTTCACTAAAGCACAATGACATCAATATATCACAATTATTTTCAAAATATCCAGTTAGCACAGTGCATGCTGGAGTGATCAGTCACTTGGAATATGTGTATATAGAATTATATTATTATATTATATAATTTATATTAATTTTATATTATATATGATGTATGTATAATATTTTTGAGAATTTTTTATCTTCATACACTCTTCTAGACAATATGCCATAACAGAGAATATCAACAAAGTCATTTTTGGATTAGATTTGATGCTAAAATATAAGAGAAACAAAAAACAAAAAAAATGAAGTTCTAACAGCAGAACAAATGTTATGTGGAAAATTAAAATTAAAATTAAAATGGCAGGTGCCATTTTAAGTTGGGGCAAATCATTCTTCTGGGATGTACATGACAAATTGGTACTAGATAAGTGAGCATTAAGGAATACTGTGACAGATCAGTATGGTAATTGTGGTAAATCTGAAAAAAAAAAAACCACTTGTGATAGTATGGGTAGAGCTTACTGTTGAAGTGCAGAGTACATGTAGAGACTAGGAGAGGAGAAACTCTGAAGTGATGATCTTGGCTTATAGTGGAGGTGGGACTGGCAACCACAGGAAGTTCTCAAGAAGGAAGTAGCACACTCTGGAGTACCCTCTTCAAGCTTGTTTTGGCTGCATTTGTGTTAGGCAGGCACTGTAGGACGATGCACTGCTGATTGGTGAGCTATAGCAGCCAGCAATTGCCCAGGTGAGAAATGACAGAGGTGTAGAAAGGAAGGTGTCAGTGGAGGGAGGGCAATAAGTGGGAGACAAGATCTTTAGGGAGGTTGAGTTCATAGTACTTGCTGGTGGTCTAGGTATGAATTATACAGTCAAGGAATAAAAAATCTATGTTCAGTTTGTTCATTTCTAGAATTTGTCTCAAGCAAATGACCAAGTGAGGGAGACTGAAATGATAATAAAAAGTACTCCACAAAGAGGAAGTGTGGTGGTTAGATTCAGGTGTCCCCCATAAGCTTAGGTGTTCTGAATGCTAGGATCCCAGCTGATAGAGATTTGGGAATTAATGCCTCATGGAGGCAGTGTATTGTTGTGGGTGGGATTATGAGTGTTATAGCCAGTTTCCCCATGCCAGTGTTTGGCATACTCTCCTGTTGCTGTTGTCTACCTTATGTTAACCAGGGGTTGGTGTCCACCCTCTGCTCTTGCCATTGTTTTCCCTTGCCATCATGGAGTTTCCCCTTGAACCTGTAAGCCAAAATAAACCTCTTTATCCCACAAGCTGCTCTTAGTTGGGTGATTTCTACCAGCAATGTGAACCTGACTGCAACAGTAAAGTGGTACCGAGGAGTGGGGTTGCTGCTAGACACCTGACTGTGTGGCTGTGGCCTTTTGGAGCTGATTTTCAAGTGGAATGTGGAGGATTTGAAACTTTGGCCTAAGAGATGCCTTGCAGTGCTATAAGTACAGCTTGATGGACTATTCTGGCCAAATTTGAAAGACCTGAATGCAGTAAGAACTATGGACTATGAGGTTTGGCTTATGAGGGTGAGAAAGAGCTTTAATTGGACTGGGCTAGCAGTTTGTGTGAGAAGCTTACTCTTATGCCCATGTCCTGAGAAGTTGTGCAGGGTTGCTTTGCATAGAAATGAACTGGGGTAAGCAGAGAGATGGCACAGAAAGAAAAATCTTTGAGTGAACTGCTGTCCATTCAGCTGTAATTGAAAGATTACAACCTTCGAGACTGGGCCAGCTGACCAGCACTGGGGCAACAGGAAGAATGTAGACTCTTTTGGAGGGGACTGAGTGCTCAAGGAGTGTCCTGTTCTTCAAAGTCTGCTTTATTCCCCCCTGTATTAACAAATTGGCACCCTACCTGGTATTATGGAGTATAAAAGATGCAGGAAAGAGAGAGTCATTGACTTTGCAACATGGTCTTGTGTTTTGGAAATGGCCATGGGGCAGTGTGAAGCAGGTTTGCTGGTTGCCTGCATGGAGACCCCATGGGGTCATGAGGATGAAGCGTTGGTTGCAATGGAGACCCAGAGGAGATGCAGGGACCATAAGATCACAGCTAAGGAATGCTGCCGGCCCCAATGAAGTTTTCCAGGACTGTGAGTAGCCTACCTGGAGGGGCGGAATAGGAATTCCAGAGACTTGTTGCTGGTTAGAATTAATGGACTTGGAGATTTGTCACTGGCTAGAGTTGTTGGACTTGGAGCTATAGAGCTTGGTGTTTGTCCTATTTGAATCATGTATTGTTTGAGTATTTCTTTGCTATGCCCAATGCCATCGTTTGCGATGTTAATGT
The DNA here is from genome assembly GCA_036346955.1 of Dipus sagitta. Lineage (NCBI taxonomy): Eukaryota > Metazoa > Chordata > Mammalia > Rodentia > Dipodidae > Dipus > Dipus sagitta. The sequence goes on along the minus strand of CM070784.1, from coordinate 22,443,795 downwards.
TTATTCTGTGCCATTATGGGGTTTTGGGGGATTTTTTTGGTATTGTGGCTAAGTTAAAAGACCTTAGACTATGGAGATAATGAACATCATTGGGATTGATAAAAATTATGGGGACTTTTAAAGTTGGACTGAATGCATTACATCTTACATCATGTTTATCAGTTTATGGGAGCCAGAGGTAGAATGTGGTGGTTTGATTCAGGTGTCCCCCATAAGCTTAGGTGTTCTGACTGCTAGGTTCCCAGCTGATGGAGATTTGGGAATTAACATCTCCTGGAGGGAGTATATTGTTGGGGGCAGGCTTATGGGTGTTATAGCCAGTTTCCCCATGTCAGTGTTTGGCACACTCTTCTGCTGCTGTTGTATACCTTATGTTGGCCAGGGGGTGATGTCCACCCTCTTCTCATGCCATTGTTTTCCCTTGCCATTGTGGAGCTTCCCCTCTGAACCTGTAAGCCAAAATAAACATCTTTCTCCACAAGCTGCTCTTGGTTGGGTGATTTCTACCAGCAATGCGAGCCTAACTGCAACAGGAAGGCTGGTGAAGACTGAAAGGGGGGTTAGCGAAGACTTAGGTGAAATAAAATTATCTTGAAAGGTGAATACATTTTGGATAGAAAGAAAACACTGTTGAGCTACTTACTGAAGATTGCAAGATGGATTTGAACATGGGAACAGAAGTGTTAATGAGTATTGGGATCTATGTGCATGGAATAGACTGTAAAGATGGAGTGAAATATACATCCAGACATGCCAAAATGACCAATTGAAAATGACCTTGAAACTGAATAAAGATGTTTGGATTTTTTTCTATGAATAATGAGAGCTACTGCAGGTTTCTGAAATCATGGAAACTTTAAGTGGACTGGACCATTAAACAAAAAGAAGGGTGAGGTAAGCAAAAGACTAGGCTCAGATGACTCATTAAATATTAATATGTCATCATTTTTAGCAGTTTTAGGTTGACCTGATGAGTAGGATAAGATTATTGACAAAAAAGAAAGAGGGAAAACTGATACTGCCTTTTCTGTAGAAGTGGCTTTGTGAAAAGAAAAATAAAAAACAGAGTAAGTCACTCAATGAAATCAAGAATAAGGAGTGATGAATAAAAGTTTTTACTTGGAAATAAGCTGATTTGTTCTTCTTCTTCTTTTTTTTATTACTATAAGCACTTTTGACTTCCTCCAAGGTAGAAAGAATAATACGGTGGCTATTTCTGTTTCACACACCTACTTGAACACTGATCAACACATACTCACCATCACCTTGCCAACTACTCTTCAGCCTTCAGACATCCAATCACTTAGCATCTGATCTATAAATAGCATATGTCTTTCAAAGAGATGCTATGTAATAATGCTATGCATACCCCAAAGTGAACAACAGTTCCTGAGCTTCCTTTAATGTTATAGTTAAATTTCCCCAGTCTCATAAATACTTTTGCTACTTTAAATTAATGCTCAAATTACATGGAAAATTTAAATTACAACACATGTCATATTCATACTCTGAGAATGATGTACACACACACACACACACACACACACACACACACACATATAGAGAGAGAGAGAGACATTAAGAGGAATAAGGAATGAAATACTGTGAACCTTTAGGAGCTAAAATTGAGCAATACTGACCTGTTTTCTTTTTATTTCAAGAGGAATGTTTTCTGAGAAAAGGTCTGGGACTAGGAAGCCTATATTAGCCTCAAACTTGAGGCGATTCTCTTGTTTCAGTCTTCCTAGTGCTGGAACCACAGATGTGAGCTACCATGCCCAGGCACTACATTTTTGCCTCCACAATCCAACCTCTGTGTTGTCCCAACAGTTAGCTAGCACCGTCTTGATTTTTATATTTATTATTCCCTTGCTTTCTATTCTTCTTCTCCAAATAGTTTTACTACATATGTATGTGTTCTTAAACAATATGTTGTTTACTTTTGCTTGTTTTAAAGCTTTAGAAAAATATCATATAATGTGCTTTTCCTGTTTTCACTCAGCTTCATGTTTCTAAAGTTCATCCATATTGTTTGGTGCAGCTGAAGTTAGTTTGTCTTTACTGCTGTACAATCTTCCAGGGTGACTGTCATTTTTTTTTTTTTTTTTGAATTTTCGAGGTAGGGTCCCCACTCTATCTCAGGCTGACCTGGAATTCTTTGTGTAGTCTCATGGTGGCCTCGAACTCATGGTGATCTGCCTATCTCTGCCTCCCGAGTGTTGGGATTAATAGTGTGCACCACCACACCTGGCTGACTGTCATTTTTTTTTTGGTCTATTCTCTCTGTGGACATGTGGCTTCTAGCATTTTATGAACAATTCTTATGGGAAACCTACTTCAAAACACAGCACAAATATTTCTACAGTGTAAATCAAGGAAAGGAATTACTGTAACATAGATTATCTTTGTGTTCAGCTTTGCACCATAATGTCAGAGTGTTTAAAAAAGTGCTTTAGCAATTAACATTGTCAGTAGGAGTCCATAAGAATTGTTATTACAGCAATCCTTTCCAAATAAAGTCTTTCCACACCTTAAATGTCACCTGCATAGTTAGCAAAAGAGTACACAGTCTTGGTTTTAATATGTATTTTTCCTGAGAACTGGTGAGATTGAACACTTCCATACATGAACATTTAGCATTAAAATTAAACTCTTCTGCCACAGTGTGACTGATATTCTATTTTTTCCATGGGTTATTTTACTTTTAAAAATCATTAATGTAGCTGGGTATAGTGGTGTACATCATTAATCCTAGCACTTAGACGGATGAGGTAGGAGGATCACTGTGAGCTAAGGCCTGCCTTGGGCTACAGAGTGAGTTCCAGGTCAGCCTGGGCTAGAGTAAGACCCTGCCTCAAACAAAACAAAACACCTAAAAATTATCATTGTGAAGCTAATAATATTTTAGAGAAAAATCCCCTACTACTTTCTTTCTTCTAGATTATAACTTGATTTTAATTTCATTTTTGATTTTGCTTGATGATTAAAGCTTTTAATCTTAGATTAATAAAAGGCTAATTTCTGGAGCAGGAAATGTAGTTCAGAGGTAGAGAGCCCTTACCTAGCACATGTGAAGCCCTTTTTGATCCTATGGACTACAACATCAACAAGGAGAAAGTATAAACTACTTCAGTGTTAGTGATTTTGAGATCATGTTAAGAATCTTTTTCAATTTCACAAAATTATCTCATATGTGCTTATAAAACTAGACAGCTTTTGAATGAGATCAGGAGAGAGAAGAAATAGGGTGAGAAGAGAGGAGGAGTTCCCAGACACTTTAGGGGAGGGGCAGAATATTGGGGATGGGAAGGGCTTGGAGTAGCAGGGGTTAGGGATGTTGGGGAGGGAATCACACAAAAGTTAAGACAACATGAATCAGTTCCAGACAGAACTGTCTGATTAGCATTCTACAGCATACAGCCACCAGTAAAAGGAGAGGGGTTTCAGCCTGGGCAGAAGGTGAAAAAGCTTAGCCTTAAAACCTCTTACCAGTAAATCCCAGAATTGGGTTATGGATCCCCCCCACAATAAGCTGTTGGCCAGAGAGACCCATGAGGTCCCCAAAACAATGTAGACCATTTCCAAAAGTCTTTATTACATGCCAGAGCTAAATGGTATGACCCTATTGCTGAAGACATCACAGGCTGTGGTCAAAGAACATTGCAATACCATGCTGGAACCAAAAGAGAAACTAGCCCCCTCCTGGATAGCCTCCATAGTGCTGGAAAGCCCTGTCGGAGCCTCCAGAAGGCAATGGTCACCAACAACATAAATAAGCAGGGGACTCTGTAGACTATGAAAACCAACCAGTCAGACAAGAAGTATACACTTTTGCAATAGTGTAACACATTCTCTACAGGTAACCAACTGTTCTCTGATTGGACATGAGGCCCACTCAGTGGGAAGGAACTCATATCAGGTACTGGAAACCAAGTTAGAATCCCATGGTCAGGAAACATAGACTTCAGATAGAAGCATCCACTACTCTCTAGAGAAGAAGAGTGGGCTTACATACCCAAAATTTCTCAAATAACTTTGCATACCTCCTTTAACCTAAGCTGTTCTTTCTCTTGGTTGGAGAATCTGTTGTATTTTACAGATGGAAGAGAAAATGGAGGAGAACCAATATCTATTGATAAGACAAGGAGATAGCTGACTGTCCATCATGAGACTTTCCACTTTTACCACATCTGCCAGGGCCCAAGGAGAAACTGCAGAGGAAGCACTATCATGAATACTTCTCTTACTGCTAACCTGATAACCAGCTCCAGGGTGATGGTGACAGACACAAAGATTAATCAACATATTAAAGTAGAAATCCTGAGGCTACCAGCAACTCAGACTGTCAATAGGCCTACCATGGCTCAAGGATCATAGAGGAAGAGAGGGGCAGAAATACCGTAAGAGGCACAGAGTTGGTAAGAATATTTTGAGGCACTGCCTCCCATCCCCACTACCCCACAGGGATTAAAGCCTTCATGACCCTACAGTGAATACCATATCCCACTGAAAAAGGCCCCCAGGGTAACAGGAGTCAGGACAAAAGGATAATATAGTATACCTTGTTATAATATACATAATTTTAAAAAGAGACAAAAATAAAAATATTAAAATTAAAGGTAAAACAATACAGTTTGACCTTTTTATGCACATATTTATCCAAATTTTGGCTAGGTACTTCTGGAATAACTAAAACATTATTTAATAACATCATTTAGTAAATTAAACATTAACTAGTAATATTAAAATAATAGTAACAAACTGAGCCAGATCAGATTCCTTGGTAACAGAAAAGGTTTTGGGGGAACAAATGAGTGAGCATAGACAAATTGGAGAGGAGAGAGGTTTAAACTGTAATCAGATTATAATAGGAGGCTCATCTACTGAGAAAGGGCTCTGAGCTCTGCATGGTGACTCGTGCCTGTAATGCCAGCACTGGGGAGACTGGGACAGGGCATTGCTGCAAGTTCCAGACCAGCCTAGAATATACAGTGAGACTCTATATCAAAACAAAGCAACAAAACAAAACAAGAGGTCTGGAAGACAGATGCTGCTCTGAGCATAGTCCTTCCTTACCTTTCCATGGTTTTGCTTTCCCTTCTGTGGTGTCAGTTACCCAAAGTTCAAAGTCAACTACCATCTGGATGTATTAAATGACAAATTCCAGAAACAAACAGTTTATAAGTTTTAAGTTGAATGCTTTCATTGGATAGTTTGCTTTCACTTTTTCAGATAGGGTCTTACTTGAGTTGGTTTTGAATTCACTATCTTATATACTCTCCTGAGTGCTAGGTGCACCAGATCTGAGTGTAGACCACCATGCCTGGCTTGGAATTCTGTTTTGACCACTGGGATAAAATGTCAGGCCATCCTACTCCTTCTTTCCAGCTGTGTTAATTTTCTTTTGCCCAGCATATGCTACGACCCACTAATCTGGGTTATCAGATCATTGCATTATCAAGGTATTTGTGTTCAAGATACCATATTTTCCTTAATAATAGTCCTCAAGTACATAGATAGTGATATAAATGAGATACTTAGACGGAAAACATGGAAAAACAGATTAACTCTATCTAGCAATGCTTGTATGTGTATGGACAAAAACCAGAATGTATGTATATATGTTTATATGTACAGATAGATAGATGACAGAGAGATAGAGATAGAGATAGAGAGAGAGACACAGAGAGACAAGAGAGAGAGAGAGATCAATACTATTAGTGGTTTCAGCCATTCAGTTGGACCACATGTTTCATGGATAATGTGGATTGCATGTGGTACCAACCAAGGCCAGATCATTTTGTCCTGAATGAACCAGTCATTTGCGTAAGCTAGTTAGGGGCTATAACTTCAAGTAGGCAGAATACTTAGAGCAAAGGCAGTTATTGGAAAGGGACTGAGGTCTATACCTCCAATGCCTAAAATTCTTGGCAGTTGAAGAAATGATCACTCTGAGAGGAGTTTGAAGAATAAACATGTTCACTATAATGAGCTCACAAAATAAATTTAATTTAAATTTTGATCATGATCTCCAATACGAGTAGAGTGTCAGAAACACAGCAGATATCCAATAAATATTGGTTGAAAGAATGAACGTAGCATGAAGTAGATACAATGGGAAAATATTTCCTTCACCACTGAATTGCTTTAAACCAGGTGTTAAATCATACATTCTTCCACATTGACTAGACCTTGTACAGAACTATGCTTTAGTCATCTTAATTGATAATTGACCTTTTGATTATTCTTCATATTGGATTTCCCCCCCACACCCTTTTTTTTTAAATTCAGGCTTTTCCTACTTAGAAAACCAAAGTCAAAGAAAAAAAAGTACGTCATTGGCATCTCAAATCCGGCCATTAGGGAAGTTGTACAACATTTGAGCTTTTCACTTAAGAACTTTAAAAAGCATCAGAAGAAAGTCTTGGTGTGACTATGGGTTTGTCACATACACAGCCTTGCATCTCCATCCATGGTAGCTTGATGAGCAGAGTACTATGGAACAGACCTGACTCAATAGACCTCAAGAGCAGATGCCTCCTCACTACAGTTGCACATGCTGGCTGACTACCCCATATCCACCTAACAGCAGCAAGTGAACTTAATAGCACTGGACCATCTCCCAAGTCATGTGGTCTATTCCTATCTTCCTTACTCCAGCCGCATGGAATGAACAGGCGACCTAAAAGAGTGACTTTTTAAAGTATAAGAATGAAGACATATGTAAATATATATGCACCTAAATTTAATCAGTTTTTTGAAGTTCGTTTTGTTTGCTAGTGGAAACCCTTCTCCCTGAGAAAGACAATAAAAGAAGCTGTGAAGTACATACCTGTAATCCCACCATATGAGCAGGAATGTGTCAAGCTCAAGGCCTTTCTGGGCTATATAGTGAGACCCTGTCCAAGATTTTAAAGTGTGAAGAGCCTTGAGGATACAGCTCAGTGCTAGAGTATTTGCCTAGCATGCAAAAGGTCCTGGATTTTACCCCAAGGAAAACCAAAAACAGAGAAACCAGAAACAATGCCCTAGATAAGTAGTATTATTGTAGCTTTGTGACATTCTAAAATTGTTTTACCTTTTCAAATAATACATTAAGTGTGCTCCTTAGTCGACTAATTAAAAGATTTTAAACCTGTTCCTAAAAATATGGTGATAACATTGATCATTCATTTCCACTTGAGACTACCAGTCAATTGCAATGTATTTATTTGTTTGAACAAACTTAAAGACAGGTGTAAGGAGCACATTCTTTTTTTTTTTTTCAAATTGTTATTAACAACTTCCATGATTATAAACAATATCCCATGGTAATACCCTCCCTCCTCCCACTTTCCCTTTTGAAACTCCATTCTCCATCATATCGCCTCCCCATTTCAATCAGTCTCTCTTTTAATTTTGATGTCATGATCTTTTCCTCCTCTTATGATGGTCTTGTGTAGGTAGTGTCAGGCACTGTGAGGTCATGGATATCCAGGCCATTTTGTGTCCAGAGGGAGCACATTGTAAGGAGTCCTGCCCTTCCTTTGGCTCTTACATTCTTTCCGCCACCTATTCTGCATTAGACCCTGAGCCTTGGAAGGTGTGATAGAGATGTTGCATTACTGAGCACTGCGGTCACTTCTTTCCATCACCATGATACCTTCTGAGTCGTCTCAAGGTCACTGCCATCTAAAAAGAGAAAATTCTCTACCAAAAGTGAGAGTAACATTAATATAAGGGTATGAACATTAACAGAAGTGCTTACTGGGCAGTTTGATAAGCATAGTATATACAGTTAGCCAGACAACAGCAGACGTTACACCCCTAGGGCTCATGACTACCCCTGTTCTAAGTTTTCAGTATCAGGGATGCATTCCCTCCCATGGAGCAGGCCTCCAGTTCAATTAGAAGGCAGTTGGTTTCCACCATGACAGACATGCCACTATTGCACCTGTTGGCTCATTTGGCTGGCTGGCCAAATATAAGGCTTGCAGTGTCCACTGTTGAGTATCTTCCCTGGTGATTTCTCTTTCTCCCATTAAGAAGCACATTCTTAAATATGAATGAGGGCATCTGGGCATCACTACCATATCAAGATATCACATGGGCAAAAGTTTTGTCAATTAGGAAGGATTTCAATCTGTTACCTAGAAATAAGGGTCCTTTAGATAATGTGTGGGTGACTTTCAGTATTTATTCACATTTTAACAAATTTGTATGCAATTGTCATAGACAAATTGCCTGTCCTTCCCTCACAACGAAACCACTTGTACAGTCTACCTCAGAGCACATGTCCTCCATGGAACTGACTTGTTACTTTATTATCACATTGAACAGTAATGATTTTTAGGTGGGAAGCTTTGTTCTTTTTAATGAAATAATACAATGATTAGTATCATTAATATAATTAATGTAATTATCATCCAGATATTGAAGAATCTTGAAAGATTTCTTCTTTAGTTATTCAATCAAGCCATGAATGTTGTTGGTCGGCTTAGTTAATTCCTATTATCAGTTCCTGTATAAGCAACACAGTGCTAGTCATGGAAAGTTTTCATATATATATAGATATATACATATATATATATATATACATATATATACATATACATACATACATACATACACACACACACATATACAGTGTGTGTGTTTGTGTGTGTGGTGTGTGTGTGTGTGTGTGTGTGTGTGTGTGGTTTTTCGAGGAGGGGTCTTGCTCTAGCCCAGGCTGACCTGGAATTCACTATATAGTCTCTGGGTGGCCTCAAACTCAAGGCAATCCTCCTACTTCTGCCTTCTGAGTGCTGCTATTAAAGGCACCACCATGGCCAGTTGGTTTTCTCATATTTGATGCTAAAGTTCTCTTTCAGTACCTATGATATGTTAGCCACATATAATTGGATATAACTTGGTATTTGGTCACCAAAAGACACAGAAAGGAATGCTGAACAGAGTAGTATCATATATAATGTCATATAGGAAGAGGAGCTCAGGGGAAGCAGAGGTGTAGATGCCATGATGAACTTGAGGTCATCTGATGCCTGTATCAGACAGGCTGTCAATATCCATTGGTATTTTTCTGAATTCATTTCAATTATTTCTTACTTACTAGGTAAAATGTTATTTGATTAAACTTGTTGGTTGCTTAGAAATGATTAAGTATAAATCTTTTTTAAAAGTCCTATTTTTAGGTTTTCTAGTAGTTAGAACAAACTTTCTTCAATTACTTTGAAGTCAGTTTCTTTTATAACAATTTTTTTTTGTGGATGAAAAGAGATAGTATGAAAATAAGTGATATGCACTGACAGGAGTAATTACTTGGGCTTTGTAGACTACTTTTTATCCAAGGCAAGTATCTTTGAAGTTAACTTATAGTACGTGGGAATGAGGAAGCATATATGTAATATATTCAGACACTTGACTCTCCTTCTGTTGTAATCAGCTCCACATTGTTGGGATGAACAGCCAACCAGCCACAGTTGACTGGAGGAAGGGATTTATTTCAAGGTTACAGATCCAGGGGAAGTTCTGCCAATGGTGGAAGAAGCTGGCTCCCCTTCACAGATCCATACAGAGAGACACCACCAACAGGCAGCACCAGAAGCCATCTGCAACAGCTGGCAAACACAGACCTCCAGAGCTCAAACTGCTCTCTCCACTCCTCTGGGCTGGTATCAAGATCTACGCCAAAACACACCTTGGGGTTGGACCACACAGTGAGCCCTCAGTGACACCTCCTCCAATAGGCTGCTGGTAACTTCAGGAGGAATCTTACCCTTAATCAAAAATACTCTAGAGGCAGGGCTGGAGAGATGGCTTAGCGGTTAAGCACTTGCCTGTGAAGCCTAAGTACCCTGGTTTGAGGCTTGATTCCCCAGGACCCACGTTAGCCAGATGCATGAGGGGGTGCATGTGTCTGGAGTTCGTTTGCAGTGGCTGGAGGCCCTGGCATTCCCATTATCTCTCTCTCTCTCTCTCCTCTCTCTGCCTCTTTCTCTCTCTGTCACTCTCAAATAAATAAATAAAAATAAACAAGAAAATATTTAAAAATATCCAATTTTAGCCGGGCGTGGTGGCACACACCTTTACTCGGGAGGCAGAGGTAGGAGGATTGCCAAGAGTTCAAGGCCACCTTAAGACTACATAGTGAAGTCCAGGTCAGCCTGGGCTAGAGTGAGACCCAAACTCAATAAACCAAAAAAGAAAAAAAAAAAAAAAACCCGAGGCTATTGGGGAAACATATTCACTTTCAAACCACCACAAATATGCATGGCATTGATGATCAACCTGATATTTTGTTCTTTACTTTTGAAAATTATCTACTATTCTCATAAGGGGTAAGTTCTGGAGAGCATCCCTCTGGATTTCCTTTCCCAATTTATCATTACAAAAGTGGACATCTGACTTGAATCAAGATGTTCAAAATCTTGTCTCGGATCTTTTGGAATTGCACCTAGAGCACTAAGTTTATAATTCCTCTCTATTGGACACTCAAACATGTAAAGTGAACGTGAGGCAGAAAGCTGATATGGAGACAAGCAAAGGTAGAGGATACGAGGGTGCCCATGGCCTTTGCACCCCTGCACCAAGCAAGCCATTATTCCTATTCATGCACATTCTTGCTGTCTTGGTTTAATGAAACATAGTGTCCTATCACTAATGATCCTTGTTGTTTATGAGAGCTGACATTGAGTTGATGTCTTTTATAATCTAATGTCTTCCCTAACTTAATTGCTATCTTCCTTCCCAATGAGCACCTGAAAGAAACTAGGTTCCATTTTGAATGTTGACACTTGCCCTGCTGGTTCTGATTTGTCTCAGACATTGTGTTGTGAGAGAGTCAAATAAATACATTGGGGAGAAGTGCATGTGCATGTGGGGGCAAGATTACGCAGAATAGGGCATTTTAGCTTTAACATAATGGACACCTTGAGCCAGAATTTTGTTCTGTGTATGTTTGGATGTTTAGGAGAACCACTGGCCTCTACTTTAGGTGCCACTATTATTTCCCATGTAGTGGGGTAACTAAAAATGTGTTCACATGTGGTCACATACCTCTAGGGGAAACAGTGACCTTGACTGAGAGCCACCGATACAGAGGTAATTGCAAGGGATAGCAAAAAAGGCAATCAGTCAGTACGATGCGTATGCCTTCCAACCCTAAGCTCGGTCATGAAAATTGGGCATCCAACTTATCATGAGATTGTATGTAATGCACACTTGTTTCTTTGCAAGTTAGGGACACCTTCAGTTAAAGAGACAGCCCTAAAGACTCCTGTCTCCATACTACACAGATAAAGAACTACGGAGGAAAGAACGTGAAGAAATCGCCTGACTTCTCTTGCTTTCTATAAGATGCTTGGCGTTTATCCCCCTAAGCTTCCATTCCTGACTGGTATTCCTATGGACAGCCACCATTGCTTAAACTGCTATTGGATTTTTAAAAATGATTTGCTAGGTGTAGTGAAGTCTGGTCTGTACAGAGACACACTACAAAGAATAAAGTCATCAGCGAGGGACACTGAGCAGAGGGGAGGAGGGATGCACCTTTGAGTCTAGGAATTTAGCAGTAATTGGAGTATGTCTAAGTATAACACTGGATGAATTTCCTTTTTAAATTTAAATTAGTTTGAGTTGTGCCTCCTGTATTCATAGCCATAAGATCTTGAGCAATACATGAAGGTGAAAGAAAAAAGAATCAGGGTATAATTCTTCCCTCATAAATGTTCTTAAATTTATTTATAGAGAGAAAAGGTTTATTTTGGCTTTTGTCAGAACCATTTTAATGTTGGCACACTGAAAAGAGAATTTGTGAAAAAACCTGAAAGTGATCCAATGAAAACAACAGCAAAATGTTCCATGAGGCCGAGAAAAGGATCTTATGAAGTTAATAACATATGTACAAGGGATTAAAATAAAAAAGGTGTTTAGGTATGTTTTATTATTTTCTGTGAAAAAATGTTTCTAGGTATAGATAGATAATTGTATTGTCTTAGTCTATTGGGATTAATATGGCAAAATATCACAAAGGAAGCAGCTTATTATTTCTCACAGTCTTGTAAGCTGTGGGAACTTCAAGATGCTGACAGATATCTGGTGAGTGCCCACTCTCTTGTGTCATTTTCTGTCTCCTTTTCAGGTTGAAGAGGCAAACAAACTCCTCTGGGTCTCTTTTATAAGGACATTAATTCCATTCACAACTGCTCTGCTCTCATGATCTAATCATTTCCCAAAGGCTTCACCTGCTCATTCTGCTAACTGTGTAGCAGGAAATTCAACATGAATTTTGGGACGACACACATATGGTGAACACACACACACACACACACTCCTCCCATTTCTCCCAAATCCAATGGAGGAGTCATTATTGTGTCTTTCAGCCTGTTGCAGTAAGGTTCACATTGCTGGCAGGCATCACCCAACCAAGAGTAGCAAAAAAGAAAAAATTTATTTTGCCTTATAGACTCAAGAGGAAGCTCCATGATGGCAGGGGAAATGATGGCATGAGCAGAGGGTGGACATCACCCCCTGGCCAACATAAGGTGGACAATAGCAACAGGAGAGTGTACCAAACACTGGCAAGGGGAAACCAGCTATAACCCCCATAAGCCTGCCCCTAACAACACATTATCTCAGGAAGCGTTAGTTCCCAAATCTCCATCAGCTTGGAACCTAGCATTCAGAACATCTAAGATTATGGGGGACACCTGAATCAAACCACCACATAGTCCATAGCAATGGCAAACTATGCAATGAATCCTAATGAAGAGGATTTCCCAGGAGATGTTTTATACGGAGGGGTCCACTCTCAGCAGCCAAAAACAATTAGATGAGGAGTAGGCTCAAGAAGAGCTAATTCATAGTTAATATAATGTTGTCTGGAGTGAAACAACAAACTTAATTTTTATTTATTTATTTATTGGTTTGTTTATTAGCCATGCTGAAAATTAAACCCAGGGCTTCACAAATAGTATACAAATATTCTACCTGTGAACCACACGCCTCAACCAGCAATAAACTTTGTTAAACAGATTTTCTCTTTCAAAAGCTTGGGACAGGGCTGGAAAGATGACTCAGCATGAAGTCCAGGAGCTATGGCACAGCTGCTCTAATCCAATGTGCCTATGGGGAGCAGGGAGGCGGAGACAGGCAAACTCCCTGAGTGGAAAGAGAGACCCTGCTTCAAAATGAGGTGGAAGATGAGGACTAACCCCAAAGTTGTCCTCTGACTTCCACATGTGCAACATGCATGAATGAACCTGTGCATATGTGTGTGTGTGAGCACACACACGTGCATTGACACATTAAAAACTGATGAAATATACTTGTTAGAAATGGAACTTGCAGAAAGCACTCTAAGAGACAATGTTGGTTATAAACCATTTCTTTTAAAGGTATGTTGTTTAGGGCCGGGTGTGGTGGCATATGCCTTTAATCCCAGCACTCTGGGAGGCAGAAGTAGGAGGATCTCCATGAATTCAAGGCCACCCTGAGGCTACATAGTGAATTCCAGGTCAGCCTGAGCTAGAGTGAGATCCCACCTCAAAAAACCAAAAGGAAAAAAAAAAAAAAAAAAGGTATATTATTTATTTGACAGAGACTGAGAAAACTGTAGATAGGTAGAGAGAGAAAAAGATGATAGAGATAGAGATAGATAGAGATAGAGAGAGTGAGAGAGAATGGGTGAACCAGAGCCTCCAGCCACTGCAAACAAACTCTAGACACATGTGCTACCTTGTGCATCTAGCTTACGTGGGTACTGGGGAATCATGCCTGGGTCCTCAGGCTTCACAGACAAGCATCCTAACTGCCAAGTCATCTCTCCAGTCCCCAGAAATTAAAACTTTGAAAGAGCCCATGAATGAAGGGGAAGTGTAAACTACGCTGTGATCATTTCCACTGATTGTTAACTTGAAAAGATATAGAATCATCTGGGAAATGAGCACCTGGGCACGCATGTGAGGATTATCTAGATGGGCTTAGCCTCTGGGCAGGTCTGAGATATTATCTTGAGCACCTTAATTGAGGTGGGAAGATTTGTCTTAACTGTGGGCAGCACCATTCCATGGGCTGGGGTCCTGGATTGGTTAATGCTAGCTGAGTACTAATTTCTCTCTACTTACTGATTTTGGATCCAATGAGAACAGTTGCTTCCTGCTCCTGACAACAACCTTTCCCTACAATGATGGTCTGTAACCTTGAACTGTAGGCTGAAATCAATCCTTCATTCATTAAACTGATTCTTTTCTGAGGTATCTTGGCCAAGCAATGAGAACACTAATGAATTCTGAAGATTGGTACCAGAAATGGGGTCATTGCTATGATAAGCCTGTCCATATGGCTCATATGCATTTGGAGCTGGTATATGTGAAATGTGGAAGAGTTTGGAACTTTGGGCTAGAAAAGCCCTTGAATATTGTAAGAAGAGCTTAATGGGTCATTCTGATAAGAACTTAGAAGACAAGAATGCTGAGAGGAATGCAGACAGGTAAAACCCCATTCATGAGGTTTCAGAGGGGAATAAGGACTCTGTCATGTTTGGAAACAACCACCTAGGCATACAGGGTCAACTGTCACTGTGGCTAAAAGGGACCAGGTTTAGCCCAACCTAGTAGCAGAACTTGGCAGCATCATCCATGTTGTAATGGTTTTGGAGACATAGAAGATGGAAGTTTAAGGTGACTTGGAGTTATTGCATTATGATTCCAGAGAACCAGTGAGCCAGGCAAAGTATGGCAAGTTCAAGTCTTTGAAAGAAGGTCTTGAGAAGCTACTGTGTGACACTCCATTGTAAGCAGTACTTACATTGGAGACCCCAGGATGGAGGAAATGCCAGAGCCCTAGGACACTGGCTGAGAAAAGCTATAAGTTAAGAGTGGAGAGGCCATGATTTCTGTGGACAAGAGAGGTAGAGGGGTGGGACTACCTTAGCTCTTCCTTTGGAGCTGCAAGACTCTGCATTTGCCCTGCTGAGTTGAATTTATGTTTTTATCTGATCATTACTTTGTATGCCCCCATTTTCCCCTTTGTGATTGCAAATTATGGTAGTGTGAATGGAATGTCCCACATAGGCTCATGTGTTTTGAATGTTTGGCCTCCAGATAGTAGTAATTTGGGAGGTGGAACATTACTGGAGAAGGTGTGTCACTGACAGAAAGGTGGGGTGGGAGGGAGGTGAATCTTGAGATATATTAGCCGAGCTCTATTGGGTGTTAATTAGTTTTTCTCATTATTGCTGCTACCTCCCAACTGATGTGACAAGATGTGACGTCCAACCTCTGCTCTGCCATGCCATGACATGATGGAACTTCCCCTGGAGACTGTAAGCTGAAATAAACCCTTTCCTCCCATCAGCTCTTTTTGGCTGGGTGTTTTGTCCCAGCAATGGCAAAGTAACTGAGATGCTTACTCTGTGCGAATGCATGTTAGAAGTGTGCAACTTGCTTTTGATGTTATGGAAGCTCACAGTTAACATATTTCTTGAGTCTCAGCAGAGACTTTGTACTTATACTTTTGAATAGTGTTGGAACAGGCTGGAGAGATGGCTTAGTGGTTAAGGCACTTGCCTGCAAATCAAAGGACCCAGATTCTATTTCCCAGAACCCATGTAAGCCAGATGCACAAGGTGGTGCATGTGTCTGGAGTTTTCAGTGGCTGTATGCCCTGTTGTGCCCATTCTTTCTCTCTCTCCCTCTCTCTTCCTCTTGTATTTCTTAAATAAAAAATAAAACATTAAAAATATATACAGAGACATTTCCTCCTACCCATAACTGTGGGCTAACTCTGTAATGCATGACCCATATACCTCAACAAGGAGGGACCAGGGGGAGGGGGTAGGACATGGAGGATGCTAACAACTTGACTGAATTCACTGAGTACAAAATTAATTAATAAAAAAAAATTGAATAGTGTTGGAACTGTTAAAGACTATGGGGACTTTTGAAGTTGAACTGAATGCATTTTGCATTATAAGACGGCTATGATCCTATGAGGACAAAGGATGAGAGGTTGTTATGTAAAAGTTGAGTTGACAAGGAGTAGATTTATAATGGTTTATATTAACTGTCAACTTGAAAGGACTAGAATTATCTGGGAAATGAGTTTCTGAGTATGCGGGGGATTATTTTGGCTAGGTTAATGAAGGTGGAAAGACCCACCTTAACTGTGAGTGGCATCTTTTCCTGGGCTGGGGTCCAGACTGGGTTAAATGCAGGATCTAAGTTGAACACTAATTCATCTACTTTCTGACTATGGACACAATAAGACCAGAGGCTTCATGCTCACTCAGAAATACGTTCTCTGCCATGATAAACTGTAACCTCAAACTGTTAACCAAAATAAGCCCTGAGTCCCTCAAGCAGATTTTTGTTAGCTATTTTATTTCAGAAATGAAAAAAAAAAAAGGTAACTGATATAGACTCCATGAGAAAAAATTCATACTCTGCAGACAGAGACACTGAAGAAGCAACTGTTATAAGGAATCAACTGTGACTTGATTCCTTATAATTTATACTAACATTTGAATCCGATATTATAGTTTTTCTAAGCATGTGGTGTCACTATTGTCTGAAAGTTCCAGGCCTATTCTTAGATACCCACATTCACTTATAGATTGAACTTAAAGCATATTTCCCATTGTAGTGAGTATAGTCTAAATCAGGCTAGTATTGTGGGCAGGAGAGACAGAGGCAGGAGGAAGAATTCTTTCAATTTTGTGCACCCACCTCAGCTGTCTGTGTGGTTGGAAGTTTCATATAATCCTTTCTAGCTGGATGTAACATGCTCCCCCACTCCTTGTTTACAGTCATTTGTGGATTTTAGTTTTCTGTGACATCATTTCCTGTTTACTCAGGCACCATGAACTAGCTGTGACCTGAGCAACCTAGAAAATTTTGCCAAAAGCTGCAAGTACACCTTCGTGCAGCCAGGTGCAATCCTGCATCCCATTGGAACCCTTACAAGCGTACCCTTCATTGTGCACTTTCTCTTCATCCGAGGTGAACCTGCAAAGTTCTTTCCCCATTCTTATAGTACTACCTTATCACAGTTTAATAATTCTTCGCATTACGTGAGTCCTGCTCAAATTATTTTGATTTCTTTCTCCCAACTGAATTCAGATGGAAACATCTTGTGTATAATAAGTGGCATTTCTCCTACTGGGATTTGGCTATATTTCTGTTCCTTTTGATCACAAGATCTAGCTCTGAACAGGCAGGGAACATCAGCAGACTTTACATGACTTGAGATTCTGGTGTTTCTGCCCTTGTCAGAATTTCATGAAACTAACCTCAAGGTCTACAACGGGATACACATGCCAAGATGCAGAACACTTACATCAGATTTGACGAACCCAAGATTTGACATATTTGTCAATAGTCCCAGGAATAGTTTTGCATAGTATAATATTTAGCAGCCACAGGAGAAGGACAAACCAATATAATTAAGGTTAAAGGTATGTGAAATAACTGACTCAGAGGAGTTTAATGTGTTGTTATTTCTATTTTAATTTTGCTCAACTTCATGAATCAATGAGCCAGGCAAAGATATGTAAAAAGAGAAAATTCCCAAACAGGTTTTGCTCAATTCCCCTTAATGGACTGTTAGCAGTGCAGGTTAATTTATCCAGCTGGAAATCATGTTATTTTCCTGAAATTTTTTTATTTTTTTTTTTATTGACAGTTTCCATAATTATGGACAATAAACATGGTAATTTCCTCCCCCCACTTTCCCCTTTGCAACTCCACTCTGCATCCCCTCCCCATCTCAATCAGTCTCTTTTATTTTTATGTCATCATCTTTTCCTCCTATAACACTCAATGTTCATACATACATATTAATGCTACTCTTACTTTTGGTTAGAGAAGCTTCTCTTTTCAGATGGTGGTGACCTATAAGGCATCATAGAACTAAGAAGAAATGACAGAGGAGTGCTCAGTACTGAAATATCTCTATCACACCTTCCAAGGCTCAGAGTCCATTGCAGAAGAGGTGGCGAAGGAATGTAAGGGCCAAAGGAAGGGTAGGACTCCTTACAGTGTGCTGAATATTTTTCAGTGAAGAACAAAATTAGTTGTCATTCAGTGATTTATTAAGTTAAAATTTATGTCTCACAAATTCTTCAGAATTTGTTGTATATACTTACGAACTTTGGCATGAAAAACTCTAAAACATAAAAATTATGTGTGCAAGTAGTGAAGCCTCTTAACCTACTCTACATTTAAATGTGCTTAGTAATTAAATGTATCAACAACAATCAGACAATATGACATAAAATTTTTGAAACACGTTCATATAATAACATGAGATCAAATTTAGAAAGATTTAATGATATAATTGAATACATTTTGAGAATTTAAACATAATACAAACATAAATGATTCAGTATTTATTAAAAGCAGGGAATTAAATATCATCTTACAATCAATATTTATGCAATAATACTGGAAAAGCAAACTACAATGATTTTTCCATATAGCTGACTCTGAACAGATAAACATCTTGAAGAATATGAAAAGATGGAGTGCATTTTGGCTTACAAAAGCTGATTAAACATTACAATGTGCAATCAATATAGTATTTGCAGAACATCAAAAATTAGTACCTAAACATTAACCTCCTCAAAGAAAATTATGGCTACATCATGCCACATTCAAGGGTGACTCTGAAAGGAGGCACACACAAAAGTATATCAGGATAATTACTCTTTTTAGACTTGAAAATTATAAGATTAGATACTAAATAACAGATCAGATGATATGGAAGAAAAGCTTTTAAAATGCTTTAAAATATATTCTTGAAAGCATTTATGTGAAATCTATGCTTGTATTATCTGGAGGCAAAAAAGTAAAGACATGAGTGTTCGGGGGGAAAGAAGCTGAGAATCAATTTGGATAACCACATAAATGCTTTCCTCTAAATTAAGTCAATAGTTTTTAACTATACAACTTATATGAAATAAGACTCTTTTTAAGGCAAATACCTTAATTTTAAAGAACATGCTCTAATGCAGAGTTTCATGGGTATTTTTCTTAAATACTATTTATATATTGAACTATATACTTAAGTAAAAATTGATGGTGTTTGAAAATTTAAGAACTTAATAAAATTTAAATAAATGATAGTAAAAATTTCCCCATAGAGTGAGCATTGCAGATTTTTTTTTTGTTTTGGTTTTTGAGGTATGATTTCACTGTAGCCCAGGCAGACCTAGAATTCACTATGTAGTCTCAGAGTTGCTTTGATCTCATGGTGATCCTCCTACCTCTGCCTCCCACGTACTGGGATTAAAGGCGTGCGCCACTGTGCCTGGCCCTAGCATTGCAGTATAGTGGTGAAAACTATTTGGATATGAAAAAAATAAACTAGACACTAGGAAAACATATTTAACAAAATGAAGCATAGGTTAAAAAGGTGTGGAAACAACATACGTAAAATATATTCATAAAAGTGAAGATTTTGGCTGGAGATGACGCACAATTGGTAGAGTTTTACCCACCATTTATGATGCTACATTGGATGCTGGCATGTGGTGGCAGGGGGATCTGAAGTTCAAGGTCATTCTCAAGTGCATAGCAAGTTCCAGACCAGCCTTGGGCTCCCTGAGAACTTGTCTCAGCCCCCAACCCCCAGAAAAAACCCTAAAAAAACAACAAAGTGAAGTTTGCATGCCTTACTTACTTAAATAGGAAAACCCCTAAGTATCCCTGCATGTGGAGATCCTAACTTTTTGTTTGTTTGTTTGTTTGTTTGTTTGTGAGATAGGGTTTCACTCTAGCTCAGGCTGACCTGGAATTCACTATGTAGTCTCAAGGTGGCCACGAACTCATGGTGATCCTCCTACCTCTGCCTCCCGAGTGCTGGGATTAAAGGTGTGCGCCACCACGCCCCACAAGACCCTTACTTTTAATATTAGTTTGTGTGTAGATGAAGGAGTGAGATAATGAGGATGAGCCTGGATAGGAGTCCACAAGAGGACAAGGGGTACAAAAGGACACGTGTGACATGAAAATGAAGCCTACTTTGTGATTGTGGGCAGAAGTGGGAAAAGGGGGATGAAGAGGGAGGGAAACAATCTTGTTTGAGAAATGGATGTACTGTTAGTTGAGAGTAGCTTTTCTATAGACGGACTTGGCTGTGAAGAAGAAAGCTGCATTTTGCTCCCGTCCTGCCTCCCCTCCCCTCCCCAATGATGAGTGATGAGATACCACGGCACTGGTACTTTTTTGATAGTTCCAAGGTGGATATGGATGGAATCAATACACTAGACGTATTTCTCCACATTACCTAAAGTAAATTATTTAGGACAGGTCAGCAATGCAAGCCAAAATCATTTTGCGCAAGACCAACCCCTACCCACAAATGTGTAAGTCAGAGTCAAATACTTGTAAAAGGAAGGAAAGGTTTTGTTCCCTCTGTACAGCACGGCACTCTGCATTTTCTGAAGTCATTTGGCTGCTTCTAGAGGAATTAGAAGCTACAACGTTGAGGCAACAAGAGCTAAACGGCATCCTAGAGCACCAAACCCTGTATTTGATCATTCTGCTTCGGAAGCCTATGTTCCTTCAGAGGGTCTACTCAGGAAGCGGAATCCAGCTACTTTTAAATCATTTCTTCTAAAAAGTTTATTTTTAAGTCAACATACAAAATCATGAATCTCATGGCATTTTCATAACATATTGTTATCTTTGTTCTAAATTGCATCGCCACCAAAAATTCTCCCTGTCTCTTATTTTTTATTTTATTTTTTAAATTTATTTTACTTTTTTTGGGTTTATGGAGGTAGGGTTTCACTGTAGCTCAGTCTCTCCTGGAATTTACTATTAGTCTCAGGGTGGCCTTGAACTCACTGCGATCCTCCTACCTCTGCCTTCTGAGTACTGGGATTAAAGGTGTGTGCCACCACACCTGGCTCTCTTTTATTTTTTTATATTTTATTGTTTTACATTCATATACTTATTTGAGAGAGGTATATAGAGAGATTTGGAGAGAGAGAGAGAGAAAAATGGGTGTGACAGGGCTTCCAGCCACTGCAAATGAACTCCAGACGTGTGCACCACCTTGTACATCTGGCTTAAGTGGGTCCTGGGGAATTGAACCTGGGTCCTTTGGCTTTGCAGGCAAGCACCTTAACCACTAACCCATCTCTTAATCCCCCCTTTATTTTTATTTATTTGTTTATTTATTGCTTTTACAAGGTAGGGTCTCACACTCCAGCTTAGGATAACCTGGAATTTACTATGTAGTCTCAAGGTGGCCTTGAACTCTCTGAGATCCTCCTACCTCTGCCTTCTGAGTGCTGGGATTAAAGGTGTGTGCCACCACTCCCGGCTCCCCCTTTTATTTTATTCTATTTTATTTTATTTTGTTCTATTCTATTTTATTTTTGGATTTTCGAGGTAGGGTTTCACTCTAGCCCAGGCTGACCTGGAAATCACTACAAAGTCTCAGGGTGTCTTGAACTCTCTGAGATCCTCCTACTTCTGCCCCCCGAGTGCTGGGATTAAAGGCATGTGCCACCATGCCAGGCTCCCCTTTATTTTTAAATGAAAAATTTTGAGATGTCGAACTCACATGCTGTTTAAAAAATAATATTAAAAGTGACAGTATTTTATAAAATTATTTTACAGTATGAAATTCAGGATACTGACCTATCTATAGTGTACTTATTCATATTTACCTAGTTTTCCTTCAATATATTTGAATGTATGTATGTGAATTCAGTCTATCAATTTTTGTCTCATGGGTAGGTTAATGTATCTACCATAGACAATACTTCCATCACAAGCATCCCTACTGCTTCCCATTTATTAACATATCCATTTCCATCCTTCCCAAAGTTCTCCATGTCTAACCCTTCATGACCATGGATTATTTTTCCATGGGTTTGTTCCCAATAGTAAGTATGTATATGTTACTCATACAAGTCTATGGGAATCATTGTCACACCACTTACAGTGAAGCATAAAGTTCTTATTTCATTTAAGGTCCTTTTACTTGCCTTATTTTTAAAATTTTTTATTTATTTTTTCATTTATCTATGAGAGAGAGGGGGGGATGAATAGGCATGTCAGGGCCTCTAGCCACTGTAAACAAACTCCAGATACATAAGCCACCTTGTGCATCTGGCTTACCTTGGTCCTAGGGAATCAAACCTGGGTCCCTTGGCTTTGCAGGCAAGCACCTCAACCACTAAGCCATTCCTCCAGCCCATTACTTGCCTTATTTTTATTTATTTTATTTTATTTTATTTTATTTTATTTTATTTTATTTTTTGGTTTTGTGAGGTAGGGTCTCACTCTAGCCCAGGCTGGCCTCGAACTCACAGCGATCCTCCTGCCTCCCAAATGCTGGGATTAAAGGTGTGTACCACCATGCCTGGCACTTGCCTTATTTTTAAATATCACAGGCTAGCCAGATGTTTTGGTGATCTAAATATCCCCCTGCCTAATTAATTGAAACTGTCACATGTGGTAGGATTATGAGGTAAGGAATTCAGGCGGTGACTATATTATGGAAGTAGAGATCTTATGAAGCTGATGAAAGAGTTGAAGGGAGATCTTGGAAGGCTTCCGCTATGTGAGGAAAGAGCATATTTTCCTTCTGCCAATGTGGGCATACAGATGCCAAAATGCAATGACAAAAGGATAAGGGAGATAGCTCAGTGGATAAAATGTTTGCCACACAAGCAAGAAGACCTGAGTTAGATCCCACTGCCCACGCAAGATTCCAGGTGTCTGCAGTTCCAAAACTGAGGATGGGTTGGAGACAGAATGATCCCTGGGGCTTGCTGGCCAGCTCGTGTGGGCAAGTCAGTGAGTTCTGAGCTCAGACAGCAAACCTGTCTCCAAAAAGAACTTGGAAAGCGATTGACTGATATGTATGTATATATATATA
Source organism: Dipus sagitta (assembly GCA_036346955.1). Lineage (NCBI taxonomy): Eukaryota > Metazoa > Chordata > Mammalia > Rodentia > Dipodidae > Dipus > Dipus sagitta. The sequence goes on along the minus strand of CM070784.1, from coordinate 22,420,920 downwards.
TACATATACATATATATATATATACACATATATATATATGTATATATATACACACACACACACATATACCATGTGCATCACACACATACACACACACACTCATTCACACACACCTCTTTATGGAGCATGGAGCAAGCTCTAAAGGATTAACAATTCATAATTCTTCCAGCACTTGTAGAAATTTTCAACCTCAAGAATGGCAATTATAGCTGGGCGTGGTGGCTCACACCTTTAATCCCAGCTCTCAGGAGGCAGAGGTAGGAGGATCACCGTGAGTTCGAGGCCACCCTGAGACTACATAGTGAATTCCAGGTCAGCCTGAGCTAGAGTGAGACCCTACCTCAAAAAAAAAAAAAAAGTATATTTGGGATGGAGAGAAGGCTTAGCTTGCCTGTGAAACCTAAGGACCCCAGTTCTAGGCTCGATTTCTCAGGACCCACGTTAGCCAGATGCATAAGGGGGCGCACACGTCTGGAGTTTGTTTGCAGTGGCTGGAGGCCCTGGTGCACCCATTCTCTGTCTCTCTCTCTCCATCTATTTATCTGCCTCTTTCTTTCTCTGTCTGTTGCCCTAAAATAAATAAATAAAAGTGAACCAAAAATTAAAAAATGGCAATTATATTTTGTTGCCTAGTGTAAGGTATCAGAAACGGACTAAAACAAATATTATTATAGTTTTTGTTTCAAATAGCAAATATCAATGTTCAAATTTATGAGAAAAAAAATGGTCCACTTTATAAATGTACCATTATTGTTCTATTGTTCTTTGCCAAGTCCCAATACTCCAGGATTTTTTCTTTTAGCATTTCCTTTCTGTGTGAGTGGCTTTTAAATGACATCTTTAAGGATTTATATGTCAGCCAAAAAATTATTTTCTTTCATCTGAGGATGTCTTCATTTCCCTTTAATTCCTGAAGGATAATTTTTTTTTTTTTTGTATACAAAATTCACAGTTGACAGTTCTTTTCTTGTAGCACTCAAAAACTATTGTGCCACTTCCTCTGGCCTTCATGGTTACAGATGGAAAGGCATTTGAATTCTTGTTCCCCTGTGGATGCTATGTTGTCACCCTCTGGCTGTTCTCAGAAGTTAATTATGATGTGCTTCAATGCAGACTGGTTTAGCATATATGCTTGTTGGAATTCACTGGACTTCTTAGATCTGAATGTTTGTATCATTTGCCATGTTAGGAAAGCATCCAATCAGTGTTTCTTTAAAAATTCACTCAATCCCACTTTCTCTTCTCCATCTGGGATTCCAACAGTCTGGAAGGTGTCTACTTATTCATGCCCACAGGTTGGATATGGGTTATGCTCATGAGAGTCTGCTCATTCCTCCCCAGTGTATATTCCTGCCCATTAGTCACATATGTTACATTTGAACTGTCATTTTCAATTTTCCTTCTCTATTCTAATACAGAGCCAATTCTTCAAAATTTCATTTTATTATTAAATTATCAATTTTTCATTTTCTATTTCCTTCCACTAGTATGTATATAGTAGGAGTTGATAGAAGCTGTAAATATATTTACGACGTCCATTTCTTTAAAATTTCTATTACCTTCCTGAAATTTCTGTTTATTTATTAGAAGGGAATTAAAAATTGGTATTGAAGCATTTTTGTGATGACTGATATAAGATTGGATATCAAGGGCTGGGGGTGTAGCACAATGCTAAAGTACTTGCTTCTCATGTGCAAAGCTGTGGGTTCAAATCCCAGTATTGCACAATGATTGAATAAATATATTCATAAATATGTTGGATGTTATATCATATCAACATCTACTTCATCTCAATGTTGGCATTAATTTATTATCTTTTAAAATATTTTATTATTCATTTATTTATTTGACAGAGAAAAGGGTGAAAGAGAGAGAGAGAGACAGAGAGAGAATGGGCATGCCAGGACCTCCAGCCGCTGCAAACAAACTCTAGCCGCATGCACCCCCTTGCGTATTTGGCTAATGTGGGTCCTGGGGAAGTGAACCTGGTTCCTTTGGCTTTGCAGGGCAAACACCTTAATTGCTAAGCCATCCCTCCAGCCCTAAATTTACTATATTTTTTCATTCAAGTTTTTATTTTATTAATTCTTAGCATGATGGGATTTTTAAATTGTATTCTTGAGATTTTATCTAATTTGTTAGGAGTTTCTGCTTTTAATTGAAATATTTTAGTTGTGAGTTATACTATAAACTTTAGTATGCAAGCCCTAACTTACTCTGTGTTCTATTTCAAAAACATTTTTGAGTCTATTTTGTGTGTGTGTGTTACTTTTAACTTTTCATTTTTATTTTTTCATGTTTGGTTCACCTTATACTACTGAGCCTCCCACTAGTCCCTGTTTGGACTGACCAAAGTGATGAACAGGGTCGAATTTAACCAGGCTAGGTTGCATGATCTTGCTCAGTGGTGCATCAGGTCTCAGGTACACAAGGACAGAGAGGCTTGCTTTTCCTTGGTGTAGTGGGGAACTCCATAATTGTGTTCCTCCAGCCCAACTGTATCATACTCTCTTATTGGGTACCTAGCCCCTATTCACTTAGTATTGGTGCTATTATAAAAGAAGGCCCATTACTAGGATATGGCTAATAATTTATTCACTGTTGGAACCTCAGGAATGTGTAAGAGACAGCCACAAATCATTTTCTCCTCTCTTTCTCTCATCTTCTTCCTTTTCCTTCTTCATTCTCTCTCTCTCTCTCTCTCTCTCTCTCTCTCTCTCTCCTACTCAAGATCCTGCCTATCAACCTCCCAAGTTCTGGGATTATGGTATGCCCCACCATGCCCTGAATGCTTTCTATTTTTTAAAAAAATTATTTATTTATTGGGGAATGAAGAGAAAAAGAAGCAGATAGAGAGAATGAGCATGCCAGGGTCTCTAGCTACTGCAAACAAACTCCAGATGCATATGTCACTTTGTGCATATGGTTTACATGGGTACCAGGGAGTTGAACTTGGGTCCTTAGGCTTCGCAGGCAAGTGCCTTAATCTCTACGTCATCTCTCTAGCTCCAATTCTTTTTTGTAATTAAAAAAAAAAAAAAACAATTTACACGAAGGTCAGATTCATTGACTTCAAACTGCAGCAAGATGTATCAGTGTGTAAAAGAAATAGGCTAGGAGTGGAATGGAAGCCATTTGCTCTATAAGGTAAAGGAATACAATGGGTAGTATTGCCTATTCCTTACAGTGCATCTATTTGGAGGAGAGAATTAAATTATAGGGATATGAACATACTATCATAGTTGGGTAAAACTTTAAACTCTGGTTGGAATTTGGAATGCATGATAAAATAAAATGTATGCACTGCTGGCATTTGCGTTACCTGAATATATAATTGGTGTGGTTATACTATCTGAATAAAGAGTATTATTTCTAATTATACAAGGGACATAGAAGATTTGACAATTACTTTATATTTGTCAAATAGTAAATTTGAATCAATATCAGATACCCACTAAACAACATAAAATTACATCTATGATTAAGGAAATACTAGACTTAGGTGTATTAATAGTCTAATCTTTCTTATGCCAGCTTACTGTGTGGGCAATGAGGATGGCTGGCACAATTTACAGATTGGCAATAAAACTATAAGACTCAATTTCCAATAGCCTCAGCAGTTTGTGATATGGGCTACAACATAGCATAACTGACTGGTATGTTGTGATTAATATATTTGATGTGTTAATCTCTGCATCGGTTTTCAGGGAAATCAACCATTATTTAAATTTATATGAAATGTTTTACAATAACTATTTGCTGATTTATCCAAAGACTTTGAATTCTCGCTTACATTGTTATAACATAATGAGGCGGGAGCTATTGCAATGGGAAGTGTGCTCTTGATGATATTATACTTATTTCTGAAATTGGAGACCAAGGTTAGAGAAAATTACTGCAGTCATAAATCACATGCCATTCTGGGATGGTTGGTGAGTCTCACAAAATCCAGAATTCCACTCTGACTTTGAGCCTTTGGAGAATTAGAATGGAGCCATCTATGACATATCATGGACCATGCTGTGGGTTGGATACGGTTTCAGCATTCTCTGTAGGTTCCTGCATTACCAGCCTGATATTCAGTGTGGTGGTATTGAATTGGGCGACCTTTAAGTAGTAGGTCCTAACGGGAGGTCCTTAAATAATATAGGGACATGCCCTTGAAATAGGTTATGGGTCCTGAGTCACTGACTTCCTGTTTGGCAATATGACAATTGTTCCCACAATGCTCCCACTATGCCAAATTGCCATGAAGTCACACGAACAAGAAAAAGCCCTTACCAGAGCCTGTTCCATATGGTTTGGACTTTCCACTAATCAAATTGCCTTACTTTAACTGTTAGCCTGCCTCAAGTGTTTGGTTGTCATAATGAAAAGCTCATTAACACAGACCACTGAATAGAATTTATTCTTTCTGCTTGTCTTTCTATCTCAGTGGCATCTATTGGGCTTTTTTTGACATTTGGAGAAATTGCAAGTTTGACTTTGGAGTACTATTTATTCCAGTCCTTAAAGCCATTGGGAGGGGACTTTATTGAATTGGAAGCCTGAAGGAAAAAATCTTTAGCTGACAGAAGGTTATAATATAAGCAATGCACTGAATATTCATGCTAGAGTTTTTCAAAAATCCTATGCCTACCACTACTTAATGATGACCCTGATTTTTGGACTGTAACATTTCCAGCTGCTGCTCTGTGATAGATGGTTATTGGCTTATAATTGGTTACCTACTTAAACAGCCCCAATAGGAAAAAAATGGTTTAATACTATATCAAGACCTAAAGTGCCCATCTCAACAGGTAAAATATTGCAAACATCATAAAAAATGTCCAAAATGTTCCCTTACAGGATGAAAGAAAATGGAGTGTATAACAGCATCTCACTAGAGGATGTTCAGGAAAAGCTCACTGTATTAACAAGCAAGAATCCTATGACCTCCTGTAGAGCTTCCTAAGGCTTTTCTTGCTAGTGTTGCTAAAAGTATGTCTTTTTGAGCTCAGGGATACTCTGTAATTGGCTTGGATCACAGAGCATGGTTCCAGAAGAGAGAGTCAAGACAGTCTGAAAATCAGCCACTATCCAGCACATAGTAAAATATTCATGGAAGAGAAGAAGTAGACTGTGTTCTTTGCATTGATAGAAGAACTATAAACAAACGTCCCTCTATTTGAGTCTGTACTGTCTCTTGAGCTTTCCATTTAGCTTAGAAAATGAGTCAAATGAACCATAAAGGGTCACCAATGTGGGTCTCTTTGAAAATCTCCTGGGAATTCTGAGAGAAAATCAAAGGCTCGGTGATGCTCACCAAGGGAAACCTGTGCCAGCAGCTTGGATGACTGAACCTAAGAAACTGATGTGCTCACTGGAGCTCTTAAAGTGGCAGCTTAAGTTTGTGACATGAGTGGACGCAGGAGAACTCAAGTCACGGCACAATGTGCCAAATGACAGCATATACAGTTGTTCCATACTGAAGCCCTAACTGTTAACATAAATGTCCTGGTTTGCCCACAGAAAAGGCAGAGTTGCAAGTTACCCTTGCCAAGCCCATAGTTGGCAAGTAATCACATTGGCTTTTTACTTTTTGCTTGGGGGAGCAGTACTTACATGAACACTGACAGAACTTGATACATAATCATGGTTTGGATCCCTAGACTCAGTAACTGAAGCCAATGCCACTAATGTTATCAAAGGTCTTGGTTAAAATCTACTGAATCAATTTGTTTCCCCTAATTGAATTTCATCAGATCAAAGCATTAACTTCTAGGGACACAATGGATGAAGTAAAGAAAATATCAAGCACAGTGAATATTTGTATCCCTCATTGCCCTAGACAGCAATGGGTTGATTTCAGAACTGACAGGGGGGAATGAAGGCACCCAATTAAAAAGATAAAGGTGCCAAAAGACTGGAAATCTACATTGTAGATTATGATTTAATATCAACAGGAATTTTCATTAACCAACTCATATATTTATGGTGCATGTAGGTAGTTGGGAAGTGTTGTGTTATAGGTACATACACCCACATCTTCTTTACTATGTAGACATTTTTTTGCTCTTAATGCTACATACAAATGTACAGATAATACTGCTAGTTTCTTAATGGTTGCTGAGACTTCATAGCAAGAAATTATGTCTATTAATCTAACCTAATTGTTGGTTTGAATCTCTTAAAAAACCATTAAGAGCTGGGTTTTGTGGTGCTGCATATCTTTAATCCCAGCACGTGAGAGGCAGAGGTGTGAGGATCGCCATGACTTTGAGGCTAGCATTGACCACAGAGTGAGATCCGGATCAGCCTGGGCTAGAGTGAGACCCTGTAAAAACAGCTTGCCTGTTAAATTTTATCCTGGGAACAATTCCAATTCGTTTCTGAATTGGTCCCAAACATACCTTTACCATTTCATAATACATAGTTTATGAATTCTCAGCATTAATGATTATAAATTTACAATATAGGACTGGGGAAATAGCTTAGTGGATAAAGTGCTTACTAAGCTTTGAGACCCGATTTCAGATTTCAGCCCCCATGGAAAATGTTGGACATGGTGGCATGCACCAGGAACCAGTGCTTGGGAGGCAACGGCCTATCCCTGTGACTTGCTTGCTCACTGAATCAGTGAACTCTGAGTTCAGTGGGAGACCCTGTTTCAAAAAATTAAGGTAAAAAGCAATAGAAGAGGACACTGAATGTCAGCCTCTGGCTTGCATGTGCATTGGCACATGTGTGCATACATAGCCATACACATGTATATATACATGCTCACCACACATGGACACACTCAAATAAATACCAACTCTGAAGAAAGCTCAAGATGTTCTGCCTTCTTACAGTATAAAGCATTCAGCTGTGGCTTAGTTTTTATGTAAAAGTAAACACATTCTTGGCTGGAAAGATTGTGCAGTGGTTAAAGGCATTTGCTTGCAAAGCTTTACAGCCTGGGTTTGAGTACCCAGTACTCATGTAAAGCCAGATGCACAAAGTAGCACATGTGTTTGGAATTCATCTGTAGCAGCAGGAGGCTCTGACACATTCGTATTCTCTATCTCTCCTTCCTCTCTTTTTCCTTTTGTCTATTTTCTCTCTCTCTCTCTCTCTCTCTTTCTCTGTCAAGTAACTAAATAAATGTTGTTTTGAGGTAAGCCCAATGTACTGGCCTTTTTTATTAAAGAGAGAGAGAAAGAGAGAGAGAATTGGCACACTAGGGCCTCTAGCCACTGAAATCGAACTTCAAATACGTGTGCTCCCACGTGCTCATGTGCAACCTTGCACACTTGTGTCACTTTGTGAGTCTGGCTTAGGTCGTACCTGGAGAGTTGAACATGAGTCCTTAAACTTTGCAGCCCAAATAAATATTTTTGAAAAAGTAAATGTATCCATCTCATTAGTATGAAAATTTGATTTTCTCTTTAACAGGTGGTAAAATTTAATGTACATCAAACAATTGTTTATGAAAACTTCTTTATAATTCATTATCAGTAAATGCCTAAATTGTATACCTATTTTATATACCTATCTGCCTGAGGTTATATAAAATATGTTTGGGCAAAGTGTAGTCATAAGTAAAAAAAAGTTCAAGAACTCCTGCCGTAAAGTATAGAGAGCTAAGGATCAGAGAAACAAACTTTGAAAGTCAATAAATAAAAACCAGAAACTTTGAGTTGATATTATTGGAAGATACAGCTACATGGTTAAATCTGGACCAATGACTCACAGGCAGCTAGAAAGGTACAGAGTTTGATCTGCAGGTGTATTTTGGTATTGTACTCAATTAGGCCATGTTGGAAAACAAGTGGATGGTTCCAAATGGAATCACTGTAACTCCTCAATCTATTCACTTCAGCATAATTAACGCACATTTGAGTCCTAATTATATTACTTGAGTCATAATATTAGAGTCTTAATCACTGGGCTCCTGTAACAAATATTAGATTAAGTAACTTAAAATAAACCCAAAATTTTAGGTGGGTGTTGTAGTGTATGGTTCTAATCCCAGCACATGGGTGCTGGAGGCAGAAGGATCAAACAATAATGGCCAGCTTTGTCTAAATAGTAAATTTCAGGTCAGTCTGGCCTTCATGGAATCCTGTCTTAAGAAAGCAAAAATTAAAACAAAATAAAAAAGAAAAACCTCACCAAAATTTATCCATAATCACTGGAGACTGGAGAGGAGTACTCGCGATGGTTGCAGCACCGTCATCCCCTGGCTCTCAGCTTGCTGCCTTTGTGTTAAAGCCATTATGGGAAAAGAGCCAGATGGCTCTCTGGTCTTTTCCTATCAAAGAGTGAATTTAAAAAAGGTTTTTTTTTTGTTTTTTTTTTTGTATTTGTGAGACACAGAGAAAGGAATGAGATAGACAGATGATGTATACAAAGATAGATGATAGATAAAAATATATGCAAATAGATGATACATGATAGATAGATAGATAGATAGATAGATAGAGACAGACAGATGATAAGAATGGGTGCATCAGGGTCTCCTGTTACTGCAGATGAACTTCGCACCCAGATACATGCACCACTTTGTGCATCTGGCTTTACTTAGGTACTGGGAGATTGAATCAAGGCAATCAGGCTTTAATCACAGGACCTCTCCAGCCCCAGAGAGTGAATCTGGCTCTAAATACCATAACACTGAGAGTAAAGATGCAAGAAAGGGATTTTGGTAGGATGCAAACATCCGTCCATGGGAACCTTCACATTTGTTGCAATGGCCAATGTTGAAGAGCAGCTGTCATTTGTTGGTTACTGGGAATTCTACTTAGGAGTTTTAGCCTTCCATTACAGAGCAGTGAGTGCTGATAGATTTGCTAATATTTGTGATATTTTAAAGAATATCTGTCTATCTCTTTGTTTACATTAAATGAATAATACATATGATATTTACACAACATTGGAACTTCTTTCCTCTTATACAACTTTCATGATATCAAGGGTGTAATTACCATAATCACATATTATAATCTTCTAAGGTGACAATAAAAGACTTGTCTGTTTAGTTGCCTCATGGTTGTGAAATTTTTTTTAATATCACAAATCAGAATAGCTAATACAATGTTGAACAATAAATATTGACTAAACCATACTACATATGTGGAGGATTGAATATTCAGAATAGTTTGGAGCAAAAAAAGAGGTACCAATTAAAAAGTGTTATAAAATGTCAGCTATTCTAATTTATATCTAGTAATCTACCAAGTTGTTAATATATATATCAATAAATAGTATTATTCAGCCTTTTTTTTTTTACTATCACAAAGTACTTAAGGTAGGCTAATTATGAAGACAAGGAGTTTATTTAGTCTACAATTATGGAGTTTCAGTTTAAGATTGGGTGCTCCTATGAGCTTGGCTCTGGTGAGGGTGGAAGATGGAGTAGCAACATGGTGGGAGTGGGTGTGCATGGAGGAACAAGTGGATATTCTTTTTTTTGTTTGTTTGTTTATTTTTCGAGGTAGGCTCTCCCTCTAGTCCAGGCTGACCTGGAACTCACTATGTAGTCTCAGGGTGGCCTTGAACTCATGGTGACCCACCTAACTCTGCCTCCCAAGTGCTGGGATTAAAGGCATGCACCACCACGCCGGGCTGGATATTCTTTAAATCAGGAAGAAATGACAGGCTGTGGTCTGACATTTCCTTCTGCGGGACAACCTTGATGACTCAGGAATCTCCTGTGAGGCATCACTTCTCAAAGCTTCTACAACCCCCCAATAGTGCCACTTGAGGACCAGTCTCCATCACAGTGTGTATAGTTATCTATAGTGATTAGCTACAGATAAGCTATAATATCCATAGAAATCAGCTAATATTTTCTTCAAAATGTACACATTTCCGTTTGGGTCTAGATTTATGTTTCCCACCCCCCCTTCACCTCCCCTCTGTCCCCACCCATCCTATTGTCTAGTCCACGAGAAGCTTGCTGGGTATATAAGGCATCTTGGGTAGATTCAGGTTAGGTGCTGTAGATGAGTGTGACTATGTGGCGATTTTTTTTTTTTCTGTGATTAGGGTAAGTTCACTGAGAATGATCTGTTCCAGGTTCAACCATTTTTCCTCAAATTTCATTGTGTCATTTTTTCTTACTGCTGTATAGAATTCCATTGTGCAGATATACCACATCTTAGTTATCCATTCTTCTAGTGATGGACATCTGGGTTGATTCCAGCTCTTAGCTATTATGAATTGAGCTGCTACAAACATGGTTGAGCTAATCTCTCTGGCCTATGGTTTGAAGGTTTCAGGGTAGATGCCCAGTAAGGGAATAACTGGGTCTGTTGGTATCTCTATGGTCGGGTTTTTCAGGAGTCTCCAGATTGCTTTCCAAAGTGGTTGTACCATCTTACATTCCCACCAACAGTGGATGAGTGTTCCTACTTCTCCACATCGTCGCCAGCATTTATTTTCATTTAATTTTTTGATGTTGGCTATCCTTACTGAGGTAAGGTGGAATCTCATTGTTGTTTTAAGTTTCATTTCTCTGATGATTAGGGATCATGAACATTTTCTTAAGTGTGTGTTTGCCATTTGTATTTCTTCCTCTGTGAACTGCCTGTTGAGCCCTTTGCCCCATTTTGTGAATGGGGTGTTTGAATTTTTACTGTTTAGATTTTTGAGTTCTTTGTAGATTCTAGAGATTAGGCCTCTGTCAGTTGGATAACCAGCAAATATTTTCTCCCATTCTGTTGGTAATCTATTGGCTTTGCTTATTGTATGCTTGTCTGTAAAGAAACTCTTTGGCTTCATGTGATCCCATTGGTTGAGTGACTGTTAAGATTGTGAGCTACTGGGGTTTTGTTCAGGAAGTCTTTTTCCATTCCTACCTCATGGAAAGTACTTCCTATATTTTCTTCCAGTAGTAGTAGAGTTTCTGGTCTTATAATGAGGTCTTTGATCCATTTGGACTTGAGTGTAGTACATGGCGAGATGTGTGTATCAAGTTTCATTTTCCTGCATATGGTTATCCAGTTTGTCCAGCACCATTTGTTGAAGATACTGTCTTTTTTCCAGCCTATATTGTTAGGGCGTTTGTCAAATATCAAGTAGCTATAGTTGGTTGACCCAAAGCCAAGGTCCTCAAGTCTATTCCATTGGTCTGTACTCCTCTTTTTATGCCAGTACCATGTGGTTTTTATTACCATGGCTTTGTAATATAGCTTTAGATCAGGTATGGTGATGCCTCCAGAGGTATTTCTTTTGCTGAGGATATGTTTGGATATGCGAGGCCTTCTGCCTTTCCATATGAAATTTGAGATCATTTTTTCTATCTCTGTGAAGAACACTGTTGGGATTTTAATTGGAATGGCATTAAATCTGTATATTGCCTTTGGTAGGATTGCCATCTTCACAATGTTAATTCTGCCTATCCAGGAGCATGGGAGGTCTTAAAATTCTACATCCTAAAAGGCAGACCAAATGGCTGAAGCTTCACCAGGCCCTTAGATGGAACACCTTATCCACAAGACACTGGAGAGGTTATGAAGAAGACTGACCTTAATCTTCTAAAGTCTCTCTCTCTCCCTCTCTCTCTCTTCTCTCTATCTCTTGTATATTAGTTATCATTTTCTTCCTTTTCTAAGTGGACACTGACCTGTAACTCCCAGTACCAGCATGTGGCTATCATCCACAATGAACTTTTGATCAGAGAGACCTACAAGGTTTCATAAAAGAAAGACAGATTTCTGTCAGAGTACTTAATGACCCATTAAAGGTGAGTGGTAAGACCCTACTGCTGAAGACACTTTATGCGGTTGACACATAAAATGGAATGGCATGGCTGGAAGCTGGAAGAGAATCAGTCCCTAGACAGTCAGCGTGTCTAGTGCCAGAAGGTGCTACATGGGCGACTGGGGGAAAATGACCAATATCTGTCCAAGCAACTCATGGTCTCACCTACTTAGCAGCAAATAACCTGTTGTGATTCTCACACAAGTGCAATAGTGGCACAGAGCCATGGCGGGAAACCAACTGCTCTTGATTCGGCTAAATGGTCCCCTCAGTGGTACGGAAACCCATAGCTGGAGCTGGGAAACAAGTCAGAACCATATCCAAACATAAGCCTGCTCTCCACTATCAAGCTACCACCAATTGTGGGCTACAAGAGTGCCTACACCTATTAAATTCTCTATAAAAAAGTAAGGGTTATGTCATTTGTCTGGTGCTAACTTACTGTCCATTGGAGAATCTGCTTCTCTTTTCCAGATAGATGTAGATCCTAAGGAGAGAGCCATCCCATCATACCTCAAAAGGGCTCCAGCTGAAACTAAGAAAAATTGGCGAAACAAGCAAGGGTGCTGTTTTCTTAGTGAACCGGGTACCAGCACAAGGGCAAAGGAGATCAACACAGATAAAAATCAACTCCTACCATATCAGAGAGCCAGAGATCCAGAGGCCCCCAACACCTCATCACTGAAGCAGACCAAAAATGAACCCAACATGGCTCAGGGAAATTTTGAGGAAGAGGGTTCAGAAAGAATGTCAGAGCCACATGTTGGGTCATGAAATGCAGACATTTATCCTACCCATAACTGTGGGCTGACTCCAGAATGCATGACCTATATACCTCAACAAGGAGGGGCCAAGGGGAGGGGGTAGGTAATGGATGAGCTTAATAATGGTACCAAATTGACTGTATTCACTGAGTACAAAACTAATTAATAAAAATAAATAAATAGAAGTTAAAAAATAAAAAAATGTATACATTTAAAAATATTTATTTACTTGTAAAGAGAGAGAGAGAGAATAAGAATATGAGCACACCAGGGCCTCTAGATACTGCAAACAAATTCCAGATGCATGTGCCGCTCTGCGCATCTGACTTTACATGGGTATTGGGGAATTAAACCTGGATCCTTAGGCCTTATAGGAAAGTGCCTTAACCACTGTCATCTCTCCAATCCCTGAAAATTTATACAAATTTTAAAGTTCATAAAAATTCTTTATTAGTTTATTTTTTGTTTATTCATCTGTTGGTCCATGTGAGAAATCACAAAGTAAGGAGAACAAAACCTATTAGTTTCTAGAATTATGTACATGACAGCACTATTTTTTCTTGCACATGTACTATGTGTGACGTGGTGTGTTATATGCTTGTGTCTGTGCAGGCATGTTCACAGATGTGTGGAGGCCAGGGCATAATGTTGGGTGTCCATCTTCTATCACTAATCTATATACTTCCTTGAAGTTCCAAGGCTGTCTGAATGCAGAGCTGTGGTTTTCATGAGCCCCAGAGATTCTTCTGGGCTTACAGTGATTCTCCGGTGTTTGTTCCCCACAGGATCGAGGTTACCAATGTGTGGCCATACATAGCTTTATCCATGCGTCCTGGGGAATCAAACTCAGGTGGTCTCAAGTCCTCTCACCTCCTCATTCTTGTGGCTAGCACTCTTAGCTGCTGAGACATCTTCTCAGCTCAGCATTGATTTTTAATTTTTTTTTTTCACATAGGGACTCACTCTAGCCCAGGCTGACCTGGAAATTATAGCCCTCGACTGGCCTCAAACTCACAAGGATCCTCCTACCTCTGCCTCCTGAGTGCTGGAATTAAAGGTATGCATCACCATGCTCGGCTATATGTTTTTTAGTCATGGAAAACTATGAAAACCAAATGATGAAAAGCAGATAAAAGTCAATCTTAAATGAGGACCACAAATCTCCTAAGAACCCTACTTACTTATGTTACTTCCATTCCCCACATCCTTGTTTCTACTATATCTGAAACTCCAAAGAATTTTCAAATTGTTAGGAATTCATATAGTACAATTTCAAAAAAAAAAAAAAACTTCAGAATCAACTGCTCCCAATTTCCTTTACTGACTTTAATTTCTAACAAAAAATATTTTACAATTAAATAATTTATCTTAAGAAGCAATCCAACCCTCTTGATAATATCTAATTAATCACATGGAATGTCACATGTTTTGTCCTTTCAAGGTTTCTGGGCAGAACAATACAAAAATAAAGTAACAAGTAGCTTGATATTTCTGTACTGTGGGAACCAGAATTTAGATGCAATAGACCAGAATTTGCTAAATTAGATTCTTTTCTGTGGTACAGCCAAGCAAAGGGTAAGATCCCTAAATCATTTGATTTAATTCAATCTGAAACAGGACTAGACACAAAAAGGAACATATTGAATTATTAAAGATCAGATTCATAGCTCCGTCAAAGCATTTAAGGTGCAAAGTGTTGAAAGGACATTGATGCTTACTTTGTGTCAACAGCAACTCCGTAATATGAAGTTCGAAAGACAAAACGAAGTGCTCTTCACCCACGTCCACGGAGGTACAACGATGCCTGCATAAAACAGGGCAGACAAGCTTTGAGCAAGTTTTCCCACGAACATTCTTATGCTCAGTTTCACTTCTGTTTCATTAGCCCCAGATGGTACAATGTCTCCACATACCTAGCAGAAAGGCAACAGCAAAGATGTTCACAAGCTAGCAGACTTCCAGTGATGAAAATGTGACTGTTAATTGCAAGGTTTTATTTCCAGATGTTCAGATAGCTGAATGCTTTCCAGGCAGCTTGGAAAACCAGCAGAATTGCTTCAAGAACGTAAAACAAGACTAAAGAATAAAAAAGAACAGGAGCAAAGTTTGAAAAATATGAAGATGCATGGTAACTTATTTACCTGGGGTAGAAACAGATAGTCTATCTTTCTGGTACTAGCATGCAATTTAAGAATTCAAGAGCAAAAAAAAAAAAATTGCAATTGCTTAAATAAGTAAAATAATTCTTTTTTAAAAATATTGTTTATTTGCAAGCAGAGAGAGAGACAGACAGACAGACAGACAGAAAAAGGGGGGAGAGAGAGGAGGGAGGACAGAGAGAGAGGGGGAATGGGCACACCAGAGCCTCTAGCCACTGCAAAGGAACTCCAACTCCAGACACATGTACCACTTTATGCATCTGGCTTTATGTGGGTCCTGGGGAATCAAACCTAGGTCATCAGGCTTCACATGCAAGTGCCGTAACTCCCAAGCCATCTCTTCAGCCCCTAAAATGGCTCTTTGATCAAGGTGCATGATTCATTGATTTTAAGTTCTACTTTAGTTCATCTTCCTCTTTCTACTTATTCTTTCTTCTCCCTCCCTCCCTCCTTTCCTTGCTTCTTCTTTTCTTTCTGTCTTTTTTTTTTTTTTTTTTTTGAGAAAAGTTCTCATGCTTCCCAGGCTGATCTCAAGCTCACTGTGTACCTAAGGATGACCTTGGTCTTCTGATCTTCCTACTTTCTTCCCAAATGCTGGGATTACAAGCCTGTACCATCACTTCAGTTTTTGTGGTGCTGGTGATCAAACCCAGGGCTCACGCATGCTAGGCAAGCACTCTGCCAAGTGAGATATATCCCCATCTCTAGCTAATTATTCTTCAAAAAAATGTCACTCACAGACAATATTGTTACACCTTTAATAAAGGACTATTGAAAATATCTATAGCTCTATAGGTCCAACAAAATCAGATTCTATATACAAATACATTTTTTTCAGCAATCACCACTGAAAAGTTTGATTCTACCTAAGACTATTCTACCAGGAGGTTCTACGTCTCCAACTCTTCTAGGTTCCTCTGCCAGAGGTTGGTTAGTTACCACTGAGGGATTCATAAGTGACTGGTTGTAATGGTGCTTGTGCTCCTGTAAACTGATCTCAACTGTTTTTTTACTTATTCATTTTATGCCCCATCTTCTGTCTTCTGTTGTTTTTTTTTTTTAAACTATGGAATGCTTCATGAATTTGCATGTCACCCTTGCACAGGGGCCATGCTAATCTTCTCTGTATGGTTCCAATTTTAGTATATGTGCTGCTGAAGCAAGTACTCTGCTCTGGACTTTGAGGTGTCCTGTCACCACAATTCCCTGGTGGCTTTAGGAAGAGTTATTGATTTAGCCTTTTATTTTGTCATTGTGAGCATAGGAGTGGTAACTTCCAAGCTGTCTAAATGTCAGAGCTGAGACTACAAGTCTAATGGTTGATTTTCAACTGGAAACATGAAAGCTAGAGAGAATGAAATAACTCACTTAAAATACTAAGAAGAAGAAAAACCTGAGAAGTCTAGATGTAGCAGAAATGTATTTCAAGTGAACTTGCAGTTAACATGTTCATTTCTTTTATACAGGGAGATATTTTATTTATTAGCAATTGTACATTAAGTAATACAAATTTGGATAATACAAAGATGATCCAGATGTAAGGATGAAATTGCTTTCAAACGTTTTTAAAAGGCCTTATAAAGGTTATAGTTACAGGGCAAACTGAATGTATTTTCAATCTTTGAGGTATATATTTATATAAAAGACATTTTCTAGGAAAGGGCAACTTAAATTTTAATCTGCTTCCTTCTCCTGCTTCACAGCTATGACAAGCACCGGCAGTGTGCCCAGATCTGTGGCTCTGTAATCCTCACTGGTAAGCACGACTTCCTCAGGGTGAGGGTCATAGGGAAAATATCCACGTTTCTCCTTCTGGCCTTGGGTTGTGACAAGGCCCTCCAAGCCCTGCTTCCCACAAAGGAGTTTAGCAGGTGCTCCAGATAACTTCATCTATCACATAGGCATGAGTCACAGATACCCAGCTTCCCCTTCATGCCCCACACTTCCCAAGTAAGATCCCTTCCTCACCATGCAAGTTTATCTCTCCCTCCCTGATAAACCTGACAACTGCCACCTTCCCTTTCTGGAACTTCTGGAACGTTTTTCTTTTTGCTTCAGATTGCTGTCTCCTCTTGCATTAAATGTCTTGTCTCACAATCCTCTATGTTTGAACCCAAATTTACAGTAACCTCATAAAACAAATTATGATATACTAGAGAAATATGTTGCAAACTTAGGGCAACCACTAATACTATTGCACAAAAAGCTATAAAGCTAAGAAGTGAGAAAAACTGCTTAAAATATATTATCATGAACATATACAAACATATTTTAGCCTGCATCCCATCCTATCATCTTCTGTATTCATTTCCTTCACATTTTAATTTGGAGAACCTTTGTTCATAAGAGTCATTATTTGAAGTTCAATTTTTGAATCTGTTAGGTTTTTAAAATAGGATTGTTTTATGAATCTCATTTTAAAAAATCTTTTCTGATAATATTCAGGAATTGGTTGATGTTTGTTTTGACAAAACCAAAAAGTGTATAGTAAAATTTTAAAACAAAACTTCAAAGGAAATTGGGTAGTTTTTATTTTCATAGTATTTTGTAGTTTAATATGCATAAAAACTATAGCTATATAGTAATGAAATTATTATCAGATGTAGTTTTTCTAAAACTAATTAAAATATGAATGATTTTTGACTATATTAAAAAGTAGCTAAAACATACAGTAGCTGGATTCAATGTGAAAATTTTGAGTTCTCTGTTTTGTTTTTTTTTTTTCTTGTTTCCTGAGTTAGGGTCTCACACTAGCTCAGGCTAACCTGGAATTCACTATGTAGTCTCAGAGTGGCTTCAAGCTCTTGGCAATCCTCCTACCTCTGCCTCCCAAGTGCTGGGATTAAAGGCGTGCGCCCCCACACCCGGCTTCTCTGGGATTTTTATATCACTAAATTTAAAATTTCCATTTTTATGCTAGATTTCTTATACTAACTCATTTTATTTATCATCAAAAACTTGGATAATATATTCTCCTACTATGTTGCATTAATTTGAACAATATTTTTTTGGAAATATTTACAAGTCACACTAAAGAAAATGGTTGAGAGATATTTCAATTCCATCCTGAATGTTAACTGATCTCTTGTCTGTGTTTTTACCTATTCAGAAATCAAATCATAACTTGACTATAATGTAATGTAAGCCAAACTCCTGCCATGTTTTGAATATTTCCCCTACGTTCATATTCTGGAAATGTAATTCATAACCTCTTATGTAAATGGTATTTGGAACCTTTGAGAGACGATAAGAAGTAGATGAAGTCCAGGGATGGGGGTACTTTGATGCCATTTGTAGCTTCGTTTGAGGAAAAACAGAAACTGATGTTTCTTCCATCTCACTATAAAATTCCGTCTGCCACTTCAGGTTGCTGCAAAAAGCTCTTCACCAGATGCCAATGCCATGCTCTCAGAGTGGGAATAACTCTCTCATTTTAAATTTTGTGGTGCTAAGAATTGAACCTTTCATCTGTCTTGTGAATACTAGGTAAGACCTCTACCACTGAGCTATATTTTCAGCCCAACCATTAGTCTTTATAAATCTCCTAGCCTCATATATATTTCTTTCTTTCTTTTTTTCAAGGTAGGGTCTCACTCTAGCCCAGACTAACCTGGAATTTATTATGTAGTCTCAGGGTGGCCTCGATCTCACATTGATCCTCCTACCTCTGCCTCCTGAGTACTGTCATATATGTATATTTCTTTTAGTGGCAATTCTGTGGTCTCTGCTCCACAACAAGAGCTTGTGTGGCCATTCTGAGCTGTTTATGTGAGTCCAAGGGAATCAAACAAACTCAGGTGGTCTCAGGCCCCTAGGGCCCTTGTGTTTGTACAAGAAACTTGAACTCACTCTAGCCCAGGGTTCCAGCATTCCCAAGACCTGGAACTCACTGTATAGCCCAGGATGGCCTCTAAGCCATGATAACCCTCCTACTTTAGTCTTTTAAGTGCTAGGTTTTTCATGCCCTTCAAATTATAATTTTAAAATTATCTTTTTATTTCTTGTGCTTTTTTAATGGACCTAATTGTTCTATTTATTTTTCTGGATCCTTTTGTTTCCTGCTACTGATTTTCCTGAGTAACAGATAAACCTTAATCACCTGTTTATTTTGTTTAAGAAATAAATATATTTTTTACAAACTTATCGACAGAATGCCTAATGAGTGATCAGACATGTGAGAAGAAGCATCTTGTTGCCATTATGAATCTGTTTTTTGTAGATTTTATTTTCACATAGCTGTTTCTAAGAAGAAAAGATGGTCACTGATAATTCCAGGATAATATAATGCCACCTAACAAACTTCAAACACTATCTTTGCTTTTGAAAGCTTCAGGAAATGTTCCAAACAATCTCATTAATTTGATGTAGATCAATGCCATAAGTCCATGTAAGGATTTCCAAGTAAATACATGTTAATCATAACACACTTCAATTTTAAACATAACATTCTTTTAAAAAGTAGTCCTCCTACTCTTATTTCAAACTATAAGACAGACTCTACAAAGTCTTGGGTTATATAAAATCAATCATTTTTCCCAATGAGATTTTAAAAGCAAATGTTCCTTTTTCAAATTGTTGTATATTTTTTCATGCAGTTCAAGTTTTAAACATTCTGTATCTTGCTGTTTTATGATATTGTAAGGTAGATTTTTATGCTCATTCATTAGCATGAGTGCAAAGGGTTAGACAGTTTTTATTGAACCCAAATGAAAGGGTAAAAGTCAAAATGCAAATTGTTGCCACTTATTTACATCATCTATATTTGGAAGTTCATTCTTGAATATATATGAAATAGACGAGCAAAATACAGACTGTAATGTATAGGAAGCAATTGCTATGTTTTACCATGACTGGCACATAAATACATGTTTCTTATAGGCTTAACTTTGAGTTATATAAACTAAAAAAAAATCATGAATATTTTGCAGCCTCAAAGATATAATCTTCTGTAGGATCTAATCCAAGTACCAGCAAATTTACAAATGACCTGAAGTTCAAAAGCATCAGTAGGATTATAGATTTAGCCTCCTAGTAGGAGATAGGTGGCTGACCCAAGGCAAAGAAACATTTTCAGGGCAGAGAGATTGCTCTCACCAAACTGGTGAGCAGCAGAAGACAGAATCACGAAGATCAGCATGAGCCAGGACAATTGCATAAGGAGCTGAAGAGAAGAGTTCTGACCTAGAGACAAAAAGTGTGCTTCAGAACAGGATCAAAGCCACTATGCCACAGAAGGGACCGGCAAAGAGCAAGCTGCAGGAGGAGATCACAGGCATACGCCTTCTCCTCTTGGGATGAACAGATCACAGGCATACGCCTTCTTCTCTTGGGATGAACTTAGTGAAATTTTGAAGACCATTCCAAAAGGGGGGAAAAATGCTTTACATACATCACTGAAGGGTTTCTTTAGAGGAGAATGGCTCTGGCAGATTCAGGATCTGTAGTTCAAAGGGGAACAATCAAGGGTTTTGTGATATAATGAGGTGTCTGCTTTAGAACATTGTTGCAGGCCTTGACATGACTATTGTTTACCTAGGTAGGTTATGAGAAGGGGGTGCAGAGGGGCATGTCATATTTAACCAAATGTCCCCCTAATTTAAATGGCAAAAGCACTGCATTCTGAGTTTCAGGCCAGAAGATGGATGTAACAGAGCACAAACCTGGTAAAATCCACTCACTCAGAGCTTTACATAATTTCAAGAGTAGAGGTCTATATGATATAGTGATTTATGATTTTTTTGTGTGAATTAGGTACATGAACAGCACACAACAAAAGGCTAGAGGGGAGCAATGCCTTTCAGTTGGTGAGTAAGGTGACCATCAGCCATGTTACACCATGGCTTTGTGGCCTCATGTCACACCTATGTGTGCAAAATTCTAGCACCACATGCAAAAACAGCTCTGGAAAGGAATTCAGTTGTCAGTGATGGAGTCTCGTTCACATTATTAGCAATCTCATCTAGAAACAAACAATTTCAATACATAGAATGTGGAGTGTCAAATTATATGGCAGTTTGAAAATCTGAAGTTGTCAAGCCTACCACAGCTCTATGTAGAAACAAGAAAATGTGATTCATGAAGCTGATTCAGCAAATGTTCTAAATAGTCCAAAATTTGCTCTTATTGTGAAAGATAAAACTTTAGTAAAATCTGAAAAAGCAATTGACTTGTAATGTGAAATGTAACTTTAGAAGGAAAAGTGCTTTGGAGACATTTATTTTAATAGCTGTGTAAATAAACTATGGTCCCACGTGATATAGATGCGCTGAAAGTCTGAAGGTATCATTGACATTTCTCCGTCAAGCTCTATTGCCTTTGAAGGAACAAAATTCATGGCTCTTGAATTTGAGATGTTCTCAAAAAGCTTTTACCAGAATTTGAAAGGTGAACTATATTTCACTTATAATCACCTGGAAGAACTCACGATATAGTAGAGACATAGCATTTGCTCTATGTTAGATGTACCCTTTTGTTCAGCATACTTGACCTTCCTGGCTTTGGACCCTGTCTCCTGCAGCTGTGGGGGTGAGACAGTGAATCAAGGTGTAGCCATTCCAAGTCTATATTGCTGTGCTTTCTGTGATAGTCTTCATCTACAGCAGGATTTACCAACACCTCCAGCACTGCATATGACCTGAAGCATATCCAGTAGCTGTCTCTACATGTGGCAGTGCTACCGTCAGAAGCTTTTCGGTGCCAAGATATGAGAGACAAATTGAGATGATTCTACTCTGCAAACTGACTAGCTTCTCCTCTCTGTGTCACACACCCTCAGAACGGGTGGGATGCAACTGCCAAGTCAAACTTGACAAAACTGGATTTGAACATTAGCTGAAAACACAGAGAGAGTCAAATGCTGTTACAACTGCCTACGACTCCATTTACCCTTCAAGGAAGTGTTCATTGATGGGATCCTGTCATTTCAATATGTTTTGGTATTCAAATATTTCTGAAACTCCCCTTCACCATTTAATCCTTGAGAATAATGTTTCTAGTAGTTTCTTTTATCTGTGAAGACATGAAAGGGGTAGAAACATGCTTTAGGTTGTACAAGTCACTTATGCTCTCTCTTTCAGTGAAATGAAGAGCAATAGGGCATTTAGATCTGGCGTGAATCTGATGTTTCTACCTAAAGTCTCAAGACTCATTTCAAGGTAAAGTTCCATTAGAAATTCAATTTTAGGGCTGGAGAGATGGCTCAGTGTTTAAGGCACTTACCTGCAAAGTCTAACAACCCTGGTTCAATTCCCCAGTACAGATGTAAAACCAGATACATAATGGTGCATGTATCTGGGGTTCCTTTTCAGCAGCTGGAGGCCCTGGTGTACCCATTCTCTCTGTCTGTCTATCTTTGTTTCTCTGCTTGAAAATAAATGAGTAAAATATTTTTAAAAAGAAATTCAGTTTTAAAGGTCAGAGTTTTGTTTAATGCTTGTCAATGGCTAAGGTGTTCATTCGATGGAACAGGTTGGACTTTTCAGCAGGTTTCAGGGGTCCACTCACACCTGACCCTATATGTGACTCCTGCCTGTCCTGCTCATCAGACATTGTTGTTTTTATCCCCCTCTGTTCCTTCCTCCACAGTACTCTTGTACACACATTTCCTAACCCCTGTCCACCCTCTTGCATGTGTGCAAACATATTTGAATAGGCTTTGCGTGTCTTACTTACTTTTCTCATGGCTGCAGCAAACTACCTGTCAAGCAACTTAAGGAAGGAAGTTCTGGTTTTGGCTCATACTTCGAGGGTACATGTAAGGAAAGATACCCTGGCAAGATACACCTGATGAGACAAACTTGGCGAAACTGGATTTGAACATTAGCACAGCGTCAGCTGGACATGGGAGGTAGAGATCAATGAATGCTGTCAGTTCACTTTCTCCTTTTTACTCAGACTAGGACCCCTGCTTAGGGAATGGTGCCTCCCAAGTTTAAGGTGGGTCTTCCTACCTCAATTCATCCAACCTAGAAACTCCTTCACAGACATGTCCAGAGATTCATATTCTCAGTGACTCTAGATCATGTTAAATTAGCAACATTAACCACAACAGATTTAGTTATTTTTTTCTACTAGAGAAACTGAGAGGCTCCTAGTACAGATGAGACATTTAAAAATGCTTGTGTAACACATGAATGTGTCAGGCTCCCCAGAATCTACTTGTACTCTTTGGAATTTTTATTTCAGAGATCTATAACAGATGACTGTTGAGCTTTGTCCAACAAATTAATCACCAAACTTTAAGAGAAATTCAATTCGTCTCTTTCAAAATGATAGTAAAAATTATTCTAGCTAATATTTAGGTAGGGTGTAGTTCATACCAGACTCTATGTTCTTTCCATGTATTAATTAATTTAGTCCTTATTCCATTATATGTGAGAGATTACATTAAAATTGCCATTTACACATGGGGGAACACAGGCACAGAAAGTCCAAATAATTTAATCACAATTAAGATTGCATAGGTATATCATGATTCAGAGGACACACTTTTTTTTCCCCCAGTGTTCATGTTCTTTGTCCTTCTGCCATGGTTCTTCACATTATGCTACTGCCAGGGTTTGGATATGAAGTGTTCCATCCAAACCTCATGCACTGAAGGCTTGGTGAACAATCGACCATTGTTCAGAGATGGGGCTATGGGATCGGATTAGAATGTGAGGGCTCTGGCCTCATGGATGATTATACTGATTACAGATTCACAGTGTAATGGCTAATGGGAAATGTTGGATACTTTATGAGATAGGATCTGGTTGGAGGAAATTTGTCACTGGGGGTATGCTCTTGAATGGAAGGGGTATGTTGATCTTGGCCTCTCCTGTGTCTTGCTCCTCTCTCACTCTTCACTACCTGCATGGTAGTGAGCATCTTACCCATTCACTCTTGCTATGCTTTTACTTGGTCTCACAATGACCTCAAAGCAACTGGGCCAACATCGAACCTTTAAAACCATGAGCCCAAATAAACCTTACCACATTTTAAGTCATTTATTTCAAGTATCTTGTCACAATTGCGTAAAGCTGATTAACACAGCTGTCAACCAGTAAGGGAGGGTTCATAGTTTTAATATAGGTGACTTCACTGGAATCAGAGATCATCACTGAAGAAAATTTATAGTTGGCCACACTATCTCCATTTTGGAATTTTATGAAATAAATGGCACTGATTGTCCCATTTAGGAAAAGGAATAGTTTTCGTAAAGATGTTTTACCATTGTCTTTTTTGCAGAAAGTATGTTACTCAGCTCCCCCACATAATCTAAGACTATTGAACACATGAGCAATTCAAGCAAGCCCTGAAACCCCCATATGGTAGACACTGCTGATTTTGTTTCTGCATTCTCATCAACACCCCAATACCATTGGATGCCTGGTAACCTCTGCTGAAAAAAAGAAGAGTAATGAACTGGGATATGATTTCTGTGATCTAGAAAGTAAAAATAACCTGGTCAATCCTGAAGAGTCTGTTTGCACTCCTTGTGCCCCACAAATGTAGACTGTTCTCTTGTATTTCAGGAGGGGGAGAAATTCGCTCTCAACCTATGGCTGACTTAAGAAATAGAAGGGAGGGCTGGAGAAATGGCTTAGTGGTTACGTGCTTGCCTGTGAAGCCTAAGGACCCGGGTTCCCCAGGACCCACGTTAGCCAGATGCACAAGGGGGCACACACATCTGGAGTTCGTTTGCAGTGGCTGGAGGCCCTGGAGTGCCCATTCCTTCTCTCTCTCTTGCTCTCTCTGTCTCGCTCTCTGCCTCTATCTCTCTCTCTCTGTCGCTCTCAAATAAATAAAACAAAAGAATTAAAAAAAAAGAAAAGAAATAGAAGAGGAAAATGCCGAAGGTAAGTAAATACTTGCAATCATGCACTTTATTATAAAATAAATTTGGAAGTTGTTGAGTCCAAGCAGCATTACAATAGTGGACAAATAATGATTATGTGTTTAAACAAAAACTTCGCAATCAATGTACATCAATTGCACATAGTAGTAGTTTAGTGTGGTATTTAAACATATGAATATAATATTCATATTTTTTTTTCCCAAAAAGTGATTATAAGGAAGTAAGACTTGAGAGAACCATGTCTTAACTTATCAAAGGATTTTCTATATCTTCAACTACAGCTTCTCATTATAAGCTTGCATATCAGTTCTAGACAAGATCAACATAGTTTTTAGTTAACTTTCTTTTAGTGAATAAGTTACATTTTCATTAATTTGAGTTGTGTCATTTGTTGTCATTGTAGCTTTTTATTTTAATATTTTATTTATTTGTTACACAGAGAGAATGGAAATGCCAGGGCCTCAAGCCACTACAAACAAACTCCAGATGCATGTACCACCTTGTGCATCTGGCTTACATGGGTACTGGGGAATTGAACCTGAGTCCTTAGGCTTTGCAGGCTAGTGTCTTAACTGCTAAACCATCTTTACAGCTCTACTGTAGCTTTGGCAGAAATTTTGTCTTTTAAGGTAGCTTTACTCTACCTACATTGAAAGTTTTATTAGAAGATCAATGTTTATATTACCAAGCCAGAAAGTTATTTGTTCAATTTTTCATAGATACTAGAGTTCACATACCATGATATGTGTGATGAGTTATTTCAGTTGAAATTTACTATCTACCAGTAGTAATACTGAAGCCACCACACTTAAAATAAACAAGGCTTTTCATAATAGATTGTGAATATAGTATTGAAATTAAAAGAAACAAATATAGTTAGATCATTAGAAAATTTGAAAACCTAGCAGTATCTCATTCCAGGAAAATTTTAGGTGGCTTTAGAAGTAATAGCTATGTGTCATCCTTCATAAGAAAAATCAATTGCCATTTTAAAATCATCTGCTGCAGGAGTGGTTCAACATACAGAAACAATAAAAATGTTACATACAGAAAAACAAAATATTTACCATTTTAAAGGACTGGAGTTAAAGAGTTCACATAAAAGAATGAGTGTGACCACAATCATTAGAATGAAACACCAAGATTATTGAGGGCTAGACAACTTCCTTGGGTACATGATCTTGGGCTATGTGTATTTCATTGTCTCCATGTTATTCTCAGATGCCTGTGGAACAGAAAATCATTGTTTTCTATTTGTATTTTAATTTTTATTATTAATAGAAATCGGTTTCTTAATTTCTGGTATACTCTCATTCTTGTGTTGACATATTACTTATATTTTGTTTCCCCTCTTATAATTGGAAACCTTAGATTTCCCATTTCAAACTTATGAAGTTATAACTATTATCTTGTAGAAACAGATTCCATACCATACTCACATAGAAAACCACTCACAGTGTATGAATTATAATTTATGTACTTAACAGACAAGTGTGTGCTCCCTAATGTTCAGAAGCAAGGTGTATTATATTATTACTTAAAAGCAAATTAAGTTCGATTCAAATATGCAATTTTGAGTATATGTGAGGTCTTCAGGGAGCGAAGATCACACGGGAAAGCACTGATTTTTAACTATAGTTCAATGCTATCACTGTTTTTCTCCTTCAGCTCCAGAAACAGTGAAAACCTCTTCCTTTTTCTGCAAAGATACAATGACTCTTAGAGGCGCAGAGATGATGTCACTCATGGCCAACTTATTCTAACCCCCTCTAGGGCTGGGCTAGCAGCCTCATTCATAAGATTCCTGCTTCTGCTTCCCCTTCTGCTCTGGCCTGTTGAGGACAAACAGTGAGTGAGCATATCATTACTCATGAAGTGACATCAATCTTCCCTAAGCTTCTTCCCTTCCTACCCATGCATTTCTGCTCATTTCCTCCAAAATTTATCTCCTACCTATCATCTATCATCTATCTATCTATCTATTACATATCTACCATCTATGTATCTATCATCTATTTAATCTATCTACTTAAATATAAATCATGGAGAACTGAAATCTGAGAGGCAAAATATTTCTGTGGATCTCTGAAAAACAAAGCTATTGACTTAATAAGGAAAAAGGATGAAAACACAACAGCATAAAAGCCATCTTTCATTCTTGAAATCAAGAAAATTGAGGGCAAATTTCTATATAAAGATCAGTGTTACTTGAATCTTCTTTCATATTTTGCAACGTAAGCTCCATTCTTTCTGTGACCAGTGCTTCATGACATTTGATTTTTCTGACTCAAAGGTGGCCATTTGTGTTCCTGTTGCTCCTTGCTGTGCATTATGGGAATTCGTGACATCATTGCTCCTTTATCAAGATCATGATTCCTCTCAAAGCTCTCCTGACTTTTACCCTCAGGGAGCCCAAGGTCCTCTCCCTTCGCCTGCCTACTTCTTCACTTTGAATATTTCGTCTGCTTCCTTTCTTTGCCCTTCTCCTTCTCTGAACAAAATAGAAAAGGAGTGAGAGAGATTGAGAGAGAGAGAGAGAGAGGCAGAGGATGGTCTGACCTGTCTTTTAGATGAAAGAAAGAAGCTTTTAGCTTGACTCTGACCCTGCACTTTCTTTGATACTTCTTGAATTGCAATATCAAACAGCACATCCATTTCCCAATCCTCCAAAAATGACACAAAGATTCTTCATGGTAACTCTTTCCTTCTCACTTCCCTGTGGGATAACAGAAGTCCCTACTCAACCAAATTATTATTTTTTTTTTTTTTTTTTGTGGTTTTTCGAGGTAGGGTCTCACTCTAGCCCAGGCTGACCTGGAATTCACTATGGAGTCTCAGGGTGGCCTCGAACTCACGGCAATCCTCCTACCTCTGCCTCCCGAGTGCTGGGATTAAAGGCGTGCGCCACCACGCCCGGCTCTCAACCAAATTATTTTTAAAAATTAACTTTTTAAACATTTTTATTTGTTATGTGCAAATAGATAGAAGAGAGTCAGAGAGAATGGGTGGGCCAGCTGCTATGTATTGACTCCAGGTGCATGAGCCACTTTTTGCATCTGGCTTTATGTGGCTACAGTTGAATCAAACCCAGGTCTTTAGACTCTGCAGGCAAGTGTCTTAAATGCCAAGGCATCTCTCCAGCCCAATAATTTTAATTTTAAACTCATGCACATAGGGGATTTTTTAATTGAATGGTTCTATTTTATTTGAGATAAAAATATAACTGTAGTTAGGCATGGTGGCTCAATGCTTTTAATCTCAGAGCTTGGTAGAGGTAGGAGGATTGCTGTGTGTTCAAACCCAGCCTGAGACTACATAGTAAATTCCAGGTCAGTCTGGGCAACAGTAAAAACCTACCTTGCAAAACACAAACAACAACATCAAAAAGATAGCTATGTGTAGTTCTTCTAGCCATGACTGTTCTTATCTCACCTGATGATATTTAGGCATGATTTCTATTCTTTTATACAATCCTAGAATTTTCATTCTTCTACATTAGGAAGAAAAAAAAAAAAAACAGATTGAGGGAAAAATTGCCATGGGATTAACCTTCAATTGTTTCAGAAAGTATCCAAAACTTTGAACTCTGAAGGTTTCATTTTTGTGCTAGAATAATATTGTGGGTGACAAATGAGTTATTCAGGTGTTCTCTCTTCCATGGAATATGAAACTGCTAGAACCTTGTTGTAGAAACTTCTTCAAGTTAAACCCCATGATACAGTGCTACCAAGGACCTGTTCTGATCCAGTGATCAGAAGGGTTGCTATTCTTTTATTCTGTAGAAATACTTTTTTTGTTGCTGTTGTTTTTCCACAATTCGCACAAATCTCTGGATTGAATGTAGGAATCAGTTATCATTTGATAATTTGTTCTTCCTAGGTCACAAACAGCCTGGCGTATAAAATGATCATGTATTAAAATGTTTAGTACTGAATGCAATGATGACAAAGATTTTATGTTTTGAGGGTATTCTATTTTTTATGTTTTATAGATTAAATGCTGAGAATCCTATTACTTTTCAGCAATTGAGATTGAAGCTATTTTTATTTAAAAAAACTTTTGAATTGCAAACAAGAATAAGAATGTCTATTTTATAGCTATACTATGGAAAATTACTCAGCACTCTGGATGTACACTAAACACAAGCAATTTTGGTTGGTGCTTTTCCATTACTTTCTTTTCTTATTACTATTTTTGAAGCTTCAGACCTTCAGTGTCTACAGTCTCTTGATACAGGTCTTTGATCCATCTATACCATTATTCAGATGGAAAGTATAGCATAAACTTGCTTTGAGATGCAAGAAGAAATTCCCCTGAAAAAATTTTCTCTGGCTTTTGAAAAAAACCAGTTTAACTTGAAAACAAAAATACAGTTCACTAAAAATTAAATAAAAATTACTTCAGTAGTACATACATGACTTATCAGAGACAACCTACATATGTATATTACTAGTATTCAATTTTACATGTATTTTGTGATATTCTCTGAGAGATTAATGTGACATTTTCCCTTTGCTCGCTCTGGTTTTTATACAGAGAATGATTCAACCTCCGCCTCTGCTCACTACCTAGATTTGCCCCCTTGCCTCAGACTAGTCATCCCATGCTGTCATCTCTCAGCATAGGCAACAATATCTCCTTTTGTATTGGAACAATTCAGAGAGCCAACCACACTAAAAATGGTTTTGGTTTTGATTATGTAACAGATGCCACAGCCCATATTGACAGCATAGCCACGTCTGTACTGCAGAGAGAATATGAGAGAACTGGAACTTGCTGTGCTAAACTGCTGAGATCACCATCATACATTATTAATTAAAATAAATAAGAAATAAAAGAAAAAAAATGACTTTTGCTCCTTCCATTTGAGAGGTCTATAGTGCATTATCTAGTCATCAATTCAATTTCTTTGACCACATCACACACCAAACTTTTACTATGTGGCTGACACAAGTCTCTCTATGACCTTGTCACTTTAAGTTTTCATAAATCCCCCTCACCCCAGTATCTCTCTCACATTCACTAGAAACTCCCTTTCCTGAATCTTATATTCACAGTCACGCCTAGAAATAAAAGGCAAGCTGGTGCTATTGATGAATTCCTTCAAAATAACTAAAAGTAATATGAGCAAATCTGTCAGTTGGAAAACTTAGACTGAGTTCCACATTTTGTTAGGTAACCTTGAAGAAGACAGTATCTAATATCTTAGGCAGTAGTTAACAGCATCTCAGACAAGTGAGACTATCATTGGAGTGAGGTTGGTTTTGGGAGAAGAAAGAAGAGGCAGAGAAGGGAGATGCTAAAAAATAAATGAAAAAGACAAATCAACTTACAGAAAAATCCAAATATATTTTAATGGACTTACTACAATTGGACTATATCAGTCAGTCTTTTGAATAAATAAATAAATAAATGAGAGCAAACTCTCCAAGGTAGTGTTGGATTACTGACAAGCTACTTGTAAAATAGTCTGCTGCTGCTCTCTCTCTCTCTCTCTTTTTTTATTATTAAAGGAAGAGCCTGGGGCTGGAGAGATGGCTTAGCCTGCGAAGCCTAACGACTCAGGTTCAACTCCCCAGAACCCATGTAAGCCAGATGCACAAGGTGGCACATGCATCTGGAGTTCGATTGCAGTGGCTGAACGCCCTAGTGTGCCAATTCTGTGTGTGTGTCTCTCTCTGTCTCAAAAAAAGGAAAAGCCCAGTGTCTCAGTCTTTGAATGTGGACTGGACTTGTCATTCACTCTGAATGAACAGGACACAGTGAAGGTCTTGCTATGTGGCCAGCACTGCCACATCACATCTGAGGGAAGCTAGTTGACATATCAGGAGGAAGCTCAACTCCCCGAGAAAGAAGCGTCAGCATGGAAGTGAGCCACTTTGGCAACGGCTGCCCCTGCTCCCTTCGTGTGGTCAGGTGGAGGCAGGTTTGGCAAGTATTGGCCACAGTGTCATAGGAAATTCCAATCCAAAGTCACCCAGCCAAGTTACTCCTTAGTTTATGACCTCTGGAAACCATGAGATTTAAAAAAAATGGAGTACTAGAAATAAACACATTGAAATAGATACTATTTACTTATAGCATTAGTACCCCTACTGTTTATTATGCATTCTTTGAATTAAAGATAGACATAGTGTTTACATTTCTATATCTTCTGTACTACCAACTAGTGTTTTTCATATTTCTCTGAGACCTTAAATTGCAAAATAAAAAAAAAGTTTAATAGAAACAAATATGAGCCAATAGAAATTATAAATGGTTTTAGGACATGGTGGAGTGAGTCGTTTCCACAATAGTCCTTATTACTATCATCTGCCTTTTGCACATGAAGGATAAAATCCTATAAGTACAATATTTCTAGGAATGTTTAAGGATTTCAAAAGTTTCTTTTTCATTTAACATTGTACTGTTTTTTTTTTCTTTATATTGTCTATGCTTCCTTTTATCATTATTTTAGGGGGATTTGTCAGGGCTAAACATTAATAGAAAATTAATTATAATAATGCTGATTGATAAATGCACTGGGAATAGGTTTGGAAGAGAAATGTCTAGAGAAATGCTATTCTTTACTTGGAATGGCAGAAATATGATGTATCTCATCATTCATTTTGTTTGGTGTAGACATTAACTTTATTTATTTTTTACATGTTCATAAGTAAGTAAAAGCAATGCTTATTTAGTATCATTTACTTAGAGCTCTAGCTTTCCACTACATTAGCAAATATCTTCTTCGAACACTGCCCTGAAGCAAAGTAAAAAATATGTATGGAAAATAATTTGGTTATTTACCTTTTCAATAGGTTAGAATATGATCATTTTGGAGTCAGACCTTTAGGATTTATCTTATCTTCTCAGTATGTATACAGGAAAAATTGATGTCCACAGAGTTTGAGAAAACAGTGTGGATAATAACATAAGACCCCAAGACCCACTGAATGTCCTTTTCTTTTTACCAATTTGCTCCTTGTTGTGGATATACTTTTGCCAAATCTACTTTTGACACAAGAGTCACCATCTTATTCTCAAAATCTTATAGCACTGTTTTATTTTCCACAAATTAGCTTGACGGAGCTCACTTGTTTGTCTACCATAAAAACTATGGAGCTATATAAGTAGAAATCGCTCATACTTCAGCAGGTGGTCGGGTTCTAGACTCTAATGACTGCTATCTTGGGTTGCTAGTGCTGGGCTCCCATAAAACAGGACAACTATGCTGCACTTTGGTTCAGTAAAGCCTGTTTGTGCAGCTTGCTTGCCTTACCCTCCATTGTCAAGTTGACTCAGATTTGGGATTGCCTCAGAGACATACTTCTGGGGGTGTCTTTGAAGGAGTTTACCAAAAGGCTTAACTGAGAGGATGAATTCCTTCTCTGAATGTGCATGGCGCCATTCTGTTACTGGGCCTGAACTTACTAAGAAGAAAAGAAAGCAGTCTGAGCACCGGAAGTCATCTCTCTTTGCTCCCTTCACTACGGATGCAATGTGATCAGTTGCCTCATGATTCAGCTGCTGTGCCTTCCCCAACATGATGGCCCATGTGCCCAAGCACTGAGCAAAAATACATCCTTCCTTAAGATGCTTTTGTCTCAGCAGTGAGGAAAAGAACTGATATAGATGTATAATCAAGTAGCTAAGGAATGGAATAAAAACAGCTTAAATGTTCTAGCTCTATTTGAATATCAACAAAATCACTCGCATTCTCACACTGTGAACCTTCTCTCCACTGTCTCATTCCAAGTGGAAACATACTGCTTCTTATATAGCTTTCAAAGGCTTGCTCCTTCTTGTTCTGCCTTTCAAAATTTCCATTAAGCAGCAAGAGATAACCGACTCACTACATACAAAGGGAATCCTTTAAAAAATATCCACTGGAGCCGGGCGTGGTGGCACACGCCTTTAATCCCAGCACTCGGGAGGCAGAGGTGGGAGGATCACCATGAGTTCAAGGCCACCCTGAGACTACATTGTGAATTCCAGGTCAGCCTGAGCCAGAGTGAGACCCTACCTCTGGAGAGGGGGCTCAGCAGTTAAGACGCTTACTTAGAATTCCTGATGGCCCAGGGTTCAATTCCGCAGAACCCACATAAAGCCTGATATACAAAGTGACGTATGCATCTGGAGTTCGTTAGCAGTGGCAAGATGCCTTGGTGCTCCCATCCCATCTCTCTGTGTCTCTCCCTCTCCGTCTGTCTCTCTCTATATAATATATATATATATTTAAATCCATTTTTCATTCTCATGATTCTGTGTCTTGAGACTGTTCAATTAAGTATCTCTTCTTTTCACAGTTGGTAGCTGAGGGACTTGTTCCTTCTTTTATTCTTTTTTTAAAATATTTTTTATTATTTATATATTTATTTATTTGAGAGTGACAGACAGAGCGAGAAAGAGGCAGAGAAAGAGAGAGACACAGAGAGAATGGGCCCGCCAGGGCCTCCAGCCACTGCAAACGAACTCCAGACACATGTGCCCCCTTGTGCATCTGGCTAACGTGGGTCCTGGGGAATTGAGCCACGAACCGTGGTCCTTAGGCTTCACAGGCAAGCGCTTAACCACTAAGCCATCTCTCCAAGCCCCCTTCTTTTATTCTTTAAAGAGATAAGCTGCTCGTAGTTCACGGTCCCTCTCCACAATTCCTTTCTCCCGTGATCCTGGGGATTTTAATGCTCCCTTAGATGATCCCTCCAGTTTCTTGGTGTTGACCCTGACTGATCTTCTTTCCTTTAGTTCCTGTCACGTAGGGAATCACTCATGCCTCAGCACTTGTCACCACCAACCACCCCAGCATCTACGTGTGAGTGTGTGTGTGCTATAGGTGCGTATGTGTATGGGGCGGGAGCACATGTATGTGAAGGCCTGT
Organism: Dipus sagitta; assembly: GCA_036346955.1. Taxonomy (NCBI): domain Eukaryota; kingdom Metazoa; phylum Chordata; class Mammalia; order Rodentia; family Dipodidae; genus Dipus; species Dipus sagitta. The sequence continues at coordinate 22,387,575 of CM070784.1, read as the reverse complement.
GTATGATGGAAGGTGTCTTCCCGAATCACTTTCCACCTATTGTATGAAACACAGCCTCTCACTGGACCTGGAGCTTACTTGTTAGGCTAGACTATTTGGCCAGCAAGTCCTGGGATTCCATCTCTCCCCAACTCCCCAGCTCTGGGTTGAGGACATATACCACCAATCCCAGCTTTTGTTTAGGAGCTGGGAATCTGAAGTCATGTCCTCATGCCGTGTGGCAAGCACTTTACACCATGAGTTATTTTCCTAACCTCACCTAGCAACCGCATCTAACTTTACTTGATATAAAATGCCAGCTCCAAGAATCATTTTAATTTATGGCTCTGTAATCCATTAGCCCATCACCTTTTACTACCTTTTTGTTTCGTTGTATTTCTCCTCTCCTTATATTGCTTATGTAGTTGGTAAACATAACCATTTCTTTGAGTCTACCCCAAACTCCATTGCCCCTTACACAGTGTATTCTGTGGCAAAGTCAGAGGGTATCATATGCACACTTACCACGTTTATGCTCCCACTCTGCTCCAGTCAGTAAACTGGATATGGTTGACAAAACATACCTCATCAACTTAATATTACCAGGAATTTCACGTGAGCTCCTAATGATGCCTGGAAACCATACTGTGTGCGTGTGTGTGTGTGTGTGTGTGTGTGTGCGTGTGTGTGTGTGTGTGATATTTTATTTATTTATTTCCAAGGAGACAGAGAAAAAGAAAACCAGGGCACCATGTTTTTTACACCAGGGAAAACTAAACAAACTCCAGACGCATGTGCCACTTTGTGCATCTGGCTTTACATGGGTACTGGGGAATCAATCAAACCCTGGTCATTAGGTTTTGCAGGCAAGCGCCTTAACCACTGAACTATCTTTCCAGCCCACCACTGTGTATTTTTTAACTCTGCTGTCCTCTGGTTTTCCTTGATAACTATTTCAAATGGTCCTTTCAAGTTTTCAGTAACGTCTCTTTTATTACCTAACTCCATGACCTAGCATGCTGTTTTTTTTTTTTTTTTTTTTTTTTTTCTGAGAATGTTCAATCACAAGAGAATCTCAGTCTCCAGAAATGAATCTACCCAGCTACTCTCACTTGTGCCTGTGAGCAGTTGAGAAACTATGTGTGCTGCGAAGTGACCAACCACTTGCTGTGTGTCACTTTCTACTTGGCCACTCAGTACACGGTTTTGGAAAAATCTCCCTCTGCTCCCCTTTATTCCTTACCTTTATTTCAAATTTTCTGGTAAACATTATTTTCTGTAATATATCCTTCTTAAAACAGTTTCTTTGGGCTTTTCTCCTTTTTCTGGTCACCAAATCATATTTTTTCCATTGCATGAAGAAACAAAAGAAGTTATCCTTACCTGCATGTTTTCATTTCTTTTTTACTTCTTTGCTGTGTTTGCTTTACTCAGAGTTTTATGCTCACAACTCCATCAAACTTAGTCTTGTTCAACTACTTGAGAAGTCTGCGTTGCTCCTCTCCTTTGGCCTCACCTACAGACCTACAGGCCTGCTGGATTAGTTGCTTCTCCTGTTGCTGTGACAAAAGCAGCTGCCAAGAAACAATTCGAGGGAGGAAGGATTTGCTTTGGCTCATATGTTGAAAAGAGACAGTCCAACGTGGAAAGGAAGGTCTAATGGATGAAGTATCAAGCACATGGTCACGTTAAAATATTTTTTATTGACAGCTTCCATAATTATAGACAACAAACCGTGATAATTCCCTCCCCCCACTTTCTCCTTCACAAACCTACTCTGCATCATATCCCCCTCCTCCTATCAACTAGTCTCTCTTTTATTTTGATGGCATCATCTTTTCCTTCTATTATGAAGGTCTTATGTCTTTCAGTACCTAGTACTTCACACATCTGGTCACATTTAATTCATAGTTAGGAAGAAGAGAGCAATGGATATTCATCCACATTTTTATTCAGTCAGGAACCCGGTACCATGGGATGGTTCTGTTCTTAGTTAGGGTAGGTCTTCCTGCATCGATTAACACAACATAGGATTTTCCTCAATAGGCATGCCCAGGTGTCTCCTGTGTAATTCTAGATCCTGTCAATTTGAAAGTATTAACCATCACACCTCACAACAGTATGGAGCAGAGTTTATGGGCTTCCTGTGCTGGAAATGCCATTTCCACCTTGCTTCCAGGGTGCTTCCTATGACACTGCTATTGCTTTAATACTCTATGTGACTATCTGAAAAACAGAAGATGCTATGTTTGTTCTTGGGAACTCTCTCTCTTCTACACTATACATTTGATCTTCATAACATGTCATCTTTGAAGTTCACTGAGATCTCTGCTAATCCTAGATGAACTCATTCAACCCATCCCTGGGTATTGACCCTCCAATTTGGACACCTAACTGCTTACTTGAAAATTTTTCTTCTGGAGGTCAAATGGTCTTTTGGGGCATCTAATATTTAACATCTTATCCAAAAGCTGACTTCTGTTCATCTTTCTCATCACTTAAAGACAATTTCGTCCTTCAAGTTGTTCATGCTAAAAATCTTTGACTCATCCTCATAATCTAACAACCCAAATTCAATCTGTCAGCAAGCTCTTTTGGCTGTGTGCTTCAAATACATCCATAACCTGACCATTTACCACCACCTCTTTGCTATCCTTTACCAAGACATTACCATCTTTCACTGGAGCTGACACTCAAGCTTCCTTTCAGTCACCAGTATCTGACACAGGTCCCTTTAGGATGCTTATTTTTACCAGGTGTGATCATTTTGTATAAGAAATAAATCACATCAGATCAACCCATAGCTGATCTGCAGCTCTGTGCATCATCCCTGATGGCTTCTCATCTCACACAAGTACAAGTGAAGTCATTGATAAAGATGTGGGCTCCCATTCAAATCATGGTCCTCAACCCCTATCATTCCCTCTTTCTTATTTTACTACCAATCCAGGGACCACCTTAAACAAGTCAACCAGACTTCCAACGCGAGAGTCTCTGCATTGTTGCTTTAGCTGCTGGCCACTGGTCCCTTTGGAGACCCTGATGACACTTTATCTCCACTAGAGCTTTGCTCATATAGTTCTTCTTCCCCATGAAGACATACAGGAAACATGTACTCTCTACAACCCTTTACTTCAGTAGCACCATCTATTACGCACCTACTACGTACCTATTACACATCTATTAGCACCACCTATTATCTTCTCTGTAGTTTGTTTGTTGTCTGTGTCTACTCATTAATCAATAGAAGTCCTATGGAAATCAATATTTTACTTTTTCTTCATTGTAACATTTCTAACATCTGGAGTAGTGTCCAATGCTGAATACGGATGTTAACTTCTCTTAAAATATTACCAAATTGATAAGTATTAGTTGAATTTGCACTGCAAAATTTGGTTGCCTGGTATTCATCATGATATGCACCAAAAGGTACTAGATATTAAGTATAAGAATACAAATACTAGAAATAGATACTTGAAAATGTGTTACTTTTATTCTTTGGGGTATTCAACTGAGTGGTTCAGAGGTTAGAACCCAGAAGAACAAGTGGATGACATAGAGTCTTCTTAGATAGGATCGACAGAACACAAACATGAGAACAATTGTTATAGGAAAGCATGCCCTCTCTGTGACTTCAATGTCAAAGGTGAGGAAAAATAAAATATATGTCCATAGGACTCTATAAAGGGAAAAATTTAGGAGACAGTTTTATGAGGTATACTTTTGTCCAGAAATTCAGACTAAGAAAAATAGACAGGTCTATAAGCTGGTGGAAACACATAAGTTAAAGGAAGCTTTCTCCTTTCAAATTAGTTGCTCTCTGACATGGGTGCAGCCCTTCACTGTTCAGACATATTTTCTCATACATTCTCTTATTTAGCCCTTATGAATACTTGGAAAAAGGCATGCCCAATGTTATATGAGCCTTCAAATGATTTGCACTAGTATCGCCTTTGTCCAAAATATTTCTCTATGCAACATTCCAAGCATACAGATAGAACTGAGTCTATCCAAATAGCAGACCTTCATCTATTTTGCCTGGAGTTGCTGAATGGACTTTGTGTTATCCACTTCTGCCCCAGATTCCAAAGGTCTTGCAGGGATCTACAACTATTCAGTAGAGTACTAGAGCTATTATAGTCATGCAATGCATCTATCAACTTAGCCCAAAACTTAGTGGCTTAAAACAGTGCCTTTATCACCTTTTATATTCTGCTATTTCTGGATTTAGTGGTAGACTAACTGGGTGCTGCTGACTTTCACGAGATGCAGTCAAAGTACCAGCAATCCTCTGAAAGCTTGACTGAGGCTGGAGGATCTCCTTAGGTTGCTGTCTCATGAAGCTGGTCAGCTGTTGCATGTTCTTGGCATACTCCTTGTCTAAAGGCTTCTTGAGGATCCTTATGTAATAATAGCTGGCTTTCCTGTAGTGAGCAATCCAGGGTACAAGGTGGAAACCTCAGTGCTTTCTGTGACATAATTTTAAACATATTTGTCATTCCTGCAATAATTCTCTGCTCACACAGTGGTCCTACTTCTTGTGGAAGACATCATGCAGAGATGTGGACACAGGAAATGAGACCCCTCATGATCACTAGGCAGACTGACTAAAATAAATAAACTCATTTTCACATTTCTAACATGACTGCTATACTTTAAAAAATAGTTTATTTTACTTTTTATTTATTTTAGAGAGAAATAGAGAGAGAGAGAGAATGGGCATGTCAGGGCCTCCAGCCACTGCAAACCAACTCAAGACGCATGTGCCACCCTGTGCATCTGGCTTATGTGGGTCCTGGGGAATCAAACCAAGGTCCTTTGGCTTTGCAGGCAAGTGTCTTAACCACTAAGCCATCTCTCTAGCCTCAACTGTTATACTTTTAAGATAATTCACTTGCATGCTGAAGCCTGGACTTTAAAAAATGTTGAAAAAAAATAAGGACTTAACTCTGATGCTTCTGTTTGAAAAATAATTTCTAGTCAACAATTCTCTGTCTGCATTCAAAATATACCTCAGCAGTTAATTCTTCAGGAAGCTTGGCCAGATCAATCAGTGCACAAGCAAAGATGGAATATCTCAACTCACATAATAATAAAACATCTATTACTGGCACTGCACGAGTAGTAATGACTGCACAATCCTCATTAATTTAACATTAAATATCCAGCAAACATTACCTCATCATATAGGTCCTCTCATTTTAGCATTATCAGTTCAACTGTTTTCTAATCAATTTAAATGCATTTTTGAGCGGAAATAGTGGTGAACCCCAAGTAGCCCATAGATTTACAATGTAATTTTTAGTTTAGTGATAAAAACATGCCTGATCCCGTTGAGGAGGTGAGTTACACTGAGAAATTCATCATTCATAATGAGTTTGTGTTGTGATTATTTACAGATGATAACATAATTGTCAACTTTGACAAAACAATTTGTTCAGGATTAACCATCAAACTTAGTGATTATCATTTCAAGAATCATATAAAGATTCAGGGGGAAGGAGATCAGCACAGAGAAAAATCAACTCCTACCAAATCAGAGAGCCAGAGCCTCAGAGGCCCCCAACACCTCATCACTGAAGCAGACCAAAAATGAACCCAACATGGCTCAGGGAAATTTTGCAGAAGAGGGGGCGGAAAGAATGTCAGAGCCACATGTTGGGTCATGATATGCAGAGACATTTAGCTTACCCATAACTGTGGGCTAACTCCACAATGCATGACCCGTATACCTCAACAAGGAGGGGCCAAGGGGAGGGGGTAGGTCATGGATGAGCCTAATAATGGTACCAAACTGACTGTATTTGCTGAATACAAAACTAATAAAGAAAAAAAATTAAAAAAAAGATTCAGAGGACCTAATGCAGCAGTTAACCTTAATGCAACCTCCTGTTCAACACAAACAACGCATAGACATCTAGACCAGCAATCAGTACAGTTTGATGAGCTCTGTACTAAGTAATTTAGGTTTTCAGATCACAAGGCCTTCTCTAGCTAGACAAATTTTCCCTTGTCGTGTGAAGCAGTCATAGAGAATACACAAAATTGATGAGTATGGGTTGCTCCCGTCCAGCTGTGCTTATGCAAATGGGCAGTTTGTGTATGTCAGCCACCGCTTTCCAAACCCTGCTGTCAGCTGGATATGTGAACATGTGTGCTTGGATCAATCATCATTGATTCCATGTTGTTCAAGCAAACACATAGTGGAAAATGTGGCCATTTTAGGTCTCTGAGCTTCAAACTCAAATCAGCTTTCACACAGCCAGACTCAATGGATGCTTCTAAGCACATCTAAGTCCAGTTAAGACTTGTCTTTTTTAAAAAGTTACTGATTTTTTCTTTTTTTATATTATTTATTTTTACTTATTTGAGGGGGGGGGGAGACAGAGAAAGAGAGAAAGTAAGAGAGAGGCAGGCAGAGAATGGGTGAGCCAGAGCCTCCAGCCACTGCCAATGAACTCCAGATGCATGTGCCACTTTGTGCATGGGGCTTCTGTGGGTCCTTTGGCTTTATGGGCAAGTGCCTTAACCACTAAACCATCTCTCCAGCCCTAATTTATTGATTTTTTTTATTCAAAAGTTTGCACACATAGACCCCCTCTTCTCACCCCTATTCTACTGAGGGTCTTTGGTGGGGTTATTGGTATTCATTGTGGGGTCCAAGAGGCTTCAATCAGTGTCTACAGGGATGGGGGAAACACAGTGTGTCAAGTTATTCCCATGCACCCTCAGGCTTTTACAATCTTTCTGGCCCCTCTTCCACAATGTTTCCTGAGCCTCGGTGGTAAGATAGGGGTCTGATTTAGTGGTGCTTCCTCTGTAGCCTCTGGATCTCTGTTTTCTTTTTCTTTTTTAAATTTTTCATTTTTTTTTTTTAATTTTTGAGGTAGGGTCTTGCTCTAGCTCAGGCTGACCTGGATTTCACTATGTAGTCTCAAGGTGGCCTCAAACTCTCAGTGATCCTTCTCCTTCTGCCTCCTGAGCGCTGGGATTAGAGGTGTGTGTCAATCTCTGTTTCGTTGAGGTTTGAGTGACCACGGTGTCTGTCATCATTTCCTTGGAACTGGTTTTCAGGTCAGGCATGAGAGCAGTATTCATGTCACTGCTTCCCCTGTAGTGACTTCTGGGCCTGGGCAGATGAGGTGGAGGTGACACATCTCCTGGTAAACAGTCAGCTGTCTCTTACTGACATATCCATGTTCTCCATGTATTCTTCTCTATCCCACAGACACACTGGCCAGACTTGATCTTGATGTCTTTTCTTTCTCAGATCTCACAATCAGTTAGCTGATTAGACCTATTTCAATGAATTGAACAGCTCATCCTCCATGCTTCTTAGCACATTTTGTTAATTTTGCTTTTATAATTGTTGGTGTCTCCTATTTTATTTACAACACTTGGAGGATGGGATATACATAGTTCAATAACTTGCTTGCCTGACATGTATGACGATCTATGTTCAATCCCCAGTACTGCAAAATAAATAAATCAGTAAATCTGTGAACTAATACTGTGGTTTATGCATCTGTGTACCTCAGCACTAAGCACACTGTACAGCAATAAAGTGTGTTGGTAAAGACATTTTAATATTATTGAATGAAACCAGAAAGGTCCTTGCTCTGCTTCCTTTCTTAAATTCCTTGGGCTTTTCCTACCAATGTGATGCTTATTCTGACATCATTTCCCAGTTGCAATAGTGCAGATTTTGTAGAAAAAGTCTAGTGCTGCCAACTTCATATTTTCTTTTATGCTTAGTAAACTCAGTTCTTCAATGATTCCTACATTAACAAGCATTTAGACTCCTCACTGACATCATGATTTATCTTAGTTGTGTACCCAGTTATTAGAATTCCTTTAAGACCCAATGCCCACAATAACACAGTATTGTTCAGCTAATTATGATTTAGCAATAACTGCATGCCCTGCATTGGGCAGTACTTCACAAAGTCCTGGGTGAACCAGGGGTAAGTACAGGTGATGGGTCTTATGTCTTCTTCTCACTTGTAAATTTTTAGAGATTGCGTTATCCTGAAGTTCAGGTGGGAAGGAATGTTTTTGCGCAGCCCTCACCCTCGGGCTTTCGTTGCTCTTCACAGTGCCTGTGAGTACAGTGACAGGGTCAATTCAGAATCATGGGATAGCGTGTTTCTGGCCCACAGTTTAAACTTCCTAAAACAGTCAGTGCCTTTTCCAGGGTCCTTATTCATTGTAATTAAATTAATTAATTAATTGTGGTATTTAGGATCCTTATTCATTTTTCTACTTAAATCCAGTCTACCAAGTTGAGTTCATCAGAGGATGCCTCTAGGACTCTGTTGGAACACTAATAAATCCAGACTTCATAAAACATGGAAGATTACTACATAGCTTATGTACAAACCTTTTGGAGACTTACAGAAGGGAAGTCATCAGCAGATTGATGGTCAAAGATATGCCCATAAAGCTTGTAGAAGAGGAAATCCACACGGCCAGCACATTTCCTTAGTGGTCAGGAAAACCCAGTGATACTGATGAGGACACACATACTTAGGATGACATTTTCATCAATTATTCCTTAGACAGTTGTGTCTAAGAACCTGACTTCAATCTATGATCACTAATATTTAGCTGTACCTCATAAAGGTTGACTCCATTATTATCTGTTGATTTAAAACAATTACGTACCTGATTCTCTTTTTGTTGTCTTTATACTACATATTTTCGTTTTTCCTTTTTTTCCCTGCATATTTATTTGTGTATTTTAGCTTCAGCCACCAAATTTTATTTACATATCTTCTTTAATCCTAAGCATATACTACCACTTTTAATTTCTTTATTTTCCTTTTTAGTTCCCTTCTTTCTCAAAAAAAAAAAAACCCAAATAAATAAACTTTGAAAACATCTGTAGTGTCCACCTGACCTCTATTTTTGTTGTTTTTGTTGTGTTCATGCTAAGGTCTCACTCTAGCCTAGGCTGAGCTGGAATTCACTCTAGTTCCAGGCTGGCCTTGAACTCACAGCAGTCCTTCTACCTCTGCCTCCCAAATGCCATCACACGCCACCATCTCACATTTTTAATATTATGCACTAATGAGTGATAGATCCTTCTCACATGAAACATAAAATTGTGGTTGACAAGCCAGAGAAGAAAGCAAGAAATAGTGGATAGAGCTAAAATAAACCCTTCCTTCTAGATCTTCAGCAAAAGCTGTGTGAAATATTTTGAGCACAAAAGTGGTCCCAACATAAGCTGTGATAACGCACGAGAGAAGGGGATAGATCATACTAGGAGATGTTGTGTGCAACAAAGAAAAGAACTCTTTCATGAAATGGTGTTTTGGTTCTTCCTCATGTATTTTTATGTATGCATGTGCACATATGGTCCATGTGATGAAGGAAGGATTATTTGCTGTCCTGATCTGTGTTAAACATCATCTGTACCATACTTATGTCTTCTTGTTCATCTTGTCTGCACTTTGCTTTACCTCTGGAATATACCTGCTGAAAACCAATGGAGAGATGGTTCTGCAGTTATGGTGCTTACCTGCAAAGCCTCACGACCTGGGTTCAAGTACCCAGTACCTATGTAAAGCCAGATGCACAAAGTGGCACTTGCATCTGGAATTTGTTTGCAATAGCAGGAGGCCCTGATGTGCCCATTCTCTCTGTTTCTCCCTCCCTTTCTCTCTCTCTCTACCCTTGCAAAGAAATAAATAAAATAAGAAAATTCAATGAACAAACAACATGTGAACAATGCACTGAATTAAGAAATAGCTAAGCTTCAAGTGTCTGAGTGCCTTTGTTATAAAGGAACCAAGTTTTATGTAGTCACTGGATGCCCAAAACAAATAAACACAATTATATTTATAAGCCAATGAGTAAGTTACATTCTCATTTTGAATAATCTGAGTTTGTATTATTAGAAGATTTTCTCTGACTTTCCTCTTCATGGAAAGTGTTTTGCCTTAATATTGAGATATTTTCCAGCAGCTAGACGTTGAGCTTGAAGGGAAGACTGTAAGGTGTATCTTTCACCCCGCGTGGCATTTCTGATGGAAGAGTACATTAGGGCTTGTGAATTGACAGCCTTAGATAAATTATTCAACACCCTGTATATATTTGTGTTGATTAAGAGCAAAACCTCTTTGGGCAAGGTGTTCTCTATGGCTTTCTTTAGAAAATACTGTGGAGATTAAGGAAGCTCGTGGTACCGGATGGGAGCTTTCATTTCAGGCCTAACACATTATTGATGATATGATCACTGTCAGGTAGACTAAGACAAGGTTGTAATCTGGGAATTTTGATTCTGTTTCTACATCTCTCTCTCTCTCTCTTTCTCTCTCTCTCTTTCTCTCTCTCTCTCTCTCTCTCTGTCTCTCTCTCTCTGTGTGTGTGTGTGTGTGTGTGCCATCATCCATGTGTGGTGGCCAGAGGGCAAACTTGGGGTGTTTTCTTTTTAATGAGACAGGATTTCCCTTACTGTTTTGCCAGCATAGCTAGGCTGTGAGCTTTCTCATTTTTTGGCCTCACCTCGTGGTACTGAAGGTGTATTAGGATTATGCACACATGTGGCTCTTTTCTTCTGACCTCATGTAGGTGTTAGGGAGGATTGAACTTGGGCTGAAAGGCTTGCAAACAAGTCCCTTTTACCAGTGAGATTTTTATTTAGCCCTGAAAATTTTCATGGCTTATGAAATAAAAAATAACTATATATCAAAATCAAGGATCAGTTCATCTTAGTATAAAATCTTTGTTTTGATAACCTTATATTAGTGGTTCAGAAGTGTATTGGCATTTTAACTATCACTGTAAGGACTAGAAGTCAAAATTAACTTGATTGTTTTTCTGTTTTGATGTAGA